>CM056053.1:146475989-147127889 GCA_029574335.1 Rana kukunoris
CCTCAATGTTAAACCCTCAAGTAGCATGCAAATCGTACCTGATTAATATAGACACGATTTCAGTACGATTTCACTACAACTTTGTAAGCACAAGCTGTAAAGCAGCTTTTTGACCCTTGTTCCACCCAATCCTTTCAACATAGTAGCCCCTCCCAAGCACATTTTTCTAGCACATATTCACTTCCTGGTTATTCCCTCAGGAACAATGTGCTCCAAACAGCCCAAAAAAAGAGCTGTCCTTGTCTTCCACTTCTCCTCCTCTTCTTCCTCATGCACTGCTACTGCTGCAGCAGCAATGACAACTGCTGTGGCAATATATTCAGTAGCAAACATTTTCTGTTACAACACACCACAACAACCAGGAAGCAAACAGGAATTGGAAAAAACTATGGCAGGAAAAGGAATTACCTCACACCATGTATGTTTTCATTGGTTAATGCCAAAGTTGTGGCAAATAGTACTGATCCAAAATCGTGAAAAAATCGCGCGAAAAGAGCGGTAAAATCGTGGCAAAAAAATGCAGCCGCAAAATAACGTCAAAGTCGCAAGCCTTTGAAGTCGTACAAGTGTGAAAGGGGCTTAAGTTCACCTTTTCAGGCAGAATTTAACTTTTCATAATAAAGAGACATCTTTTATAATTTTCTTTCTGCCCAAGCCATCCCGATATGCTCATCTCCCGCTTACCAAGTCCATAGACGCTTTGAATTCTCACAATTTTCAAAAATGCTTTCTGAGACCTAACTTCCTGTATCATCATGTGACCTTTCTGGAAACTTCATATCCCTCATGCACTGCCTTACTGCATCACAGACTAGGGTGTGTTTACTTCTCCAGATCACGCCTCCCTCATTACAACTTCACCTCTTTTTCTATTTCCATCCACCTTCCTACTTCTTCCTTTAGGGTGACCATACACTATATCAGGGGTAGGCAACCTCGGACCTCTAGCTCTGGTGAAATTATAAGTCTCATGAGACATTGAAAGACCCTGACAATCACAGGCAATTCAATGAAGAAAGAAGTTTAGGACTTTATATGAAGCATACAGCTGGGGGGGGGGGGGGTGGCCATGATGCAAATTGTGTCTGACCAGTTTGTTATATAACTGTAATCACTACATTTCAATACAATGCACATAAAGAGTATAATAGAACAAAAATGTACTCCATATATGATGTGTACAACCAAAACATCATAATAAGATAGCATAATAATATTGGCAGAAACATAACCCATGTATCACACAATACATATATAAAAGTGCATGATTGTTACAACATAATGCAATAAAACAGAATAAAATTGATGGAATGATCCTGACTGTAAACATGATAGTGGCATCAACATAGTTTGACACGTTTCGTTGATGACCTGAACTTATCAGGAGCAGATGCTTAATATATATCCATAATTAATAAGATGTACACATTAATAATCGGTCTCAATGTAAGTGGGCAGGGGAGGGGGAAGAAAAACAAAAGTATGGAAAATATCCACCCATACTTACAATATAGCTATGACAATCACAGGCATGACTCCTAGAGGCATGATAGGATTTGTAGTTGCATCACAGCTGAAGGGCCGAGGTTGCCTACCCCTGCACTATACAATCTGATTGTACAATCTTCTTTAGATGTTCTGCAAGGGTCTGCCTGATTTGATACAAACTGAATGGATCGTTCAGGTGAGTTGTCCTATTACATAGTTTTGGTCACTGTAAAGAAAATTGTACAGACATTGTACAATCAGATGACAGATGGCCAGCTTTGCACAAGTACATGGGGGAAATACTGTTACATTCAGCTGTCAATGTCCTTGCATTCCAGGGCCAGCTCACAGAGGAGGATGGTAAAAACACACCAATTTCACTTTTAGGTCCCATTCACAGTGCCTAGTGGGAGTGTGTTATTTGGTAATTTTTTTCCCACGGCACGCATAATGCGAGTTTGCTTCCGTGGCACTAAAACAAGTTCATTTTAGGTGTATAAAAGTGGCCAAGCACTATACAATCTAATTGTACAATTTGTGTACAATCTCCTTCATGCCTCGTACACACAATCAGAATTTCAGATGGAAAAAATTAGACAGACTTTTTCCATCGGAAATTCCGACCGTGTGTATTCCGATTGGAAATTCCGATCGGTGTTTACATAGAGAACATGTTCTCTTTTCCTTCAATGGAATGCCGTCGGAATTCCGATGTGAGTTTGGTCAGGCAAAATCCGGATCGTGTGTACGAGGCATTAAATTTACCAAAACTATACAATAGGTGAGCACACCTATCTATCCAATCACTCTGTATCCAATCAGGCAGGCATTTGCATTACATGGTTGATGGTAGATCTTAAGGAGATTGTACAAGCAGATTGTATAGTGTATGGTGAGCTTTACAGATTTTCAGGGACAAACGTCTGCTGTTTTCAATACTACAGCTCTGCTCCACAAAGGCTGGTATGTGATCACTCAGTTCCCACACAATGAACGATTTATGCAAGAAGAAGGTAAAAAACCATGATGGCTGTGTACTTAGCCATTAAAGCTTATATGAGTTTATATGGAATATTTCGAATTACAGGGAGTGCAGAATTATTAGGCAAATTAGTATTTTGACCACATCATCCTCTTTATGCATGTTGCCTTACTCCAAGCTGTATAGGCTCGAAAGCCTACTACCAATTAAGCATATTAGGTGATGTGCATCTCTGTAATGAGAAGGGGTGTGGTCTAATGACATCAACACCCTATATCAGGTGTGCATAATTATTGGTCAACTTCCTTTCCTTTGGCAAAATGGGTCAAAAGAAGGACTTGACAGGCTCAGAAAAGTAAAAAATAGTGAGATATCTTGCAGAGGGATGCAGCACTCTTAAAATTGCAAAGCTTCTGAAGCGTGATCATCGAAGAATCAAGCGTTTCATTCAAAATAGTCAACAGGGTCGCAAGAAGCGTGTGGAAAAACCAAGGCGCAAAATAACTGCCCATAAACTGAGAAAAGTCAAGTGTGCAGCTGCCAAGATGCCACTTGCCACCAATTTGGCCATATTTCAGAGCTGCAACATCACTGGAGTGTCCAAAAGCACAAGGTGTGCAATACTCAGAGACACGGCCAAGGTAAGAAAGGCTGAAAGACGACCACCACTGAACAAGACACACAAGCTGAAACGTCAAGACTGGGCCAAGAAATATCTCAAGACTGATTTTTCTAAGGTTTTATGGACTGATGAAATGAGAGTGAGTCTTAATGGGCCAGATGGATGGGCCCGTGGCTGGATTGGTAAAGGGCAGAGAGCTCCAGTCCGACTCAGACGCCAGCAAGGTGGAGGTGGAGTACTGGTTTGGGCTGGTATCATCAAAGATGAGCTTGTGGGGCCTTTTTGGGTTGAGGATGGAGTCAAGCTCAACTCCCAGTCCTACTGCCAGTTTCTGGAAGACACCTTCTTCAAGCAGTGGTACAGGAAGAAGTCTGCATCCTTCAAGAAAAACATGATTTTCATGCAGGACAATGCTCCAGCACACGCGTCCAAGTACTCCACAGCGTAGCTGGCAAGAAAGGGTATAAAAGAAGAAAAACTAATGACATGGCCTCCTTGTTCACCTGATCTGAACCCCATTGAGAACCTGTGGTCCATTATCAAATGTGAGATTTACAAGGAGGGAAAACAGTACACCTCTCTGAACAGTGTCTGGGAGGCTGTGGTTGCTGCTGCACGCAATGTTGATGGTGAACAGATCAAAACACTGACAGAAACCATGGATGGCAGGCTTTTGAGTGTCCTTGCAAATAAAGGTGGCTATATTGGTCACTGATTTGTTTTTGTTTTGTTTTTGAATGTCAGAAATGTATATTTGTGAATGTTGAGATGTTATATTGGTTTCACTGGTAAAAATAAATAATTGAAATGGGTATATATTTGTTTTTTGTTAAGTTGCCTAATAATTATGCACAGTAATAGTCACCTGCACACACAGATATCCCCCTAAAATAGCTAAAACTAAAAACTACTTCCAAAAATATTCAGCTTTGATATTAATGAGTTTTTTGGGTTCATTGAGAACATGGTTGTTGCTCAATAATAAAATTAATCCTCAAAAATGCAACTTGCCTAATAATTCTGCACTCCCTGTAGTTCTATTTACATTTGAGTAGTAAACCACAATATCTATAGGCGCAACCCTATCTTCAAGTTATAGCCCCAATTTCTACAGCAAAATTCAGCAAAGGCTGTAGAACACCTCCCAACATTTTGACTTTTTAAAGAATTCTACATATTCCTAAATTCTTCAACACAAAAGTTTGACACTACTGGAAGTGTCGGTTTATCAGCAGACTTCAAGGATTTTTCAACCTTCTGTGTCCTCTGCAGCTCTCACTGGTTCATCCTGCAGATCTCCATATCACTACAGTATACAGTAGTAATGTGGAGGTCTGCAGGAGGAACCTGTAAGATATATGGGAAACCTAGTAGATTGGGTTCCCTGGAAGTCTCAGTGGACCAGCAGGCTTTATATAATTGGTCAACCTCCTGTGTCCTCTGCAGCTCTCACTGGTTCCTCCTGCTGAACTCCATGCCGCTTTAGAGTACAGAAGTAATGTGGAGGTCAGCAAGAGAAACCAGTGTGATCTGCGGGGAACAAAGTAGATTGGACTCCTGAAAGTCTTGGTTTTCCATTGGTTGTTCATTTTTAGTGAACAGATTTGCATTCAATGGCAGGAGAGGTTAGTATTGAATTTTTTTTCTTTTTAGTATACCTTCCTTGATGAACTTTAGTGTAGCGAAATGGTTGTTAAGCTCCCTTTATCTCTCTCTTTCTTCTTGTAGAAAATACATTCATACCAATCTATTAATTACATGTTAATTTAGCGTTAAAGGAGTAAAGGAAAACATTTTTTTGCCTAAAATTAATGTCTGCAAAGTAGACAACAGTGTTGAGCGGAATACGCCATATTCGATTTCGCGATATTTCACGAATATATAGAAGAATATTTGCGAAATATTCGTTAATATCGAATATTCGTGATATTTTATAAAAAAAATTTTTTGCAAAATTGATTGCGAAATTCTCGTCCGTGCATGCGCATGCGCGCGAACAACACATTATTATGCTGGGTATTCTGGTACATGACTGAGCCAGATCACTAAGCAATTTTTCTCTTCCCTCTGTTTTATTTTGCTATTATATAGATTTCTTTTAAAAACGGCAATGCTGCAGCTCAATTGTCTCTGTTGCCTAAAGCTTTTACAGCAAGATTGTTTATTTGACTAGCAAAACCAGGTAACATTTGCCTTTCCTGTACAAACTTCTAAAATGACAATTTAAAGTTGTAAGCCCCTGTTTATAAATTTACTTTCTAATAAATCCTTTCGATTTACTTGTACATTCTATTTTTTTTTTCCTACGTTCCTGTCTTAAGGTCATTTCTACTTTTCATACTATATACTTGTTAGCCCTTCAAGTGAATTAATCTGTTCCTATTGGTTACTATGGAGGTTGCTAACCTCTGACAACTGTGGTAGGAGAACTCTGATTGACTCTGATGCAAAAGAAGGGCAGAGAAAGTATTCGCGAATATTCGTAATACGAATATTCGCATTGCGAATATTCGGCAACATAAAAGGATCGCCTCAGCTACTCTAATCATACCAGCAATGCTTTTAGACATAGATGGAGATCACTAGGATGTGATCTGTTTTAAAAATAAATTTGAAAAAATATGAATATTCGCAATAGCGAATATTCACCGCGATATTCGATTTATTTGCGAATACTTGAATATGCAATATTCGTAACGCATATTCGCAATGCGAATATTCGTGAGCAACACTAGTAGACAAACAGAATAGTGTAATGATTCTGTTAAAAAAGAATAAATAACCGTATTTATCGGCGTATAACACGCACCCTAACTATAAGAGGGAAGTTTCAGGGAAAAAAACTTTCCACAGTTCCCTGGGTATAACACGCAGGCACAGTTTACTCTCTATTTTTAGGGGAAAAAGTGAGTGTTATATGCCAATAAATACAGTACCTATTAAATTCCTTCATCTATATTACCTCCAGCGTTCTAGTTTCTGTTCTCTCATTCACTTCCTGGTTTGCGGCACTCGTTCATGTAAGAACTACATTTCCCAGTATGCATTGCGGCATGCCCAGTAATTCACACCTTATTGAAGTCTCTAACACGTAGAGAGCGTCCTGCTGCACAGATGCACGTCACCGCAGTAAAGCCTCCCTTCACGGTGGTGAGTAACAATCAGACAAGCAGGAAGTGAACAGAACAGCGAAGAAATAAAGCAACTTCTGAGCAAAAACGAATAATGAGGAATTGAAAAGAGGAATGTCTGCAGGTAAAGGATGCTTATTATGAAACATTTTTTTTTCTTTACAACCCCTTTAACATATATACATTTAAATGAGCCTATTTGAATATATTGTGTATGCATGTGAATAATGCCATTGAAGTTTAAGGGTTGAGCAGAAATCAGAGAGCCAAATCACAGACTTTCTGCCTGAGCACAACTTTACTAACATGGAACACACACACCTTTTCTGTATGCTTTCAGCTGCGACTTGTGTGTGATGGAAATGAGGGTTGGGAGTCAGCTCTCTGAAGATGTGTTTACTGGAGGCTGATACTCAGGAAATGTTTGTGTCAAGTCTCAGAAGTAAGCTTTGTGAAGCGAATATTCATGGAGCATAGAAATGTTTGTGTTGGCAAAGAGGTGCTTTTGCTTTGTCAAGACTTATTCATTAAACTGTCAAAACAAAGTTCACAAAATCCTAGTGAAAACAGTGTATTTGGTTTGATCCATATCTGTAAATGCTTTAGATTTCAGCCCGAATGTGCCATGCAATTTTCTGCAATAAAAGCTTCCACTGCACAGGTGAAAGTTGTACTATATGCAGACAAGACTGACATACCCTTTATAAGCATGGCTCACCAGAGGTTTCAAATTAAATTTTCGGCTATGGAGACATAAAATACATTCAAGGAGTTATTGGCATGCTTTTCACATATTGTGATATTAACCTATTCAGTACCAGGCAGTCCAGGACTATTTTATATTTTAGAAGGTGCAATATGCTGCTAATTTATCATGTTTGTCATGTTGGAATGTCCAAGTACGTCCCATGCACAGCTTCCTGGTTGATAAATGCAAATGTTCCTCCAGTAATTTTTGATAACATACTGCATTCATCTTGCCATCAATTTTGACCAAATTTCCTGTGCCTTTGAGGCTTACACATCCCCAAAACATTATTGATCCACCTCCGTGTTTCACAGTAGGAATGGTGTACCTTTCATTATAGGCCTTGTTGACTCTCCAAATGTAGCATTTATGGTTGTGGCCAAAAAGCAAAATTTTGGTCTCATCACTCCAAATGACTTTGTGCCAAAAGTTTTGAGGCTTGTCTCTGTGCTGTTTGGTGTATTGCAAGGGGGATTTTTTGCATTTGCGTAGAAATGGTTTTCTTTCGATGGCGCGACCATGCAGCCCTTCTTTCTTCAAGTGCATCCTTATTGTTCAGCCACACCACATGTTTTCAGAGAGTCCTGTATTTCACCTGAAGTTATTTGTGTTTTTCTTTGCATACCAAACTATTTTCCTGGCAGTTGTGGCTGAAATTTTAGTTGGTCTACCTGACCGTAGTTTGGTTTCAATAGAACCCATAATTTTCCACTTCATGATTAGAGTTGAAACAACACTGATTGGCATTCTCAATAGCTTGTACATCTTTTTATATCCCTTTCCTTTTTTATACAGTTCAACTACCTTTTCCTGCAGATCCTTTGACAATTCCTTTGCTTTCCCAATAACTCAGAATTCAGAGTCTGTCAGGAGTCCAGAAGCTCATTGACCTTTTATACACACACACTAATTACAAGCAAACAGATCACAGGTGATCTGTTGTCGTTATGATTTAAAAAGAGTAAACACAGTTGATTGATAATAAATGGCTTCAGCCAAACACTAACCATGAGTGAAAGAAAAGTTTTTGTGTTATCATTCATATTCTCTGAAAAATAGCCAATAAATCATATATATATATATATATATATATTACCTTGAAAAAGTTCTCATACCCCTTGAAATTTTCCACATTTGTCATGTTACAGCGTAAATGTATTTTGTTGGGATTTGTGTGGTAGTGGGAGGAAAATGTTAAATGTTAAATACTTCTTGACTTCGACTGGGCCATTCTAATACATGAATATGCTTTGATCTAAACCATTCCATTGTAGCTCTGGCTGTATGTTTAGTGTTGTTGTCCTGCTGGAAGTCTCCAGTCTTTCTCAGACTCTCAGGCCGCCTACACACGATCGGTCAAAACCAATGAAAACGGACTGAAGGTCTGTTTCATCGGTCCAAACTGATCGTGTGTGGGCCCCATCGGTCAGTAATCCTTCAGGCCCCGTACACACGGCCGAGGTTCTCGCTGAAAATCAGCGAGAACCTCGCTGGAATGCACATTCCAGCGAGGACCTCGGCCGTGTGTACGGTCTCAGCGAGCTTCCCGTCGGGAAGCCCGTCGAGCCGAAATAGAGAGCACGCTCTCTATTTCCTCGACGGCCCGCCCGGAAGAATGGCTGGTTGCCATTCCCGACGGGCGGGTCGCCGATTTCGACGGCCGGCAGGGAACCTCGACGGGCGGAACGATGTGTTCTGCCCATCGAGATTCCCTGCCGTGTGTACGCGGCCTCAGTCAAAAAAAAAGAGAACTTGCTATAAAATTAAACCGATGGACGCCTAACCGATAGGTCAAAACCGATCGTTAGTATGCAAAAGCATTGGTTAAAAATCCATGCATGCTCAGAATCAAGTGGACGCATGCTTGGAAGCATTGAACTTCATTTTTTTCAGCACGTCGTTGTGTTTTACGTCACCACGTTATAACACGATTGTCTTTTTAACCGATGGTGTGTAGGCATATCAGACCATCAGACCATCAGTCAGCTTCATCAGTTAACCTTCGGACCATTCTCATCAGATGGACTGATCGTGTGTATGCGGCCTAACAGGTTTTCTTCTAAGATTTCTCTGTATTTGGCTCCATCCATCTTACCATCAACTCTGACCAGTTTTCCTGTCATTGCTGAAGAAAAGCATCCCTACAACATGATTCTGCCACCACCATGTTTCATGGTGGGGATGGTGTGTTCAGGGTGGTGTGCAGTGTTAGGTTTCCATCACACAAATTGTTTTGCTCTTATACCAAAACATTACATTTTGGTCTCATCTGACAAAAGCACCTTCTTCCACATGTTTGTTTTGTCCCCCCACATTTGCCATAATCTGTGGTCTGATTCTCAGCTAAAGCTGGCTGTAGATGGTTCCAGCTGAACAGGCCAAGTTTCAAACTATGTATGAGCAGGCTAATTATGCCCAAGTTGATTGATCGTTCGACTTGGGTACAACCAGCTTGCTGGATTTTACATGCGATTATTGCAAACAGCTGTTATAGCCACTATCAATAATGACCATGAAGTCATGAGGGGAAAGGGAAGCTGTCCCCACCAGGAGAACACATTGTCTCAGTGGGAGGGATTCCTCTGTCAACTCTGACCATGGTTGCACAAAAGAAATTTGCTCTGACTATGGCTGGCCTCACAACATACACAAACGCAATGTGCTTAAAGTGATAATACACAACTGGTAAACGTAAAATACTGTTAACTGGTAGATAGTATTGCATTAACAAAGCCGCATGTATGATTTCACCTTGATTTTATGTTATTAAAAATGCTGCTCTGTGCCCATTGACCATATTGCACAGCTTGTATTGTGAAAAATTGATAACTAAGAAATTAAAAAAACTGCATTTATTGTTGCAAAACTGATGACAAAGCTGAATTAATTTGTGTCTTTTATATGCACCTAAAGTTTAGCTTTTTTTTTAACTAGAAAATTACTCAGAACCCCCAAAAACGATGTATGTATTTTTTAGCAGAGACCCTAGAACAGGGGTGGCCAACCAGTGGCCCGGGGGGTCCTCTGATGTGGCCCGTGACCTCCTGCTCTAGAATGGCAGGTTGACAAGCCCAGATCGCAGGTTGCGGACCCACCATACCACAGCATCATTGATGTGAATGAAGCTGGTGGTAGAGGAAGAAAGCAACTGTGGAACAGAGCCAAAAAATGCTTCCTTTACAGCGTCGGCTTTTACCAAAGGCGGAGTCTTTGGCAAAGTTCAGCCTAGACATAGACTCAATAGTGTGAAAGCACATTAGTGTGAAAGCAGTCTTATGCCGCGTACACACAATCAGAGATTTTTTTCCGACGGAATGTTGGCTCAAACTTGTGTTGCATACACACGGTCACAAAAATGTTGTCGGAAATTCCGACCATCAAGAACGTGGTGATGTACAACACTTACGACGAGCTGAGAAAAAAAAAAAAAAGTTCAATAGGCAGTGAGGCTCTTCTGCTCGATTCCGAGCATGCATGAATTTTTGTGCATTGGAATTGCATACAGACAATCTAAATTTCCGACAACAACTTTTCTTGTCGGAAAAATCGAGAACCAGATCTCAATTTTTTGTTGTCAGAAATTCCAACAGAAAAAGTCTGATGGAGCCTACACACAGTCAGAATTTCCGACCAAAAGCTTTTCTTGTCGCAATCTCTGAGGCCGCGTACACACGTCCAAGAACCTCGTCGGGCTAAAGTCATCGTTCCGCCCGACGAGGTTCCCGATGAGCGGTCGGAAAAGCTCGTTAAGCCAAAGTCCTCATTGAACAACGAGGAAAAAGAGAGTGTGCTCTCTTTTTTGGCTCGACGAGCTTCCCGAAGGGACGCTCGTCGGAAGTGTGCACCCGATCGAGCTTCTCACCAGAATATGTCTCCCAGCGAGCATTTTGCTGGATTCTGCCGAGAAGCTCGGTCGTGTGTACGGGGCCTTATCGTGTGTACATGGCATTAAGCCATTTTCACGCGATCAGCCAGACCAAATGGGACCCTCAATTCAACTCTACAGAGCACCAGATGTCTATTTATGCCCACCTACATCCAATCTGAAAAACAGAATGGAACTAAAGGGAATTCCTCCTCTTCCATCTGGGCGGATCGGAGGGACAAAAGAGTAGCCGTGACCTATTATCAACCTGTGGCCCGCGGCTGGTTACCAAGTTGCTTAAGTGGTCCTCGCTCTTCAAAAGGTTGGGCACCCCTGCCCTAAAGGATACAATGTTGGTTGTTGCAATATTTTATGTCACATAGTATTTGCATAGCGTTCTTTCAAATGTATTTGGAAAGAATACACTTAAAAGAATAATAATAAAAAAAAGTTAGCTCAATTTTTTTGTATAATGTGAGATGTAAATAGATACCTAACATGTCACGCTTTAAATTATCTATAGGTGACACATTCACACTTGGCCGACTTTGTCGCAGTCCATCCCGACGGAGTCCGCCTACGTCCGCCAGCTCAGCGGGAAATCAGTCCGCAGATCTCCGCTGAGCCGACAGGTGACAAGCTCCTCTCTGCTCACTGAGCGGGGAGGGGCTTGTGCAGCGCCGCTGTCTCCTATGGAGCGATCTGATGAAAATGGACAGCATGTCCGTTTTCATCAGATCTTACCCGATCCGATCCACATGGACGGATGGGGACGTATCCCCCCATACGTCTGTTTTTAGCGGATCGGATAGGGTCGGATGTCAGCGGACATGTCTCCGCTGACATCCGACGCTCCATAGAGATGCATGGAACGCCCGTTCAGGTCCGCCATCAACACTGACAGGCGGACCTGAACGGACTGAAGTGTAAATGAGGCCTTAGAAGTCTTTGCAGGTTATCAGTTTAGATTTACAGGGGAGGTCTGATGCTAGAATTATTGCTCTCGGTCTGATGATTGTGGTGATACCTCACATATACGGTGTGATCACTGTTTGTTCGTTAGAGGTGTTCACCACTGCATGTAAGCACAGGGTGACAGGGGTGCTTACATTTAAAAAAAAAAAATTTTATTGCTGTCATAGGGAATGTAAACATCCCTTTTGAAGGCAATGACAGGTACTCTTTATGGAGATATGGGAGGTCTATTAGATGCTGCACATGGTAATGTGGCACATGGTTCGAAAGCTGATTCTTGTTTATTAGCATGTTGGTGCTTCCGTACATCATCTTCTAAGGGAGTCAGTGCAGAAATAAAGCATATTAAATATACCTACGTTTTTTTTTCTCCAGAGCATTCTGATTTACATGCTGCTGAACATGTAAAACATGCTGAATAAAGCACTCTACATAAGTGATTAATTACAGTATTTTCAATATAAAAGTTATAACAACAAAAGTACTAAAGTTCAGTTCTTTTGTCTTCTGCTCAGACAACTGAAATAGATCAATAACTTTTTTTTCATTTTCAATATAAAAGTTATAACAACAAAAGTACTAAAGTTCAGTCCTTTGTCTTCTACTCAGACAACTGAAATAGAGCAAGAACTTTTTTCATTACTATGGACAAATATGTAAAATTTAACAAAGCCAAACTATGTAAATGTATTATAAAATTGAAACAATACGAGAATAGTGTGAATAAAACCCTATATGTATTGTAACAACATCCTTGCTTGCTATTGTTAGCTAAAATCATCTATAGTACAATGTGTTCTCTCCTAGAACGTGGCACAATATGTTAACATACTAATTAGCACAAATGAATTGAGTATGAGATAAAAAAAATAACATCTATAATGTGGAAGAAAAAGGACTCCTGTGAGTCCTTTTTCAGGCCTTTAAAATGAATCTACCTTATTTATCGTATAACACAAATCACGGGTGCGTGTTATATGCCGATAGTGTACCTTGGAGGGGAAGGAGGGGAACAAGCGCCACCGGAATTCACTGAGCCGTCGTCCTTACTCGGCTCTGACATCACACACACACACAGTCCCGCCTTCGCCACTGGCATTGGCACCAGTGTTCTGTCTATCACAGGAGCTAGTCCATTGTTGAAGACAGAGGCGGAACTGTGTGTGTGACTGCCAACTGAGAGCCCAGTACACAGCAGATGACGGCTCTGTGATTTCCTGTACTGTTCAGGCTGCTTTGATGAGAGATGGTGAGGCTGCAGATGAGTATTGATGCTAAAAATGGGCATTAGGCTGTATTGATGGGAGATGAGCTGCATATGGGCATTGATTAGGCTGCATTGAGGCTGCAGATGGACATTGATCAGGCTGCATTGAGGCTGCAGATGGGCATTGATCAGACTGCATTGAGGCTGCAGGTGGGCATTGATCAGGTTGCATTGATGGGAGATGGGGAGGCTGCAGGTGGGCACTAATCAGGCTGCTGATGGGCACTGAGCCTTATTTTAATTCAAAGTTGTTAATTTAAAAAAAAATCCCTGAAACTTTCCTCCTAAAATGTTTACGCCTGTGCGTGTTTACGCTGATAAATACGGTATTATTTTTTTGTGGTCTGTGTTCCCACAGGGGAGCATTGCCCTCAATATTTGTCTTGGTGACTGAAAGTGATGGGAAAATTCAATATTTCAAGTTGCCAGAGAGGAAATCTTTTAAAGAAAGAATATGTATACCCAACATTTTATATTCCTGATATGTGCCTGCTGTACCATATACTTGTATGAAAATTAGCCTTATGGTTATCTTTGTTTTGCTTCATTTGTGTGAAATCCCTGGTGTTCCTGCTAGTCCTGTGGCTTTCCTATCAAAAACTAGTTTTGCTGAATACTCTCCTCCAAAGGGGAATAAAGATATTTATAATAATTTTTTTATGTTTATACACAAATGTGTTGCACTTTATTTCTATTTTTAACTAAATGGGTTGTTTTACAAGGTGATGGTTTACATATATTTTTAATGGGCACACAGTGGGAGATGTGTTATTCCTGGCATTTTATTTTTACAAGAGGCTGCATGAAAAATAGCATATTGGGTGGTCTACTACCACCAATAGGTGCATTCCAGGATCATAAGTGTATAGAAATGATTACACAATGATAAATATACTGGTGCAGTTCAGCAATGTATATCTGAAAAACTGAATTACTCAGCAGGTAGGCTATGCTCCCTGTATGCATCTTAAAGTAAAGTAATCATCTTTGACTAAAGAGTATCTTTAAAATATCACAGGTCTCTTTTGAACCAGAACACCCACACCTGACAGAACACTTATGGTCTATTGACCACACCAGCAAGGGACTGGTTATGGTTGTCACCGTTAGGGATGAGCTTCGAGTTCGAGTAGAACTCATGTTCGACTCGAACATTGCCTGTTCACCGAACAGCGAACTATTTGGGATGTTTGCGGCAAGTTCGTGTGAACTTTAGAACCCTGTTAAAGTCTATGGGACTCGAACGTTTGAAATCTAAAGTGCTAATTTTAAAGGCTAATATGCAAGTTATTGTAATAAAAAGTTTTTTGGGACCTGGATCCTGCCCCAGGGGACATCTATCAATGCAAAAAAAGTTTTAAAAACTGCAGTTTTTTTGGCAGCAGTGATTTTAATAATTCCTTTAAGTGAAACAATAAAAGTGAAATATTCCTTTAAAATTCGTACCTGGGGGGGTGTATAGTATGCCTGTAAACTAGCGCTTGTTTCCCATGCTTAGAACTGTCCCTGCACAAAGTGTAATTTCTTTTTTTTTTTTTCTTTTTTTTTTTTTTTCAAAACAATTTTTATTGAGATGTTTCCAGATAACACAATAGAAACGCACACATTGTGCATAACATATGGTACAAAAGATGAATTACAGTTGGGATCCGGCAACCAGGTACTACATGCAGAACAGAAGCATCAATCTCACAGTAATCAGCATTACATTACATATTTTAATCCATAAAACATAACATAACATCTGTGGCCCCTTACGGGGAGTAGTAGGTGTGTAGTGGCCTGCATCAATGTTAGGGCCCTATATCCAGTACCACCAAGAGAGGTGGAGACATAGAGTCCTCCTGGAGTCCCTATTAAGAGACCTCCTTCTCACCCACCCCTATCGGGATCTATCTGTGGGCGAAGGAGGAGGCCCATGGAGATTGACGACCAGGGGTTATATGCAGGGCTCCCGTACCAGGACTAACAGAACCTCTAGGGTATGCGGGAGGACCCACTCGCTCAAAATGGGGGGACACTGAGATCAGTAACAGCACCTGAGGTCGTGGTGTATCAAAAAGAGGATCTTTTAACCTGAACCATCAGTCGGTGGTGCATTGGCAGGGGGAACATCCTTCCCCAAAGAATCCCTGTAGTGGATCCAGCAAGCCCATGTTTGATAAAAGTTGTCGTGTGTGTCATGTGCCTGATGTATAAGTCGTTCCATTTCTTCGATCTTGCACACTCTAGCGTGCCACTCTTCGAGTGTTGGGGGTGATGTGGGTTTCCAACGTAATAGAAAGCATTGGGTAGCCGCATTTATGAGGTGCATGGCGAGAGATTTGTGGTATTGGGATTTAGATAGGGGGGTGTGGTGTAATAAATATTGGGCTGGGGTGAATTCCACCGCTAGTGTCGTGATACTGACTATGCGATCATGTATTTCTCTCCAAAACGGTTGCAAGCGGGGGCACTCCCACCATATATGGAGGAGTGTGCCTGAGGCTGAGCTACATCTCCAGCAATCTGGTGGAACGGCTGGGTAGATCCTGTGTAGTTTATCGGGGGTCCGATACCAGCGGGTACAGAGCTTATATCTGTTCTCTTGAGCAGAAACGTTGATGGACCCTTTGTGCGCCCGTTCCCACACCCTCTCCCAGTCTGCATCTGATAATCCCCTCTTTAGGTCCGCCTCCCAATGTCTTTGAGCATTTGTGCGGGGCTGTGCACGTGATGTCAGCATGGCGTAAATCGAGGAAACTAGGTGTCTTTGGGGGCCTTGCAAGTTGCAAAGTTGTTCTAGGGGGGTGAAGGGCCTAAACCATGCCGAGGGCATGGGGGCGGCATGAAGGAAGTGTCTGATTTGTAGAAATTTGAAGAAAGGCAATGATAGCTGCGGGAACGCTGCGACCATCTCGGGGTGGGTATATAGATTTGCATTCCGGAAGAAGAGGTGTGCCCGTATCTGCGAGGGTTGTGGGTCAGCTGCAACGTCAGTTAGCTGAATGCCTGTCGGAAAGTCAGGGTTGTGTAATAGCGGGGTCATGGGGCCTGGCGAAGAGGTCGTCCCGTGGGCTCGATACAGCGCCCTAAAGGTCTGTAAGGTGGGGCCTATCAGGGGGTGAGCTGTGCATGTCGTAGGGATCGCAAGGGGATTAATCCAAGGGAGGTGAGCAATCGGGAATTGTAGGAAAGCGTTTTCTACGCCCACCCACGCCTTATCGTCTGCGTGAACGTGCCAATCAACTAGTCTCACAAGAAGACATGCCTTATGGTACATAGCCACATCAGGAATGCCCAGGCCACCCTTTTGTTTGGGGAGTACGAGTTTATCCCAGCTCAATCTAGGAGATCGACCGGCCCATAGGAAGGTCCTGCAAATCCCCTTGATGGAGGTAAAAAAGGCCGTCGGAAGTTTAATAGGGATCGCTTGTAAAAGGTATAGAATACGGGGAAGCAAATTCATTTTGAGTATGGCCGCCCTGCCAAACCAGGAGAACTGACCGTGACGCCATCGAAGTAGATCCTCTTTAATCGTGCTTAGGATTGGTAGAAAGTTAGCCTTATAGAGATCATTTAGGTTGGCTGTGATTTTAATTCCTAGATATTGGATGCTGTTTGCCTCCCATCGGAAGGGGAAATTGTGCTTACACTGGGTGACCTCTGCATCAGGGAGGGAGACATTAAGCGCGGAAGATTTTTCAAAGTTAATTTTTAAATTAGAGATATTATTAAATAGGTGGAATTCCTGAAGCAGATTTGGGATTGTAACGACCGGATTGGAGAGAAATAAGAGTATGTCGTCAGCATACGCCGCTACCTTGCATTGCTTACTGGGAAACGCAATGCCTTGGATATTGGGGTTATGCCTAAGCTTCCGGAGGAACGGTTCTAACGTGACAATGAAGACAAGAGGTGATAGCGGGCATCCCTGCCGGGTGCCATTCGCAATAGAGAAGGCGTCTGATAGGTGGCCGTTGACTCTGATTCTCGCTGTGGGGGACGAGTACAGGGCCATGATCATCTGGATGAAGCGCGGTGGGAATCCCAGCGCGTTAAGAGCCGCGGACATATAATCCCAGGCCACTCTATCAAACGCCTTCTCAGCGTCCAAGGAGAGGAAGAAACCTTTGTTTCGAGAGGAGGTCAGCCAGTGGTGTATGTTTAGGGCTTTGGTGGTGTTGTCCCTGGCTTCTCGCCCAGGGACAAAGCCAACCTGATCTGAGGAGACGATGCAGGGGAGGAGTGGCAACATTCGATTAGCTAAGATTTTGGCGTACAGCTTTACATCCAAATTCAGCAACGAAATTGGGCGGTAGTTGGAGACTAATGCGGCGTCTTTCCCGGGTTTGGGTATTAGAGAGATGTGAGCTTCTAACAAGTCCTTCCTATGCGGGGTGGGGGTCATGATCTCATTGTAAGTCGCTAGAAAGTGAGGGATCAAGATATTTGCATACGCTTTGTAATAGCTGGCCGGCAGGTCGTCTGGACCTGGGCTTTTCCCAGGTTTAAGCTGTTTTAGGGCTGAGATCACCTCTTGCGACGAGATGGGCATATCCAGATGGGATAAGTCCCCGAGGGGCGAATGCGGGAGACCGTAGTCACGTAGGAAGTCCTGGATGAGAGTGTTCCTATCCGGCATGGAGGGGGTCACCTCGGGCGTGGGGAGATTATAAAGGTTAGAAAAGTACTGAACGAATTGTTTCGCTATATCTCTAGAGGATGCAAGTGACGTTCCAGACGGGGTGGTAATATTATGAATAGTATGAGCCGATTTTTTTTTTTGGAGAGCTGCGGCCAGCAGTTTCCCTGACTTATTGCCGAACTCATAGAAGAGCTTGCTAGTGAGAGTGTATCTGCGTTTTAGCGCCTTTTGGAGTTCTTCTAAAAGCTCTTGGCGTGCTGTCAATAGGTCAGCATGGGTCTGCATAGCCAATGAGCGTTTGTGGGCGCGCTCTAGCGCTTTGACCCTGTTAGACAGTTCCGTTACCCGTGCCTTTCTTAGCCTATGACGTTTGGCCATCAAAGAGATGAATTCTCCCCTGACTACGCATTTGTGGGCCGACCATACCAAGGTAGGGGATGATTCTCCCCCCCCATTTTCGTTGAAGTAGTTAGTTAAAACTCCCGCTACCGAATTTGAGAGTTCAGCGTCAAGGAGGATGGAATCGTCTAACCGCCAAATCAATGATTTAGCACGTTGCCCCGGGAACCGTAGGGTCATGGTGATCGGATGATGGTCCGATATGAGCATCGGTTCAATTGTAGCGTCTACTAGGGACGAAAGGTCAGATTGAGCAAGAAAGATGTGATCTATCCTGGTGTATTTTTGGTGTAAGGAGGAGAAGTATGTGAAATCTTTTGTGTTCGGGTGTAGTGTACGCCATGCGTCATGTAGGGTCAGCGTGGCCAATTGGGATTTTATAGCATGTAAGGCCCTGTAGGGCAGGCAGGACGAGCCGTCGGATGTGTCGACCGTTGGTGTTAGTGAGACGTTGAAATCCCCTCCCACCACCAAGGTACCCGATCGGAACGCGGTCAGCTGGTATAACATTGTGCGGAAATAAGAGACCTGTTGGGAGTTTGGGGCATATACGTTCGCTATTGTGAGTGTCCGACCGTGTAGTGTGCCTTTCACAAAAATGTATCGGCCCTGGGGGTCCCTTTGCACGTCCGTGACTTGAAAAGGGCAGAGTTTCGATATTAACACCGACACCCCCTTCGACTTCGCAGAATCAGTGGTGGCATGGTAGACTATTGGAAAATTCCTATCGTGCAATCTGGGAATGTTGTCGGAACGGAAATGCGTTTCCTGAATGAGTGCTATGTGAGGTTTCTCCTTCCAGAGCAAGTGGAGGAGACGCGCACGTTTTTCAGGTGTGTTGAGACCCCGAGCGTGTAAGGAATATATTTTGAAGTTAGACATATGGGGGGCCTCTTTTGGTTCGTGGGCTAGAGCTGTGTCCCCGGTCGCCATCTCTTCGGGAGGGGAGGTGAGACCTCCCTGGGAGGGCAGCTGGGTAGTTGCCAGCTAATGGATAGAGGGGGTAATCTGTCGAGACCTTAGGATCTCAAAGGGCAGTACTTCAGTATGAGTACAATATTATACCGATTAAGTGGCAGGACAAAAGTCCTTTCACTTATGATGTGTAACCAAGTGAATCGGAACGGTACAGGGTGTATAATACCCTCGGCCCCAGTAATGGAGTCCCAGGACACTACACACCACTGTTGGGGGGTTGACCTAACCCAGAGCAGAAACAGAGACGGTAGTGCGTGTTACCAGATAGGTCAGTATGAACAATCAATTAAGAAAACAAAAACAAGAAAATATAGAAGAGAACAAAAAAAAGAAAAAACACAATGTAGTACACTAACAGTATCACGTGACATTGAGCCACCCCAGAACGGTCGTAGAGTTATATTTCTATCTGTAGGAGGCAGTATCAACAAAAGCATAACCTCAACAAGTAACAGAGATCCCGGGCCCATGTGTAGACTGTGGGAGCTCTACAGGTGGGCGCTGGGCATATATGAATGACACATATGTGATTCCCCGGTATAGCCAAAATTGTGGACATGCATACCTTAGGATGGATTGCACCCCGGGCCACCCCCCGCCCCCCATGGGATCCCACCTTATGCAGTACTCAGACGTTCACAACCGGGTGGGGGAGGGGAGGGAAAGAGAGCCCACCCCTCGAGACTCCTAACCCACCTGAGGAAGGGGACCATAGAGCGAAGGATGGGGAGATGTCACCCATAGTGTTGTCGTATTGCCAGGGAGGCTTCAGTCAATCGTAATTTGCTATATGCAGCAAGCACAGTTACCTCCAATACAAGCAAGTCTATCACCAAAACCATGGAAGCCAATAGAACGGTAGAAAACCTATCCCTGGGCAGTGGACGGTGCCTCCCTTAGTGTCCAATTGCGGCATGCTTTTCAAAGAGGCGTTTCGCATATGAAAAGAGCCTCAGCTGCGGGGGGGGATTGACCCCCGTGGAACCTTGTGTCTCATAGTGTCTGGTAACTGAACTAAACAGTACTTGCCTTATCCTGTTTCAGTGAGGAGAAATGAAATGAAAGATCTTCCGGTGTCATGGTCATCCGGTGAGGACTGGAGGCGAGTGACAAGAAATATGTACACTGTCACTTCCCGGCCGCGCAGGGGGCGGGAGAAGAAGAACAGCACAGTCTGCCGAGGTAGCGTGAGAGGTCCGCGTAATGTAGACATAGTCAAAACTCCGACGTTGGACTTCAGGGAGGTTAGCACGGGAGCATCGTCAGAAGTCTGCCGGGTTTGACCTTGTAGAGGTGCGAATCCAATCTCGTTCCACCGGGAACATGTAGGGGATGTAGGACCAATCCGGAACAAGGGTCCATCGTTTCGTCACAGCCAATGGGGAGTGGCTGATGGGATAGCTCTGCAAAGCGTACGGAAGGTAGGCGACATGCCGGCTTCCGCAACAGTCTGGCCGTGTGGGGCATTCTGGGAGTTGTAGTATCTAGTTGAGCTGAGCGTGACAGGCAGCCAGTGCAGAAGCGGCTTGCCGCCAGCAGTTGATGCACGTCTCTAGAGACCCGATCCGCAGGGCAATTGTGCTGGGGTTAGGCAGTCAGTAACCATAAGAAAAAAAAAACGGGGATAACAGGGGGTTCAAAATAAAGATCGGTGCAGCATAAGTACCTGGAGCAAAACGTTTAGGTGGTCTTCCTCGCTCTCCTGGCTCCGGGTGGGTTCACAGGGTCCCGGTCAGCTCCGTTGGGTTGAGAGCCCAAGAGGTTTCTATTCTGAGATGGAGACCTTCTCCTGCGGTGTCCAGTAGCTTGGGTTTCCATCGGTACATCACGCAGCCTTTCCCATCTGCCAACCGAGCATCGGTACGGGGCATACCAGTCAGGTACCTTAACTAGCGGTATGCCCAGGGTGTCACAGAACCGCGGCAAATCCTCCGGGACTCTCAGGGCAGCATGGCGCCCTTGATGGGAGGCCGCCAGGTAGAAAGGGAACTTCCATTTGTATTTAATGTCCCGTTCCCTAAGCACTTCCAGTAAGGGCCTAAGATCTCGGCGGTGTTGCAAAGTGATCCCTGAAAGGTCCTGGTAGATTTGTAATGGAGCGCCGTCATGTGTAAGTCTCTGCCCTCGGGCGCGCTGCAGGATTTCCTCCTTTAGGCCGAAGTCCACTAGACAGCAGACCACATCTCTGGGGGGGTCTGTGTCCTTACCCCTAGGGCGGAGGGCCCGGTGAATTCTCTCCATTTCAATCCTGGATTGGGGGGGTCTGCCCAGAATGCTGTTGAACAATGCGGTGACCTCTTGCTTTACACCTTCACCTTCGATGGTTTCTGGGAGTCCCCTCACCCTTAAGTTATGGCGGCGCCCCCTGTTATCCAGGTCCTCCAGATGTCTATTCACTTCCCTCAGCTGAAGGGTGTGATCATCGATCATTCTGGTGGAGCGATGGAGGACCTGGTCATGTTCAACCACTGCCCTTTCAGTCATGACGACTCTGTCAGAAAGGGCCCCGATGTCGATCCGGAGTTCCGCAACGGCTGCTGTTAAGGCTGTTGAGAGAGCATCTTTAATGTCCGCCGCCATAGCTCTGAGGTCCAGGATAGTCAGCTGGGGTAGTGGAGAAGAGCTCTGTGTTCCCTGTCCGGGCAGCATCGGGGGTGGAGAAGGAGCCAGCGGTGTCAGTAAGACAGCTTCAGGGGGTGCCGCGTGAGGAAGCAGTACTGAGCCCTGCGAAGCAGATTGGCGGGAGGGCGCCATGTTCCCCCGTGAGGTGCGGAACATCTCGGGGATGTTTTGGCTCTGAGGTCCGGTATTTTCCCGTGGCGAACGGGAGCGGGAGGTCGAGGATTGTCTCGACGAGGTGCCCATGGTCCTTTCAGGACAAAAACTGGTGTGAAACCTTCGCTTATGGAGTTTATCCGTCCCGGGGTGGCTGGAGCACTAAGCTTAAGCGTCCATCTTCCTGCACAGCCAGGCCACGCCCCCACAAAGTGTAATTTCTAAAGGAAGAAAAGTAATTTAAAATCACTCGCGGCTATAATGAATTGTCGGCTCCCGGCAATACAGAGAAAAGTCATTCATAAAAAAAAATGTGTGGGGATCCACGGCATATTTTTTTTCTAATTTGGGGTGGAGTTCCCCTTAAAATCCATACCAGACCTGAAGGGTCTGGAATGGATATTTGGGGGAACCCTACATCATTTTTTTTAATTTGACGCAGGGTTCCCCTTAATATCCATACCAGACCCTAAGGTGAGTGATTTTAAATGACTTTTTTCCTTCAGAAATTACATTTTGTGCAGGGACAGTTCTAAGCACAGGAAACAAGCGCTACTTTACAGGCATACTATACACCCCCCCAGGTACGAAAATTAAAGTAATATTTCAATATTATTGTTTCACTTTAAGCATTATTAAAATCACTGCTCCTGAAAAAACGTTATTTTTTTATTTTTTTTGCATTGATACATGTCCCCTGGAGCAGGACCCGGGTCCCCAAACACTTTTTAGGACAATAACTTGCATATTAGCCTTTAAAATTAGCACTTTAGATTTCAAACGTTCGAGTCCCATAGACTTTAACAGGGTTCTAAAGTTCACACAAACTTTTAGTCTGTTCGCAGGTTCTGGTGCGAACCAAACCCAGGGGTGCTCGGCTCATCCCTAGTCACCGTGAGGGGCTCTACAAAAACTATTTCACAAGAGTACACAGTATAGAATGGGAGTCCTAGGGCAGTGATCCAATGTAAATAATAATAATAATAACTATACATAAATATTTTTTTGGTACATGACTGACTGAAGGTAATGTCATTCAGACATTATTTTCTTTTCTTTGCATTCTACAGACAAAAGATGTAACAAAATAAAAAAGTTTTATTTTTTTTCTAGTGTGGCTGGTGTTTATTTTAAAGCACCTAGTGGTATATTCACACATATTTCACACATCTTTCACTCTGGATTTATACAATTTTCAAATTAAATCTAATTATAAGAATGGGTGAGTTCTGCGCGAAAATATTTATACATTTTTATAAATATTTTATAATGTCTGCCAATAATTTTCTATCAGAGGGCATGGCAAAGTTAATTACACATTAAATAAAAATCCTTTTTGTATTTATTAAATTAAATAGTAAAACATTGAAAAACAGTTTAAACTTAACAGTAAAGGAGGCCTGGGAGTCCCCGATTTGCTTAAATACTTTTATGCAGCCCAGTTGGCCCAGTTTACCAGATTTCACTCACGTCAATCTCACGCTCTGTGGATGAAAGTAGAATCATTCTCCTAGGCCAATCCCATGCCATGTGGCTACAAGCAAAGAAACGGCCTCCAATTTTATGCCCCTCTCACCTGTTACTTTTATAATTCTCTCTGCTAAAATCACTATAGCCAGCAACTGGAAGTCGGCTACCATACCATTTGACCAACTCAAACACAAGCTTTACTGGCTTATGATAAATGAACAGTTATCTGCAATCCTAAACGATAAAATAAAGGTATTTGAAAGGGTCTGGGGTGTGTGTATCAGAAACCTAACCAGTGATCCCGGGCTATACCTGACTAGTATGCCTTCTGGTGGCGAGTGTCAGAGCACAGGATATTTTTCTGCCCCCCCCCTCTTTCTTATACTTATTTTCTTTTCCTTTACTTGTGTGATTAAAATGTTGGGGTTATGCAATTTTTACAGTCAAGGAAGATAGTAGGTCCTCTACCTATGATGGAAGGGACTGGCACTTCCAAATGTAGAGGGCGTACCCTGAACTCCATCAAATCAAATGGCTTTCACAACAATAATATGATATCTTTTTTTTTTTTTACAATCCCTTAACAGGCTATAACTGCTGGACTATAAATGGTTGAGGATACATCATAGGCTTGCAGTTATGTGGTTCAGACGTGATGAAGATTGAAGCCATTCTTAGCTAGCATGGAGCCTGGGTTTAATACTTGTTTTGTTCTTCCAATGATGGATAATAATGCAAACGTATCTGCTCTTGTCCTAAATGTACTTCATGTTGTGCATATTGCGTTTTGTTCTTTATTCTTTGCAAACGTATCTGCACTTGCCCTAAATGTACTTCATGTTGTGCAAATTGTGTATTGTTCTTTATTCTTTGACAAAAATGTCAATAAACATATTAAAACCAAAATGAATGGTAAAAAAATATTTAAAATATTAGCAGCAAAATAATAGCTAAAGGGAGAAGGACAATAAGGAGCTAATTAGAACTAGAATTATGAGTTAATTGTTAAAGGAGTTATTTAGGTCTGTAAACTTTCAATGAGAAGAGAAAAATTACAGGTTTCTTTTATCCTGTGTTATGGTCTATGTAGTAAGTTGGACCCAGCCTCCCTCTCATTTAGACAAACAATGCATGCTGTGAGCTGTATTATGCTCTGATGTGAATGAGCAGAGCATAGCTTAGCTGACCCTGCATTACAAGTGATGGCACTTGTCTCCTACAAGCACTTGTAGTCACTTGTGTCATACAATCACTTGACGTTGAAGGCAAGTGCCGCCAATCAAGTGTCATTAATTATTCATTTCCTTGTTAGCTGCATGGTCAGACACCCATGGGAGGGCACCCTGTCCAACCCTGCAGCTAGCATTAGACAGCACTTAGAAAGACAGGACAAAGTACTACATGTACCTCGTCCCCCGAGGAACAGAAAACATTAAAAAAAAGTGAGACTTTAACTTTAAATTATGTACAGTGAGCTGCTACTCTTTCCTGAGCCTGACAGATATATGAACTCTGCTATCATGAGCAAAGCACCTCACTTTTCTATTTTAAAATAGCTAAGAGAAGAAAAGACGAGATCTGCGTGATGTCTTTTTGTTTTCTTTACAAAACAAAAGAAAGGGCATGAAATGAGACAGCTGGTGCAATTTTCTTAGCACATCTTGCTGCTGACTGATTCGCCTCATTCCAGTTTGGATGGAAATCACAGGACCTAGATACACATCAAGCTGAGAGAGATAATTTTCCAGAAGTGACATCTTAGTCTCTGGCTGGCTTAAAAGTTGCCTTGAGGCCTGACATATGGTTAGGCTGCCGATGGGATAACGCTGCTTCACATGCCTCACGTCTGACATCTCTTCTTACTGGGTTTGATTTTTAAGCTGCTCGTTTGCAATGATGCAGCACAGTGTTGTGCTGGCTGGAAGAGAGAATTATGATTGCTCTGAAAATAAAATAACTTGCCTACATGAGGCTTCAGTCAGGAAACACATTTCTGGCTTTGAACATTAGGCAAAAATGCCTAGGAACAAGTCTAGGTACATAGCATATGTGTAAAAACAAAATGTAAATAAGACGGGGGCACAAAGTACAACAAAACTGGCAACAAGCTCAACAAGCAACTTTCGCTTTTAAGCCTGCATTGGCATAAAAGACAAGAGATGATACATTTAATCCCCATTTCACAGTTCTGCATTTACATTTTTTAAATAAAATTTTAATTGAAAAGAGGAGTAATAATTTAAGTTTTGTGAAGAAATAAAAATAAGATTCATAAGTACAGCCCCCCCCCATGCAAATTATTGTCTTTTACAACATATTTAAGCAGGCCCTAAAACAGCAAAGCAACTTCAGTCACAACATAAATACCACAATGTTTCACAGTTGGTACAGGATTTTTTTATCTTAAAATGCTCTGATTTGCACCAAACATGTGTACTGTAGCCAAACTACTTTATTTTAAATTACCCAGCCCACAGCACATTTTTCTGGAAGGCCTTTGCCTATGTGTCCAATAGAAAACTATAGTCCTGCTTTAATGTTCTTTATTGACAGTAATGTATTTTTCCTGGAACACCTCCCGTATAGATTAACTTGGTGCAGTTCTTTGACACTTTGACACTTACTGCTGCAAAAGCTGTAATGACATTTTAGGATTGTTGGAAACTTTTTTTTTTACATCAAACAAAGTAGTTTTTTAAGTAATTATCCTGGACACATTTGGCATTTATGCCTCTATGCCACTTGTGGATTTTCCTTACAGTGAAATTTTTTATTTCAAATGATTTGGTCTATTTTACTCCTTTTCCAGACTCATTGGCATAGGAATTCTTAAGTCTCGGACACGCTTTGATTTTCGGACGTCAATTGTGTTACGACGACCGATCGCCTGCAAATCTTACCGTTAGTATGGTGATTCTGACAGCCTATTTCACTTTTTCGTCAGACAAAAGCTGGATGTGCACACTATAAAATATTTGTGAACTCAACGTCTGATTTTCGTTCATAAGAGAAAGACTACGTATGCTTAGAAACAAAAGAATACATACAAAACTATTAAACATGTTACGTCACTTGTGAGGTTGTATTCTGTCATATGAAAATTCTCGTATGGTTCGTAATCTCCTCACTTTCCACATGAGACTAGCATGCCACAAAAAAACATGTTCTATCGTCCAAAAATCAAAGCGTGTGTATGAGGCTTTAACCTTTTTTCTGAGAGGCTTGGAGACCTCTTTTGATCTTGGCTTGATAACACACATCACCAGCAAGGCCACCAAACCTTAGATATCTGTTGTTTAAAAAAAAATACATACTTTGTTACACTTGTGTTTGGGGGCAATAAAACACATAGCGGAGCTACATTTTTACCTCCCTCCCAACTGATCCCCTTATGCTAAAAAAACAGCAGAAGGGGAGTACATATGCCATGGCTAGTGCCTCACAAATTATCCCCGCTGTCACGTTCAGTGGGCAGTACTACCCAACTCAATGGGGTGTCGCACAACCATGTGTAGTGTAAGGAGTTTAAACATGTGGTGAGGAGGTGATATAACACCTCCTCACTGCCTGTCAAATGTAAACCTGCTCTAAAGAACTTGTAATCATTTTGGGTGGAGTTCCGCTTGTCTGCCTCCTACCATTTTGACACCTTTTGGAGAGGAGGGGGATTTGAGGCCATACGAGACCAACCAGTCATGTTTTCTTATTACAAACTCTGCTCCCTGGTTGTGCCTTGCTGATCTTCTTATATCACTGCAAGAATACTACACACAGTATCTTTCTGACCAGGATGAGTATACTCTTAACAAAGTAGAAGATATATGTGAGCTTAGTATCATCATATAAGGTAGGCAAAAAAAAACACTGCTTGCCAAAGCATTGCTGCTTGCAGTCAAATTAGGGCTGAATGCACTCTCAAGCGTGGAGGCTTTGGAACATGTATATCTTCTCGGATGAAGGGTCGGCAATGCTTGCTTCCTAATCTGATCAGGAGACATGGCCCCGTTGACTGTTGCGGCGATGGGCTTACTCTCAACCCCTTCTCTCTCCCCCTCCCTTTCTCCCCCCTCTTTTTTTTCCCTTTAATTTATTGTATTTTTATTACTCTGCCCTACCCCCCTATCCCCCTGCCTTTATTCACCCCCACCTTCTCCCCTCTGCACCCTTGCTGTCTCTCTTTATTTCTACCTAATGACATGCGAGACCTGGACAGGGCAATTGAATTTCAGATAGTTATGAGATAGTAGCGCAAACTGCCCAATATTTCTGGAGCACAGGCCGGCATAGGGAGAGGAGGCTGTGCGGGTAGTCTTGAGATGTAGGGCCAATGTTTTCTCATGTTGTGCTTTGTACATCTGCGAATATCCGACCCTGTCCAGGATAAGAATGCACGTGTTTATTTTATTGCCCTTTTTTGGACAGTATTGTAGTCCTTGTATATATGTATGTTTTTTATGTATATAAAGAAACGAAAAAATATCTATATTTGAAAAAAATTAGGGCTGAATTAGCCTAGTTATGACCATCTCAGACACTCTGCATTCATAAATATTAAAAAAACACAACAGGTTATGGTGGGGTGGACGTAATCACCCACCCCCACCAAAAAAAAAAAAAAACGTTTCAAACACAGGGTACGTATATACTGTATTATCACTACCATAACAAATGTGACAGCTTTGGGAGAATATAATCATTTAGGAATAAGAGGCAGAGTAGGTCTGAAAATGATTCCTTTATACCACTGGGAAATTTTTCATTTGGAACTGATGATTTTCAGTATGGCTACAGCGTATAAAACCATATATTCCAAACTGAAAAATGCCATGTCAAGGTATTTGGCCATCATTGATGCATAGTATAGAAAACATGTATTTTTCGGAGCAGGGCTTGTCGAGGTACAAGAAAGCATAACCAGACATTTTTTTTCCCCAATTCTTGTTAAATCTTTATAATGCAGTATATAAGGCTGCAGCTGTGTATACATCAGAAGATCTGACTGCACAGTTGACTCAGAGATATAAAAGAATGATTAACAAATAACAAGAAGATAGATGACTTTACCAGACAAGTTTTCGAGTGCATTTACATTTACTTCTTATCAATGAACTTGCTGTCTCCCTCAATCATATGATGAAGAGTGCAGAGTGCTCATTAGTGCTGCAACTCTAATTCACATTCATGATCTGAAATATGCAAGAATGACTGACCAGCCCTTAGAGTATACCAAGAAGGATGTTAAGCCATCTTTTTAAAGTTAGTTGAGCTTAGCAGATAATCTCCAATAGATTTTAGAGGCCTTGGAGCATAAATGACGAATATTAACTAAGGGGACACAGGTGAATCTTTGGCTTCAAGGAAAAGCTATCATTTGCTTTGATGTTAAACTTTTGATGTGCAGTAAGAGATTTCCCTTATGTCTTGAGCAAATGCCATTTGAACAATTCCGGAATTATTAAAATATATTGAATGCATAAAAGAAGCACAAGACAGAGCACCTTGTCGAATATATAATGGCCATGAATATAGTCAAGGATTTTATAAACCATGCTGTCTTTTCAATGCAGAAATCATAGCTTTGGCTGGCAATTGCTACAGTATTTAAAGAGCTAGCAGAGCGATATTTATATGACATTAATATTCTCCGCAATATTGTTCATTAAAAAGGTTGTGAGCAGTAATGTGATTATGAAGACTGGAACTAATGACATA
The DNA here is from genome assembly GCA_029574335.1 of Rana kukunoris. Taxonomy (NCBI): domain Eukaryota; kingdom Metazoa; phylum Chordata; class Amphibia; order Anura; family Ranidae; genus Rana; species Rana kukunoris. Next base: position 146,505,029 of record CM056053.1, read on the forward strand.
CATTTTTGACAGTGGAGGCTCTGGATGCACAAGTTAACAAATGATAGTAGTTACATATGATTATTTCAAGGAAATGTATTAACATAAACTATGCGGAAAAAAATAAATTGTATCCATTAAAGGAGAACATAAAGATGTAAGTATGTCGCGGTTAGTGAAATATTAGCGAGAAATATTGGCTTTCCCCAAACTTTTGTCATTATCAGCATGCTTTTAGTCTGTGCACTTGAAATTGTAGTAGTTGGCCTCACATTTTTTTCTACTGGCAAACACACCATTTAAATAATAATGCCAAAGTAAAAACTGCACACATAATCTGGGGAAGGGCTGAGGTTTCTCTGCAGTTTCAAACACAAAAGAGGTAATTGTGGCTTATGGAAGACTCCGACCACCCTAAACTCTGCACTGGCATTTTCTCGTACTTTATAATGCACTTACGCACGCAATAAAAAAAACACAATAATAAACAAAGTGTTCTAGCGATACAACAAATACATTTCACCAAATTTAAAATGGTCAAATATATATACAGTATATATAGTGCTATTACTTTAAATGTGACAACAATGCAAAGAAAACACTTATGACAATATAAGTTTACAGATAAATGAGAAATCTAATGCTGGCTACCCTGATACCCATGTATGTGGGATGAGCGCATCCAACCTCAATGTAATAAGAGATCTAGCTATCCAGTAAGGGGTGCACTTTTTGTGGTGGCAGTAAAGGATTGACCTTGGATTAGAATTTATACGGCGTAAAGGGATTTTTAGTTTGCTGAGGCTTTATTTTATTGCTTAACCACTTGCTTACTGGGCACATATACCCCCCTCCTGCCCAGGTGAAATTTCAGCTTCCAGCACTGCGTCGTTTTAACTGACAATTGAGCGGTAATGCGACGTGGCTCCCAAACAAAATTGGCGTCCTTTTTTCCCCACAAATAGAGCTTTCTTTTGGTGGTATTTGATCACCTCTGCGGTTTTTATTTTTTGCGCTATAAACAAAAAAAGCAACAATTTTGAAAAAAAAAATCAATATTTTTTTTCTCAGTTTAGGTCGATACGTATTCTTCTACATATTTTTGGTAAAAAAAAAAAAAAAAAAAATCGCAATAAGCGCTTGGGACAGAATTATAATTATTATTTTTTTTACTACTAGTGGCGGCGATCTGCGATTTTTTTATCGGGACTGTGGCATTATGGCGGACACATCGGACACTTTTGACAGTGCTATAAATATGCACTAATTACTGTATAAATGTGACTGCCATTGAATGGGTTAACACTAGGGGTGAGGAAGGGGTTAAATGTGTACCTGAATTGTGTTCTAACTGTAGGGGGAGGGGGGTGACTGGGGGAGGTGACCGATTGTGTTCCTATGTACAAGGGACACAGATCAGTCTCCTCTCTCCTCTGACAGGATGTGGAGCGCTGTGTTTACACACAGAGCTCCACGTCCCTGCTCTGTGATTGCCGATTGTGGGTACCTAGCGGGCACGCGTTCACAGTGGATTTTGGGACTTGTCATTTGTCTCTATACTTATATTAACATATGCTACAATATTGTTTATTTTCTTTATATTATTGTCACATTAAGGCCTCATGCACACTGGACGTTAAAATGACGTTATTAAAAATGCCAGTAGCTTTGCAGTGAGGTTTTTTCAACTTCTTTCAGCTTTTTTCAATGTTTTTTGCAATAGCGTTTTTAGTGTTTATTAGCTGTTTTAGTGTTTTTCCGCGTTAGCGTTTTTTAGCTAAAAAATTATTTATTTATTTATTTATTTATTTTTTCATTGGATCAAAAACGTTAAAAAACTCTGGTGAGTGACTTTTTTTTTACTGCTCAAAAATGCCACTGCCCAAAACTGCTGATAACAGTCTATGGGCCAGATTCAGGTAGATGGGCGCATCTTTTTGTTGGAGTAACGTTTCTCATTTACGTTACTCCGCCGAAACTTTAGGAGCAAGTACTGTATTCACAAAGCACTTGCTCCTAAAGTTGCGGCGGCGTAGCGAAAATGAGCCGGCGGAATTCAAATTGGGCGGGTAGGGGGCGTGTATTATTATAACTAGGCGCGATCCCGCGGCGAACGTACTGTGCATGCGTCGACTGTCAGTGCGCAGGCTCCAAATTCTGTCAGTGAACGTCAATGACGTCAATCCCAATTCACGGACGTTTTACGCAAACGACGCGAAATTTTTTAAATTCGAGGCGATGACGACGGCCATACTTAACATAGGATACTCCACTAGGGGGCTGGTTTTTCTTTACGCCGCGTATCTCTTACGGAAACGTCGGAAAATCATTGCGTCAGGCCCGAATACGATCGTGAATTGCCGATTCTCGCTGATTAACATATTCTCGGCGTTAATCAGCGGGAACGCCCCAAGCGCCATTTTTAAAATTGCAGTTCCGATACGACGGCGAAATACAATTACGCCGCTCGTATAGGAACTCCAACCCGGCGTTTCTTGTTTTCTGCTTACAGAAAACAGAAACGCCGGCTCAAAGTGAGAGTTAGGCTGGAGTATCACTGATACTCCAGCCTAACTCTACCTGAATCTGGCCCTATGTGTGCATGGACACATAGGATAACATTATGGAGAGTTTAATGACTGTAGAAAAATACCTCTACTGCCAAAAACAGCTGCTGTAAAAACGTCCAAAAACATCAAGTGTGCATGAGGCCTTAAAGTGCTAGCAATATATATATGCTTAATCATTTTGATTTTGGTGAAGTTTATTTGTTCTATCACTAGAACTTTATTTAAAGAGACAGTGCTATACCTATGCAGTTATATATTTATTGGATATCTGTTTGTGGATATTTATGTGGACAGCTGTCTTTTTGGTGATAATTCTCTGCAAGTATTTGATCTTAGTAAAGAGTTCATTCTGGGTTTAATGTATACACAAGCATCGCAATTTAAGTCATGGCTTATGTTGGCTATGCAGAAATCCAGTCTTGCCTATATTATATGCTCCATAAACATATCTGTGGCTGTATGAAACAGTTGAAAGCAAGCAGCCTAGCTTGTCAAACAAAATAACATAATGATAGAAACTTTCATTCTAGGGGACATCTCCTCATTAGACACCCAAACTTAAGAAAAATCCCAGCATGAGGTCATGCTTCCATCCCAATTAAATAAAAATATATATTTTGGTTGGAGCTACTATCTAATTTAGTTTGTATATTTTGTATATACATGCATTGCAATAAATTATGCTTGATTTGATTTATTTTTTAAAACTCTGCATATATATAGACACTATGGGCCAGATCCACAGAGGCAGTACACCAGTGTATCTCCTGATACGCCGGCGTACTTTCAAATTACCCGTGTCGTATCATTAGTTTGAATCCTCAAACCATTATATGACGGCTTCGGGCTTCGATCCGTCAGGCTTACGTCTTCGTACGCCTTCGGATCTATGCTGCAATCTTTTTCCGCCCGCTGAGTGGAGTTCGCGTCGTTTTCCGCGTCAAGTATGCAAATGAGCATTTTATGGCGATCCACGAAGTTACGATCAGCCGTCGCATTCTCTAACGTCGTCACTAGTTGGCTTTTTCCGGAGTATAGTTAACCACTTCAGACCCGCGCTATTGACATAATACGTCAACAGCGCGGATCTGAGGCGCCAACTTGACGTCTTTGGACGTGATTTGTGTGCATTACCCGCGCGCGCCACTGGGTGGCGCGCGGTGGGTAAACACTGTCCCGCCGCATCGCTGGTGTTCCGATGCATGTACCTGGCGGCCGCGATGTCCGTCGGGTACATGCGATCGGCGGGAAACCGAACAGATGACAGCAGGGACGTGGAGCTCTGTGTGTAAACACAGAGCTCCACGTGCTGTCAGCGGAGAGGAGAACGATCTGTGTCTCTTTACATAGGGACACAGCATCGGTCACCTCCCCCAGTCACCCCCCTCCCCACACACAGTTAGAACACACCCAGGCAATACATTTAACCCCTTCCTCACCCCTTAGTGTTAACCCCTTCCCTGCCAGTCACATTCATACAGTAATTAGTGCATTTTTATATCACTGATCGCTGTATAAATGTGAATGGTCCCAGATTTGTGTCAAAAGTGTCCGATATGTCCGCCGCAATATCGCAGTCGCAATAAAAATCGCAGATCGCCGCCATTACTAGTAAAAAAAATAATAATAAAAAAAATCATAATTCTGTTCCCCATTTTGTAGGCGCTAAAACTTTTGCGCAAACCAGTCGCTTATTGCGATTTTTTTTTTTTTCAAAAATACGTCGAAAAATACGTATCGGCCATAACTGTGAAAAAAAAAGTTTTTTTTTAAAAAAAATGGGATATTTATTATAGCAACAAGTAAAAAATATATATATATTTTTTAAATTGTCGCTATTTTTTTGTTTATAGCGCAAAAAATAAAAACCGCAGAGGTGATCAAATACCACCAAAATAAAGCTCTATTTGTGGGGAAAAAAGGACGCCAATTTTGTTTGGGAGCCACGTTGCACGACCGCGCAAATGTCAGTTAAAGCGACGCAGTGCCGGAAGCTGAAATTTCGCCTGGGAACGAAGGGGGTTTATGTGCCCAGTAATGAAGTGGTTAAAGCTGCTATTATTCGGTCTATAGTTAGACTGCCCATGTTAAGTATGGCCGTCGTTCCCGCGTCGAATTTTCAATTTTTTTTGTGTACGCAAGTCGTCCGTGAATAGGAATGTACGTAAATTACGCGACAAAAAAAATTAATTATGTTTCGACGTAAATTCGCGCAATGCACGGCGGGAAAATTCAGAGCGGAGCATGCGCAGTTCGATCGCTGCGGGGACGCGCCTAATTTAAATGCTTTACGCCCCCCAATCGCGTATTTAGATTCCGCTGCGATAAATACACTACGCCACCGTATCTTCCGGGCCAAAATCTTCCTGGATTCGACTTAGAGCCAGGTAAAATACGGCGGCGTAGTGTATCTCTGATACTCTACGCCAATCTATTTGTATGTGGATCCTATATTACCAAAAGTATTAAGATGCCTGCCTTTACACGCTCAGGAACTTTAATGGCATCCCAGTCTTAGTCCGTAGCGTTCGATATTGAGTTGGCCCACCCTTTGCAGCTATAACAGCTTCAACCCTTCTGGGAAGGCTGTTCACAAGGTTTAGAAGTGTGTACATGGGAATGTTTGACCATTCAATTTCAAGTGCACTTTGCACTTGTAGTGCAAAGTGGATTTGCCTTTAGTAAATAACCCATATAGTGAATATACTGTAATATATATACTGTATATAGCTATATCAGAAACCTCCTATACCATGTGACATCAAATGAAGTAAAACTAAACTGCATTTATAATAATCATTCACCAATTGTATATTTGTCTATTTATGATTTCACTACTACTACTTCTCTGTAGTGCGTAGACTTGATGACTCCTCGAGAAAGAAACGTTATTCTTCTAATGTGCGAGGATGAGGACTTCTTCCATCATTTGAAGGTTCTGTCTTTTTCTCAGGTCGAGAAATCTAAACTGTCAGTCATTCAGGAATGCATTCAGCAGTGAATTCATTTACAACGTCTCAGACACTATAGTGAATCTGCTGAATACTAACCAGTGCCAAACTCTAATGCCCCGTACACACCATCACTTTTTGTGATGAAAAAAAATGACATTTTTAAAAATGTCATTTAAAATGATCGTGTGTGGCCAAAATGTCATTTTATGTCTTCTGAAAAATGACCAAAAAAAAATTCGAACATGCTCGAATTTTTTATGTCATTTTTCAAAATGTCATTTTTTGTGTCATAAAAAATGATCGTGTGTGGGCAAAACTACGTAAAAAATGACGTTTTAAACCCGCACATGCCCAGAAGCAAGTTAGGAGATGGGAGGTAAAACTACCATTCATAATGGAGTAAGCACATTCATCACCCTGTAACAGACAAAAAAGCTGGAATCGTCTTTTACTAACAAGTAACCAGCTAAAAGCAGCCTCAAGGCAAATAGAACTTCCCCTTTAGAGTGCCATCACTTTGTTCATCATTTTCCAAAAATGATGGTGTGTACGCAACGTCATTTTTAAAAATGAAGTTTGAAAAATGTCATTTTTTTTCATGAAGAAAAATTACATTTTTTTTCATCACAAAAAGTGATCGTGTGTACGGGGCATTACACTCACAAGCTGTATGTAAAATGATGCCCAGCCACCACACACATGCATAGAATATCCTGTGTGATATTCTAAAGAAGAACTTCATATAAAACACAAAATTCATTATTACATATGATATATGTGAATGCTTGTTTATTAGTGTTCCTTAGTGTCCCACGTATAATCAAAATATTCTGTTGGCTTTGTTTGGACTGGAGTGCTCCTTTAGATCACTCATTGTCACTGTTATTGTAGCTCAATGCCACATATAAATCCTGAATTAGTTGGTGAGTTTAGATGGAAACTTTATGTACAGTATGTTAATTCCTCAATATTTTATCCAAACCCCTATCTTTCCAACCTGGTGATTACTTAGCTGGAAGGAAATAACTCAGGTAAAAGTGAACATTCTAACTAGTTTATACCAAATATAATGGTAATATTAATAATAATAACAACAACAATATTAATAAAACATATTGATTCATCTATGCTAAGAAACAATGGCCCAGATTCACGTAGATTGGCGCATTATCGGTCCGGCGTAGCGCACCACTTTTCCGTTAGACTTGCGCAATCTAGCCGCGTAATCCCGCGATTCACGTAGCTTTTGCGCAAGAGATTGCGCAAGCGTAAGGTTTTTTCCGGAGGCGTAAGGAGGAGTAATACAAAGTGGGCGTGTTACATTGAAATGAGCCGTGACCCCATGCAAATGAAGGGCCGGCCAACTCGCGCATGCGCGCGTGAAGGAAACCATGTCAGCTCCGTTGTGCGCATGCTCACAACTCGGGAGCGGCGCAATCAGTGAAATTGGAAATGGACTAGGGCAACGTTGTGAACTACGCAGACAGCATAAATAGACACACACAAACGCACTTCCATTGCAAAAGTACATCCCTTTGTGTCCCTTCCCATTGAATCAAGTGCTTTTGCTCTGTTGTTCGTTAGAGTGTGTTTTGTAGTTGTCAGATTAGTGTTCTGTGTGATCTAGTGCTTGTTGGTAGTTTTGTGAAAGTGAGTTTTGATAAGTGTTTGAGACTGTTTGTTTGATTGATAGATTTCTGAGCGTTTGTTTTCTTGCTTTATTTTTTCATCTGATTTTTTTGTGTCTGTTTCTTGCTGAGTGCTAGTGTGATTTTTGGGTGTTCTTTTTCTCTTTGTGTGTGTTCTTGTCTGATTGGTTGTGCTTGTATTTGTGACAGATTTTTGGTGACTGCTAGTGAGTTTGTTTGGAAGTATGACTGAGAGAAAAAGAAAGCTTAATTTTACAGTGGGGGAAAAAAGAATTCTTGCCCGGGCCATTACCGACTATGGGCGTTACCTCCACGGCCCGCAGAGTGCCACCACCACCCCGGCCAGGAGGAGGGAGATATTGGATATGATCACGGAGCAGGTCAATTCATCGGGGGAGGGGGAGACACGGACCCGGTCTGGGATTGAAAATAAAATAAATGACCTCCGGCGTGAGGTGAAAAAAAAACTGGCCGCAATAAATGCCCATGCCAGGGGCACAGGAGGGGGCCCACCATGCCGGGTTAGATTTACAGCGACGGAGCGTGTGGTGGCCCTGACCTTTCACCGGCATGAAGTGGAGGGCCTGCCAGGCTTTGACACAAGTCCGGTCCCCGCGGTGCCAGGTAAGGTTTTTATTTCTCTCAGGTGTGTAGCATGTGTGGGGGAGGGGGTGAAAGGGAATATGTGGCAAGTGTGTGGATCCTCCAACTTGTGAATGGTTTGTGTCATCCACAGATGTGCAGGAGGGTGCAGGGCCATCTGGCCTGACCGCTCCAACGCCAGGACAGCAGCCTAATGAGGCCCCCCCAACAAGGCCAGAGTCCGCGGAGGAGGAACAAGAGGAGGAGGAGGATCATGCGGAGGACGATCATGAGGAGGAGGAGAATCATGAGGAGGAGGAGTCCATGGCAGGCACTGGCCGTTTGGTTTCTGCAGACTCTTCCCCTCTGGCTGCAAGAAGCCTGCCCTCCCTAAGGGTGAGCCCCCCCCCTCCTCCCCCAACATGGCTCCCCTCACAAGGGCCTCCCCTTCTCCCCGGCCACAACCATCAGCTGGAGCCAGGAGGTCATCCCAGAGCACCAGGGGGGCGCCCAATCTCCTGCCCGCCTGTCTGAGAAGGAACCTGGCCACCCAGACCCGCCTTCTGAGACAGCTCTGCCAGACTATGGGGCGGGTGGATCAGAGCCTGTCCTCCATCAACGATAGGCTGGGTAACCTGGACTCCCACTCCCGGGCCTCCACAACCTGCCTAAATGACCTGCAAACTACAGCAGCAGGCGTTGGGCAGGATGTGAGGGCCCTTACCCAGGCTATCCAGGGCAACACGGCAACACTTGGTGCTGCCCTGGACAGAATAGCCGTGGCCTTGGAGGGCAGGCCGCCAGGTGGGCAGATCTCAGGGGCTGCTCCTCCTTCCCCGGCTTTTCCCCTCCCCCATGCGTCTCCCCTGAGGGTCTGGGGCCGTGGCCGGGGGCGCCCCAGGCGTGGCTCAGGCAGAGGGCATTAATTTTTTTTCCCCCTTTTTTTGGTTTGAAAGCATTTTTATTTTTGTTCTCTGCATTTTTTTTTTCTATGCATTTTTTTATTTTTTTGCTGACATTTTTGGCATATTTTGGGTTGTGAATGATGTTTGAATGTGGGGGTGACATTCCTGCTGGAAAAGGGGTGTCATCCTCAATTTGGGTGGAGAAGGGTTCCCCAGGACCAGGGAGAAGTGATTCCCAGGTCCGTGTGAATGGTGTATGAATGTACAGTGACATAATTGGAGCCTTGACGTGGCGTTACTGCTCACCAGTCTTGCATGGTGGACTGGTGCCAATCCAATTTGATGAGGATGTGGGGTGTGTGTGCTAGGGACCACAGTGGTGTGCATGCATGCATTCTCATTGTGCCATGATTAATGTGTGTGTTTAACGTGCAAAGATGCATAATGTGAGCTGGCATGAGATGGGGTCATGAGATGGGGTACCAGTGCATATGCAGAGTCACCTTGAAGGGAAAAGACAGGAGGATGTTAGTCATGCATGTGCCACTTGTGAGGTGTGCATCACGGGAGGGGCTAGTCATGCCTGACTCCCATGTCACTCACCAACCAGCCAGCTGTCCCCATACATGTTCTGTTTGAAATCTGTGGGGGTGGGGCTCTGATTGTATATGTAGCTGTCATGGGTGTCATGGGTGGTGCCATGTGTTGGGCTGCTGATGTCCTCCTGCAAGGTTGTGGTAATTCCATGATGGCATGAGGGGTGAATCTGAAGATGCGAGACACCTCAGAATCTCTCATGCCAAAGATGTCAATGCGTGTGTGATATATCAAGTGCAGAGTGAGGGGCTTGTATCAGATAAGAATATTGTATTAGATTAGATTAAATTGTACATTTTATATAAGCAAAAAAAAAATACATCTCCCGTGCCCTCCTTAGTGCCATCCTCCGTGCCCTCATCCTTCTTTGTTCATCTAAAGTCAGTAGTATAGCTATGCGCGACGATGCCCCTGGCATGTTGGCATACAGATTGTTGGGCAACACGTGTGACTGCTGAACTCCTCACTAACAGTGTTGCTTTATCTGACAATTAGACTTTTTTTAAAAATTTAGACCAGCTTTTAGGTCCTCTAACTTTAGACAGGACATTTTGCTGTTGCGCACATCGCGTAGCCTGCACAGCAACTGCGTTTTTTTGTGAATCCCCGTAACTCCCTCATTAGCATATTTGACTAGCAAATCAATGGTGTGTCTAGCGCAGTTTTGCGCGAAGGGAAGCGAATGTCTAACTCAATTACGCCGGACCAAAAAACGTAGATTTCTGGCGTATATTGTTTTGTGAATCGCGTGCAACTATACGCACGCGCACATTTAGACTTACGCACGCGCAACAGCAGTTGCGCACGCGTAATCGCTCTGTGAATCTGGGCCAATGTGACCACTATCATTGCTTACTTCTCTTATAAATGCTAGATGCCCCGGCCATTATTCCTCTTATTTGGCTATAGCACCTTTCGATTTGTTGAGTTAGAAAAAGCATGAAACAATTGAAACCAGAGTAAAGGTAACTTTCTGCCTGGATGAAATTCTAAAGCCCTGTACACACGACCGGGATTCCCGACGGTATAAAGTCCACCGGGAATCCCGACGGGAAACCCGAGAACCTGCTCGGTAAGTTTCCCCGTGTACACACGGCCAGGTTTCTCGTTGGAAAAACTGCGGGGAGAGCTTTGGCTGGGAATCCCGACTGCGTGTATGCTCCCTTGCAGTGTTTCCCCATAGGAAAACTGCCAGGTTTAAAACCGCTGGGAATTCAGGTGGGAAAATAGAGAGCGAGATTCCCGGCCAAAAGCTCTCCTGGCAGGAAAACCGGTCGTGTGCACGGAGCTTCACTGTAAAGTTGAAAGTTTGGATACTTGTACCAGGTCAGTGACACAAAAAACATCCATTGGGTCAGAAGGACATTGAGTTATTGGGTCAGCATGCCAACCTGGCACCTTTTTAGAAAGAGACATTAGCAAGTAATTTACATATTCCCTTCAGCACAAGATTCTGATAAAGTTGAATTCTGAGCTGGATAAAAAATTACCCTTGTAGTGGGTCCCAGCATACACACGGTCGGGATTCCTGACCAAAAGCTCTCATCAGACTTTTTTCAACAGGAAAACCAATCATGTGTACGGGGCATTACTTTTTTTTTGCTCCCACAACCTCTTCACTGCCCAACTAGTCATAGCTCTCCGATTTCATTGGCCCTGCAATCCATGTGAGGACGCTGAGGGCCTGCTTGCATCCTGGGAGCTCTGGACAGGGAAGGATAGTGCCAGATAGATAAGGAATAAAGTGAATAATTCACCTTACTTATCACCCCCATCATCATGAAAGAAGCATTTATCCCTTACAGTGTGGTGAGGGACCCACTGCAAGGGTAAGGCCTCTTACACACAGATCAGTTTTTCTTCAGGTTTTTCTTTTCAGTTTACCAAAACTATGTAGTACAAGGGCCTGCCTGATTGCATACAAATTGAGACTCTTGAGGTTTGACCTCATATTAGATGGATTTGGTAAACTGAAAAGAAAAACCTGAAGAAAAACTGATCTGTGTGTAAGAGGCCTTACTCTTTCTGCAGCCTGGAGTTCAACTTGGCTACAGCACTTTCTGAATTGCAGAGCTTAAAAAAAGCATTAAAAAATGAAGTCTGAGTAACAGTATGCCTGGACAAAAAACAGTCCACCAAGCAAGTCCTATTCGCTGCTCAACTGCCCTCAGCTCTCAGAGGTCATCAAGTGCAACACAGTACCATTAGTCCTGCATTCCATTTGATGACACCGAGGGCCTACTTGTATCCTAGAAGCATTGGACAGTAAAGGAGAGTGCTGGCTGCCAGGCAATAGAGGAATAAGGTAAGCAATTCACCTTACTCATCATCCCATAGACAAAAGGAACATTTAAAGTGTTATTAAACCCAGGACCCACCATTCACTATATCTGTTCTCCCACAGTACACAGAACATGGAAATGCAATCGTTTTAGTAAATATACACTGCTAAATACATTTTCCCATGTCTGGTTAAAGCTTGTAGGAGGAGTTTTCATTCTCCCCTGATTGTCCTATGAGGCTGCAGGACCCTGACTCTCTGTCTGGACAATGCTGATAGGCCCTGTGCTGACCACATGCACTCTCCTAAGAAACTCTCTAACAGTCCACACCAAACTGAGTAGGTGCAGCTTGCCTCCAAGGCCTATTCTATCAAGAGGTGGTTTGGGGACTCTAGAAGCAGAGGGGGATCAGAGAAGACAGGATCAAACAGCTGTTTTACATAATGCAGAGGATTAACCCCTTAGGCTCCACAGTGAGTATAACAAGCATGCTTTACCGCACTTAAACACTGATTTTAGTGTTGTGTGTTTAGTAATACTTTACAGTGTGAAAGGGCACTCACTGCAAGGGTAACTATTTGTCGAGCACAGATTTCAGCTTTAAAGTGGACTGTTCAGAAATTTTAAAGCAATAGTACTTTTTTTTTGCACCTAGAGCAAAGCCCTGTACATATGATGGGATATCTTCTCGAATCGAATCCGATGGATTTTTTCATCGGATATCTGATGAAGCTGACTTTCATCAGTCTTGCCTACACACCATCAGTTAAAAATCCGATCATGTCCAAACTATTGTTTTTTTCTATCGTTTTTTTAACCATAAGAAAAATTTAAAACAGGTTCTATTTTTTTTCATTGATGGATAAAAAACTGATGGGGTCCACACACGATCGGTTCATCCAATGAAAACGGTCCATCGGTCTGTTTTCATCAGACGAACCGATCGTGTGTACAGAGCTTTAGATGATTTTATTATCCTGCTGCAGGTAGTATTTAACATTTTCTTTAAGCCATACATACATACCATACATGGATCAACATTTGACCAGTTCAGCAGGGCCCAGTTGGATTTTGATCCATGTATGGGCACGGTGGTTGTACAAAGATTGATCTACCAATCAATTTTTGTTCAACCAATAAAGTGTATAATCTATTTGCTGCCTCAGTCTCAACCCCCCCTACAAAATTGTAACTTTGTAGCAGGTCACAAGGCGAGAGCATGCATAAGAAGCTGATCTGTGTCAGACATCTGTGTAAGTCCACAAAGTAGATGCTAACCCTGAATGATGCCTGTTCAATTGGTTGGTAAAACAAATTGCTAATTAGCCAATCACATGGCAGCAACTCAATGCATTTAGGCATCTAGATATGGTGAAGATGACTTGCTGAAATTCAAACCGAGCCTCAGAATTGGGAGGAAAGGGGATTTAAGTGCCTTTCCAAGTGTCATGGTTGTTCCTCCTAGACGGGCTGGTCTGAGTATTTCAAAAACCGCTGATCTGCTGGGATTTTTACGCAAAACCATCTCTAGGGTTTACAGAAAATGGTCTGAAAAAGAGAAAATATCCAGTGAGCTGCAGTTTTATGGGCAAAAATGCCTTGTTGATGTTGGAGGTAAGAGGAGAATGGGCATACTGGTTCAGGATGATAGAAAGGTAACAGTACCTCAAATAACTCATTGTTACAACTGAGGAATGCAGAATACGATATCTGAAATGCATACATCGAACCTTGAAGAAGATGGGCTACAGCAACAGAAGACCACACCGGATGCAACTCCTCCTGTCAGCTAAGAACAGGAAACTGAATCTACAATTTGCACAGGCTCAAAATTGGACAGCAGAAGATTGGAAAAACATTGCTTGATGTTATTAGTCTCGATTTCAGCTGTGACATTCAGAGGGTAGGGTCAGAACTGAAAGCATGGATCCATCTTACCCTATATCAACAGTTTAGGCTGGGGTGGTGGTGTATTGGTGTGGGGGATATTTTCTTGGCACACTTTGGGCCCTTTAGTACCAATTAAGCATCGTTTAAACACCACGGCCTACCTGAGAATTGTTGCTTAACATGTCCAACCCTATATGATTACAGTGTACCCATCTTCTGATGGCTACTTCCACTAGGATAATGCACCATGTGACAAAGCTCATATCATCTCAAAATGGTTTCTCGAACATGACAATAAGTTTACTGCACTCCAATGGCCTCCACACTCACCAGAGCACCTTTGGGATGTGGTGAAACTATGTGTAAATTTGGACAAAAATCTCTGAGGAATGTTTTCAACAACTTGATGAATCTATACCAGGGGTCTCCAAATTACGGCCCACGGGCCAGATGTGGCCCTTGGGGCACTATTCATTCCACTAATATGAGACACCATTCTGTCCTTTAACACCAACAATGGGGCATAATTCTGATATTAACAATGGGGTCTTGTTTCTTCCATAGACACCAACAATGGTTCACTATTCCTCCCCCCAATACCAAAGGTGGAGCACTGTTTACTCCCACTAATGCCATAAAAAAATCTATTCCCCTTGGTCACAGTCCGGCCCACCTAAAATCTGAAGGACAGTAAACTGGCCCTTTGTTTAGAAAGTTTGGAGACCCCTGATCTATATTGGCTTTCGATGTAAATCCAACAGGGGAAAGTGACCCATGGACTAACACAGCATTTAATAATGATCTGACATTCAACTATCAAACCTCCAGTTGCACCTAATGTGTCCCCTGTACTATATGTACAGACGATCGCATAAGACAGCAGACTGTTTCCTTAGCATAGTGAGTGCAGTCAGATGTGAAAGGAAAAACAAAAAGTAGAAGATTAGCTGTCATCTCTTTTACATACTATTCAGTCACCGGCTTATTTACTTATTCTATTGTAGCTTGATTACTTGATACTGTCACCGGCACTGTGGAATAAAAGGGTGTCCTCCTGTGATATGGCATTGACCTATGTTTAACTCATCTCATCCACTGCCTCGCCCTGAGTAATGACAAGTATTTATCAGTCACTTACTGGAGCCGCAAGATTCCTGGACACATTACAGATTGTGCCAGGCATGCTCTGGGAATTACTGCTGATACTGCTCGAGGTTCTTTAGCAAGCAAATTTCTTTGGTGCCTATTGAGTCCCAGCCTGTCAGCTCATATACTGTGCCTGTATGAGCTGATAGGCAAAATCCACAAATACTCATTGTTTTGATGTTTGGAAAAGCCCAGACTTCAATCCCACAGCAAAATTCCAGTATGCAGCATTTCTTTTTATATAACAAATACAAACAGATTGAGCTGCGCCAACTGGTGCCGTGTAGAAGAGGACAAACACAATCTGTGGGAATCTGTGGGAGGAATATGCACATGTAGTGTTCTGGTATTTCTACCAAAGACTAAAAACGGTGTGTGGAAATTATTTAATGCTACAATCCAGGCAGAGATAAAAAAACACAAATAAAAGGAGTTTTAGGATACAGCGTACACTTTGAATTTTCAACATCAGCATTGTCATAACAATAAAAAAACAATACAATAAAACCTTGGATTGAGAGTAACTTGGTTTGAGAGTATTTTGCAAGACACACCCAGATCCTCTCTTCCCAGGGCCCTCATCTGTGCTCCTGTCCCCTTCCTCCTGTTAAATGCCCACACAGCGAGAAGCTTACTATGGGGGCACCCGAGCCAAGCTGCTGCTCTGTGTGTCCATTCAGACACAGAGCCATGCTTTGGTCCCATCCCCTCTCTCTCCTCATTGGCTAACTGACTTTGATTGACAGCAGCAGGAGCCAATGGCAACGCGCTGTTGTCTCAGCCAATCAGGTGGGAGAGTCTCGGACAGCACTCATGTAAATTCTAGTATTAGGGGTCCTGAGGGGTATAGCTGCACATAGAAGTTTCCTTTTATCTTAACCACTCCCCTACCCACCCATAGTGATATGATGTCCGCAGGAGGGATCTGCCCATATGATGTCCTGGGCTTCCTGCCAATCTCAAGGGAAGCACGCGCACGCCGTGTCGCTCAGGAGCAGGTGCGTGTGCCTGGTGGCCGTGATGTCCGCCATTGCTGGTAACAGAGCAGGATCGTGAATCTGTTTGTGTAAACACACAGATCCACGTCCTGTCAGGTGAGAGGAGACCAATGGTGTATTTCCAGTACAGAGGAACACCGATAAGTCTGCTCCCCTTGTGAGTCCCCTCCCCCTACAGTTAGAATCACTCCCTAGGTAACACAATTAACCCCTTGATCGCCCATAGTGTTAACACCTTCCCTGTCACTGACATTTACACAGTAATCGGTGCATTTTTATAGCAATGATCGCTGTATAAATGTCACTGGTCCCAAAAATGTGTCAAAAGAGTCTGATATGTTCGCCGCACAGTCACGAGAAAAATTGTAGATCGCCACCATTACTAGTATAAAAAAAATGCCATAAATTTATCTCCTATTTTGTAGATGCTCCTAAACCGAGTCAGGATTTGAAAAAACAGCTTGTATTGTGAAAGGCTCGCAAACCGCGTTCTAGGAATCTGAGGTTTTACTGCATATTAAGCTGGCAGTCTCTCCAGGAAATAGATTTGATCCCCTCAGCACGCTGGGTAACAAGGCTTATTGTTGCTATTTATGAAGAGTGTATGTTTCATCATTGTTCAATTTTTGGTAGGTTTTGCATTTTTTTAACATGGACGGGATTCAACTTTTTAACTATTTCTAATAAAGTTTTTGCATACTACACTACATGGGTGATCGTTGTTGCCTACTATTTTACAGTCTGTACTATTCAACTGTTTTCCTTCTTTCTTGAATCCTCATTAAGGCAAACACCACACCTTATATTGGTGCATCAGTGAGTACTTTAACCCCTCAACCGCTTTCTCATAATTACACCATTTATTCTAACCTATGCCAATACACTGAGTTAATTTACCACTAATGTTTATTTCCTGATATTAATTCACTGTCGAGCTAAAGGTATGCACACTGGGGTTCTTATAAGTTCTTGCAGTAACTTTCATTCAATCAGGTGTGCCAGAGGGGCTGAGGTTGTTCTTGAAATTGAGGCACAGAACAGAAAACCCAAATTACCAAATGGCTCCTTCAGGCAGTGGCGGCTTGTGCTCAATTTTTTTTTGGGGGGGGGGGGCAGCAAACAAATCTGTCCCCTCACTCGCACAACCACCATCCCCTGCAGGAGACGGACTGGAAGGCGGTGTTCGGACGGGAAGGTGGCGAACAGTCTAGCCTTACCTTAGGAAGCTGTTCCTCGTTACAGGCTCCCGGCTGAACTGTCTTCTTGCTTCTCCTCAAAGCCAAACAGGAAGTGGGTCCTGAGACCCGATTGGCCATTAGTCCTAAGACTCCCTGGCCAATCGGGTCTCAGGACCCTCTTCCTGATTGGCCGGAAGGAGAAGCAGGAAGACATTAGGGAATATTAATTTGCTAATGTCACACAAGTGGGTGTTTTGCGTTTTCCCATGGTAGTCAAAAAGTTCCTATACTGAATGTGATTCTTCCACATTCAGGCAGGGGGGTTGAGAGAAGTTGAACCTCACCTAACTGCAGCAGCTCCTAACCCTGCCAAAAGCCTATGTGTACATTGACCCATAGGCTTTTATGGAGCTGAGTTTGGGAGCTTTGGCAAAAAAAGCCAGACACTCCTAAACTCAAGTTTAGGAGCTTCTAGTGTACATGAAGCCTTATATTAAATATGGTCCTGCCTCTAAAGGTATTAACACATTGTAAAGCAAACAGAAGCTGGATACAAACACTAGAATTTAAACAAGAGATGTCGAAACTAAAAAGGACAAGACATGAACTGCCTTTATGTACATAACACTTTGGATTTACCAGAAGATCATCAAAAACCTCTACTCATTAAAGTAGATAACTCTTACTTCACTTACATGAGCAATGAGACCGGTGTTTGCGAGTGCAATAAATTGGGTTTGTAACACTTAAACTCATCTTTATTCACAGAAAAATACTTATGATCACAAGTTTATCTTCCATTCAATTTTAAAATGAATGCCAAGGAGTCACAAGGAGTTGCTGCTGAATACAAGTGCTGTTTAGTATAAGAGTAGGTAATTCTGTCGAAATTGGAAACATGCCTGAAAATATATATGACTGATTAAGCACCTTTGCCTTTCTCCATAGAAAAGGTAATAATACTTTCACTAGAGGAAAATCCTCATTGTGGTGAGATTTCTAACTTAATAATCATTTAGAGCAAGCAAAGAAGGAGGGCTGTTCACAATCTGTATAGATTATAAATGAAAATTCTGTCCAGGAACGTGCAGAGGTCAATGACTGGTGAGGCACTGGCTAGTATCAGAGCCAAATACACAGGTTACATATTCTATTCTCATTATGTAGGCGATTGCAGCTCTACTAGTTCTACTAGTTCTACTTGTTATATATAGCACCTTCATTAGTTCTCGTAGTTTACTAATTTAACAAGCATAAGGACTTGTTTTAGCATATGTAAACTGCGTTCAAACAACACATGTGAAGTATTGTCGTGAACATTAGAGTAGGCACAATAAATCTCTGTTACTCTAAACATGTAACATGTAAAAAAATGTCCTTGCATTGCCTTGGGAGATTTTTAACCACTTCCCAACAACGTTGTTGTCGACTTTGAGTGGGGATATCTGAATGATGCCTGCAGCCACAGGCATCAGTCTAATATCTTTTTAAGAGCCGGAGATTCCCTGCACCATAGGAATAATCACAGTGGCTGTTCAGCCGCTTGACCGTTCTTACAGGCAGTGGGAGGGGAGGTCCCCCCTCCCACCACCCTCTGGTCCTTTTTCGGGCTCGCCCATATTATCGGCAAGAGGGAGAATGAATTAGTCCATGCTGGATGTTTCCTATATAGAATATGGTGGGCCAGATGGCCCCCAAAATCCCCTATGATCTTTGGGAGGCCCAGCGCAATGTTATGACGTCACGCCCGACCTCTGCATTTAAAAAAATGCTGCCGCCTTCACTGGGAAGTCAGTAATGTTTTTTTTCAGGTTTCCCAGGCTAGAGGCGATATGTGGGGACTTATTGACCTCAGATCTTGCTGTAAAGAGGACCTGTCATGCACTATTTCTATTACAAGGAATATTTACATTCCTTGTAATAGGAATAAAAGTCATACAAAAAGTAAAAAGAAAGCAAAGAAGTGAACGCATACGTAATGCCCACATATGCAAATGTCGTTCAAACCACACATGTGAGGTATAGCCGCTAACGTTAAAGCGAGAGCAATCATTCTAGTGCTAGACCTCCTCTGTAACTCTAAACAGGTAACCTGTAAAAATGTTAAAGCTGATACAGTGAATATCTCCTATACGGTGCAAGTTTAGCAGCTATTCAAGGTATCTACAAGTAAGCCTTATTATAGGCTTACCTGTAGGTAAAAGTGGTATGTAAGCCACTTTAAAAGCATTCAAAACACCAAGTTAGGCTGTTTTGAATACAGATTTTTTAAAACTGGTGCCTTCAAGGCTCCAGTAAACTGGAAGTGATCTCATGACATGGCTTCCAGGTTTTGATACCCAATTAAAGCTGATTCAGGCTTTGTTCAGGTCTCCGGCCAACCGGCGGCCGTGTCGGCTGGTTGCTTGGGCCTTTCGGTGGGATGGGAGACCCAGGATGAGCCTCCGAAGGTGGCGGGAGGAGGGGACATTCCGTTACGCTGCTCATTATAATAGCCGAGTGGCTGATTAGCCACATTGGTTGTTATTACAAGAAATTCGATGGTCAGCTCTAAAAAGCGGTACCGGGGGGAAAGCCTCCCCTGGTACAACCACTTGAAGCAAAAGGCCACTTATATATTCAATATGTCAGCGTGTAGGGGTTAAAGAAGAAGTAAGACTAAAGCTTTTAAGGCCCTACTTCACTGTAGGTCACAGGAGTGCACTTAATTCTGCACTCCTCTGACCCATACTAAGCTAAAGTTCGCGGGTTGGCTTATGTCACTCAGCCGGTTCAGGCTCAGGAGAGATCTTGACTTTATTGTCCACCCAGACGCCTGGAACAGCAGCTGGCTCAGCCTCTCGGAGGGATGCTGAGAGCCTGAGCCAGCCATTCCCTGCACATCCCAGTGCTTCAGTGAGCACTGGAGGGGAAGAGCACAGTGCTGGTGACAGTCACTGGCTTTCTGCTCACTGTTTGACTTCTTAGTACTCGGTGTAGAGGCAATGGGGGGCAGATGTAGCATTGGACTGAGTGAATTTGTTGGTAAGTATGAATTGTTTTGTTTTTAACCAGCACACTTCTCTTCCAAGTCCAAGTCCACCCTGCATAAAAAATTAATAAAAAATGCACCCGCATTTGCAGAAATTATATGCATGTGTATATATAAATATATATATATATATCTATATACACAGCCCTAAAAATTTGCACTTGCCTACTCACATTTGGCGAGTAAACAAATGAGGAGGGCGAGTATGCACAGGGCTGTGCTGTCCCAGGAATGTATAGCCCCCCGCTGTGCACAGGCTCGCAGAGTGTCCATTGCAATACATACAGTCAGCCGCCTGGGACCGCCCCTCTCCACCTCCTGCTGCACATCCTTGCCCAGGCTCGCAGAGTGTGCTGTTCAATAGGCATTAAAGAACCGCTTGGGACTGCCCCTCTCCCCCTCCCTCTTGCTGCACATCCCCCTCCCAGGCACACAGACCGCGCACTTCAAAAGGCATAATAAGCTGCCTGGGGCCGCCCCTCTCCACCTCTCTTCAGCTGCACATCCCACCCAGGCACACAGACCGTGAACTTCAATAGGCGTTAAAGTGCCACCTGGGACCGCCCTTCTCTGCCTCCCTCCTGTAGCACATCTTGGTCCACCCTCAGTGTGTACCGATGACTAACCTTCGTGGCTGCAGAATGGTAACTATGACAGTGTGCTGGAGGTATTTGTACAATGGGGGATTAAACAGGATATGTGTTGGGAGGAAGGAGGGGGGCCGGTGTGCAATTGAGAGCAAATATGTGCTGGATTGGGGGGGGGGGGTTAGTTGAAGGCATAGATAAGATGGATTGGGAAGGGGGGATGGAATTTGAGGTATAGATATGATGGATTGAGAAGAGGGGTGGTGGAATTGGAGGTCTGAATCATATCTATGCCTCCAATTCCCCCCTCCCAATCCATCAAACCTATGCCTCAAATTCCACCCCCAATACATCATACCTAAGACTCCAATTCCACCCCCCCCCCAATCCATCATACCTATTCCAGCCCCCAAATCCATCATACCTATTCCACCCCCCAATCCATAATACCTATTCCACCCCCCAATTCATCATGTCTTTAATTCCACCCCCCCCCCCAATTGGAGAAATAGGTATGATGGATTGGGGGGGATTGGAGGCATAGGTATGATGGAAATATTGAAAGCATAGATACTTAGGGGTGGGCAGGGTAGGGTTTGGGTGGGTCAACTGGTGGCGATTAACTTAAGACCTGGCTATTAGCTCAGGACTTGAAATTTCGATATATATATATATATATATATATATATATATATATATATATATATATATATATATATATATATATATATATATAAACCAGCGTCATTGGAAAACAGTGTATTAAATTAGTACTTTTAAATTGCACTTTATATAAACAGTACAATGTAATATATAAAATAACAGTATTAAAATGATAAACTTACATTTTTTTTTTACAAACAAGTGTAATTTACCCTTAAAGAGAGAAAAAGAATGATAAAAAAAACTGTGATTTAGAGGCTGACAAATTCACTCTACCATTATTCAGTGAAAGTGTGACAATATTACTTGTTCCTTTCAAAACAAACAATAAAGAGGGTTGCAAAGAGAAGTCACATGTACAAACAACTAACTTCAGGCAACACGTTTTATAGGGCGGCAGAAGACCCATAAATCAGTTGAATAGAGTTCATGGAAGTCATAATCTTTATAATGTCTACCAGTGAAAGGAATGGCACAGTTTTCAAAGCATTGAAAGGTCTCTGCTTGACTTTGCTCCATTATTTACTGTTGTTTATTATAGCAAGTGCTACTATAGTGCAGTGATAAAAGACAGCTCACAATCTCCCACAGAAGTGTTAAATCACAAATGAGCCTGAGATGGAATCTGGATATATGCTTTTTTCTATCCTTTGAAAATAATGCTATTTTATTAATAGTATTAGATGACAACTGGTAAAATAAAAACAACAGCAGTAGTGTTTTTTATTATTATCTATATATTTCAATGTCATTATATAATTATCTGTTTTAAAAATCTTGCTTTTATTTTTATTTTATTTTTGTATTCAATTTTAGTTACATAAACTTTATGGGAAGGACTAGCTATATTTCCTTGTGGAATGCATATGATTGGGTTTCTGTCTAGGAACAAAGCTTAGTGATCAAATTTAACTTCACCTATCTTAAAGCCCAACTTCAGTCAAACCTTTCAATCTTGTTTTGGATAGAGTTGAAAAAGGGTTAGTGCCCTTGTCATGTTTCTATTGCTGTTTGTGTCTCTTTTGGGGGGTTTTCTCTCATTTCCTGTCAGGACAGGAAGTGATGGTGAAGTCTCTTCATTGGGGACACAAAATCAAAAACATTTGTTTAGTGAAAAAAGAGAAGGGTTAGAATTTGAGACAAAGAATATATTGCTGTCAGCACCTTCCTGTCCTGGTGACAGGCATCACACCCATAAGATGCTATTCACATGTCACTAGAATTTACAAGTTGGATCACCAAGTAATTATAATCACCAGAAACAAAGCATTTTAGCACCACTCCGTTTGACTGACCATCAGAATTTTGTCAGTTGT
This sequence comes from Rana kukunoris, assembly GCA_029574335.1. Lineage (NCBI taxonomy): Eukaryota > Metazoa > Chordata > Amphibia > Anura > Ranidae > Rana > Rana kukunoris. Next base: position 146,527,356 of record CM056053.1, read on the forward strand.
GGTGTTGAAAGCATGAATAAATTGACAGCTACAATAACAGTTTTTGAAACATGAAATTAAAATTAGAAATAAAAATCTACAAACATGCCCTCAAAAGTGATCCAAACTATTGGACTTTCCTTGCAGTCAATCAAAAGGAAAACCTATTGTCTTTGGCTGCATTGCAAGTTTGACAAAAGATGTAATTGAAAGTGCAATTGCTCTTTCAAATTGCTATAGGTATAGTCAGTGTAGACTCCACAAGCAAGGAGAATTGTAGCAATTTTGACTGTTCTTAACAACCAGTTTTCAATCACAACCACAATTAAATCGATTAAGGCAACACATCACAATCCCTGTCATATGAACATTAGTATCAACATAAATACATTTATGCTGACAGGCTGTGTTTACACGTTTAACTGTTTCTGCAATCAAAACCTAGATAACATTTTTTTTTAAATGTCCTGCATTTAGCTAACTTTAGTGTTTTGTGGAAAGTCCCGCCCACATATGTAAATGCCATGTGAGGTATCGCCACATGCGTTAGAGCATGTGCAACAATTCTAGCACTAGACCTCCTCTGTAACTCTAAACTGGTAACTTGTAAAAAAAATGAAAGCGTTGCCTATGGAGATTTTTAAGTACCGAAGTTTGGCGCAATTCCATAAGTGTGCGCAATTTTAAACCGTGGCAAGTTTGGTATCTGTTTACTCTGAGTAACATCATTTTTCACATTATACAAAAATTGCGCTAACTTTACTGTTTTGTTACTTTTTAATTCATGAAACCGTTTTTTTTCCCAAAAAAAAAGGCATTTGAAAAATGATTGTGCAAATACTGCGCAAGATAAAAAGTTGCAATGACCGCCACTTAATTCCCTAGGGTGTCTGCTTAAAAAAATATTTATGTTTGGGGGTTCTGAGTAATTTTCTAGCCAAAAAATTATGATTTTTACATAAAGGAGAAAAGTGCCAGAATAGGCCTGGTAGGGAAGTGGTTAAGAAAGAGGATGATACCTGCAATTGAAGGCATAATCATAGACGTTTTGTAACATATTTCTTTATTCAGAAACAGACAATTTATGACTGCTTAATCCACAGGTAACTAAATGATCTTTTGCAAGGCTCCAATGTTTTGCATGAAAAAAAAAAGGCTGTACATGCCTAGTATTAGACAAAAGAAAATCACTGATGCATAAAAGGAAGATAATCAAAACAGCCTAAAAACTGTTTGCATCTATTTGTCCTGCCAACTTCCAAAAGAAGATGAAATTATACGCAATGCTTCTCTGGATACTGACAGTTTTCCAAATAATATCTGAGCCTTCCCAAATTCTGTGTAATGCTGAAAGCAGACAAAACATTTGTTACTCACTTTCCATTCAATGTGAGGATCTGCGGATAGCCAAAACACACCAAAATGGGCACCGAGACATAGAAGTGAATGAGATTTTTGAATGAGCTTTTATTGATTTTAAAATGAAGAAAGGTACATAAAAAGTAATCGAAAAAAGGAATGAATAAACTGTTAAAACAATAGATCAGTGGTGTGCTTAGTGCCTGTTACGGATTATCAGGATACATCAAGATCTAAGAATTAGTTATAACTTAAGATAAGTTGGGTGAGTAACGGAATGCTAAGGTGTTAGTCAGAGTTGAAGTTGGGAAGTGGGGGAGAGGCAAAGGTGTGGCAGGGCACTACAGTATGGATAATTATTATAATTATTATTACACAGGATTTATATAGCGTCAACAGTTTGAGATAATGAGAAAAAAAAAGAAAAGAAAGGAAGTGGGTGAGCATCATTATTTGTCCAAATTGGCCAATTAAGAGGTAATGAGTAGTTGATCAAAGCCACAGGGTTTCAAAAATGCATAATGGGGATTATTCTGAATTTCAGTTTTTAGTAGCTGGTTAATTTTGCATTTTCATTTTCATCGACGTTACACTTTGTTAAGGCTAAGGACAGGCATTTTCTATGACTTACTAGAGTTTGCTTAGTGGCCACAAAAAAGATATGGGTAGATGTTTAAATATATTGCATATGGGTTTGTGTGGCTTTTTATTTGCAATAGGTAGTCTTTGCAAAAACAATAGATTTTTCTTGTGTCACAGCATTACAGATTAATTAAATGTTGGAAGCAGTAGAGGCAACACAGAAAAAAAAAACTATCATAATGTGTATACTTTTATATCTTTTAGGTCAAAAAATTGTCAAACAGGAGCAAAACAAAAATCACAATGTCTTGTCTCAGAAAAAAAAGGCAATATTTTCACACATTAGCTGCAATCATTTTTGTTGGGCCCCAAGGCAGCCATGCAATAGAGAGTGCTGTGTTACCCCCCTTCCCCCATAAAAAAACAAAACAAAACCAAAAAAACTATTACAGTATGATATTCCAAACACAACACCCTACATATTGTGGAGACTCACTGCTCATTAAGCAAGCATGTATCCTTGCCCACTATGTCAGAGTAGGAGATGAGGCATGTTTTATTTCGATATTTATAAAAATTCAGTTTAATATGTCAAAGTCAACAGCCATACATATTGTACAGACATGCAACACACCATGTAAGTGTTTTCACTGGGCTGCAATGCAAGATGGAGAGACTAGGCATGTTTGATCCACCTAAAATATAAATTAGACTTTGCTTTTTCAGAGCCACAAGCCAAACAACTGAATTGGTTGGCTGGGCAATTTTTACTTATTAACCACTTAAGACCCGGACCAATACGCTGGTAAATGACCCAAGGTGTTTTTGCGATTCGGCACTGCGTCGGTTTAACAGACAATTGCGCGGTCGTGCGACATGGCTCCCAAACAAAATTTGCGTCCTTTTCTTCCCACAAATAGAGCTTTCTTTTGGTGGTATTTGATCACCTCTGCGATTTTTATTTTGTGCGCTATATACAAAAATAGAGCAACATTTTTGAAAAAAAAACACTATTTTTTACTTTTTGTTAAAAAAAATCAAATAAACTAAATTTTAGTCAAACATTTAGACCAAAATTTATTTAGCCACATGTCTTTAGTAAAAAAAAAATCGCAATAAAAAAAATTAGCTACCTAGCGGGAACAGCGACACTAATACAGCGATCAGAAAAATGATCGCTTAGTGACGCTGGCAATAGGGAGTGAAAGGGTTAACTAGGTCGGTGATCAGGGGGTTAAAACTTTATTAGGGGGGGGTGGGGGGGCTATCCTGAACCTAACACTAACTGATTTTTCACTGCCTGTCACACTGACACTAAATGCAGTGATTAGATCACTGCATTCAGTGACACTGTGACAGGGGGGGTGGGGGGGCAGATCGCAAGAGGTTAAGTATGCCTATGTGTGTGTGTGTCAGTGTCCAACGCGGTGACATAAAACACAACGACGTGCTGAGAAAAATTAATTCAATGCTTCGGGGCATGCGTCGACTTGATTCTGAACACGCGTGGATTTTTGACTGATGTATTTCCCCACAGACGATAATTTTTTTCTAACCATACGAAAAAAGGTTCTATTTTTTTTAGGGTAAATGAGAAAAGACAAATCGCAAGGGGTTAAGTATGCCTATGTGTGTGTGTGTCAGTGTAATGTTGGTGCACACTTACTGTGAGGTGTTCCTCTCATCGCAGCGGTTGGAAATACCGCTGCGATGAGAGATTACATCACTTCCCCCTTCCTGTGTAAACACAGGAGGAGGAAGTGACAGGGCGGGAGAGCGCAGGGATGGGCTGGGAGCGATCGCGGGGGGGCGGGCAAACACCGACATCCGCCCGCTCATCCCGGATCGCTCCCGGAGACACGGGGACCTCCGCACGCCGCGGAGGGGGTCCCGATCGGACCCCCGACCCGCTACTGGGCGAGGACGTGAATTTACGCCCTTGTGCCCATCCGTGCCATTCTGTGGCCGTATATGTGTGTGCGGAGGTCCTTAAGTGGTTAATTGCCAAGATTCTTTGTTAGAGAGAAACCCAGCAGACCAGATCTGGGATAAACAAATAATAATTTCAGAACGTAGACAATTGTAAAAAATTACATTTAAGCTAACCTTCAGTGTTCCTAAACTCCCCTCACTCTTTTGCACCACAATTAGAAAGTCTGTTTGAACACAATTTCTGAGAGACTGATGCCCTGTACACACGATCGGTTTGTCTGATAAAAACAAACCGATGGATTTTTTCATCAGATATCCGATGAAGCTGACTTTCATCAGTCTTGCCTACACACCATCGGTTAAAAATCCGATCGTGTCCAACACGGTGACGTAAAACACAACGACGTGCTGATTAAAATTAATTCAATGCTTCGGGGCATGCGTCGACTTGATTCTGAACACGCGTGGATTTTTGACTGATGTATTTCCCCACAGACGATCATTTTTTTCTAACCATACGAAAAAAGGTTCTATTTTTTTTTAGGGCAAATGAGAAAAGACAAATTTTACAGAAAGGAAAATTGTACACATTTTGGCACATAATCTTATCCTTTAGGCTGCTTTCTGCAGCAAAATTATAGTAAACATGCATATGCGTTGTTGCCGAGATTTAGATGCATTTCCAGTGCGTTTCCAGTGCATTTTCTGGTTGCCTACAGTTGTGAAAAATGGGCATGTGACTCAAAAATGCGGTGCGTTATTGAGCAGGTTTAATAAAAAAAACTCACAGATCCCTGCATCCATGTAAGTGATGTGGTGCAGGGATCCGTCATGCTGTGTAAACACAGGAGGAGGAAGTGACAGGGCGGGAGAGCGCAGGGATGGGCTGGGAGCGATCGCGGGGGGGCGGGCAAACACCGACATCCGCCCGCTCATCCCGGATCGCTCCCGGAGACACGGGGACCTCCGCACGCCGCGGAGGGGGTCCCGATCGGACCCCCGACCCGCTACTGGGCGAGGACGTGAATTTACGCCCTTGTGCCCATCCGTGCCATTCTGTGGCCGTATATGTGTGTGCGGAGGTCCTTAAGTGGTTAATTGCCAAGATTCTTTGTTAGAGAGAAACCCAGCAGACCAGATCTGGGATAAACAAATAATAATTTCAGAACGTAGACAATTGTAAAAAATTACATTTAAGCTAACCTTCAGTGTTCCTAAACTCCCCTCACTCTTTTGCACCACAATTAGAAAGTCTGTTTGAACACAATTTCTGAGAGACTGATGCCCTGTACACACGATCGGTTTGTCTGATAAAAACAAACCGATGGATTTTTTCATCAGATATCCGATGAAGCTGACTTTCATCAGTCTTGCCTACACACCATCGGTTAAAAATCCGATCGTGTCCAACACGGTGACGTAAAACACAACGACGTGCTGATTAAAATTAATTCAATGCTTCGGGGCATGCGTCGACTTGATTCTGAACACGCGTGGATTTTTGACTGATGTATTTCCCCACAGACGATCATTTTTTTCTAACCATACGAAAAAAGGTTCTATTTTTTTTTAGGGCAAATGAGAAAAGACAAATTTTACAGAAAGGAAAATTGTACACATTTTGGCACATAATCTTATCCTTTAGGCTGCTTTCTGCAGCAAAATTGTAGTAAACATGCATATGCGTTGTTGCCGAGATTTAGATGCATTTCCAGTGCGTTTCCAGTGCATTTTCTGGTTGCCTACAGTTGTGAAAAATGGGCATGTGACTCAAAAATGCGGTGCGTTATTGAGCAGGTTTAATAAAAAAAACTCACAGATCCCTGCATCCATGTAAGTGATGTGGTGCAGGGATCCGTCATGCTGTGCTATTGTATTTTGATGGCAGGGACTCCCCACCGCCAGAATACAAAGTTCAGCAATGCACATATTGGCTGCCGAGGCTGATGAAATGATAGTTTTCCAGCAGGACTGTTTGTCAGAAGGTGGTCATTAAACTGGCTTCTTTTGAACAGAAAGGGGAACATACACATTGAAATTTGGCATAGTTCGTGCTGAACTGGATGAATTTTGATATGTTTAACTTTGGTAAACATTGGAGCTAGAAAATTAGATAAGCTTTCTCTCATGACAAGTGCTCTTTAAGTATAAGCCTTTAGTAAGTTAACTACATATGCCATCCAATTACTCTGCTGTTGTAGCACAAGGAAGCTGTGACAGCTAAATACATTATTTGCTAATTATACAGTGGGTATAGTTGTTCAGCAGTTTAGATGGTAAGCTGAAAAGCAATAGTGATTTATTTTGGTGGATGGAAATCCATCAACACTTAAGCTTATAACTAAAAATTACAACAGCTTAAATGCTTACTTAACCAGTCAGGTGCCTCATTAAATAGCTGTTACATCCTGAGGGCAGGCTCCCCTAAGTGATTATGTAATTACTTAATTCTTGTTTTCTTCTGCAACCCATGATTAAGCCATGATTTTAGTTTAGGAGTTTGGTGCATAATCAGGGATAACATAGACAAGACTACAAATAGTTATTGTCTAGACTGGACAGGCAATTTATTTGTAGATTGAGTAAGCGCAATGTCTATAGTTACACTAGCTTACACCTGATCCAAGAGAAGTAATATAAAATGCATGCTATGGTTCCATGTATTATATTATTTGGCAAATTAATATGTATAAATGTATCTGTCTGAGTTTGATTAATGTGGGATTCACCAAATACTGCATGAAGTCATAACTCTCCCTTACTCTATCCATACTGGGAAAAAATGTTCCCTTTAGTTACACTTTAAAATTGAACCCTATTAAAGTCTATGGGGAGCAAATGTAAAAAAAATATATATATATTTAAAAATGTACCCTAGGTAAAATAGACCTTTTTTTATGCAAATTTGCGAGTTTGACTTAAATACAGTAGCAGCAGCCCAATCTGATTCCAAATAGTTTTAAAAATAAGCCTTTTCAATCTGTTTTGGCTGTGAGATACAAATTATTTTATCCAGCAGTAATAGCACTGAATGGCACCATATAAGTAGCACCCACCCAACAGGTTTAAAAGATATTGAAAAAGTCCTTAATTCTGTAGAAATTAGCCAGTGACACAAAAGTTTATTAGTGTAGTTTCCAGTGAGCTTATTTTTTGCAGCGCCGCACTGCATTGTCCTAAAAGTGTAATGAAACTTTAAAGCATAGTGCACAAAAACACATCAAAACCATCAAACACATCAAAACCACAGCCCCCAAAATGTAAAATATAGACTCCAGGTATGCTTTGTAGAAATTGGCTAATGTCAAGACAGTAAGCTAGCACTTGAATGGGCAGCAAATGGAAAGAGACAGGCAGAATTTACAGTATCTTGCAATAAAATGTAGAATGTATAGTCTGAGGGAAAATAGGCACAATTATTATTTAGTGGCTGTACAGTACTAAGCTGCTTGGTTTATGTGAAGAAAAGATGAGGTCGATTTTATCTCGAAATAACCATGAGGCCACAAATATTGTATAACCAAAAAAGTGTAGTAAAACCAACCCCATGGCCAAAAGTCTGAGCCCAAGTCGTTAAGAAGTCCACAGTTGAAGCACAATCACTCAGCTATTACTCAGTTTTTGAGGACAAATGTTTTTTTGTTGCGCAGATCTGTACAAAAAGGCAGGGGACATAGCAAAATGTACTCCAGCACTGCAAATGAAAAAACACAAGCACCATTTGTTGAAGTGGATATTCACCCAACCAGTAAAATCTCAAAGAAACTTTTACACCTTGATTTTACAAAGAAAGCCCATTTTCATTTCAACCGTTTGTGATACCGAAATGAACATTCTCGTGGGCACTTTGTGTTATGGAGTGACAATGCCCTCATCTCCCATAGTTTTCCACAATATCTTGGCCATAAATCATCCTAACATATGCTTTCACAAAGGAAACTGCAAGCTTATATGCACATTTAACAAGCATTATCCACTATTGTTACTATTAAAAAAAGCATATTAAAAATGCAGTCAGAAATAATGAGAAAATATAACCTGTAAAAAACACACATGCAGCCTGTTAATGTGTAGTGTATGTGCACAAAGATCTGTAGAGTCTTTGAAAAAAACAATTGCAGCCAGGATCAGTTAGGCGATATGCTCTGTGAATAAACACATGCAGCCTGTTATCACTGTAGTGCACATAGACAGGAACAGGCTGTAAAGAAGCTGTAGGTCATCAACAGTTTTAGAATGTAAGAAACTTTTCTCACTTCTCCTCACACAGCATTTTGTAACCTACAGGACAGTAAGGGTTTTATATGCTTTTTGAGATTTGTGCCTACAGGCCATACACTAATCTATCTCTGTGCATTTTATCAGCAACACTTACCATGCTTTCCCAATCACAGCAAAGCACATTATCAATATGGCTGCTGGGAACCCAACATTTTCTAGAGAGGGGTCTGGCTTATCAAAATGCTCACTTATTGGTCCTTCTTAGCCATCTGACCCACTTTTAAAGACCAGAAAGTGTATTATTTCTAGTTGGATGCTATAGCAGTGAAATCGCTCATTAGTTTGCCAGGTTTACGAGCCATGAATGAGGTCTGCCTCAAACCCATGTTAGTCCTGAACTTGAATCTCATTCTACACAGTAAGAAGGCTCAAAATGATCCATTCATCAAGTTTAGCCTATTCTAGGATCTATTACCAGAGCTTATTGACAATAAGGTAGGGCAAAGGATCAATGTGTATAATCTATTAACCATTACAGCTTTCTATACTGGAGATAGGTTGAATTCCCTGATTTAGTTTTTCTGTGTCAATTATTTTTATAATAGCATTGTTATTAAAATAATAGCAAAAAAGAGTAGCACAATACGGTGATGCAATTGATGAGATGTCTGTCCCCAAAACAATTGAAGTTATGTTAAAACCAGGTTTATTGTTCTTCTTAATTAGATATTGTTGTAAATCTAACTGGATGTGAGACAGTCAAAGTAAGTCTTACTGTATTTGACCTTTTTTTATGTTTATTTATAAAATAATTTTTATGAAGGTCAGCATTTTTCTGGCTGCCCATGCAGCTATATCTGTCTGCTTCAGTCAGTAGAAGTTGGATGATCACTAATAAATAGTATCGATTAACTGTTTTTACGCAGAGATTAATTGGAAGTCAGTCACCATGGTAACTATTTATTAGGTCCTTAGAACAAGCACCATTGGCCTGTGTAAACAGCTTCTCTCGTGGTGCTCTTAGTTTAAAAGTAATGCACAAAGTCAGCTGTTGCTTTTTTAAAGGTTTGTTTAAAGACCTGAAGAACATAATTAAATCCTTATAGTCTATGGTTTAGTGTGTCAATTTATATTACATACATTTCTTGTTTGGACAATCTCTTCACCCTCCATTAAGTTTTCCTTTTTTTAGCACTAAAAATATGAAAACACCTGTCACACATAGTCCTTGTGCTTATTTGCTAATAAAGGAATACAGTTTTATGCATTCTAAAGAAAAGGAATAGGTCCAGCATTTCCTAAATTAACCCTAAAAGCCCATTCGCTCCTTCAAGAGCCCACATTATATATATACAGGGAGTCCAGAATTATTAGGCAAATGAGTATTTTAACCACATCATCCTCTTTATGCATGTTGTCTTACTCCAAGCTGTATAGGCTCGAAAGCCTACTACCAATTAAGCATATTAGGTGATGTACATCTCTGTAATGAGAAGGTGTGTGGTCTAATGACATCAACACCCTATATCAGGTGTGCATAATTATTAGTCAACTTCCTTTCCTTTGGCAAAATGGTTCAAAAGAAGGACTTGACAGGCTCAGAAAAGTCAAAAATAGTGAGATATCTTGCAGAGGGATGCAGCACTCTTAAAATTGCAAAGCTTCTGAAGCGTGATCATCGAACAATCAAGCATTTCATTCAAAATAGTCAACAGGGTCGCAAGAAGCGTGTGGAAAAACCAAGGCGCAAAATAACTGGCCATGAACTGAGAAAAGTCAAGCGTGCAGCTGCCAAGATGCCACTTGCCACCAGTTTGGCCATATTTCTGAGCTGCAACATCACTGGAGTGCCCAAAAGCACAAGGTGTGCAATACTCAGAGACATGGCCAAGGTAAGAAAGGCTGAAAGATGACCACCACTCAACAAGACACACAAGCTGAAACGTCAAGACTGGGCCAAGAAATATCTCAAGAATGATTTTTCTAAGGTTTTATGGACCGATGAAATGAGAGTGAGTCTTGATGGGCCAGATGGATGGGCCCGTGGCTGGATTGGTAAAGGGCAGAGAGCTCCAGTCCCACTCAGACGCCAGCAAGGTGGAGGTGGAGTACTGGTTTGGGCTGGTATCATCAAAGATGAGCTTGTGGGGCCTTTTCGGTTTGAGGATGGAGTCAAGCTCAACTCCCAGTCCTACTGCCAGTTTCTGGAAGACACCTTCTTCAAGCAGTGGTACAGGAAGAAGTCTGCATCCTTCAAGAAAAACATGAATTTCATGCAGGACAATGCTCCATCACACGCGTCCAAGTACTCCACAGCGTGGCTGGCAAGAAAGGGTATAAAAGAAGAAAAACTAATGACATTGCCTCCTTGTTCACCTGATCTGAACCCCATTGAGAACCTGTGGTCCATCATCAAATGTGAGATTTACAAGGAGGGAAAAGAGTACACCTCTCTGAACAGTGTCTGGGAGGCTGTGGTTGCTGCTGCACGCAATGTTGATGGTGAACAGATCAAAACACTGACAGAAACCATGGATGGCAGGCTTTTGAGTGTCCTTGCAAATAAAGGTGGCTATATTGGTCACTGATTTGTTTTTGTTTTGTTTTTGAATGTCAGAAATGTATATTTGTGAATGTTGAGATGTTATATTGGTTTCACTGGTAAAAATAAATAATTGAAATGGGTATATATTTGTTTTTTGTTAAGTTGCCTAATAATTCAGCACAGTAATAGTCACCTGCACACACAGATATCCCCCTAAAATAGCTAAAACTAAAAACAAACTAAAAACTAGTTCCAAAAATATTCAGCTTTGATATTAATGAGTTTTTTGGGTTCATTGAGAACATGGATGTTGTTCAATAATAAAATGAATCCTCAAAAATACAACTTGCCTAATAATTCTGCACTACCTGTATATATATATATATATATATATATATATATATATATATATATATATATATATATTTGCTTATTTTATTCCTGTACTGAGAAACCAATCCCAGACGACGTCCGTGGTGACGAAACGCGTAGGCGTGGCTTGCGGCATCGACGACATCACGCTATTTCTAGAGGAAACCCTGAACGAACACGAGCAGGAGGGGACGCACAGCCGCCGGCTTTCTACTATTACACCGCCGTTTGTTTACATCGCAAATGTGAGTGCATCAGTTTTATCACATTAAAAATATTTCTGTATCTCTGGTATTACGCCATGGTCTTTTTCTCTTTGTATTTCCTTTGAATGGAGAGTTACATTTTAGAGCTGCATAGAGACCATACAGACGGTCAGGAGGGAGACCCTAAATCCCCGCGCTTAGAGTGACCAGCATATTGGTCAGTGCATTTGGTAAGGAGACTGCATCTTCACTTTTGGTGTCTCTTTTGGTGGATCAAGTCTACTCTTACTTTTTCCTTCTTTGGATGACCAACAGGATTCATTTTCTGGGAACTTTTTTCACGTTTGGTTATTTATTAAGGACTTTTTGTTTTGTGCTGATTTAAACCCATTAAGAAGTTTTCTGTTTACTGCACAGTTTGGTGTCCAAGATCACAGTGTGTGAACACCACTTTCATCTCTCATTTATATTTTGACACTTACCTATAACGATATACATAATATGTTATAGTGTATTGATCATCCATCCAGTTTCAAATTTCATCCAGCGCCGTATCTCTTTCTTTTTTATATTGTTTAATTTTTGTATTACAAATTTTTGATACTGGCAGCTTATACAATTTTTCATACTTGTACATGTTAATTCATCATCCATTATTTTTTATTAAGCGCAGTGTTTCCCCTTTTTTTTTTTTTTACTTTAGTGAGAAACCACTCCCTTTTACATTATCCCTTCAATGCCCCCTTTGACATTATCACCCAGCTTGAAAACATTCTTGTAAAAGCAGCTGCTGGGAACTCAGTTCCTATTAACATTGGCACATGCCTCAGATGTATATCTTCCAGGAGTGCTTTAACTACACAGTATATGGGTAGGTTCTTATGAGTTAAGACAGTAGCATGGATTTTCTGGCAATAAAATGAATGGATGAATGTGGAGGTGAACAAATAGGGGATGGATGCTATTTAGGATTTCAGTTCAATCGAGGTAGTGTTTTTTTTATTTAGGAGCACATTGGGTTTCATAGCATATGCAGTTTTTTTCATACTTTTCCAAAGGGATAAAATAGAGGGAAGTGTGCATGTATTGCAGAGATGTACTGAATATACGTTTTTGTTTATTTTGCCCTGACTTACACTACTTTAAGAGCTGTATGAATACTTTGAATGAAACCCAAACTCCAGCCATGGATATCCATATAATTCCATCTGGACCCCATCAATTAATACAAAGCTGATTTTAAAGGAAACCTTGCCTAAGAAAAAAAAACATGTCATTACAAACAGGCTGTTGTCATGCTGATCCTTTTGCTATAATACTTTGAGCTTCTGAAACATAACAGACATAGGCATGCCAATAGGAGCTTTTGACTTCACTTTGACTTCTTTATTTGCATACATGTACAGGGTCTTTGAATAAGAAGGTACTGAAGTTGAAAGGCAAGAAAAACATCCAGGTATCCATCATTTTTAAAATGCCAACAAAGACATTCCCTTATTTTTCTCTTTGGAAAGATTTATTTTAACCTGCTAAATGATCAGGATCTTAGAAGAGGCTTCTTTAGTGAGAGAAAACTTCTAAAAGAAAGGTTTAAAGACTTGTTTCTAGAAAATTCCTTTTTTTACACGGTTTCTAGTGTATGTAACACTATATTTAATTGCCTATTAAAATAAGAAGTGACATTACCTTCATATACTTTTGACTGGAATATGAAGGTCATGGAAAGGCATCATCAAGAAACATTGACTATAACAAATGCTGTTTAAAGTTTGGACTTTAAATTTTTTAAACCCAAGGAGATGAAGCAACAAAATTCAATTAAACTGGTGATTGTGTTCACATATTAAGGAAGAAGTACAGCCAAAACTTATTTGGCTGTACTTCTGTGGATCACAGGAGAGCAGTTCGTTCTGCACTCCTGTGACCCATTTTCAGCTCACATAGGGCTGAAGCCAGCTGTCAGCTGAGTTCACAGAGCTGATCCAGGCTCGGGCAAGATCACCACAATGAAGTCAGGATCAGCCCACATGCTTGGACTGGCACCGGGCTCAGCCCTTCATTGAGCTGCTGAGAGTCTGAGGTGGCCACTCCCACCCCCTCCGCAGCCCTGTGCTTCAGTGAATATGGGGGGGGGGGTAGAGCAGAGAGCTGTTGACTGACAGACACCAGCTCTCTGCTCTTGGAGCCCTGAGAACCGAGCAATCAGCAGTGTTTGATTGCTTGGTTCTCAGACCAATGCTGCTTCCACCTAAGTAGGTATGATTCAGAAAAAAAGACAAACCTCATACTTCTCTTTTAAACGTTCTCATGTTTCGCTTGAGATTTTGCCTTGCCTGCCTTTATACAACGCTCAGTACATGGAAATACAATACAGACTTAGCAAAGTGACAGATTATGCAGTACTAGCCATGATTCATTGACTCCATTACACATTACAGTGTTTATACACATTGTGGGCCAGATTCAGAGAGCCGTAACTCCTGTGTAACTGGTGTTAGACTGGAGTAATTTCAAATTACGCACGTTTTTTAGCTAGTCGGAAATCTCAATCCATGAATAGACGGCTGCGGGCTTCAATTCGACTGTATTACGTTTTCGTACGCCTTCGGATCTACGCTGCAATAAAATTGCGGCCACTGGGTGGACTTCCCGTCGCTTTCCGCGTCGGGGTATGCTAATGAGCTTTTGCCGGCGATTTCAGAAATTACGATCTTCAATCGCAATCTCTTACGGCATCTTTAGTCATCTTTTTTTTTGCGTAACACTATACCAGCTTTTTGCTGCTCTAATATTAGACAGCCCATGTTAAGTATGGCCGTCGTTCCCTCGTCTAATTTCTACGTTTTCCGACGTCTTTTATAATTTTTTACGTAAGTCATCCGGGAATAGGAATGTTCGTAAACGACGCTACTCAAACAACGAATGACGTAACGACGTGATTTCGCGCAATGCACGGCGGGAAATTTATGAATGGAGCATGCGCAGTTCGATCGCAGCGGGGACGCGCCTAATTTAAATGCTTCACGCCCCCTAATCGTGTATTTCGATTACGCGGCGAGAAATAGACTACGCCGCCGTAGCGTACGGGCAAAAATCTACCAGAATTCCATTTGGAGCCTGGTAAAATATGGCAGCATAGAGTACTTCGATTACGCAGCGCAAAAATAAGTGTATCTGAATCTGGCCCTGTGTTCCTAATCTCTGCCATGGAACAGATCATTGAAAAAATATCTAATCTTATTTTGACTTTGGATTGATCTAGTCTGCAATTAATCTATTGACCCAGAAGAACAATATCAAAACAAATTACTAAGACTATGTCATTTGATAAATGTCAACAAATGTCAGTGCACAGTACAAGTCACACTGAAAAGATGGTACCATCTGACAAAATGAAACAACGCTCAAAAGGTCAATTAAAACTTGTAAAAGTTTACAACTTCATTAAGACTGCATATGAGTTGTCAAGAAGTCAAGATTTATTTTTAGTCCAGTACTTAATAATGTAATAATAATATAGGCACCCTACCTCAAACTTAAGCCAAGATTGCATCTATTAGTTCTATATTTTCTCTTTTCATCCAGCTGTCACTATTATTAAAAAACTTTTCAGAAAGAAGAGGGGACATATCAATTTTGTAGCATAGCAAGACAGTACAAAACTGAATTGGCATACAAGCTAATGAGGGTGATTTACCATAACATTTAATTCACACATTCCTCCCTTGTTGCAATGCACCATGACAGCACATTCAAAGTCACACTGTACTCTGATCAGTTCCTTGTTGTCTATGTGTTTTGGAATACATCTGTACTTCGCCAATGCAAAAGTTATCAGCCAGGGGTCCACAGGTATGAGTTTACATTAATCCCCTTCTTTCATCCTCACCAGACCTTGTGTTGGCGATTGGCTGTTCAAACACCCACTGCCAACACATGGGGCAAAAAAGGAAAGGCAAATTTTATTGTTAAATAAATGTATCCAAAGTACATCATCAGCTGTGTGACTTCTAATACAGTGTGCTTGGATTAATTGGCAATGAATGGAAATATAATTATTCAATTAATTTTAAGTGTTGACAAATTACCTTGCACTGTATAGAGTATATACAATGAATTATATTAGTCTGCCTCGCAGGAGCTTGCATTCTAATATCTCTAATATAATCACACAGAAACAATTATACTCTTTTGGATAATATGCCCATAAATCAATTGCATTTTCATAAAGAACATTTATGCAAATACAGGGACCATATACAAGCCTCATGTGGTTAGTGCCTCTGGAGGAAATTAAACCCAAGGGCAGTTAGTGCTTCTGGAAGAAATTGAACCCAAGAGCCCCAACTACTCAGCCACCACTTTAATGGATCGTTCATGTACTGTACAAGGGGAATGTCAAGTAAGTTTTGCTTTCTTAGAGTAACAGTAACTGTTATATTATGGAGGATTGTTCTATTATTGTTGATCAAATACATCTAAAAAAAATGAACCCTTCTCATGTTTTAGAGCTATATATTTGGTCTCACAATCTGAAAGGCTTGGAGCCTGGAGATTTGCTCAAAGTGGGTAAGGGGAACTGGCATCAGCAGTGCATTCTCTAATTAATAAATTCACATTTATTTCAGAAATTGTTTAAACAGGTCTTCTTAATCATAGCTTCAATCATAAGATTTTCTGCAAATACTTAAAGCTCTTTGAATATTTACATTTTTGCCACATGGCTCCCGCACTTTGATTTTACTTATGCTCAACAGTCTGTAATGAACCCTCTGTAGACAAATGCAAAAGCAGGCTCTAGATTCACTCCAAGTTTAAGCTTTTAACGGCAATTACTGGTATTTCATCCTGTTGTAAAGACATAGCTTGTAATTGCTGGCAAACTGTAAAGTGCTCCAGGTCCCATGGGAGAAAGTAACTATAAGTATCATTATGATTACTGTACAAACTGTTTTTGGCAGATGTCCAGCCATACATTTTTTAAATCAACAAGACATCCTGCATATCTTTTCTTCTTTAAAGGGGACACATTATTTACATGGCATTGGTTAATTGTAGTGAGCAAGGTAGCAAAAGAGGCTAAATCTGCCTTGATAAATAGGAATTATGTAATTTATGAACTGACTCCAACCGATCATCTTTAAATAAAGACCAATGAGTCTGCAAAGCATATCTTTTCAGGAGAAAGCTTGTCAACAACAAGAATTGAATTGATGAATTTAACTTTTTATGGACAATGTAAGGCTTTAGAAAGGTTTACAGTAACCGGAGACAACACATTTTTGTTAACATTGATGTCCTAATTATAAAATATACCCTAACAATTCTATTACTTTTTATTTCCTCACTGAAGCCTGAATGTTCTATGCTGTAACTGTCATTGGTATCCAGTAGATAATTTGAGGAGATTAGGCAAATATTCCTAATATAGTAGTAACTAATTGTCCAAAAATTCACCCACATGCTCCTGTAGCATTTTTTAAACAACACTATAAGACAACAAGAGAGTGCACTTGACTTGTGACACATCTTCAGTAGATCTTAATTCACAAAAAAAGTCATCCAGGTAAGGATCCCCTCAATTCACTAGATACAGATGACTAAATGTAGGATTTGTTATGCTACCCTCTGTCTCAATTAGTTTAGCAGAGCTGAAGAAGACCCTTCAGAGCTTAAGAAGTCCCTCAAAATGTGCCAGCACCATGCACAACTGATATAGTATTGTTGAATAAGTCCTAACTTTGGTCATCTGCATCTGGAAATTTGAGGGGATCTACATCTGGATAAAATCTGTTTTCTAGATATCATTCAGATAGGCGCTTATACCCGTAGTCCTTGAATGACTGCCTTGTTTTTGCAGCTTCAGCTGCCAGGTGCTACGTGCGGTCAGTCCATTCATGTTTATTGGGACACAGTAGGGATGAATTTTAGAGGAAAATTAAGGTATAATGCTGGCCTGGATTAACTCTTTATCATGCCTATAAACCACCAGCATTGATTTCTTGATCTAAGTACGTGATAAATGTAGCCACGCATACCTGTGATCAAATGCCTAAAATAAAAACATTTATTGCCTTGGCTAAATTTATAAATTAGATAGAAGTAAAAGCAGCTTTATCATGAGCCCATATACAGTACTGACAAATGAGATTCCTCCTAGATATTCATATTGCGTGATAAATGTAGTCATACACACCTGTGATCAAATCCCCAAAGTCAAAACATTTGTTGCCTTGACTAAATTTCAAAATTAGGTAGAAGTTAAAGCAGCTTTATCATGAGCACATATAAGTGAGATTCCTCCTAGATGTTCATCTTGCCCATTTAATATGAAAATAGTAAAACCACGTTTTTATTATGTACTTTATAAGATGCTCTGTAACCATTCCAGTATTTAGGCAAATTACAGGTAAACTCCAATATTGTCATTAGAAGTGATGATTTGCAGAATGTTATTTATGCAAGATAGTAAATACAAGCTTTTACATCATTAAACATGACAATAGACATAGGACTCTTCTCCATTGATAAGCTATAGATTTTTAAGTGTATAACTGGACAGAAATAAACATTTAATCAGCGTGGGCTTCTATAAGTATCAGGCCAATAATGCAAAAGGCTCCTGGAACAGGATAACACAAGTACAGTAAAACCTTGGTTTGCGAGCATAATTCATTCCAGAAACATGCTTGTAATGCAAAGCACTTGTATATCAAAGCATTTTTTACAGGGTATAAAATATATGAGAGGCACCTCTAAGTGTAGCAATAAGTTACTAAATGTAACCATATTGCTATACTTAGAGGCTCCGCTCTTCTTTTTTATACTCAGTTGTGACATGACGCTTCTCTTATATCAAGACATGCAAAACGCTCTCAAACCAAGTATTAAGTGAACACTTTAGTGATTAAGTTAGGTATTAGGGAATTAAGTTGTTAGTGTACGCGGCATAAGATTTAAGTGCTAGGGTAGGGGCCTAAAAGCTAAGGGTGTAAATGGTGCCCCCCACCCCACATACTCCCATTACCCTCCCCCTCGCTCGACAACCTGCAGGGATTCTTCTTGCCCGCAGCTAATGCCACTTTTGAAATTGGGGTCAGAAACAGGTACATGAATCTGTCAGACACTAGCACTGTGGCCAGAGTGACCATACTGAACACTGCTTCCTCAATGTGCTCACTCCCTAAAACTGTGTCATCAGACAGGCTCGTGACCAAAGAGTTTTGTAGTAGGATGGGTGGAGCCACCTTGCTTGTGATTGACAGCGCATGACAGTGGGTGAATACATAGCTGCTAATCAGTCCAATAACAGCTTTTCAATCCACTCACTGCCATTGACTGACAGTCAAAAGAAAAGTGGACCTGAGTTTCACATAAGGTTAGCCTCTTTTGTGATTCAAGTCATTTCCCAAATATGGGATCTGCACATGTCTTTACCTTTACTAGAACTGGCACAAATTCTTAGCTGAATTAGACAGGTCATTTTAAAGTGAATGACTGCCAGAAAAGTGTCATTAATCCTTTACTAAATTACCCAGCCTGGGTTTTCTTAACTTTTTGGTACCTGGATGATAGATTTAATTTAAAAAATTGGATAAATTAACAGCAGGGTAGTCATATTATAATTAACCTCTCTGGCGGTGGTCCTGAGTCTGACTCGGGGTTAGATTTCTGTGCTACGATCGGTAACCCCGAGTCAGACTCGGGCTCCCCTCGCAGCATCCACAGAGACTGTTTACTTACCTTCTCCGTGGATCCAGCGATGCATCCACGCTGTGTGAGCGAGCGGGTGCTCGCTCGAATCACACAGCGTCCCCGCGCGCCGCCGATCTCCGTTCCCTGCGACATAACGACGCACGGGGACGGAGAACGGCGCCAAATTCAAAAAAGTAAACAAACACTATACATACAGTACACTGTAATCTTATAGATTACAGTACTGTATGTAAAAAATACACCCCCCCCATGTCCCTAGTGGTCTGCCCTGTGCACTACATGTCCTTTTATATAATACAAACTGTTCTTTCTCCCTGCAAACTGTAGATTGCCCATAGCAACCAAAAGTGTCCCTTTATGGAAAAAATTGTTTTAGAGCAGCTAAAAAACAGCGATAATAAATCAGAATCACTTGCAGAATTTAGCGATAGCGATTTGTGGGGAAATTCGTCATAAAAAAATAAAAATAATGACAGCAAAAATTCTGCAACTGAGCAAATTTCAGTGATTTTGATTTGATTACATTATTGAATCATTTTTACTATAATTATTTTATTATTTGTTATAATTTTTTATATTTATTATATTATAATTTTTAATAAAAATAAAATAAAAATCATACTCGGGATGCCTATTAGACTCTTGTTTGGATAGATTTAAGTGAGTTATTCCTAAGAATTACAAGCCTACAGTATAACACGCCAAATTCCCTTGCAAATAATGGTACCGCTTTCAGCACCTAAAAATCATACCGCCAGGGAGGTTAACCACTTAAGGACCGCCGCATGTACATTTACGTCGGCAGAATGGCACCGACAGGCACATCAACGTATATATAGATTTGGTTCCTTGGGGGGCAGTCCGCGCGGCTGCAGGAGCGATCCGACAAGAGGGGGGGGCTATTCGTTTTTGTCCGCCCCCTCCGGATCGCTCTCAGCCAATGCGCGCGCTCCCCCTGCAGTGCACTTCCTCCTCCTGTGTAAACACAGGAAGGAGGAAGCAACGTGATATCTCCCTCTGTGTTTTTTTCAACCACCGCTGAGGAGAGATCACAACACAAGTAAGTCTGCACAACACTACACTGCACCTATACTACACAAAAAACACATTTAACCCCCGTGATCGCCCCCCCCTCCCCCTGTCACAGTGTCACTGAATGCAGTAATCATACATGTATGATTACTGTATTTAGTGTCAGTGTGACAGGCAGTGTAAAAGTCAGTTAGTGTTAGGTTCAGGGTAGCCCTGTACCCCCCCCCTAATAAAGTTTTAACCCCTTGATCACTGCCCTAGTTAACCCTTTCACTCCCTATTGCCAGCGTCACTAAGCGATCATTTTTCTGATCGCTGTATTAGTGTCGCTGTTCCCGCTAGGTAGCTAATTTTTTTTATTGCGATTTTTTTTTACTAAAGACATGTGGCTAAATAAATTTTGGCCTAAATGTTTGACTAAAATTTAGTTTATTTGATTTTTCTTATAACAAAAAGTAAAAAATATTGATTTTTTTTCAAAAATGTCGCTCTATTTTTGTATATAGCACAAAAAAAAAATCGCAGAGGCGATCAAATACCACCAAAAGAAAGCTCTATTTGTGGGAAGAAAAGGACGCAAATTTTGTTTGGGAGCCACGTCGCACGACCGCGCAATTGTCTGTTAAAGCGACGCAGTGCCGAATCGCAAAAACCCCTTTGGTCATTTGGCAGCATATTATTTTCAATTCGACAATGATTTTTATTTACAAAAGAAAGGCACAGCCATGAGTGCTAATTTCGCACCCAGTTATGCGAACCTTACCATGGGCCTATGGGAAGCCTCTTTCATTAATCAAAACAACCCTTTTTCAGCCAATTTGGTATTTTATGGTTGTTACATCGATGACATTGTCATAATATGGGACGGGCCCCCTGATTCCATCATCAATTTTGTATCATATTGCAATAACAACACCTTTGGGCTTAGTTTTACTTCTGTTCACGATTCGGAGTCTTTATGTTTTCTAGATTTGGAACTATTGGCACTATCAGTGCAAAAAAACTTCATTAAACCAACAGCGGTCAATTCATATCTGCATTACTCCAGCTGTCACCATCCTAGATGGATTAACAATGTCCCAAAAAGTTAACAATGTCCCAAAAAGTCAATTCCATCGACTGGATTGTACAAGAATTGATGATTACAAGTCCCTAGGTCTCAACCTCAAAGATAAGTTCATTGCTAAAGGCTATCCCTCTAACATTGTTCAAGATGCCCACGATCTATATGTGCAAGACCCTTCTCCGCAGTCTAAAAATGGTGACTCAGTCCCTACTACTCGTTTCATCACCCAATATCACATCAAACATAAGAAAATGGAGAAGATTTTTGAAAAACATTGGCCTATTTTAACTCAGGACCCTCACCTCTCTTCTTTAACTATGTTGCCAAAATTTGCTTACCGTAGGGCCCCAAATATTAAAAGCAAAATTGCTCCCAGCAAAATTAAACCATCCAAAAACTTTAAAGAAAAAATGCTCAAACAGCTCACCCTTATCCCTTTGGTGGGAATGTTTCAGTGCAAAAAAACAAAATGCCTAGCTTGTGTTAATGTTCCTCACGGCAAAAAGAACTTTGTAGCTAACAAAAAGACATATAATTTGAATGCTTTTTATAACTGTTCTACTACATATGTTATCTATTGTATTTCCTGTCCTTGTGGCCTTTTATATATTGGCCGAACGATTAGAGCCCTTCGCACAAGATTTGGCAAACATAGACGGGCTGTACAAGCAGCCAATCCAATCCAAAATATAGTGTAGCATGTCATTTTGTCACACATCATCACCAGGATACGTCCCTATTGCAAGTATGGGTAATTGAAGCCATACCGGAGACTCCTACTGCTGTGGAAAGATTCCAACGTTTATGTAAACAAGAAACTTATTGGATCTACTCTTTAAATACGATGTCACCCCATGGATTGAATGAAGAAATCGAGACTAACAATATAATTTAGCCATCCTTAAGGAAAATTATAATTAAATCCCAGTCCTGACTTACCTTATGCCTTTGTAATGACCAGTGGATATACTGTATGTGCGTTGATATATATATGTATATATATATATATATATATATATATATATATATATATATTTCCTTCCCTTTCTTTTATCATTATTACCTTATTGTGCCCAGGTCTCTCCATACACATATATGTGGATTTGTGCCTGTGTATATGTACACACATACTTTCAAAATTAGATTTTTTTAAATGATCTCCTATATAGAATTATTTTCTATATAAATATACATGTATTTTATATGTATGTATATTCTCAATATTAGTACCACCATTTCTCACAGGATTCCTTTTTAATATATCCTTTTTAATATATTCTTCATTTTTAATATATATATTTTTAACATTGTTAATATATTTATTTTTAATACCCCGTTTTTTAAATATTTCTTCATCTATATATTTTTAATATATATATTTTTCAAATATATACTTGCAGCTATTAATATATCTGGTAGTTTATTTTAAATGTTTCTTGTTATCCCCCCTTTTTTTCAAATTGCCAATCGGGATTGAATCTCTCAATTACTAGATATGTTCATCTGTTATCTTCTTTTGTTATTATTTTGTTATTATCCTGTTCGTTTTGTGTATGTTTTTCTAACCAATCACGCTCATCCTGCTCATATAATACACGTCCGTTCCACACGGACGCTATGGATCTGACGAAACAGCTGACGCTGTGAAACGCGTAATCCTATTGGCTGGCCGGGCCCCTTGCGTCACTTCCGGTGCGATGACGATACACCGCGCTCCACGGTGGAACGCACGCCGCTTCAGATGGTTCTTCCTGGTCTCCGTGATTGCATTACTATACTTGGGGCTCATAGCCCTGGACGAGGACTCTTTTCGGAGAAACCCTGAATGGTGACCCCGGACCTATAGCCACATCTAGGCCTGTATTACTCCATGTTTGTGAGTAGTTACTTTATTGTTTTTGTATTACTTCTGAATAAATATCGACATACTGCACTTAGATTGGCGCATCTCTTTCTTGTATTTCTCACAGAGAAGGGATCACTTGGAGCACTTAATAATACCTTTGGACTGTAAGGCCTCTTACACACAGATCAGTTTTTCTTCAGGTTTTTCTTTTCAGTTTACCAAAACTATGTAGTACAAGGGCCTGCCTGATTGCATACAAATTGAGACTCTTGAGGTTTGACCTCATATTAGATGGATTTAGTAAACTGAAAAGAAAAACCTGAAGAAAAACTGATCTGTGTGTAAGAGGCCTAATTAAGCATGTGTAGAGCACCTGTGTCACCACCAGTATCTAGAATGGGGATTTCTCTGTCTATATCATTTACCAATTTTAAGATTTTTCATTTTGAATGAACATTATTTGAGTTTTTTTATGTTTTGCACAGAAAAATTGGCACTTTAACCACTTAAGACCCGGACTATTATGCAGGTTAAGGACCTTGCCCCTTTTTGCGATTCGGCACTGCGTTGCTTTAACTGACAATTGCGCGGTCATGCGATGTGGCTCCCAAACAAAATTGGCGTACTTTTTTTCCCACAAATAGAGATTACTTTTGGTGGTATTTGATCACCTCTGCTTTTTTTTTTGCGCTAAAAACAAAAATAGAGCGACAATTTTGAAAAAAAAAATGCAATATTTTTAACTTTTTGCTATAATAAATATCCCCCAAAAATATATAAAAACACTTTTTTTCCCTCAGTTTAGGCCGATACGTATTCTTCTACCTATTTTTGGTAAAAAAAAACGCAATAAGCGTTTATTGATTGGTTTGCGCAAAAATGTATAGCGTTTACAAAATAGGGGATAGTTTTATTGCATTTTTATTAATAATTATTTTTTTCTACTAATGGTGGCGATCAGAGATTTTTTTTTTCATGACTGCGACATTATGGCAGACATATCGGACAATTTTGACACATTTTTGGGACCATTGTAATTTTCACAGCAAAAAGTGCTATTAAAATGCACTGTTTATTGTGAAAATGACAATTGCAGTTCAGGAATTAACCACTAGGGGACACTGTAGGGGCTAAGTGTGACCTTATATGTGTTTCTAACTGTAGGGGGCAGGGCTGGACACGTGACATCATTTATCATCTTTCCCTATATCAGGGAACAGATGATCAATGACACTGCCACAGTGAAGAACGGGGAAGGTGTGTTTACATACACCTCTCCCCGTTCTTTAGCTCCAGTGACTGATCGCGGGACACCGGCGGCGATCAGGTCCACGGGTCCCACGGTCACGGAGCTTAGGACAGGGTTGCGACCGCACGGCTGGGCTTAAAGAGACACGTATAGGTACGTGATTGTGCCCAGCTGTGCCATTCTGATGACGTATGTCGGCGTGAAGGGGTCCTTAAGTGGTTAATTGAAAATATCCAACATTTATGGATGCACATGTTTACAGCTTTACATATGTATATATGGATGAATTTTCTTATTTGCACCTATAGCACTTTATTCTCATCAGTGTATGAGCACTAGATAGTTTTGATTATTTGAATACATGTTTGTTTGAGTATATTCACAGTGCAACACATTATTTTGTTTGTTAAAATATTATTATTATAATTTTTATTGAGTAAAACTATGAAAACCAAAAGAAGGAACTCAAGCAAACGTAAGTTGCTATTTCATGTTTAATTCCAAATGATAGATATATCTAGGGTTGTACTAGTATCAGTATCCGGACCGATACCGAGCATTTGTGCGCCTATCTTGGCACACCCTGCACTTGACATCTCGTTACACCCAGCCCATATAGTTCAGGCTGTGTGTAACAAGATGTCTGCTGATACTTACTGATGCTGAGTGCAGGGTGTGCCTAGATGGGCACTGCAGCATAGCATTTCAAAATACATTTCCTCGTGTCATTTATTGCTGCATTTCAGTGCCTGACCATAAGTGCCAGCCACCTGTCAGTGCCATCAGTGCCCATAAGTGCCACCTATCAGTGCCATCTAACAGTGCCAGCCAACTATCAGTGCCCATAACTGCCGCCTATCAGTGGCAGCCAATTTTCAGTGCCATCAGTGCACATAACTGCCGCCTATCAGTGCCAACCATCTGTCAGTGCCATCAGTTCCCATAAGTGACGCCTATCAGTGCAATCAGTGCCACCTGTCAGTGCCTTTCATCAATGCGGCCACCTGTCAGTGTCAGTTCCCATAGGTGCCACCTATCAGTGCACATCAGTCAGTGCCATCTATCAGTGCCATCTATCAGTCCCCATCAGTCAGTGCCAGTTATCAGTGCCCGTCAGTCAAACTGTCACATGGCATAACAACTTTTTTTATCGGTAATTGGTATCAGCGAGTACATGAAAAAAAGTATCGGTACTTGTACTCTGTCCTAAAAAAGTGGTATCGGGACAACCCTAGATATATCAGTATTTTCTTTTAAGGCTATATACTACAAGTGGTAGAAAAAATATTTGTTGGATCTATTGCATTTTATAAATTCTCTTATTTTTTTATTTTGATAACAGTGCCTTTTTAACTGGTAAAAAGCCAAACTGTAAAACTCATTTTTTTATTTCAAAACAATGAAACATGGCTGGTTATGAAAAAGTAAAACTGAAAGAGTGGCAAGATTTTGTATTTCAGCTAACTGACCATAATATCGATGCAATACTAATGACTAAAAAAGAAAAAAAATATGGGATGCCAACACAAAGAACTTTGAGTATGTTTCATTTTTCGAAGCACTGATCTGATTCTCTTTCAGAAAAGATAAAACCCAAATCACTGCTTCTTTTCAGGAGCAGATAGTGAAAGTGTTTCTTGGGGACGAAGAAATTATTTCTTATAAGCTCTGTCAACTAATCAGGATGTACTCATTATCCAGCACCAGCATGTGTTACTCAAATGAAACAGTTTCTCTTGGATTTTATTAACAGGGAACAGTGAAAAGTGACACAGGCTTAGCTCTGATGCACACAGAGAAGACTTCTAAGTTAATTTACCCATGACTGATATTGTTTCTGAAGTCCTTCTTACTACATTCACACAATAAACTCTAGTTCTACTTACGCTGGTGTAAATAACTTAGGTTCTACAAATGTATATTCCAAGAATGTCTCTAACAGTTTGTGCATTCTGTTAACAATATGAACACAGAGATGTTCATTAAGGCTTTTACCACTGTTATTTTAAGAAGTAAATGTGTTTTGTAACACTTCAACTTCACTGTAAAGGGTGAACTTTATCTTTAGAAAATGTGCCCCTTGGCAAATCAGTAATTAATTTGCTAACTCTGGCACAATAATTTACTAGCTGTCTCGTTTTACTAACTTTAGAAAAAGCAGATGCTGTTTGTGAAGTTACAAAAACTATGCTTACATCATGATAATACAAAAATATATTTTTAACCAAGCCAGCCCTGATTTTCAAATTAACATGTACTAAAGTGAGGAAAGTGAGGAGCTTGTGAAACATAGATGTGTATATATACAAAAAAGGAAGTTTGGCCCCTCTCTGATCAGATTTCCACATCCACACATTTGAGGAGTAGTCTTCCCCCGCTGGCGGCAGAGGAGTCAGTGGCACACGTCCAGTGTCAGAATACACTGATCAGTGCCGCAGTATTGAACTACAATTTTCCAACAAGCCGATTATTGAGAGGTTGATCGACAGATCATCCTATTATGAATGGGAATGGCCATAGATGGATCGAAATTTGGTTGTTTCCTGCTGAACAGGCTGAATTTTAATCCAGCTTTTGTTAAAAACTTTAATCTTCTGCTAGCTCCCCTTGCTACTGTGGTAATTAACAGTTCTCTGGGGGCTAATACAAAGTTCTGGACATGTCACACGCACTTATCAAGAGTGCTGACTATGGCTACCCTTTCTGCCTCCCCCCTCCATTCATAGAAGCTGTACTATAGCATCCGGCAATGAAAATCTTTCTATGAATAGAAGACAGGTGGATAAATGAGAGGTCCAGATCCTTAATTTATAGAGTGCTTTTCATTGGGGGAAGCTATAGTACAACTTCTATGAGCAGAGGGGTGGAAAGGGTAGGCATGGTCAGCACTTTGACAAGTGCCTATGACAAGTCAAGAGATATATTAATCCCAGCACCACCTCAAGGGAGGGGGCAGAGGATTGAATATCTCAACTAAGAGAGCAGCCACCAGCACAAGAGACACTTCAATGCAAGTACTGTCCTTTATGCTGCTGAAAAAATGTAATTTAGACCTAAGCTTTAAGAAGTTATTCATGTGTTAAAAATGTTATCCACTTACACATGATTGGGTATTCAAAGTAAACATGAGTTTACCTCATTTGCTAGCATTCACTTTGCAAATTGAATAACACAATGTGCCCCAAGCGCTGGAAACTGTAAATCTGCACACTTTATGGAAGAACCAGAACTAATGCAGCTGTCAGAAAAAATGCTGATCGCCGCCATTACTAGTAAAATTAAAATATTAATAAAAATGCCATAAAACTACCCCCTTTTTTGTAAACCCTATACATTTCGCGCAAACCAATCAATAAACGCTAATTGCGATTTTTTTTTAATGAAAAATATGTAGAAGAATACGTATCGGCCAAAACTGAGGTAAAACATTTTTTTTTAGATATTTTTGGGGGATATTTATTATAGCAAAATGTAAAAAATATTGCATTTTTTTCAAAATAGTGGCTCTATTTTTGTTTATAGCGCAAAAAATAAAAAACGCAGAGATGATCAAATACCACCAAAAGAAAGCTCTATTTGTGGGAAAAAAAGGACGCCAATTTTGTTTGGGAGCCACATCGCACGACCGCGCAATTGTCAGTTAAAGCGACGCAGTGCCGAATCACAAAAAGTGCTCTGGTCAGGAAGGGGGTAAATCCTTCCGGGGCTGAAGTGGTTAAATATATTTGCGGATGTATTTTAATGGCTCAATGGATCATCCCTAACCAGTCTAGAGAGCGCTGTCTATCCAGAGTTTTTTCCAAATTGAATAGCTTTCATTCCTTTAGTAAATCAATCCTAATGAACTAGATATCCATTCTGCTATGAAGTGCAGGTATCAATCCCAAATAATTGCATGGTGCATAACCCCCACCTGACAAATGTGACAATTCCGAATGTGCTGATTGGGTGTATGTGAGAAACAGGTAAGGCAATCAGCAAAAATGCCAATTTTCCTGAACTGGGACAACATTGGGAAGTGCTTTTGTTGTTGTTTAATTACAGGTGTCTCAAATCACTGGCATTATTACTGCTCACAGGCACTAAAGGTGCAGCGGATTATATTATCATGGCTGTGATGCCATTATTTTATTGCTGGGCTCTTCTTTCATTGAACCTAACTAACTAATGCTAGTAATAGTAGGTAACATGAGAGTTGCAGAAAACGACTGAGAAAGAGAAGTCAAAAGTAAATCTTTCCTAATCGACTCTGTTGTTCACTGCAGAACCATTTAGAACAGTAAGTGGTGGGGTTTCTTACGTTGAAGTCAATCCATCATGGTGGTATAAAGATTGGTCCCTTTCTATTATGCCAGTGTCTGTATGGTATCAATTTCTCTATCACAGCAGTTTCTCTAATATTGCAGTGTCCCTAACATGGCAATCTACAAGAAAATTGTTGCCACTTTTTAAGGAACTTGGTCATCTTTGTTAGTGAATCAAAAGATGGTTATAGTTCAATGTTTCAGAGACATAAATAACTCCTTTATTCCAGGGACATGTGTCCTGAAATGTTGAATGTTGACTTTGGCCTTGTTTTGATTCTATAAAAAGAATGTTCAGCCTAGTTGTGAGCTTCAAAGCGCATCAAAGGTTGTGATCCTTTTTAAATGATAGTTTTCTTATGCAGTATGTGTTTGGAATAGAAACACTGCTCGCTGTATTTTTAGTTCAGGTTCTAACATGCACACCTTCCATGGGAATGAATGGTACCCAATGTAAACTATGGGCATTTTTCATGTGTTTTAGGGCATAGATAAAACACCTTAACTGGTTCCCGACCATGTCACGCGGCAGAATGGCTCCCCTGGCCGAAATCCTGTACGCCCTACCCTTTTTTGGCCACCATTTTTTTTTCTAAATCGTCGCTTTTTTTATTAAAAGTGCAAAAAATAAAAACCGCAGAGGTAATCAAATACCACCAAAAGAAAGCTTGGTTTGTGGGAGAAAAAGGACGCAAATTTAGTCGAATGGCCACGCAATTGTCAGTTAAATCGACACAGTGCCAAATTACTGTGGTCAGGAAGGGGGTAAAATCTTGCTGGGCTGAAGTGGTTAACAAATGCATGTGGAATACACAGGTACATTTCTCTATAGTTTTTCAACCCCCTCCCTCCTTGTCTAGGCATTTATTTCAGTTTTCCCTCAGTATCCTTGATAACTGTGTGGCCTTTCTGTAAATGTATACAGTAGCACTGAAATATATAGTAACCCTACAAGTGGTACAAGAACAAGTACTAAGCACAAATACTGAACAAATAAGCATACCATGTTAAAACATATGCGATTATTCAATGTAGCACCATTCACAGAAGTTTGTTCAAATAAAAATAAAGTTACGCAACAACATTAATTTTATCTAACCATAAAATGTTGTTTTTGATGAGGGTAATCCCTTACACAAAAATATCAGCCTTCTTTGGACCCCACCGTGAAATAATAAAACTCAGAACTGAAATCTACAATTCTAGATTGCACATTATTTTAAACCCTAATAATGATAAACATAAAAATGGCTTGTTGGTATCTACAAAGGGGTTGTGGGAGTTGGGGCAGATTCTAATTAAACAGCAAAAATTAGATTAGTGAATGAAGTGTAGAGCCCTGTACAAACGATCAGTTTGTCAGATGAAAACAGACCGATGGACTGTTTTCATCAGAAAAAACGATTGTGTGTGGGCCCCATCGGTGAAAAAAAAAATAGAACACGTTTTAAATTTTTCCTATGGATGAAAAAAAAACGATAGAAAAAAACAATCATCTGTCAAAAATCCACGCATTCTCAGAATCAAGTCAATGCATGCTCGGAAGCATTCAACTTCAACAAATCAGGCAAAGGAGGAGGGTAACACACTATCACTCCTAGATAACTTAGGGGGCATTGCATGAAAATACTAGGTGCACAACTGAAAAAAAGTACTGTCCGTGATACTTTTTTAATTGCACTAAAATAAAAATGTTCAGGACAAGCTTTTAGGGAATGTCCCCTTCTTCAAGATCCCAACAGTACTGCTGAGACTTTGAAGAAGGGGGGATACCCCAAAAACTTGTCCTGAAAATATGTATGTTCAAAGAAAAAAGTATCACGGAGAGTACTTAAACATTCCTACCTAACACACCTACTCTTGGGATCATGAGAAATCTGAAGACCCCAAATGTCATTGTATGTGCTACTGGAATGTCTCATGGGATTTGAGATCCTAAATCTATACATACTGTATTATGTAGAGTAAATACCTAGCTGTTTGAATCATACTTAAATACCGTATTTATCGGCGTATATCGCGCACTATTTTGCCCTGAAAATCAGGGCAAAATCGTGGGTGCGCGATATACGCCGATACCCGCTTTCCCGCGCCGAATTTTGAATACTGCGCCGGCATATACCGAGCGCAGTACACTGGACGTACAGGACGTGAGCGCGAAAGTTGCCGAGCCTGCCCGAGTGTACTGCGCTCAGTATATGCTGGCGCAGTATTCAAAACGCGGGAAACGAGCGGGGAGGACGCGAGGACGCCGCGAGGACCCTGGACCCGCCGAAGTGGACGCCGGACCTGCCGAAGAGGACACCGGACCCGCCGAAGAGGACACCGGACCCGCCGCAGAAGGACACCCGAAGCCGCAGAAGGACGCCGAACCCGACGAGGCCGCCGATGGACGCCGCGCAAGACACCAAAACTGTAAGTACAAAATAACTTTTTTTCCACAGGTTTGGGGGGCATTTTGGGGGTGCGCGGTATACGCGGGAGTGCGTTATACCGCGATAAATACGGTAGGTGGTTTAGGGGGGCCCTCATATTACATAGTTTTTATGATAATAATCATAATATAATATAATATAATTGGTAATAATAATACATTTAATTAAAAATAATACTTGTCACATTGCACAGTTCTTAGATTGTAATGTTTATGGCCAGCTTAACTGCAGCAGATTGGACCTAAACTAGCTGATTTATATACTTTACTCATCTCCACAATCTGAGTTCTCTTTGCAGCATTAAATTCTGCAGATTAAACACTGTGTCCAACAGAGTGCAAATATAATGATGTAGCTCACTAGTACAAATAGGCCCCTTTGTATGTCCCTTAAATTTGTAGGCGAGCCTATTGATTATACATTAATTACCCAGTCTAACAATCTGTAAATAGTCTCTGTTTATCATCTTGTCTACTATTGTTGTTTTAGTATATCTTCTCTTAGATACTGCATCATTCTTATACAACCTTTCTGTTTACAGAGGTTACAGTAGTCATGTATATATTGTACAAATTACTATGGTTACTGGTATTATAACTCAAAGTATTCATACACCAGCCATCTATATTTGTAGAAACAATCCACTGCAATTGCTTGATTATTTATTCAGGGGCCATCACAAAATAAGTCAGATACTGAGCCAGTTTTCATCTAGATATCCCAAAGGAAAAAGTAAATGGGATGTACATTTTTTGTAGTTGTTCTTTAAGAAAAAACAATAACATCATTGACGAGGTAGTCAATAAGTGAAACTAAGATGAATAGATACTATTATAGCCAAATCATACCATCACTGTTCTGCTTTCACTGGAAAAATGAACACTTATGAAGTAAAATATATCTATACTGTACATGCATACATTTTTAGATGCATGACAGGTACTAACACTGGCACCTCTTCATAACTCATACTAAATATTTAAAACAGTACAACCTCCATTACTAAAATAGGCATCGTTTCTTTATTATTACTATAGAAATACACTACAAATACAGTAAGGTATGTATTAAAATTGGAAATCTTAATCATTTTCAACGTTTCTCTACAAATCTATCTAACATGTTATATGTTATGCATGCTTATTTTCAGTTCTGTGTAAAGGAAATGTATGCAATAAGCCTAAAGGGATCTGTCACTAAAATAAATATTCCAAATAACCTTGCTCCCTGCAAAGAATTAATTAAATACTTGCCTCCTCTGCCACCTGCATCCCCTATCTCTGCAAACACGAAGAGGAACTGCTGGCTGAAGATCTTGCAGTATCTGACACTTCAGGGATTGTCATATGCCTGGTTCCCCACTATGTGCTGTGGTTAGCTGTTGGCATCACAGGATACAATAGTGATATAGAGGCCACTGGATCAAAGCACAGCCAAAGATCAAGCGCGACAGTGTGCCAGGAATTTGACACTCCTTAAAGAGTGAGATTCTGCAGAATCTTCAGCCAAAGGTTTCTCTCCACTTCTGCAAAGATAGGAGTGCAATTATCGGGAGAGGTGAGCATTCATTTACAGGAATTCCTAAAGAGTGTCTAATGCCACGGACACATGATCGGAATTTCCGATGAAAAAATCTGATGGATTTTTTTCATCTGAAGTTTCGATCGTGTGTGCGCGCTATCAGACTTTTTTCCATCTGTGCTTAGAAAAAAAATTATAGGAAATTCCTATCGTCTGTGTGCAACTCCGACGGAGAAAAAACCCACTCATGCTCATAATCAAGTCGACACATGCTCGGAAGCATTGAACTTCATTTTTCTTGGCTCATCGTAGTGTTTTACATCATCGCGTTTTGGACGGTCAGAATTTGGTCTGACAGTGTGTATGCAAGACAGCTTGAACGGAATTCCGAAAAAAAATTCCATTGGATTTTAGGCCATCTGACGTTCCGATCGTGTGTACGGTGCATAGGGCACTCTTTAATAGCCTACCTCCGTGAAACAAATGTCAGTGTGGGCCATACCGACACCCAACCCTCAAGCTGTCTTCCCATTGCTGAGGCTATCACAAAGACAGCATAGCAGCAGAGAATTTTAAAGCTGGGTAGGCAGAACCTGATGAGAATTCACAGATACTAGTTCCCCATCAAGTTTTTTCCACTTGTAATGACAAAAGGCAGCGGGTTCCTTAGCCACAAGACAGTCTACTACAGGCCATTGAATTTGCTCACTGCCTGCTGTAAGTAACAAGGACAGAGCAGATCTGATGGAAAACTAGCATCTTAACTTTTCCATCAGGCTCTGTCCATAGTCAGCATCACTGGTTGCTAGGAGGTTGTCAAGTGTAAAGCTGACATTGACCTTATCAACCAGTAACAGTTAGGTAGGGGAGGAGGTAGCAGCAGCAAATATTCTTCTCTGCTACACAGGGTGCAGAGACAGGCACTCTGCCTGTCTCTGTACCCCAGTTTAGAGTAGGTTGCAATTACCTCAAGTTTCACTTTTTCAAACTCCAGTTTCATTATCTATTAAATGGAGGTAATTATTTTTGAATACAGTGTATTAATAGAGCCACTTTGAAATCTTAATTAAATAATTTTCTGTTATATTGTACAAATCCATCAACCATGTTATAATATGCTATAGGGTTTGCAAAGTTACCAAAACAGGTGGCAACACTATCCAGTTCTCCAATGGTTCAATATTCACATTTCTTCAATCAACAATGCTCATGTTCAATGATCACTTTTGTTGACTGGAGAACTATGCAGGGAATTTGTATAGTCTTGACTACCCAATTGAATGCATCCTGAAACCAGTCCCTTTTAGCTTTGCTGGCTTTCCACCAAGCAGTACTAACTTCCAAATTGGCAATGAAACAAACTGCATACAAAAGGGTTTATTCACTAAAACTGGAAAGTGCAGAATTTGGTGCAGCTGTGCAAGGCAACCAATCAGCTTCTAACTTCAGCTTGTTCAATTAAGCTTTGGCAATAAAACATGGAATCTGATTGGTTTCTTTGCAGAGCTGAACCCGATTTTGCCCTCTCCAGTTTTAGTAAATCACTCTCAAAGCGAGATCTTCTATCAATGTTTTATCTGCCAAGGTACTGCTTATTTTCTCTGAGAAAGATAAATCCTTTAAATGAAATGCTCAGTTGCTGAGAATTCTTCGCTTTCTGGATAAATCTCTGTGACCTCTAACAGAAATTTAAGTAGCTCGCATGTTGGAAATTATCACTAATTGTGAATCCCTATCTGGTATACAAGGGCATTGTGGGAGCAGAATT
Source organism: Rana kukunoris (assembly GCA_029574335.1). Lineage (NCBI taxonomy): Eukaryota > Metazoa > Chordata > Amphibia > Anura > Ranidae > Rana > Rana kukunoris. The sequence continues at coordinate 146,561,489 of CM056053.1, forward strand.
CTATTTCTAAGGCATATAAAATTACAATACTTATAAATACACTCTTTAAATGTCTATACAGAGAAAAAAAAAACTCCTTTTCAAATGTCCAAGCCTCCTACATACAGTATATAAATAAATGATAGTAATGAAAAAAATTACAGTAATGAAAAAAAAATACTCTATTTTTCTTTTCACACCGCCTCTTACAAATCTATAATTTAGACCAACGCTGTGATAACCACGTATTAGGGTGATGAAAAATTGTTTAATAGACTTGTGTAGGAAAAACATTTTTTAAAGTTAGAAAGTGAGGATTTACTGGGACAAGAAAATGTACCTAAGTTTTTGTCTCACGGAGGGTGATATCAACTGGCACCTCACAGAAAAGTTCTAGAGAAAACTAACTTAGACAAATAAGCTCATTTTGCCTGCTGACAACATTTGTTTTGTGATGTTCTGGTGTTAGAAGTGGGAAGAGCTTTCTATTCATATCACGTCCACCACCTAGTTTTCTTGTCTTAGAAAATCAATTAATGAGCTGTCTGTTTGCCTCCACTGCTGTAGCTTAAACTGCAATCTGTTTTAATAGGATTTTATCAACCTCACGAAAAATAAATTAAATAGATTAATAAAATATTGTGTCTTTCTCCTCCCCTACTAAATAAAAAAAAGTCATGGGACATATATCTGTTCCTCCTCATTTGCTATGGTCACTTTGTTGGTAGTAACAAAGGCACTTTTTGTACACAACAAGAGTCTGAATGCTATTGCAGTCTGTATGCAATATAAAATGTTATTTACACATATATAGTATTAAAGTGTGAAGAGAGGTGAAATGAGAAGAAGTGGATATACCTAGAAAAATAGCTGCTCCAGGTGTATGATCATAACCTGATCTGGAATATCTTGTAGAGTGGCCCGCCTCCATGTGAAACTTATAAGAAAAGTAATGGCTGCACATCCAGGAATTTCCAATTGCCTTATATTGTTCAAAGTGATAAAACCAAAGACACCAACCCAAGGTCACGTAGACGCGTTTCACACAAACATCTTGTGCTTAATCATTACTGACTGTAATGATTAAGCACAAGATGTTTGTGTGAAACGCATCTATGTGACCTCGTTTTGGTGTCTTTGATGTTTTCACTTTGAACAATAAAAGGCAATTGGAATCCCTGGGAGTGCAGCCATTTATCATTTTACAAGTGAATATACCTGGGGCTCAAACTAAATCTGCAAAGTGTGCTGAAATAAGCTTGTTTTTTGAAACATCCAATCAAATGAAGAAGTTTTATTTATTTCATTGTTATTTCCCTGCACATCATTGGATCTTTGCATTGAGGTATAGTTCATCCTACTTATTTTATCTAATATCAAAATGTATTCATTGAGGCCCGAACAATTTCTCATGTTATAACGCAAACAACAGACAATGAAAATTAAATGCCTAGAGCACCTTTTAAAGAATGACTTGGACCCGTGTTTCACACTGTATAGCAGTTGTGCAGAAAACAGATGTGCAGGGCCGTAAAGTGTACCCATCTGCTTGGATACAATAACATCACTCCTACTTTCCTAAATGGCTGGACCCTTATTTTGCTGTCATAGCGTAGAATGGCCGGCTGTAATCCAAAAGACATAAAATAATAATTCAATCCAATTGGGAGTGGACTGATGAAGTCATTGTATCCATCAGACTCCTAAAAGTAAATTCTATTTTTATGCAGTTTCATAATTGGATTAATGTGAAATATAAGCATTGGTGTTACTTTGAACTCCTTCCCCTAAGTTCCCGGGGAAAACTTAAAACCATGCCAGTGCTGGGAAACAGCCATTGTGCAAATTGGAGTTTAAGAAGTAAGAACAGGGAACATGTGCTCCTATTTTAGGCTCTAGACCTGACACCATCATATAGTGCTGATAATTATTAATACAATCTGATTTAATAAATATTTTTACAGGGCACCCTTTCCTGGGAACCAGGATTTGCCAAAGAGCTTGGTACCTTTCAGATCCAGGCACTAGTGCTATGGAAGTGGGATCCTTGTACTTTGAAGGGGCCACTTTCAAAGAATCTTTGCAATGATAAAGGAGAACTCACCCCACCCCACCCTTGCTAATGAGATACTTATCTGCATACCTGGCATGCTGGGCTTCTTAGGATTTGCCAAAGAGCTTGGTACCTTTTAGATCCAGGCACTAGTTCTATGGGAGTGGGATCCTTGTACTTTGCAGTGATGAAAGAGACCTCACCCCCACCCAGGGGCGGACTGACAACTCATGGGGCCCCCCCTGGGCAATAGGAGATTATGGGGCCCCCGGGCAATAGAAGATTATGGGGCCCCCCAGGCAATAGATTATGGGGCCACACAGTATACACATACAGTATACATACACAGTATACACACACAGTATACATGACAACAGAACACAAATACACACACTGAAAAGGTACTGGAGAGGTGGGGCAGCTATAATCTTGGTATCTTTTTAAAAACACAGATTTTGACATACTGTCCCTGGTTTGACTGAGGCTGGCAACGCTGATGGGGCCCCCTAGTGGCATGGGGCTCTCAGGCAGTGCCCAAGTGCCTGATTGGTCAGTTCCCCCATGCCCCCACTCCTACCATCATTTCTAATGGGATACTTGTCCGCATACCTGGCATGCTGGGCTGTTTAGTTCCTGTAGGAAGGGCATGTGCATTGTGCTTACATTCCTTTAAACGTTATAGAAAAGTCAACTATGCAAGTGCTGAACCTAAGATGATGCATAGAAACATAGAAAAGTGACGACAGAAAAACACAGAGTAGTCCATTGAGTCTGCCCATTTTTCTTTTTAATTAATTGTTTTTTAATGTTTTTTTTCCGTTAACATAGATCTTAGTAGTGACCTAATGGCCAATGGATGGAGCTATGTGGGACCTGGCATTGTGTTGATCAATGGAAACATTTATAACATGTCCCTTCAACAGTAGACAAGTAAACAATTGCCTTTGATCGAGTAGAGGAGCCCACAGTGATTGCAATTCATCTGAACCCTGCTGGACTGATCAACTTTCAGTCCGTGTATGGCCAGTTTAAGTAATGGGTGGCAAACTGATTATTATACATATTCTTTTGCAGGGGACCTCTTTTTCTTTTTTCTTTTCTTTTTTGGATAGTGACAGAGCTGTTGAAGGTTTCAATCACATTCTCCCTTTACCTTCTTTCCTCGAGGCTAAACATGTTAAGATCCTCCAGTCTCTTTTGATATGTTTTATCTGTCACGGTGTGAACACTTTTGTTGCCCATCTCTAGACTTCTGTTCTATCTTATGAATATATTTTTGCAAGTGAGGTTTCCAAAAACGACAGTATATGCAATCAGTGCTAGGTGACTCTTTTCTATAGCAGGCACAAGTAACACAATTGGATTGATTTACAAAGAGCTTTTTTTAGCAATTGCAAGAAATTAAAACTTGCATTTGTACATTTTCTCTCATATGCACATGATGTACAATAGCAATTGCCTAGTTATAGTAAATTAGGCATATTTTCCATGGACAGCCCCTGTGTGATCCTTTGTCTCTCGCCCGTTGTTTGCTGTATAATCAGTTGTAAGAATGTTGATATGAAATAAATAGCTCTGGCATATTGGGTAGGTATTCATTCAATCATTTGTTATAATATCTGAAATAATGAAAGCATTAATCAGCAGATGAATGTGATGCAGTTTCTGAACAGAATCAGCCTACCTCAAGCTGAAGATGAAACACAGCCAGTTAACAATGACAGATTGCTTCATTAATTATTTCCAGGACATGCCGTATGCAGTCATGAAACATTTAGGCTCAGAAGTTTAATTTTTTCATTTCCAAATTCGAAATGCGCTGTAATCCTACACATCTTGATGAATTACAGAAAGTAACTTTTCTACAAGCTAATACCAAACAGTGAACCAAAATGTAGCATCATTCTTATAAATTACTAGAGCTTATTGTACAGAAAAATCATGATAAAACATACTCCCCAATGTTCTGTAAAACGGATTTGTAACAACATTTTACCCCCACATTCTATTTACATTATGGATAGCCCATTTTTATCTTATGAAAGAGAAACTCAACTTTTCTGAAAATAAAACTCTCTTTAGACTAATCATGTACAATGCAAGGGTTTTAGCAAGCATCATTGTAGATTCTTACCTACTTTGGCTCTGAAATTACTGAGACAGGCCAGTTCACTACCTTATCACTTGTTGACCGTATCACATAGGGGTACGACGGCAGAGCGACTCTACTGGACCTGATCATGTACCTAGTTTGTGATCTGGGACTTTTGGGTAGGGGGTGCACACTGCACCGTATCTGTGCTGTGATTAGACAATCAGTAGGTGCCAGCCAATGGGTGTCCGCTGTCACCCGCTGATCGGCGAGGAGAGACAGAACAAAGCTCTGCAAGGCACAAACAAGGCAAAGCTCTGTTCTGTCAGCAGGAAATGCAATCCACCACATCCCTTAGTGAAATCAGCACATAGTAAACACATAAACACTGGTTAGGCATACATTTAACCCTTTGATCACCCTAGAGGTTTAACTCCTTCCCAGCCAGTGTCATTAGTACAGAGACCATGCATATTTGTAGCACTGATCATTGTATTAGTGTCACTGGTTTCTACAGTGTCAAAAGTGTCAATTAGTTTCAGATTGTCTGCCGCGATATGGCAGTACTGCTGTTCACCGACATTACTATGGAAAAAAAAGCGAATTTCAGAATATATACGATGGTTTGTAGATGCTATAACTTTTGTGAAAACCAATCAATATACTCTTATTGGGATTTTTTTTAATCAAAAATATGTAGTAGAATACATATTGGCCTAAATTTTTGAAGAAATTTGATTTACATTTTTTTATGGGATATGTTTTATAACAGAAAGTAAATTGTCTCCTGTAGGAGGAAGGAGCTGAGCCTGTGACGTCCCGCTCCTCACCTCCCAATGTCGGCTGGTGACTGATACGTTTTAGTGCTTTGAAAGCTTGCTTTTAGTAAGTGTATTTGTTGTGTGGGGGGAACAATACATTTGTGAAGAAGAGGACACTATGTTTGTGCCTTATGTTTTTAATGATCTGGGTGTGGATGTGTGAGCACATTGGTAGAACTAGAGGAGGAAGCCACCCTGAACAGACTGAGAAGGATTTAGGAGCTTTTCTCTGTGGATTGAAAGTATTGGTGAATATATAGCATATGTGTGTTTCTTATTCTTTTGAGGTGAGGAGGTCTTTCACCTGGTGATGGATGTGCACAGTAGTGTGAAATAATATTGAAGACACTCAGTGTTGTTTTTCATCATTCAAAGACACTGGACTTTTTTCATATTATTTAGACTGGAATTTTTTGTTAAAAACACTTTTATAATATTTATTACTAAAATATTCAATATTAATTTTAGATGTGATAGATGAATTGAGACTTAATAAGGATATATGAGTGTTGCGCTGCACTATTTTACTATTAAGGGAACCAACAACTGCTTAGCAGATCTACCAAATGCACGAGCTTTGATGTTACCAGAGTTGAACTTCAACCATAATCTAGAACATGTACTGACATACCTCAAACACCAAAATATTTTAGAGGGAAACTCATCATCATGTGCAATCACATTGGCTTATATACGTGTCATTTTTTTTTTTCAACGGGAACCCTAGCTGGTAATTAAAAGTTCTTATTAATAAATAAAGCTGTAATTAAGCCATTGGCTGAGCTAAAAACTGAGGATGAATGTCAGTTCTCTGTCTCATTATTTGAAGAGAACTCTATGGCTGATTCATTCTTGGGACATACAGTATGCACTAATGGATATAAAAGCTCGGCAAATCAGAAGGCGACTCAATCATAAAAGTTTAGTGTATGTTTTATTTCAGACAGTTGGAAGGCAGATGGCTCATAAAAGTACTGCGTTAACTCCAGTCTGTAACAGCTTCAATAAAGCACAAAGAATCATAACGCCAAAAAAATTTCCTGAGTTAAAAGCAATCTATCATCAATATTGTTACCTTAACAAGACCTCTAATAGACATTAGTCTAGGCATGACATGGAAGCATCTAATACATAACCCAAAATGAATGTACATGTTCTATAATTAACCACTTTAATACAATGCACTTTCGCCCCTTCCTGCCCAGGACAATTTTCAACTGCACGGTCATGCAACAGTGTATTATGTATGAATAGGAACCAGCCCCAATATAACATAAATATAAATATCTCTTATATATCAAGTGCAGCTCCACAAATTAGTAATACTAATAAACAATAAGTGAAACGTGAAAAGAGCGCAACAAGATATGAAATAAAGTACATAAAGTGTAAACAAATATAATCAAATGTCCATAATTAAAGCAGATATTTAAACAGTTAAGTTTGGACCTCATACTACTGTATATGGTTTTGGTAAATCTGAAGACAAAAATCTGCAGAAAATCTAATAGTGTATATGGGGGTCTTAGTTAATCCTCCATTCCTCCCCGCTGCTAGACTGGTCCCTACAGCATCTTCTCTCCCATGCTCTTGTGGTCTAGGGTCCTGATATAATCAAGACCAAATCAGAATAATCTTTCATTGATGGTGATGACATGGAGGGACAGTGTGGGGAGCACCATCTGCTGGGGAAATGGAAGATCAGTAAGTGTTTCTCTTAAATTTTCCCAGAGTTAGGATTTAAAACTGCTCTGAAGGCTTGGGAAGAATTCACTAAAGTTATTCCAGTTATTTTAAGAAAATACATTATTTTTTTCCAAAAAAGAATACATACTTATATATTTTATAAGTGCAAAAACGTCTAGTAAGTCCCGACAGAATTACAGTGCTGTCTTTTTCCCATATCCAAGACAAGTTCATTAAGTGCCCAGGGCAAATATGCCAAACTGCACCCCCCCCCCATTCATGATGTGCAAGCATAAAAGAATCCTACACCCAGCACTCACTTGTCTAAATGACTGCAGCTGTCACTACTCCTGTCAACCTTGTAATAGAAGAATCCTTATAGTAAACCATTGTGCCCAGGGCAGCCGTCCCTCTTGCCCACCCCTGGTCCTGACTCTGCCTGTATCCTCTGCACTTTACTGTTTTATTTTACACAATGTTATCAGGAAGTGCATAGGACTACAGAAAACCTCCACCGTATGTTATGAAGAAAAAATACATATATATGTTAGAAGGCTAATTTATTAAGCCTAAATTTGTGGAAAGAGTCTCTGTCACTATATCTACACCTCTCTTGGGTCACTCCCTTGTCGGCATTTGTTTCCAGATTCCACCCCCTCCCTCTTTTTCATACTTATCTTTTCTCTTTTATTGATTATGCCCCCTTATTGGCATACTGACCATCCTAACCAGGGCACACCTCAGGTCAGTTATACGTTCTTTATTTTCTATCATATTAAGAGACTCCAAACACAAATATAGTTAGCATATGACAGTCAATACAGTGACAGCAGTTAATCTTGAAGCAGTTTGATTACTGGCTAGCTGGCAATTGTGCTGCAGAGCTTTTAAATTGTTCTATATTAGCAGAAACTGAAATTAATAGAGGCTTAATTCCTCCCCCCCCTACTATTGTCAAAAACTGAGTGCATTTTTAACTGGAATTGGACTTATACCATTACTTGCATATGATGTGTGATGTGATTCTGCAGCTTGATCACTTAGGTTCTTTGTTTCTAAAATGCACTTTTATTAGTAAAATAAAACAAAACACAGCATAAGTTTAATCTTTGCACTGATTGCATTTCCTATTAGTGACAATCAAGGCTAATGCATGGCAAGCTAAACACATGGATGAAGCAGTAAAATGAACAATGAAGTCTGCAAATAAAGTGCTGTACTAATAATGAGGTTGTAAGCTCTTGCTGTGACCTCTATAGTGGGGATGCAAGGAACAGCAACCAGAAAAGAGGCTGAAAAATAGAGCTCTGTTGCAGTATTTCACATAATGGTGTAGAAAATATTATTTTTAATAACATGTTATTTAACACGAAAAATGGAGGCATGCTAAAATTCCAGCTACTACTAGTTAATAACAAATAATATTGTTAAGCCTGTACTCACATCTATTCAACTTTTACCATGCTGTATGATTAGGTTCAAATACAGGACAAAGCACATATACTGTATGCCTTTTATCAATTGTTGTAGGTTAAGGGACCCACAGGTTATCAAACCAATAGATTATAAAATAATAAACAAACAAATAATGAATACTTACTGGCATAATGAATTAAAGCCTTTATTCTTTCATATTTTTTTGTAAAATAGGAACATACAGCAACCTGTAAAAAAACAATCCAAATAATAGTGCCCTGCAAGAGAAGAGTTGTATACTCTCTCCTACTGTTTGTACTTCTCTCCTCCTTTCCAGCACTGTCAGTATCTTTGGCATTCAACACTTCCTTTAGAGTCTGATGTCTGTATTTCCCACATGAGAATACATTCCCTCCAACAGCTATAGGACTCAACTGTGACATAAGATTCATGGGGATGGAACCATGGTGTGCAGTGGAGGGACACATGCATTGGAAACTCCCAATATTGTTAAATGCCAAAGACATGGAAGGAGGTAGAACACACAGGCTGCCAGAAAAGTCAGTAATGCCACGTACACACGATCGGTTCATCCGATGAAAACGAACCGATGGATTTTTTTCATCAGATATCCGATGAAATTGACTTTCATTAGTCTTGCCTACACACCATCAGTTAAAGATCGGATGACGTAAAACACAACGGCGTGCAGAGAAAAATGAAGTTCAATGCTTCCGAGCATGCGTCGACTTGATACTGAGCATGCATGGATTTTTGCCCGATGGATTTCCCCACAGACGATCATTTTTTTTTCTATTGTTTTTTTAACCATCAGATAATTTTAAAACAAGTTCTATTTTTTTTCACCGATGGAAAAAAAAAAAAGAAGAAATCACTGCTCCAGGTGGGTCTGCTATGCAATCACAGGTTGGCTCAGGATACCGAGGGTGCTGGTAGTGCACTAGGCAAGCATGGGGAATATAAAGAGTGGAAAGAGAGGGCGCTAGTGAGATAATTCACCGAATGTGAATAATACCTGACAGCTGGGACACACTCACTCAGGAGGATCCCAATAAACAGGATAAATTAATTAAACACTCAATCAATAGGAAATTGCCATAACATCTCATGCAAAAAGACCAGTAGCGGGATCAGCTGGGGACAGGATGTCAGACTTGTGCCGCCGACATATGTTTCGTGGAATCCACGTCATCAGGGGGGCGGCACAAGTCTGACATCCTGTCCCCAGCTGATCCCACTACTGGTCTCCGCAGCCTCAACCAGGACACCTAATCCACGGCACACAGCCTCGCCGAGAGAAGTTCCCAGGTGACACGCATGCAGTCCTAGTGCTGGGCAGGCACCCACACAAGTAAGGGGCCACTCAACTTGCTTTTTATGTATGTTTTTAATAAATTGTTTTACACTATCAGTCCCCTGTCTCTTTGTGGTTTAACCTCTGGAAAAACACTGCTGCAAGCATCGTGCCAGTTCCAGCGTCTGATGATAGTGTACAGGCACTGCAACCTGTCCAGCGCAGCAGACCTACTTTTTAGTTAAAGTGGTCCACACTATCTGGTAAGCACATTCCCTATTAAGAGCACTTCGGGTGAAGGTTACTAGATGGTGGAGGCTGTACTAGCACTTGGATCATCTGTATGAACACCAACTGAAGCATCCCATCTGGGGATTTCTCATATGAACTGTGCTTTTCAGGATACACATAACCAATCAGCATTGGCTGCAATTTTCTATATTCTAATATGCACGGACTTTACACTTTGGATTTTTGTAATTTTTGCATGAGATGTTATGACAATTTCCTATTGATTGAGGGTTTAATTAATTGATCCTGTTTATTGGGATCCTCCTGAGTGAGTTTGTCCCAGCTGTCAGGTATTATTCACATTCGGTGAATTATCTCACTAGCGCCCTCTATTTCCACTCTTTATGTTGCACACTATTTATATATATGTATATTTATATCTGTTTTCTGAGGAGCTGCTCCATTATATAAGCGTAATTACTTTATTTCACATAGTGAAACACTACCAGATTGGTATATCACATTGGCGCGGAAATACACCCCACTTCAAGCATGGGGAATGAATGAAGGATGGACAGCCACACTCCAAGAACCGTTGAGGTTGTCTTTATTAAACGAACAGCAAATACATCACAGGGTTACAGCGATAAAAACAAGGGAACCTCCGGCGCGTTTCGCACTGGATTAGTGCTTATTCATGAATAAGCACTAATCCAGTGCGAAACGCGCCGGCTGGAGTGCGGCTATCTATCCTTCATTCATTACCAATTGGAAAAAAAAGGATGGTGCCCACACACGATCGGTTCGTCCGATGAAAACGGTCCATTGGACTTGTGTACATGGACGTATGTGTGGCCTTGAACACAGAGGGTCTGAACCAATATTAATATTTTATTGGATGGAGAATGGCATGAAACAATGTAATAAACACTTATATGAAGAAAGTGTCCAGGGATCACAGACTGTACAAATGTGGGTTGGCTGACTTGTTCATACACATGCAGTGGTCATTATGGAGGCAGGACAACATCGTCAGGCGGGAGGTCAACGTGTTAGCGGGCCATAATAAATGACAATAATCTACAGTACTGAATGAAGTGATTGATACTAGATTTGCATATCTGTGTGTTTATTTACTTATAACCTTTTGGGGTAATGAGAAATAAGGGATATTTATGTACCTTTTACTGTGTTGCACTGTGTTCCCCTATGACAGATACCAATTTAAAAAAACACAATGTTGCAAATTACCAAATATTACCAAATGTGAAATATTACCAAATGTGAAAATATTACAAGACTGGCCTCCCATAAACTTTAACAAGGTTCAGCACTATGTTGAGGGTTTTCAAACTTCCCACTTGATTTACCAAATCTACTACAAAACACATTTTGCCATGGATTATATTACGAAAGTAGAACTATTACCTCTGCTTAGAAAAATATGTGCTGCAGCAATAAATTCTAAGGCCGCATACACACGATCGAATTTATCTGCTGGAAACGGTCCGACGCACCATTTCAGCAGACAAATTCGATCGTGTGTACGGGCGGACAGACAGGTTTTTCCAGCAGACAAATTTTAAAGCATGCTTTAAAATCTGTCTGCTGGGAACCCGTCTGTCCGACATGTCCGCTGGTTAGTACACTAACCAGCGGACTTATCTGCCCACACATGCGTCAAATCGAGACGCCCTCTGTTGAAGTCCTATGACGAAACGCGTCAGTGCGTGTCTTCTACGACGCCAGGAAGTGACATTTGCACTTCACCAGAGTCACGTCCTCACCCAGGAAACGCTGCGTTCCAGCTTATCTATCCGGTCAGCACGGCTCTCCTCCCGTAATGGAGATGGTGATTATATGCGCTGTTTTATCTTATTTAATGTACGTGCATATTTTGAAGGGAACATTGTCTGTGGGGAATCTTTTTATTCATTAAACGGAATTATGCTATATGCCTTCTCTCTGTGTTTTTTGGCATAAATTCGAGACTCATATCAGACGAGTTTGATTGCCTTTATTGTGAAGAGCTGTATCAGTCTGAGGATATACATACATCACCTTGCTTTTAGAGCTTTCCAGTGAGTGCGTACCCTAGAGGGGAATTTTTGTCCCACGCGGTGAATTACAAATATAATTAAAAAAAATAATTCCCATTGCTAAAACTAATATATTAACATATTTACGATTTTGTAGTTCAAAACACTAGGTTGTATTGACCTAGAGAGACCAAATGTTGTTTCTCCATCCAGTGAAAGGTTATCAATTTCTATAAACTGATTAGGCTTGGAATTTGACTAGATTGCCAATAGCTGGGCAACAAGTAATACGCTTCAATCAGTAGAAAGGTTTTAAAATTATTCATGTTTGAATTATAAATATAATTTAAAAGAATAATTTACATGTTTAGAAAGCCTATATATCTTATGATTAATTTTGTATTATTATTATTATTATTATTATTTGTCTGTTAGTCTCCTCTAAAGTGTCCTTCTTGATCAAATAATATAAAAATATTCTTAAAATGAAATGACGTATTCTTGTTTTAAGCTGGAGTGTCCCTGATTAGTTTTATGTTTGCTTAAGTAGGTGACCCAAATTGACCGAAGAAAAAGATCCATTACAACTTAAGGAATCTCTAACTGCTCTCACAGAGTTAAAGATGTAGTCATTGGGGTTGATTTGCTCAAACTGGAGAGTGCAAAATCTGATGCAGCTATGCGTATGGTAACCAATAATCTTCTAACTTCACCTTGTTCAGTTAAGCTTTAGCTTCAGTTAACCAAACTGATAAGAGGCATGGAGGAGCTCAGCTATGAGGAAAGATTAGAAGAACTAAATGTATTCACTCTTGAGAAGAGGAGAATAAGGGGGGTATGATCCACATGCACAAATATATAATGGGTCCATATAGTGAACTTGGTGTTGAGTTATTCACTGAGGACAAGGGAGCACTCTTTACGACTAGAGGAAAAGAGATTTCATCTCCAAATACGGAAAGGTTTCTTCACAGTAAGAGCTGTGAAAATGTGGAACAGACTCCCTCCAGAGGTGGTTCTGGCCAGCTCAGTAGATTGCTTTAAGAACGGTCTGGATACTTTCCTAAATGTACAGAATATAACTGAGTACTAAGATTTGTAGGTAAAGTTGATCCAGGGTAAATCATATTGCCTCTCGGGGGGTTAAGGAAGAAATTTTTTCCCCTGCTGTAGCAAATTGGATCATGCTCTCCTGGGGTTTTTTGCCTTCCTCTGGATCAACTGTGGGCATGGAGTTGGGTGTATGGGATTGTACTATGTTTTTTATTTTGTTTGTTTATTTTTTTGTGGTTGGTTGGATGGACTTGTGTCTTTTTTTCAACCTGACTAACTATGTAACTATGTAACTAAGTTCTATGGAATATTATCTTGCAACAGGCAACTTCCTTTGCAAAGCAAGCAGCCTTTTTGACGTCAGTAACTCAACCACAATGTTTTTCAGCTCTCTGGTTGTACAGTATGCAAATGTTTGAGATCCAAAAGACTGGCTGCATAAAAAAAAATACTATAGATCTATATTTCTTAAAGTAGTAGTCAAGTCAAAACTTAATCTACACTTAAACCTGCTCTAACCCCCCTTCTAAGCCTTATTTTACCTATCCTGTATTGAAAAGTTGCCTGTACTTATCTGTTCCCTAGGTGCTCTGGTCTAGTCACATGATCTCCCCAGCAGCCGGTTTCAGAGAAGAGGTGAGAGTGGCAATAATGGCTGCAATGCCTATGCTGTAATGTCACTCATAGGCTCACTATGGGGCATGCATTGTCGGCTGTCCCTCCTCTACACTGAAGCTGGCTCTGGGAGCTAATCATGTGACCAGACTTCTATATAGTAGTCAGTAGAAGGCTTAGGATTTGATTAGGAGCTGGTTTACGTTTAGAGGTTAAGTCTCAGGCAGGTATCCAAGGGAGGGATCCAGGGGAGGTATCCAAAAAGCGGAGGTTCACTTTTTGTGTGAACCTCCACTTTAATGTACTAAAACAATCTCCCCACGCCAGATTGAAAATACCGCCGAGAGGACAGCTGACATCACTTCCTCTGCCAGTGTTTACATTACACAGGCAGAGGAAGTCACACGGTGGAGGCTCGGTGGATTGGCTGGGAGCGATCACGAGGGGGAGGACAAAAACGAACAGCCGCCCCCCTCATCCTGGATCGCTCCCAGAGGTAAGACGCCCACCGCATGTTGCGGGGGGGGGGTCCCGATCGAAACCCTGATCCGCAAGAAGGCAGGGATGTACATGTATGCCCATCTGCCTGTACATGCCATTCTGTGGACGTACATATACATGCAGCGGGCGTTAAGTGGTTAAACATGCTCTGTCTATAGTACAAAATGTTATGGAAAGTAAATGTATTTTAAGGGGCAGCAAAATCATGGACAGCTATCAAGGGATTGGATGAATTTACTAAAGGTGTAGTTTCACTCATGAATAATTGAAAGTTTACTTTATAGAAGTGAAAATTGACTTTGCAAAGAATACCCAATGATATGCAAGCAAATAAAAAAAAAAAAAAAACATGATTTTTGCTTGCATATGTAGGATGGAATAAGTCAGCACTGCTTCACTATTTTCACTAAGCTAAGTGAATTTTCACTTTGCAAAGTGACGTTTTTAAATTGCCTTTCATATGATTGGGTATTCTTTGCAAAGTGAGTTTTCACTTGGCTTATTCACTAAGCTGACTGGAAATTCACATTACACGCTGACTGTGCTCTACACCTTTAGTAAATCACCCCAATCCTTTCTCAGCTGTCCTTCCATTATGCATGGCTTCCCATCAAAATTAAGTTTACTTTTCCATAACATTTTGTATCATAGACTGAACATATTTAACTGGCACTGTTCTAGTTCTAAAGTCTCAATTTTCCAAATTCTGAGTAAGATGAAACTTTTTTTTACCTTTTTCAGTTTATGTTGTAACAGACAACTAGAAATGACTGTATTTATTTGAAGCTGACTGCCCATGAAAATCCAGCACTTAGTCAACATAAGATCTCCGTCTCTAGCACTTTAAATGTCTTCACAATGTAAGTTATGATTCAACTAGGAGTTAGATCTAACTATATAAAATAACATATTCCTGAAACTTCACAACGCCGGGGTAAATCATGGCTCACAGGTTACAGACAAAACTGGTTATTGCTGTTTATTGATTTTTCGTGCAGCTTTTACCATCCTCTGAAGTTTATCTTCAAAGTTTCACTTCCTGAACTCATTCACTTTTATCATTAGCCATCTGATGAATTTCAAGAATGCCACATATTAAAGCAAGATCCCAAATCTGAACATAAATGGAATTACTTCCTAAAAGATCAGTGTGACATAGACCGGATTGAATTAGACAAGAAAGCAAGGTGTATATTTAGTATGAAAAATTATTATGTGTAATACATTTTCCATTGAAGGAAAATTACTTTTCTGGATGATAATTTTAGCTACAGAAAAATGATTTAGAATACATTTAGGATTTTTATTGTAATGCAAATTAAACATGTATGTATATTTATGTACATTATGCATATTTATTTTAATTAAAAGTCTAGTTTAATTAATAAAACATAGACTATTGTCACACAATCTATGTTGTAATATTGTAGAATGAAAAAAAAAATCTGCAGTTAAATCTGACTTTTTAAAACTACAATGATTTATTTGGTGTTTATTTACTAAAGCAAGGGGATTTCCCCTAGCTTATGTAATGTGGTTTCACTTTGCAAAGAATGCCCAATCACGTGCAATTAAAAAAAAAAAAAAACAGCATTTTTGCCTGCACATGATTGGATGATGAAAGTCAGCAAAGTCAGCAAAGCTTGATATCATTAAATAAGCTCTTTTGAAAATTTTCTTTCAATGTGCAACTTCTCTTGCAAAGTGAATAGCCTATTTGCCTTATTTTGTATAAATTCCATTGTCACTTACTTCCAACTAGGAAAACCTAGGGAAATTACATGTATTGCTTCTGTTCAGAATAACTCCAGAAATCTAACTTCCTTATTGAGTAGTTGCCTGCCTTTAACCAGGTGTCTGCAGAGCTCAAAGCCAAAAGACAGGCAAATTGTTTTTTCATTTTTGGCAAGATTCTTTTTAAGTTAAGTTATGCCATAGAAGATTTTTCTCTAATCACAATACTTATCCACTTCAGCCCCGGACCATTTTGCTGGTCAATCACCGGCCCACTTTTTGCGATTCGGCACTGCGTCGCTTTAACTGACAATTGCACGGTCGTGTGACGTGGCTCCCAAACAATATTGGCGTCCTTTTGTTCCCACAAATAGAGCTTTCTTTTGGTGGTATGTGATCAACTCTGCGGTTGTTAGTTTTTGCGCTATAAGCAAAAATAGAGTGAAATTTTTGAAAAAAAAATGAATATTATTTTCCTTTTTGCTGTAATGAATATCCCCCAAAAATATATAAAAAAAAAAGTTTTTTCCTCAGTTTAGGCCGATACGTATTCTTCTACATATATTTCATTAAAAAATCGCAATAAGCGTTTTTTAATTGGTTTGCGGAAAAATGCGTCTACAAAATAGCTTGGTTTCAGAAAGGCCACTGTAAATCATACATTTCTTTGGGGCTCACTTACATATTTGTGGTAATTTAACAAATGTTATGTTTCACATAAATGTGCATTTACTTAAGGGCATGGTAATGCATTACCGTGTTTTGCACATTAAGCTTTTATTGATTGGTTTGCTGTAGGGCTGGGGAAATTAAAGATGAATTCCTCGATTAATCTTTAATTTTTTTGATCGATCAAAATTCTTTTGATCGATCAAAATTCTTTTGATCGATCAAAATTCTTGACGTCACCGGACAGCCTGGACAAAGAGACTTACCCTGCTGGATGCGAGCAAACTGCACCCATTGGATTGAGGTACCTTTGCATCTGTGGAGCAGGAGGATGCATCAGGCTCCATCAAGCGAAGGGGGCAAAAATAACAATTGTTTTCCTGTCCTAAGCAGTTTTGTGCAGACAATTCTTTGTGTATCGACAACATTTGCTCCTTGCGAAAGACTGTTCAGTTCTTCAGGGTATATTGTCAATAAAATGCGATCATGTCTGCTTCCAGAAAATGTAAACACTCTGGTATGTCTGCGTGACTGGCTAAAGTGATGCCTGCCTACTATAAAGTGACTGACAGTCAATATACTAGATACGTTTTATAATTAAAGTTAAATTACTTTCTATGTTTTTCTTTTGACACATTTTTGGGACCATTGGCATTTTTATAGTGATCAGTGCTATAAAAATGCCTTGATTACTGTAAAAATGCCACTGGCAGGGAAGGGGTAACACTAGGGGGCGAGGAAGAGGTCAATTATGTTCCCTAGGTGTGTTGTAACTGAAGGGGGGGTGGGACTGATTAGGAGAAATGACAGATCGCTGTTCATACATTGTTTACACACACAGCTCCCGGTTCTCGCTCTGTAATGAGCAATTGCGGGTGCCTGGTGGTGATTACGCCGGCACCAGGGGCAAGCAGGGGGCGTGCACGCTCCCCTATTGGCTGCAATGCAAAATGACGTATAGCTACGTGATCTCGCGCAGCCGAGCCGTCCTGCCGCCATATAACTGCGGCGGCTGGTCAGCTAGTGGTTATACTGCTTTGATGGTAATAACAAAGACAGAACCCCATGCTTAGTTTCAGAAAGGGCACTGTAAAGCAAACATTTCTTTGGGGCTCACACATATTTGTGGTAATTTAACAAATGTTATGTTTCACATAAATTTGCATTCCTTACGGGCATGGTAATGCATTACCATGTTTTGCGGCATGCTACAATACAGTACTGAATGACATCACAATGCAGTAATGCATGTTAGATGTCTTGCAGCACATTGTAGTACCACACTAGATGACATGCATGGAGAGAAAAATGGGCCCTAAATTGCAGTTTATTTTTTTACCCTATGCACGTGACTTAATAAGTGTTTCTCAGCTGATCATGGTTGCGCTAATATTCATTAAGAATAACATAATACATATGTTGTAATGCATCATACAGAAAAGCAGACCTACATTGTCCTTTGTCTATAGACATGGTGTTTTCTCTAAGTTTTTGTCTTCAATGATAGACCATATTTAAAAAAAACATTACTTACAATATATATACAGGCATACCCCAGTATGTACACAATAGGATTTATTTACTAAAGCTGGAAAGCGCAAAATCAGGCCCACTTCTGCATATAAACCAATGAGCTTCTAACCCCAGCTTGTTAAATTAAGCCTGATAATAAAACCTGGAAGCTCATTGGTTTTTATGCAATGTTAGCTATCTTGGCTGTATGCCCAGACATCAGACACTGTGTTAACTAGGAAGAGAAAATCTCCTAACACAATCTTAACTTGGTCCATCTGAATGAATGAATAAATGAAAACTTGTATAGCGTGGCACATGCGAACTGAATCGCCTCTGGGCGCTTGTTGTTCCTGTCTCCTTTGGTATCAAAAGAGACGAGTCTTGATCTTTCTCCTGAATGCTAAGTAGTTCTCCTCCAACTGAATACTGGTTGGCAAAGCGTTCCATAGTCTGGGACCTTGGACCGCGAATCTTCTATCTCCTTTAGATTTGTATCCGGCTTTCGGTATCTGCAGGAGATTTTGATCAGTGGATCGCAGCACGCGATTGGGGTTGTGGGCTTTTATTTTTTCGCGTAGATAATGGGGAGCATTCCCATGGATACATCTATGCGTTAGACAGAGTGCTTTAAAAGTGATTCTGTCTTTTACTGGTAACCAGTGAAGGGTTCTCAGTGAAGGTGAGATTGATTCCCAGGGTTTTTTCCCAGTCACAAGTCTAGCGGCCGTATTTTGAGCGACTTGTAGACGAGCGATTTGGTACTTTGGGAGTCCGAGGTAAAGGGCATTTGCATAGTCCAATCTGGAGTTAACAATTGCTCCCACCACGACTGCTATGTCTTCTTTGGGGATAAAAGGGATAAGCCTGCGTAGTAGGCGCAGTAGATGGTGAGATCCGCTGACTACTGACCCTATTTATGCGTCCATAGTCATGTAGGAGTCGAAAATGACCCCGAGGCTTTTGACATTGGCGCTAGGGGTGATGATTTTGCCCAGAATGGGCGGGGGTGTCCAAGTAGTTGCAGGTAGATTCTTACGTTTGGCGTGAAACAGAAGGAGTTCTGTTTTCGCTCCGTTGAGTTTTAGATAACTCTTTGTCATCCAGTCCTCTATCAAAGAGAGACATGTCTCTAGATTGAGGTGGTGATCCTTTTTATTGCAAATGCGGAAATACAGTTGCGTGTCGTCTGCATATGAGTGATAGAGCAGTTTTTGACTGCTGATGATCTCAAAAAGCGGACGGAGATAAATGTTGAATAACACCGGCGACAGCGGGGATCCCTGAGGGACTCTGTATGATACTGTGCGTTTTTCCGAAAAGAAAGGTCCTAACTTCACTGTTTTCCAAAAAGGAGGAGAACCAAGATAAATCGCCTTCTGCGACTCTGGCTACTTCAGCTAGCCGGGTCAATAAAAGCTTATGGTCTACTGTGTCGAAAGCTGCGCTCAGGTCTAACAGAACCAGAAGACAAGATTCTCCTTCGTCTGCGGCCTCGAGAGCGTCGTCCCATATCTTGAGCAATGCTGTTTCCGTCCCGTGTCCAGGGCGGAAACCTGATTGAAATGGGTCGAGTAGGTTGTGGGTGTCTAGATGCTGTTGCAGCTGTTGCACCACTGCTTTCTCCATAATCTTGGAAAAAGTGTTTAAGCTTGTTATAGGGCGGCGTCCATCCCCCACAGCTAACTACTCTTTGTTCCACTTGACCCTCCCTTCTAGATTGTAAGCTCTTACGGGCAGGGCCCTCTGATCCCTCCTGTATTGATTTGTATTGTGAATGTACTGTCTTCCCTAATGTAAAGCGCTGCGTAAACTATTGGCGCTATATAAATCCTGTATAATAATAATATTAATAATAATAATAACTTTATAAACAGTATATAAATGTAAAGACAGCAGATATACATGTAAAACTTATGCAGGGGGATTAGTTTCATCTCTGTGTATCATCTGAGGCTATTCACTTCACTGGGTGTAAGGAGTGTTTACATCACTTTAAGGTGAAAAACAGAAGGGTTTGCAACCCCTTTTAAAACTCAGTCCCAGAAAACTTGATAACTATCACTTGCTGCATCTGCACTGCACTGGTTAATTGGTCATTTAGTCTATTGGAGAAGAGATGCTCCTTTACTTACTTGATCCCCCGCTCCCCCTGCAACTGGCACTTCCCCCATTGTTCAGCAATGGACTATTCCTCAACAACATCATATAATGATGTCAGGACCTTAGACAGCTGGAGTGTAGGGGAGAAGATGCTGCCATCACCAGTTTAGCAGTTCAGAGGTGTGAAGGATCACGTAAGTAAATCTTATTTAACAAGTCCCCTAAATATAAACAAGCAATTTAACCTTCAAGTGCGGGTGAACCCTAACTGCAAGGGATCATTTTCAAGTTGTGACTGCTTGAATATATTTACCTGCACTGGAGATTCCTCTATTTATGCTGTTTAGTGTGAATATGAGAATTTATTAGATGATGGTCATTCAGCCTACTGAAAATATATGCATGTAGGGCTAGCCTTAGAAGTTGCTAAAACAGTTGAGCAAGAATATTAGTTTATTTTCTTAAATTTACAGTGACATTTTACCTAGCTAATTTAGATAAAAGTAATATTTAATAAAATAACTTCACTTTACTCTGTTAACATATAACTTATTTGTTTCTTAAAACATTCAAGGCCATTGAATCCTCATTGTTTTGCATGCATAGAAATAGCATTATTTTCTGTAGACAGTATAGTAGTTTGATTTGATTGATTGATATCTAGAGGATGCATAACAAAGAAAGATAAATACTGAACAAGTGCTGAATGGCTTAGTAGTCAAGGAATTTTACCAAGGGGATAGTTCCACCCACTGACTAGCAGAACATTCCAAAAGACATGTTATGACACAAAGTGACATACTGACAATTCAAAGTCCATTAGTTTACCATGTCTGCTTCAAAACGCAATATGTCTTTGTCAAAACTGTGTTTTCTGTCTCTGAGGAATTTCTGAAATATGTAATGGATCTTATCATTAGTAACACAAAATATAATGTAAACAGGGACTGCATGGCTCAGGACTGGAACATTCTGAATATCCCGGCGTGTTGCTTACTGTACATCTGTAAAAATTCATCCAGTACGAAGTGTATTCAACAATAGAATTCAGAATAGATTTCACATTATCTTTTCTTACAACCTGTTGTAGAGTCATTTCCAGCCTGGAGGAATGTAACTGGATTTGGGCTGTTTGCCAAGCTGACAGAATTATCTTATTTTTTTGTAATGTCTCTATTTCATGATATCTGCTTTTTTAAATTCTTCCTTGAAGCTATGCTGTGCATTTTGCAAATTACTCTAAAATATATCACATTCTTTCAATCTCTGATAAAAAAAAGTCAGCTGGCACTCTTAATTAATAGTATTATGTAACCAAATGAGGTAACATAGATAGAAATAGATTTTTTCAGTGGTGTTTAATGAGAATATATCAGGATAGTGTCATTTATATCATGGCAGTCACTGCATATAACCAAGAAGTACCTGCCGTGAGCATGGCAGTCACTGCATATAACCAAAAAGTATCTGCCGGGAGCATCTCACATTCAATAGCCTGCAGTGAAGCCAGTCAGTAGCTTATACTTCTATTTTTGCAATTTTTAACAAAAGAACACTTTTATATTCAAATTAATATGCTGTCAAACAAAAGATGACTTTGTTTCTTTTAAAGAATCTTTTAAATGCATACTGAAGTCCTTAGTCATTTTCCTACAGAATATCCATTACAGATTTGTACTGTATAATGGTACAGGGGGTGGCCTTTCTTACTTCTGATGTTGGTGTATTATGAGTGTGTTACTTACAAAAAAATAGGACTAGTGAAACCGTTCCCCCTTTGTTTGCTATAATCAAATTTTTTTTGTAACTTCAGCATTTTAATAGCAATACAAACGATAGTTACTGTATTATTGACATGTTGTGATTGATGCCTGTCTGCTGGCCATCTCTCTCTACAACCTTATTAATTCCCTGTATGCGGTACAGCTTCTTTCTTTGCGGTTTACTTTTAGTTTCTAAGGACTACATATCCCATCCCATGGTGCTGTTTGCAAGCAGCGATTCCTATACTGACTCCACCTCCTGAAACTCCTCCTCTCAGCATCTCTGTAGTTCAGAAGGCAGGCTCTTTGAAATGTGTGACACAGCAGTGCCTACTCATAGGTCATAGCGTATCACAGACTTCAAGGAAATAAATATGTGGGGATCTTCACAAAGTAAGCTTACACATTTCAAGAACATTTATATTAATAGGTGTAGGTTGGAAATAGTTGAAATACCACGTGGAAATGCATATATAAGTTTAAATTTTACATATGATTTAAGACCATACAGTGGAATCCTCCCTGCAATAGAAGATGCATTAACCTCACCTCTTCTGTGTCCTTTGTCCCATCAGGAAAGTGTAAAATCATCTACATTATCATTTAGCCTACATAACTACTGGACATTTTAGGGTCCTTTTACTTGAATTTTACAATATGTTTTGGAGAAAAAATATCAAAGATGCTGCAAGCAGAATTTTTTTCACCACAGTTAACACACACTGGTATAAATGGGTCCTAGCCCAATGCTAGACAAAACTTTGTTTTCTTATGGCTTGGAAAGATTGGTTAAGGTCACCCTAGACCCACCTCAGACACATTTTTAAAAATAAGGTATGTCAGGTTTCTATTGAGTAACAACAATGTACATGAAGGGCCAAACCACTGCTAAACGGTTCATATACAACTTCCAATAGATACAAATTCCAATAAAAGTCAGAGGGACATTCCAAAGTTAAAAACAAGGGGGCAGGCAGGCAGGCAGGGGACAAAAAACACACACACACACAAAAAAAACATGCAACAACCTAAAAAAGAAGGGTACACAGATGCTATGTAATGCTGTGTTAAACACTGCACTACAGTAACACACTACAATGACACTACACTATACTCACACTATACTGACACACTACACTCACACTACACTAAACTGACTCTCTGTACTCACACTATACTTAAGCCCTGTACACACGATCGGTCCATCCGGTGAGAACGGTCTGATGGACCGTTTTCATCGGTTAACCGATGAAGCTGACTAATGGTCAGTCGTGCCTACACACCATTGGTTAAAAAAAAACAATTGTGTCAGAACGCGGTGATGTAAAACACAACGATGTGCTGAAAAAAATGAAGTTCAATGCTTCCAAGCATGTGTCGACTTGATTCTGAGCATGCATGGATTTTTAACCAATGGACGTACCCACAAGCGATCGTTTTTTTTGCTATCGGTTAGGTATCCATCTGTTAAATTTAAAACAAGTTTGCTTTTTTTTAACCGATGAATAAATAACCGATTGGCGCCCACACACAATCGGTTTGGTCTGATGAAAACGGTCCATAAGATCGTGTGTACGCGGCCTAACACTACCCTAACACTCTAGACTCAGAGTCACAATAAGTGAACACACTAACTCGCTAGTAGCAAACTGAGCCCTGTTCGATCTATCTCCATTCCAACAATACACTGCAAAAGCTTCCTGTGGAAAGGAACATTTTATTGTGTGGGGAGGGACTTTAAGCACTGGACAAAGTCATCATCACTTTTTTCATTCAGGGCTTTGACAGTGCTCTGTGCCCTAATTGGCAAAACCTTGCACCTGAACAGTGGTCAGATGCCAGAATTCATTCAATTAGGGCCCTAGATTCTAAGATTCTGCAGTGCATTGTGGGTGCTCGGTGGGCGAACATCCTGCTAAGCACCCCACAAATTCAGATCTTTGCCAAATGAGCAAACAGGCGATGTTTGTACCAAAGTGTTGCTTTGCCCAAACCATTCGCCCAACAATAGTTAACACAGCTCTCTTAGTGAAACATTGAATTTCACATGTCATCCGACTTGAGGTCTTACAAGTTGGATCCTTTGTTGCATCAGTGTGAATTAATCATAAATCAACCCTAAAGTCTAAAACATTGTACAGCAATATGTACAGGAGAAGTGAGGAAACTTTTCCTCTGCTTTGCATTGCTTACTTTTCAGCTTGAGAAATTAAGGTTTGTAAAAATGTTTCTACAAACTTGGTGCAAGGAGAGAGTAAAATTATAGAAAGGAGACCAACATCCCAATTCTTCTCTCAAAAGTATGTGAGTATACACAATAATAGTATGCAATATTTAATTATACATTTTTTTTTTTAGTCCCATCCATAATCAAATACATAAAATAACACTATAGAGTGCTTTAATCTTCTAAAAAAGTGTAGGCTTTCTGTAATATCCCCACATAGCAACTTCACAGTGAAGTGCTTTGATACAAACACCACAGTGCTAAAAATATATAAAAGGTTAAAAATCATGCCAAAAATATGTTTAGAAAAGTAAAACAATGCATTGTAAATTGTGTGAAAATCCACAATAGATTCTCCCCAAATTAACCATTAACAAGGTGGAAAAATGTAGTCGAATCTGACAGCAGTAAATACACCAAAGAATTGTTTTATAAAATAAGAGCCTATTTTTATCCTTGAGTTATTACAATATTCATATTCTTTTTCTTCAGTGAAAATCTAATAAGTTAGCAGTTGTTCTCTAGAGATTTACTTCATTTTAATTCCATTTTATTATTACTCTAGTCACAAGTGGGCAACAGAAAATTCCTAAACCTATATTCTAATATTTTTTAATCCATCCAAAGAAAATAAATGCCATAATTATTTTTAGTTAAAGTTTCACATTAATGCCCACTAATGTTTTATTAAGATATTCTGTCAGCCTTTAAGTCAGATCTAATTGGCCTAGCTTATCAATCTGTTTTTGTCCAATTACATAACAGAACTGTGTCTCGGACTGTGATTTATGATAAGGAGCCTGCTAAATATTTGCGCCAGAATGTTAAAATATAAATTTGCATATACTAATTAAATGTTTATTAACCTTATGTACAATAGAAAATTAACAGCATTTAATCAACTCCAATATAAATTCATTTGCGTGCTTATATTTTTAATGACCTAATGATATTTATTATGGGGAGAAATAGCTGCCTAGAAATAGTTGATATTTATATAAATTTTCCAATTTTACAGGGCTGAGCTTTGAAAAAATATCAAGAGGGGTTTTTAACTTATAATGTATTATTTATTAAGATATTGTAAAGGGCAGCGCCAAACCATAACATATAGTAACCAGGACTTTTTCCCTACTTTTTTTTCCATTTAAAGGCTAGCTCAAGACAATGATTATTAAGTTTAGTATTGAACTTGTGTATAAACAGTCTTTGGGGGGAGGGGGGTCTGATCATTGGTGGTGACAATATCTCCTAGTAAATATAATGTGGTTTGCAAAATGAACTCACCACAATACCAGATAATATCAAAGCTATACATCTTAATACATTTGATTATCTTTTAGCTGGAGTCAGGCTTTCACTATGATGTTGATATGATGTTTGTCTTCTAAATGAAAGAAAGCTGATAGTAAATCGATATTCTGGGCTAAAGACAAGCAATAAGCAGCAGGGGATCTAGGAAGAGGCTCTAACCTCTGTGCTCCATTAAAGAAGTACGAAACCCAAAAGCAAACATTTATTATATTGCAGCTTACCAGTTCTTATATGTGATGGCTCTATTCGTTTTCTTTTTTGACTTGCTTTCTTCTATTTTTAGCTGGTGATGCAGCCAGCAAGTCTTTTACTTTTCAAAAGCTCAAACTCTCCAGCAGAATGTATCAGTTTACATGGATGAGACAAACCACCTAACACTGGTATAGGTGGATACAGATCAGCCTTTATTTATTCATGCAAAACCTTTATCCCAAAAGGAAAAAAACATGTTTGCTGTAACTGATTATAAAGGGGAGTTTGGCTTCAATGTGTTAGTGTATCAAAATATGCTAATACATTTAGTAGTACTCTCCCCCTCCCCTGGCCTAAATTCACAATGCTCTCATTCCTCCAGATTCCTGTCTCACTAATACAGGAGGGAAAACGGCAAATAAAAGAAAACTGAAGCATCCACCACATCCAATGATTGATAAGCTTCAATATAATACATTTTTGCTTTTGGGTTTAATATTGCTTTTAGGCACAGCTGGGGCTTCCTATTTTATATAAAAAAAAGAACAGTTTTCCACTTGGGCTTTCCAGATTCAGCTTAAATTTCCCATCCATAAAACGAGGTTAACAGACAGACAACCTTTAATGCATTCTCTGTCTGTTCTATCATCCAGTAAATTTGTGTAAAAAGTATTATTTATGATAGGTGCCTTCTGTTTTCGTTCTAGTCTTCAGGTCAAACCTGGATCAGCAATCTGGCTGAAGGACTGGAATGTCTAAGAGCATTTGTCAGCTGGCGTGAGCTCCTGCCGGCTTCTTAGAATTTAAAATTAGCCTTGTATCAGTAAAATCGGAAAATAGACTGCTGCTTATGAACATTTTACCAACTCCAATGTTGTAATGAGTCAATATTATTACAGGAGATAATAAAGTACATCTGAATCCCCTACGTAATGACGTTAAGTTTGCTAAAGCACTGTTTTTTTACTCCTTTTTTCATCAAGTTTGCATTTCACTGAAGTTGATCTCATCCAATCTTTCAGCCACTTCCTGTGTACAATAATCTGCTACATAAATTTGCTCCAAACCAGCTTTCTCATAGTGACAATGATGGACCACTTTGTGTCAGCATGGCTGCTTGTTGTCCCTAAAATAAGTGCATGTGACGAAGGTGACAATCCAGGAGCACAGTTGGGAAACACTAGTTTCCCCATAAGAATACGTGCCTACATATGAAATGACATTAACATGTTAAATGAGATTTTAGTAATTTTGCTTTAGATCAACATTACAGCTCATTCTGTCATAGCCCAAATTGGTCGCTGAGATAAATGTTGACTTTTACACCAGGACCTGTTTGTTTTTATTTCCACCCAGAACTGTAGTGCTAACACTGTTAACTAGCCCTTAAAGTGGATGTATAGGCAAACTTGTATAATAATAACTTTTTTTCATTTTGGATAGATTTTTTTTGCCATCTCTGCTCCATTGGGAAAAATTATCTTCACTTCCTGTCTAATAGCCAAAACATCCCTGCAAATTAAGGGAATCCCTTGGTGACCCCAAGGTCACCAAAACTAGTGTCCCCCATTAGAAGATTTCCGGTCAATAGGTGTGTGCACAGTGTGTGCCGGTTGTTCATGAGTATACCCTAATCACCCCATGCACAACAGCAGTATTACTTTGTGTGCCAGCAGGAAGGCCACACTGAGTCAGTGAGTGAATGAGTGAGTGAGTGAGTGAGTGAGTGAATAACTTGTATAGCGCTACAAATGCAAACAAAATTGCCTCAAGGTGCCTATTTCCATCCGGTGTCGTCCTTATGCTTCAAAATAGGTGGGTCTAAAAATTTTTCCTGAAGGCCTGATGGTTTTCTTCCATGCGGATGTTCGTTGGTAGAGCGTTCTATTGCCATGGTCTATGGACTCCAAATCTTTGTTCTCTCTTCGATTTGTAGTGGGACTTGTGGGGGAGGTTTTGGTTAGTTGATCGGAGAATGCAATTGGAGGTGTTGTGTTTTATTTTCTCGCATAAGTATTGAGGAGCGTTTTCTTGTGTGCAATTGTGTGTGAGGCAGAGGGTATTGAATGTGACCCAATGTTTTACTGTTAGCCAATGAAGTGTCCTCAGGGATGGAGTGATGGATTCCCATTTTTTTTCCCTGTTACCAGTCACAGCACTTCACTTTCACTGTGTTGGCGGGGAGATTGATCTCCCTGCTGATGCCATATACGTAGACACACATGAGTGCTTGAGCTTTAGTGTTCGCACCCTAATTCAATAGTCTATGCACACCTATGTTCCTCTCTTTAAATGTTCCATTTTGTTTTTACTTTCACATTTAATGATAATGGTAAATAGGACAAACAGAGGGAATCTCCCTAACAAAGGTACAGACAGCAATGCAAACTAATAGGTGTTCTAATCCCTCTGTACTCTATTTAAAACTAAAAAAAGTTTTGCCTTAATGTATACAGCAGACGAATGTGTTAGATTCCACAGTATGGATGGTAAGTTCATTATATTTGAAAGCAGAATTCCACCACTCTATTAGTAAATATTCCCTTGCAT
Source organism: Rana kukunoris (assembly GCA_029574335.1). Lineage (NCBI taxonomy): Eukaryota > Metazoa > Chordata > Amphibia > Anura > Ranidae > Rana > Rana kukunoris. Next base: position 146,589,354 of record CM056053.1, read on the forward strand.
CCGGTTCATTATTCTGACAAATAGGGATAGTAGGCAGGGAAGTAGGGAGACCTGCTTTGTTTAATGTAAAATTAAATTTAGGGTTTTACATTCCAACTTGGTGTGGGTGTGTCATTCACAAGGGTAGGCCCAGAGAATGTATTTCATATGGTCTTTTTCAGTTTTTCTTGTAGTTCCCAGTTTATTATTTAGTTCATCTTATATGATAAAAAAAAGATATTCCCAGTTGACGTCATAGAGCTGAGAAGTAGAGGTAGAAGTGCATAAAGCTTTATCTGAGTGTTACTATTCACTTTTCCTTCCCAAGCCAGTTTGGACATTCGTGTCCTCAGACACATCACCCTTATCAAAATATTGCAAAGCATTTTTACAGCGCTGGTCACTTGCTCTCAGCTCTACTCTGTGTCATAATCAGTCATACAATGACAGTGCATAAGCCGCTGCTCTCACTCAATGTCATAAAGTTTTCACTATCATTTATTATAGGAGGAGATGATTTAGGGCTTAAATGCAACTTGCTGTCCACTTTATATTACAACATTTTACACAGAAGAATTTAGCAAATAAAGATTTTCCCAAAAAAGTGACTGACCATCCGTTCTTGCTGACCAACAAGTGGCAATCATATTGTGTGTGCGTTGGTAAAGGTTTTTCATCAACATAAACTGCCTACTAAATATTGAGTGATCATGTCAGCCGTTATGAACAATTAAAAACAAATTAAAAGGGAACATTTTGGTTTGAGAGAAAACACCATTAAATAGCCTATATTATCCAGAAAACCCTGTCCTGTGTGCCCACCTGAGACCCATTTCACTTTCTTAGGAAGGGCTTGGTTTACATGATTTCAGAACTATACTCTGACAATTAAAAATTCATCACCACTGGGAGTGCCCTTATGGGCTATTAAGACACTTTGAGCAGATAGGGATTATCAGTTAGCAGGGCTTAGCCCTGAAAATAGGGCCCTGAAAATCAAGTCTATTGTCTGTTCTTTAACCACTTACAGACTGGTAGATTTCCACCCTTAATGACCAGGCCAATTTTTGCGATACGGCACTGCATTGCTTTAATTGACAATTGCGCGGTTGTGTGACATCGTACCCAAACAAAATTGATGTCCTTTTTCCCCCCACAAATACAGATTCATTTTGGGGGCATTTGCGCTTTAAACAAAAAAAGAGAGCTATTTTTTACTTTTTGCTATAATAAATATCCCCCCAAAAATTTTAATCAATATGTTTCTTCATCAGTTTTGGCCGAAATATATTTTTTTACATATTTTTGGTAAAAGAATTGCAATAAGCGTATATTGATTGGTTTGCGCAAAAGTTATAGCATCTACAAAATAGGGGATAGATTTATGGCATTTTTAAATGTTACTAGTAATGGTGGGCATCTGTAATTTTAGTGAGACTGCAACATTTTGGCGGACAGATCGAACACTTTTGACCCTTTTTGGGACCAATGACATTTATACAGAGATCAGTGCTATGAAAATGCACTGATTACTGTGTAAATGTCACTGGCAGGGAAGTGGTTAACACAATGTGCGTGCACACCACCGCCTGCCATCATCCTTAAAGGTGCCAACGTACACCTATGGCGATTTGCTGGAACGAGCCGACCTGCCGCAGTATAATGACGGCTGCTGGTCGGCAAGTGGTTAATGTTTAAATTCAAAATGTTATATAAATATAGGCCTTTATAAAAGTTTTTTTATTTAATTGTATTATGTTGTATGTTGTATTATTATGTTTAAATAGGCTGGCAGGTTTCCTTAAAGTGTTACTAAACCCACAACAATAAAATCTGTCTTTATATGCAAAATAGCATGCTTTTTATACTCACTGTGGAGCTTTAGGGGTTAATCTTCTGCATTGTGTAAAAAGGCTGTTTTATCCTGAATACCCCACTTTTAAGTACACAATAGGGTTTATTTACTATGGCTGGGGAGTGCAAAATCAGGCTCACTTCTGTATAGAAACCAATGAGCTTCTAACACCAGCTTGTTCAATTAAGCCTGGTAATAAAACCTGAAAGCTCATTGGTTTCTATTCAGAAGTGAGCCTGATCTTGCACTCTCCAGTGATAGTAAATAAATCCCATTGTGTACTTAAAAGTGGAGTATGACTGTAGTTCATCCCCCTCCTACTGTGATAGAATTATTTTAAAATGATCTATTTGATAAGTTGAGCTAATCCTTTTATTAGAACCACTAATATGTTTCTCGATTTATATTCCTCTGAGTTTTTATATATATTCCTTTTTTTCTTTATATATTTTTCTTTATATATTTTTTATATATATACGTCATATATATACATGTATGAAATCACATTAGTGCTTTATTTTCCTTGATGATGTTACATAAGATATGTGTTAAAGAAGATTCACTGGAACTTGAGTATAAAGGACTGTATTTTAAAGTCACTCATTTCTAATCCTGACACCCCCCTCTGTGAAGAAGGTTTCAAGAGAAAGCAAAAAACCATCCCCCCACATCCTGTACTGAAGGAATGCTGGTCTTGTGACCAGGAGAAGCTTAGGCTGGACTGTTCGTACCTTATATGGCAGACCCTTGGAGAATTGAATAAGGATCCCTGTATATGAACATTAACCACTTCCCGACGGCCGTACGAATATATGCGGCCGTCGGGCGGTCCTGAATCTCTGACAGGACGCAAATAGGCATCCTGTGCTCTTAATGGGCACTAGAGGGCGCGCGAGCGCCGCCGACGGTGCGCGTGTGTTGCCGGCGGTGGCGCGCGCGTGCCCGCTGCATTCCTGAGATACCGATGCGCGTGCCTGGTGGCCGCGATGTCCGCCAGGCACTCGCAATCGGCAGTTACACTGACAAGACATGGATCTCTGTGTGTAAACACAGAGATCCATGTCCTGTCAGGGAGAGAGGAGACCGATCTGTTTCTCTTGTACATAGGGACACAGCATCGGTCACCTCCCCCAGTCACCCCCCTCCCCCCACACAGTTGGAACACACCCAGGATACATATTTAACCCCTTCCTCACTCCCTAGTGTTAACCCCTTCCCTGCCAGTCACATTTATACAGTAATCGGTGCATTTTTATAGCACTGGTCGCAGTATAAATGTGAATGGCGCCAAAAATGTGTCAAAAGTGTCCGATGTGTCCACCATAACGTCGCAGTCCCAATAAAAATCGCAGATCGCCGCCATTACTAGTAAAAAAATAATTATAAAAATTAATAATAATTCTGTCCCCTATTTTGTATGTGCTATAACTTTTGCGCAAACCAGTCGCTTATTGCGATTTTTTTTTTTTTACCAAAAATATGTAGAAAAATACGTATCGGCCTAAACTGAAAAAAAAAAGTTTTTTTTTTTTTAAAAATGGGCTATTTTTTATAGTAACAAGTAAAAAAATATTGACTTTTTTTTAAAATTGTCGCTCTTTTTTTGTTTATAGCGCAAAAAATAAAAACCGCAGAGATGATCAAATACCACCAAAAGAAAGCTCTATTTGTGGGGAAAAAAAGGTTTGTTTGGGAGCCACGTCGCACGACCGCGCAGTGCCAGAAGCTGAAATTTCACCTGGTCAGGAAGAGGTATAAGTGCCCAGTAAGGAAGTGGTTAAACAAAGGACTAAATACACATGTTCTTGAGTGGGCGTATATGGGATGGGTCAATAGCTGGATGGGAGGGAAGTGGGTGTGTCTTTATCATGCGAAGGTGTGTACTTATTATTTGAACCTATCAACATGCCTTTGTCTTGTGATGTCATCGAGCAATAAAACTGGAAGAGCTGGCTGAGCTCCAGGCACTCTTTTCCTTTTTCTCAACTGGCAAGCATCCTGTCCACCTCTTCCCTGTTGCAGTGGGACAACACAAGCCTCTCCTGAAATTGTGTCAGGAAATCAAAGTGTCTACATCACTACCTTGGAGAGAACAGACAAGATAGCCAACCTCAACCTCAGTTGTGTCTTTTATGCTGGAGAGAACAGTTTCTTGTTCACATAGATAGCCAGGTCACATGATATTGACATTACACATGTGGGCATGTATACAGGGTGAGAATTTCCACCTTCCTGAACTCTTAATACCGAAGAAACTGTGAAGTTTATGATGTAACCGTGGTATACAGATGATTCAAAAATGTATATTGTGGCAATATTTTAATGTACAAATAAGTTTTATAAGCTGTGGGCACTGTGGGGGGGGTGGGGGCGATGAACTACTTTGATATTACTGGGTTTAGTAACACTTTAGGGTTGCAGTGAGCATATATTTTGCTGGCATTGTGGGTGGTGCTGTAACTTGATTAAAATCTGCTTAACGCATGTTTAAAGCTAAATTAATATTTGTCCTTAACACTCTTAGGATGGAAATGAAAAAAGCTGTTCATGGCTTGTTGAACATTTTATAAATTCTTCATGGATCATCTTCTAATCAGAATAACATTTATAAGCTAAGAGCAAACAATGCCTGTATCGATGAGGGTTATGGTACAAGAAGACATGCATGATTAAGGGAAATTTCCGACTGGGGCAGTGTTCATTTATGGCTAGATATGGACTTAGAGATAAAATATTTCAAATACATTATTAAACAAGCACATGTACCATTAGCCCACACGAGTGGTTCTCAACCTTAGGCCTCGTACACACAACCGAAGAACTCGTCGTAAAAGACACATCGTTTTCCTCGACAAGATCCTTGTTAGGCTTGTCGAGAAACTCAACAAGCTTTCTTTGCGTACACACTGTCAAGACCAAATCTCCTCGTTCTCAAATGCGGTGACGTACAACACATACGACAGCAGGGGAAGTTTGATTCCACTGGCACAACCCTTGGGGCTGCTTTTGCTAATCTCATGTTACTGCGTGCTAAGTAAAAGTTTGGTGAGAGACGATTCGCGCTTTTAAGTCTGTTACAGCGTGACGAATGTGCTATCTCTATTTTAAACGCTACTTTTACCGAAGGTGCGCTCCCGTCTCATACTTTATTCTGAGCATGCGCGGGTTTCTAAGGATACACAAGAACGTGTTTCTCGTCAAAAAACAGCCCGACGAGAAACACGACGAGGAAATTGAGAATCCCGACGAGGAAAAAGGGAACTTGTTCTTTTTTTTTCCGTTGAGTTCCACGTCAGTTTTCTCGATTAAAAGCATACACACGACCCTTTTCCTCAGCAAAAAAGCTCTGCCACCAAGTTTCTTGATGGATTCTGTCGAGGAAAACGGTCATGTGTACGTGGCCTTAGGCGGCGTACACACGACAGAGGTTCTCGCTAGAAACCAGCTGCATTCCAGCGAGAACCTCGGCCGTGTGTACGCTCCTGGCTCACCTAGTCCGTCGGGAATCCCGTCGAGCGAATAGAGAGCAGGCTCTCTATTTGCTCGATGGCCCGCCTGGATGAATGGCTGGTTGCCATTCCCGACGGGCGGGTCGCCGATTTCGCCGGCCGGCCGAGAGCCTCGACGGGTGGAACGATGTGTTCCGCCCATCGAGGTTCTCGTACGTGTGTACGCCGCCTCAGTCCTCAAGTATCCCCAACAGGCCATGTTTGCAGTTTTTCCTTTATCTTGCACAGGTGCTTTATATCAGAGTTATTGGTTTGGTATTTTGCATAGCTATTTTATCTAAGAGAAATTCTCAAAACATGGCCTGTTGGGGGTACTTGAGGACTGAGGTTAAGAACCACTGGCCTGCACAATATTCAGCACATATTTGGACAGATTTACTAAAGAAGTTTAGAATCCTTACCAAAAAATTGTGTGAATATTATCTTTGTTTATCCAATTATATGAAAAGCTTCTGTGCATGATTGGGTATTAAAAGTGATCAGGAATTTGCTTTTCACATGATTGAATACTTGAAGTGAATATTTCCACAATTTATTTGGAGTTTAAAGGAAAGTTACAATAATGTGTTTGATAATAAATTTAAAAACTGTGCTGAATGCCCAATCTTTTTTTTTTTTTCCTGCTGGGTTTGAGAAAAATCTCATGTCAGTAGGAGTCCAAAAACTTGGGGCACAATGGGATTGGACATATTAGAAAAATGTGCCCCATTTATTGTTGTCTTTCTAAAACTGACAGTTTTTAGGTTTGCCGCTATGTACCTTCATTGCCCCTCTCCACTGGCATAACCAAGAATGCTTGGCCTTGCAGGTCACTCATATACTTTTACCCCCTGGCTAATTATTTAGTACTTGCCTGCCCTCTGTAGTTTACATTTTAAGATTCATTTTACTTTGTGCAATAAATTAAAATGTATCAATTGAAGTATTGTGGATTGCTTAAAAGTTTTTGCAGTATTCTTGAGGAATCAGCATGAGTGTTAACTTTTTTCTTACCCCTATTTATTTTATTTCTTTGAACTTTCCATTTTAAGTCATGCGTGAAGCCTTAACAAGAATGTCATCTTTTGGTAATGGCACCCCTGGGGCTTTATCGTGCATCTCTTAATGCTAGATTGCTAAAATGCTGTTCAGTTTTTGCCTTCGGAACATATCACTCTTCATTAATAACAAACACAAAACACAATAATTTGAGGCATTTTTCAGACCCTCAGTGGGGAAGAAGTGATGAAAACATTAGTGAATGTGTGAATTTAAAAGAAGACTAAAGAGGTTTGCTATTTTAATATTTACACTAAGATTATTGAACACGGCTTCTCTGAATCATTTGTGTATTACTCAACTTTGTAATTCACTTTCAAGAAAAATGCTCAAGTAGTCTAAAGACTGGAGTTCAACAAGGACTCAAACTGCTCACAATGGGAAGCAGAGAAAGTGTCTTCTTCAAAGCTTTTTTTTTTAATCACATTTAAATTTATGCTGTTATAGTCATTTTACTGTATACTAAAAGTGAACGCATTGATAGGAATTTCTCCTACAGTGAAGCACCTGTGCAAGAAGCTGCCATTTTTGAACTCTTAGTATTTATACTGTTCCAATGGAAGTAAAGCATCAAAGTGAGCTAAGTGTCTACTTTAGCATTAGTATGCAACTGAGAGTTGGGACTTTCCATCTATCATCAGTTGGGAGGATTTACTAAAACTTGCTGCACACAAAATCTGGTGCAGCTGTGCATAGTAAAAAAAATCAGCTTCTAGATTTTATAGTCTAAGCTAAACTGAACAAGCTGAAAGGATTTATACAATCAGATTTTTTTTTTACCTTAATGCATTTTATGCATTAAGATAAAAAACCTTCTGTGTGCAGCAGCCTACCCAGCACCCCCCTAATTACTTACCTGAGCTCCATCTCTCTCCAGCGAGGTCCACAACGTACAGCTATGATGGCTCGCCCAAGGGAGCCATCCTGCCATAGTATAACTGTGGCGGCTGGTCGGGAAGGCGTTAATCACTTGCCACCCGCCAATGACATATTGACGTGGGCAAAGTGGTTACAATATCCTGACTGGACATCATATGACGTCATCAGGATATTGAGCCGCTGCGCACCTCCGGGGGCATGCATTGCGGCGATCGTTGTTGCAGGGTGTCAGTCTGACACCCCGCAACACCAATCTAGGTAAAGTGTCTCCGACGGAGACTCTTTACTACGTGATCAGCCGTGTCCAATAACGGCTGATCACGATGTAAACAGGAAAATCCGGTAATCGACTTTTCCTCACTCGCGTCTATCAGACGCGAGTAGAGGAGAGACAATCAGCTGCTCCTCTGACAGGGAGGGTTTGCGCTGATCGATTATCAAGCGCACCCCCCCCCCGATTGGACCACCAGGGATGCCACTATTCCACCAGGGATGCCCACCACAGATGCCACCAGGGATGCCCACCTAGACCACCAGGGATAAACACAAATCTGTGCCGCCTATCCGTGCCCATCTTTGCCGTATATCCATGCCCATCCGTGCCGCCCATCAGTGCCGCCCATCAGTGCTGCATATTAGTGCCAATCAATGCCACCACATCAGTGCCACCTCATCGGTGCCCATCAGTACCAACATATCAGTGCCCATCAGTGCAGTACCATCAGTGCCCATCAGTAAAGGAGAAAACGTACTTATTTACAATGTTTTATAACAGAAACAAAAAAAATGTTTTCTAAATTTTCGGTCATTTTTTTTTTGCAGAAAATAAAAATCCCAGAGGTGATCAAATACCACCAAAAGAAAGCTCTATTTGTGGGAACAAAATGATACAAATTTAGTTTGGGTACAGTGTAGCATGACCAAGCAATTGTCATTCAAAGTGCAACAGCACTGAAAGCTAAAAATTGGTCTGGGCAGGAAGGTGTATAAGTGCCTGGTATGGAAGTGGTTAAAGAAAAGGTTGATTTTCATATTCCTGTTACCTTCATGAGCCATGTTTATAACAATACTTATTTCTGATATTTAAATCTGACACTGCGATCAAAGTTGTAGCACACTAAAGTGGCGTACACACAATCGGACCTTTGTCCGACCAAACTCACATCGGAGTTGGGACGGAATTCCATCGGAGTAAAAGAGAACATGTTCGCTATCTAAAATCTGAATATCCGATGGAAAAACTCAGATGGGCATACACACGTTCGGAATTTCCGATGGAAACAGTCTGTCTGACTGTTTCCATCGGAAATTCCGATCGTGTGTACGTGGCATAAGGTTGTAGAGATAATGCCATATAACTTAACAAAATACAAAGGCATAAAGCTGCGCAGGGCCCCTTTCTCAAGCTACTACTGTAAGTATTACAACTATAATGTTACTTATACCCTCTGTTTTACACATGCAAAAAAAATCAACTAGTAGGATTTAAAAATTATTTAATATACAGTATATGACAATACACTGCCCATTTAATGTCAAAAAGCATTAACACTATGGGGTTGATTTACTAAAGGCAAATAGACTGTGTACTCTGCAAGAGCAGTTGCTCCAGAGCTTAGTAAATGAGCAGAATCAGGTTTCTGACTCCCTTTCTTTTTCTTTCATCCTTTCTAATCCACCTTCTTTTGGCCTAGCTGATTTTTCAATACAATGTCAGATTATCATCTATTCCACCTAATTACATTGTCCTCGGCCTACATATCTTCCTCTTTGATAAACTATAGAATATTGTACAGTACTAAGTTACACATTATAAGGTCAATAAAAAGGTACAAAGAATTCTAATGTCTGTCTTTATTGTAAACTAATTATTTTTAAATTTAGAGCTTGCAAAAAAATGCAAAAAAACAGTTTTGACCATTGGTTATTTAAAAATAAACACAATTATTTTCCTAAAAGGTTTGGAGGAAAAGGCACTATACAATAAAAATGTTCATCTGGGTGGCGCCATTTTTAAATGTAAGACACTAATCTCAGTTGGGGCATGTGCGCCTCTCCACATCACAGCCCTGTTACTCTCCTATACCATGTCTGCACAGCCTCTGACATCTCCTGTACCATGTTTGCATAGCCTCTGACATCTCCTGTACCATGGCTGCACAGCCTCTGGCATCTACTGTACCATGTCTGCACAGCCTTTGAAAACCTCCTGTACCGTGTCTGCCCAGCCTACGACCACCTCCTGTTACTCTCCTATACCATTTCCACACAGCCTCTAACATCTCCTGTACCACATCTGCACAGCCTCAGAAATATCCTGTACAATGTCTTCCACAGCCTACGACCACCTCCTATACAATGTCTTCACAACCTCTGACATCTCCTGTACCATGTCTGCACAGCCTATGACCACTTCCTATTCCATGTCCGCACAGCCAATGACCACCTTCTATATCATGTCTGCACAGCCTATGACCACCTCATTTACCATGTCCGTACAGCCTCTGTGACATTATGCTGTTGAGCTGGTATTAAATTATTTCCAGGGCTGGTTTTTATACCCAGTCCGGCCCTGAGCGTGGATTTCACTGACATACCATTTTGCTTATTACATTTTATTATCATAATCCATAGGGTTTCAAATCTATTTCACTAAATATAGTAGTAGTAAAAAAAAAAAAAAAACCCTTGCTGACCTGCCCACGTTGCTGCCTATCCATATTAACAAATTATAATACTTCAGGTACCTTGAATTTTAACTTCTTCCTGCTATTTCGAGAATGACTTGAAGTTTCATGAGACATAATAACATATGGCTGTTTACAGAGACGTAATTAGCACACTTTTACCTAAATATGCTTTCATGCTTCCTAAGGCATTAAAACGAAAATGCTAATTACAGCATTTGTGAGAGAAGTTTAAAAAACGGAAAACAATCAACAAAGTAAACATGTGGCTGATCCAGAATTTGAAGGTTTCTCTTGTGTTTTCTGAAATGGAGATGGGACGGTGTTTTTTTTCTCTAAGAACATCGTTTCCATTACTTTTGATTAAAACTAACTAAGATCAGAGGAAGTGGGTTGAGCCATGCTATTCATCTTTTAACCCATAAGCGTATTTTTGCTGTTTTATTTATTTTTTGCTTGACTGTAATCTTTTCTCCAGATAAAGTTAATATCAGGTTTTGACAATAAGCCTGATTTACAAAAATGTAAAATGAAGTGAAGTGAACCTAGACCAAATTGACTAAAGTGTAAACATCTGTAAAATCAATGTTTACTTTAAGAATTAGTATATGGGGAAGTTTCACTCCTCTTTGAGGTTACTTAATGTCATTTCAAATATTTTAACTTTTCAGGCCTATTGCTGCACACCTATATGCTTACCAAATCAGGTTCAGTACTATGATTTTCCTATTAACTTTACTCAGTCAAGTTTGTTGTGCTCTTGTATACCATTGTGTATACCATTGTGGTTGTCTGAGGCCTTGTACACACGACCGAGAAACTCGACAGAATCCATCAAGAAACTTGGTGGGAGAACTTTTTTGCCGAGGAAAACGGTTGTGTGTATGCTTTTCATCGAGAAAACTGTCGAGGAACTTGACAAGTAAAAAAGAGAGCAAGTTCTCTTTTTTCTCGACGGGAGTCTCAATTTCATCGTCGTGTTCCTCGTCGGGCTGGTTTTTGACGAGAAACGCGTCGGTGTGTATGCTTAGATGCTTAGAAAATTTCCAAGAAGGAATCCCTAAGGTGCCTAATTTTACATGTAACTTGTACTACTATTACTAACTTACAGTGCCCCTGCATCTAGAATATAGACATTATATTTTTTACATATTCCTAAAACAAGCTGTCACTGACATCTCCAGCTGTATATACTGTATAAGCATCTCTCCTACCTATAAAAATTGCATAACACATGAAATATCCAGAACTGGTGTGTATAGACTACGTCTATCCCAGTGAAGAAGGGGCAGCTCAATAAAACTCTACTTTCTTCCATATTTCTGTAGTTCCCATAATAAGGGCCTGTGTTTCGATTGGGAAATGCAGCTTGTTTTTTTACATCAGTTAGAGGCGCTTCTAAGACCATTTGGAATTCACAGACAGGTGAACATGACCTGTAGTTTATATCCTTCTGACCTGCATTTGGCATGCCTTAATGTGCTTTTGCAGTGCTCTAGACTTGCACAGGGGAGAAAAATGTATAATACTGTATGAAGCAAAGCTTAGGTCATTTAAGCTTTTCTGGGAAAAACTATTCAGGCATACCCCACTATTAATTACACAATGGGATTTATTTACTAAAGCTGGAAAGTGCAAAATAAGGCTCACTTCTGCATAGAAATCAATAAGCTTCTAACCCCAGCTTGTTCAATTAAGCTTTGGTAATAAAACCTGGAAACTCATTGGTTTCTATGCAGAATTGAGCCTGATTTTGCACTTTCTAGCTTTAGTAAATAAACCCCATTGTGTACTTAATATTGGGGTATGCCTGTAACTGTGTGTTCTGTGAGCATTAAATTGGTTGTAAACTTCAGTCATAAAATATGACCAAAGAATATCCCTCTATAGTGTGTACAGTAAGTACACCAAGGGGTTGATTTACTACCATGCACAGCTGCACCATATTTTGCACTCCTCAGTGTTAGTAAATCAACGCCTAAGTGTCATTTCTGTCTGCTGCTTTAGGAAATTAAAGTCATCAACCTGGCTTTTCTGTTTGGTAGGGCTATATAAACTTCATTACAGAATATATTTACCTTCACATCACTTACTGACACTCCATTCATCCACTGGAAGGGAGGAGAATACCTTGTACTTTCAGTACTTTCATATGATTCACTTGCTCTCATGAGAAAGTTCAGATTTTTTTTTTTTTCTCTCACACCAACCGTTGGGAAGGCCCTAAGAGCTGGGCCACCACGGAGGTGGGAGCCAAGAATACTCGGACACTTGAACGGAGGACCTGAATCCGAGCTACAGGGGGGGTGGGGGTTTTTTTTTTTTTTCTCCTCCTCGTACACCTTTTTGCCTTTATTTTGTAGGGCACTCATTAAGTTCGTCTCATCCCCTCCTCCGGTCCTCCTGAGACCAGCACGTATACCGGAAGCTATAGGAGAGAACAAGAGGGGAGTGAAGAGGAAGAGGAAGAGACAGGATGGATAGATTAAACATTACCACTTATAATGTAAAAGGGTTAAATATCCCAGAAAAAAGATCAAAAATAATACTGGAATTAGGGAGACTAAAATCACAAATAGTGTTCTTGCAAGAAACACATTTTAGGAAAGACAAGATCCCAAAGATGAAGAGCCAAAAATTCCCAGTAGTATATATGGGGGCATCTCAGACCTCAAAGGCTAATGGAGTGGCAATCCTGCTAGCCAAAAATGTAACATGGAAGGAATCAAACGTAGAAACTGACGAGGAAGGAAGATTTCTTATGGTAAAGGGGACATTAAACGAGCAAAAAGTTACCTTGGTAAATCTTTACCTCCCGAATGAAGACCCGGTCTCGGCTCTGGAAAAATTTGCGGAGACGGTGACCCGGAGTAGAGAGGGGGTCTTGATTTTGGGGGGAGATATGAATATGGTACTAGATCCTAGTCTTGATTCTTCCAAGGGATCCTATAATATATCTAACATAAAACTAAGAAAAGCAAGGGAAATACTACAAAACTTACAGCTAATAGACATATGGAGGACGTTACATACACATGAGAGAGACTACAGTTTTTACTCACCAAAATATAAAACATATACGAGGATCGACTACATATTTGTGGACCAAAGTATATTGTTGAATTTAAGAGAAACCTCAATGGGCTCATTCTCATTATCAGACCATGCCCCAGTTAGCGGTGTTATTGAATGGGGGACAGCAGGCCCGAGGGAATGGAATTGGAGGATCAATGAAACATTAATTAAAGAGCCAGAGTATGAGGATAAGATAAAGCAAGAAATAGAAATGTTTTTTACATTAAATAAAGACGAAGATACATCACCATTATGTAACTGGGAGGCCCACAAATGTTATCTGAGAGGAATCCTCATTTCACTAGGAGCTCACAGAAAGAGAACTCTCAATGCTGAGTTGGATCGCCTGCTTGGGGAGATCCGAATATTAGAAAATCAACATAAGAGATCGCAAAAAATAAACACCGAAGAGAAACTAACGATCCTTCGAGATAAACTAAATCTGATACTTATGGATAAAGCTAAGGCTAAATTAAGTAGATGCAGAAGGGCATATTATGAATTTGGGAATAAACCAAGCAGGATGCTGGCGAAGGCATTGAGAGACACAAGATCGAAAAACCATATCGAAAAAATAAAAATACAAGGAGATAAATTGGTTAACTCATCGCAATTAATCGCAAAAGCCTTTAGAGAATATTATGGCAAATTGTACCAACTGGAGAACAAATCTTCAGGAGTGAAGAATCTGCTCAGAGAGAATAGAATAAAGGAGTATTTAAACGAATCAGGCATGCCCAGAATCCCAGAAGAAACTATAGCTAGTATGGAGGGGGCGATAACTCCAGATGAACTTCTAGCAGCAATTAAAGAAATGAAATCAGGTAAAGCCCCTGGCCCAGATGGATATACATTAACATACTACAAAACTTTTTATGAGAAACTGGCACCTAAATTTCTGGGGGCCTTTAATTCACTTAAAGAAGGGCGACCGATGCGGGAGGAAACACTTGGAGCACACATAGCTGTCATCCCTAAGGAGGGGAAGGACCCGACACTATGCCCCAGTTATCGCCCAATATCCTTATTGAACATAGACCTAAAGATCTTCTCAAAAATAATTGCCAATAGATTGGTAATTCATTTACCCCCCCTTATACACCCGGATCAAGTCGGCTTTACCCCCGGAAGAGAAGGGAGGGAAAACACACAACGAGTGCTAAGCTCCATCTACATGTCCCAATTCTACCACAACCCTTTAGTACTAATATCAACTGATGCTGAAAAAGCTTTTGATAGGGTAGATTGGGGTTTCTTAAAAGCCACATTACAATATATTGGGCTGGGTAGAGGAATGCAAAATTGGATTGCAGGCCTCTACTCATGTCCGACAGCAAGGGTAAAGGTGAACGATGTAATGTCTGACCCCTTCATAATAAGAAATGGAACAAGACAAGGATGCCCACTCTCCCCCATTATCTTTATCCTCATTTTAGAACCTTTTTTGAGAACTATTCGGGCAAATAGAGATATAAGAGGACTCTTGGTTAAGGGAGCAGAGTATAAAGTCGCAGCATTTGCTGATGACCTATTATTCTCGCTAACGACTCCAGAATTATCTCTACCATCCCTATTGAAGGAGATAAAGGAATATGGAGAACTTTCTAATTTTAAGGTGAACTATAGTAAATCGGAAGCAATGGGAATAGAAGTGAATAGACAGAAGCAGCAGCAATTAGCAGCAAATTTCCCCTTGAGATGGACAGATTCCCATATACTTTACCTGGGAACAAAGATACCGAAAAATCTAAAAAGGATTTATGAGCTAAACTTCGTACCCCTGGTAAGGCAGATTAAAGCAGACTTCCAACGATGGGATAAGGAAATCTTTACATGGTTCGGAAGAATTAACATTATAAAAATGAATGTGATGCCAAGATTACTATACATATTTCAGACCCTACCTGTAAAGATCCCCTTAGGATCCCTGAGAGAGTTAAGAACTAGATTCGCTAAGTTTATCTGGGCAGGGAAAGCACCTAGAATACGGCGAGAGATTCTGATGTTGCCAAAGGAAAGAGGAGGGGTGGGACTTCCAGACCCAATGGGATATCATGATGCGTCCCATATGGCAAGGGTGGTGGAGTGGTGTACCCAACAGAAGGTAAAACCATGGATACACATGGAGCAAAAAATCACGAACATTCCTTTAGAGGGAATGGCATGGATTCAAGAGGCAGACATACCACAAGAAGTGAAAAAACACCCTACTATAGGAGCCACACTACAAATTATAAAAAAAATATTTAAGAAAACGAAAATCTCAGAACATCCAAGTCCATTAATCCCGGTGCTGGGAAACCCTAGATTCCAACCAGGCCTTACAGATCTACACTTTAACAATCTTAGACGCGCGGGAATGAGTAGGCTATTACACTTTGAAGATGGGAATCAAAGGAGCTGTGGGGGAGAAAGGGAAGAGAGAATAGACTTAATGAGATCAAACCAATTAAAAGCTGCTATTAGAGCAATGAATCCATTGGGCAAAGCAACTAGAGACCTTTCAAAATACGAGGAACTATGTCTGAAGGGTGACCCACTGAGACATGGTCTGTCTTTAATGTATACTCTCTTAGAAGAATCAATAGCCCCAAAAGAATTACCATTCATTCTAGCCTGGGAAAAAGAAATGGGGACTAAATTCTCAGAGATGCAGAGAAAAAAAATCGTTAATTTTACACACAAAGCTTCTCTTGCTACTAGATATCAAGAGGGTGCTTATAAGATCCTGACTAGATGGTATAAAACCCCTGCAGCATTAAAAAGGGTATTTCCCGAGGTATCAGACCGGTGCTGGCGGTGTGGAGAAGGAGAGGGTACCATGTTGCATGTATTTTGGGAGTGTCCAAAGCTGAGAGATTTTTGGAAAATGGTCACCGAAACGGTAAAAAAAATCACAGAGATAGATCTGGGAGATAATCCAGCTACCTATCTACTTTTGGACCTTCCAATCTCCATGGAAAAATTTAAAAATTCTCTGCTTAGACATTTGCTGACAGCGGCAAGGGCTTGCATTCCAATTTTGTGGAAAAGTACGCTTGCGCCGACCAGACAGCAATGGCTGGGCAGAGTAACAGAAATTCAGCAGATGGAGAACCTGACGATGGGAATAAGAGAACAAGAGGGGAAGTACAGCCAAGTGTGGACCCCCTATATAAGATTCAGAGAGCGAGACCTTTGAAGAAGGAGGAGGATTGGAGGAGGTTTTTTTTTTTTTTTTTTTTTTTTTTTTGGGGGGGAAATGGGGGGGGGGGGGAAGCGACTTAAAAGGAAGGGTAGATTTGGGGAATAGGAAGTGTATGATGCCATTGCTATATACAGTAGATATGATGGCAAAATCTGTGAGCCATGATGAGAAGCATAATGACCAATAAGAAAATGGTTAAAGAAAAATGTCAAAATGTAGTCATTTACTTTTCTGTTTGTATTAAGAAGAAATAAGAGTGGAAAATGTTATAAAATAAAAAAAATAGAGAATTAGAAAGTTCAGATAATTGGTTCATGTCACGAAGGCCAAGCACCAGTGGCAGGAAGACAATAAGACAATACTCAGCTTACTGTGTAAGCTTAAACAGTAGGTGAGTTCACAAAGGCTGTTCCTTTCCTATCTCACAGCAGCTGAAAGGAGCTTTTGCATGGGCAAACCAAAGTTTTACTTTTAACCAGTTAACATTATAACACGCCCTAACCTTTGCCCCTTACCTTAAATAGCCTTTAAACATTTCCCCTATTGCCTAATCCTAAGCCTAATTGTAAACTAATTCTTAACACCAAATTTATACATAAACGTAATCAGGGATCACATAGCTGGGGGCCCTGATTGATGATTGATGAAAAGAGGTAGGCACAAAATTGACAAGAAGGACAGGTACAATTTCAGAGTGGAATCCCTAACCCTCAGCTACGTACTTTATTTCTGGCTACATATTCGGGACCCACAATGGTCACCAAGACAAATAGAAACAAATAGAGAATGGGGACAGAGAAAGCAATACAAACCAGACAGAGGTTTTTAAACTTCCAAACCCCATCATCCTATCGAAAAACATAAAAATAAAATTTTGCCTTGTTCACAGAGGTTTACTTAAATATATACCTACAGTATGTGAGGGCTTTGTTTGCGTGCATGAGGATGTCCTATTCATAGCAATTGTGACACATGGGCACAGCTGCTGCTCCAAATCTGACAGCCACTTAGGTGCGTGCGTTTTGGCTGACTGCTTATGTTGGCAATGACGGGAGGTCCCACTCTTCAATATTTCCGCCTTTAGTCTGCCCTTCCTTAACAGTGTTGGTTGCATTTATTCTTGTGACTTGAAAAAGGGCATGTGTGAGAAATGCATCTTCAGGCATCCCCAGGGCTTGCAGTACACTGCAGCCCTCCATGACTCTCCTGTCTTCCGGACAGTTTACTTGTCATCTCTAATGCACCGGCGTGCCCACCTGGTCTGGTGGCTGGGCATCTGCGTCACTTCAGACATTGTTATCTCTCCCTCCAGCCATCCTTAAACCCGGCTTGTACACATTGGACTTTTTACATGGGCTACATACTGAGGAGCAGAGGATCTTCTGTCACAATTCGTGAGTTGGCCATTGTAATTTTATGTCATGGTTCATGTTTTTAAGACTATCCTCCTTGTCTGAATAAATGTTTTTTTTTTTTTTTTTTGATACTTCAATTGCAATTCTTCCTCTCATAGTTCTCAACCGATATTTGGTGTAGATCTATGATCTTTCATTAGTATCACCAATCCCATTCAAGTCCCTGAGCGCTGTGTGTGTCTCTTTATGAGGGTGCATGTGCAGTCCCAGAACACAGACAGTATGCATTTGAAGACCTGGGCCCACATGACTGTGTCTGTGCAGCTGCTGCATCCTAATTGACATGAATGAGAATGCATAATACTACACTACCAAGTTATTACTAGCAACCTTCAAACATGATGCACTCTTTGCAAAAGTTACATAGCAGATGGATGTTTGCTTTTAAAATTGTCAGTTTTGCCATATCGTAAGCAAATGCTACCGTACCGAACAAAGATGGCTGTGAAATGTAAAATCAGTTTTGATAATGGCATGTAGAATGTCTTACTCTGCCCTGATTGCTTTTCTGTTCCGCATTAGACAAGGGTTTAAAACTCATATAAAAATGTACCACTTTGCAGAATAAAAGCCTAGATTTTTTAGATGTTCACTTGCAGTACCGTTCTGTACATCCAGTCCCCTCTATGTTTAATCTTTTAAACTCTTTCTCCAAAGAAACTGAATAATTTATAGGCATTGGGCGTGAAAAGCTACAATACGACTCATGCACACTGTATTCCGTTTCATCATGCCAGTTTCATTCTCTATAAGCTGATTCGTTCTCTAACAAGGGATTAGCTGGAAGTCTGATAACCACACAAATGAATAAAATGCAATTGTTTAAAAGCATGATGAAGAAGTACTTTTGAGCAACTGTATAGAGTTGGAAAAATTTGCTATGACTATGTGTTTGCTTTTTTTTAATTCTCGTTGCTACTAATGAATTTAAAGAAACACATGGCTGCAAGGGCGGACTGACCATTGGGGTTTTCAGGTACTGCCCGAGGGCCCCATGCCACTAGGGGGCCCCATCAGGGTTGCCATGCTCAATAAAACCAGGGACAGTATGTAAAAATCTGTGTTTTCTTTTACATCTGTCCCTGATATGTCCAAAACCCACATGTTTTTGATGTGAAAAACCCGAGAATTTTGCTGCCCTGCCTCTGCACTGCCTGGTGTGGTGGCCATCTGTAAGCCCGGGGGGGGGGGGGGCCATATTCTTCTATTGCCCGGGGGCCCCATGAGTCGTCAGTCCGCCCCTGCATGGCTGATATTATGTATTAAGGTCAGTGAAATCAAGAGTTAATATTATAAGATGGTATAAGAAATGCATAGTGGTTGTGTACATATTTCTATTTATCATAGTCAGGATTTATATATATATAAAAAAACTTTTTTTTGTTAGGTAAAAACAAAATGTTGCATGTGATTATTGTTGTAAAAAGCTTGTGGATTACAGAGGTTTGTACTTAAAGGTTGAGTTGAGTGACCTTTTGTACTTAATGGACAGTTCCAAGTAAAGTTTCAGTTTGAGACTAGTGATGAGCGGAATACGCCATATTCGATTTCGCGATATTTCACGAATATATAAAGGAATAT
The DNA here is from genome assembly GCA_029574335.1 of Rana kukunoris. Classification (NCBI taxonomy): domain Eukaryota; kingdom Metazoa; phylum Chordata; class Amphibia; order Anura; family Ranidae; genus Rana; species Rana kukunoris. The sequence continues at coordinate 146,608,559 of CM056053.1, forward strand.
TCGCGAAATATTCGTTAATATCGAATATTCGTGATATTTTATAAAAAACAAAATTTTGCGAAATTTCGCTAATGCGAATGCGAAATTTCGCTAATGCGAATGCGAAATTTCGCTAATGCGAATGCGAAATTGATTGCGAAATTCTCGTCAACACGCGAAAACGGAGATCATTTCCTGGATTACTAAACTAATATGCACTAAACACTAACTCAACTTACACAAACTTATATGACTAAACTAAAGCTAATTTATTTTTTATTTTTTTATACACAAAACACAGAAGGGCAGAGAAAGTATTCGCGAATATTCGTAATACGAATATTCGCATTGCGAATATTCGGCAACATAAAAGGATCGCCTCAGCTACTCGGCCCAGGGTCTCTAATCATACCAGCAATGCTTTTAGACGTCAATGGAGATCACTAGGATGTGATCTGTTTTAAAAATAAATTTGAAAAAATATGAATATTCGCAATAGCGAATATTCACCGCGATATTCAATTTATTCGCGAATACTGGAATATGCAATATTCGTAAAGAATATTCGCAGTGCGAATATTCGTGAGCAACACTATTTGAGACACGAGTTGATTTGCTAAAGGCAAGTAGACCGTGCATGTTTCAAAGTCCAGTTGCCCTATGCAAGAGCAGTTGCTCCAGAGTAAATGAGAAGGAGCTCTGCTGACTTCCATCATCCAATCATGTGCAAGAAAAAATGCTTTCTTTGCACATGATTGGGTATTCTTTTCAATGTGAAGACTTACCTCATTTACTAAGCTCTGGAGCAACTGCACGTGCAGACTGCGGCTACACAGTCTATATGCAGTAAATAACCCCTAGTGGGCCTCTATAGGAGCTACTTTGGAGAGTCATTGGAGAGAGAGAGAGAGAGAGAGAGAGACAGAGAGACCTTACAAACACTTTAAACCATTGAGAAATGTTAAACAAAAACAAAGGTTATAAGAAGAAATTAGTTACTTGATATATATAGCGAATTTTCTAAACTTTGCTTTTCTTGTGTTATGCCTTATTCTGTATAAATATATTCGTTGATATCTGATGTAATTTTCCCTCAAGCTGAACCTTTGGGAACCACCAAGTGTCTTGCGCTAAATGTGTGATGGAGTGTCAAGCAAATGCAAATGTTTAACAAGAGATGCGCATATCTGGCAATCTGACAACACTGCTCTTATGATTTACACTGCCCCAATCCACTTTATGTCTATGTGCCAATAACCATCTTGGCTGCAGATGTGACAAAGCTGTAAGCCTACACCTAGGGCTCCTAGTTTCATTATATCTGCAGCCAGAAGGGTTCTTCACCCAGATGTTATGGCAGACAGGCGCAGTGTGAACTGCCAGTTCTTTAAAATCTCTAGATTTAAAGATGGTCCACTTGCTTTCCTACAGACACCATACATCTTTGGAACATGCATACACAGGAGAAATGAAAGTGGTATTGTAGCTGAAAGAAAATGAAAATGTGCTTACTTACAAATTAGCTAACATATATACATGTACACCCCCTCTATGCTGGCGTTGTATGGATTAAGTTGGTTCCTTATTCCCTATTTTATGAAGTTGTAAAAAAGTTTCTGGAACTCGATATCCACCTTTATTACCTCTTTCACAGGCAACTTGTTAAAACTATCACCTGCTATGGCCCTTTTAGGTATATACCTTGACACTTTCGCATTTCAATACAGAATATTAGTGGCAAATATTCTTATAGCAGCTAGAATCAATTGAGGCCCCTAACCGTTGTGATGTCATTCTAAAGCCCCTTACACACAATCGAAATTTCCGATGGATGAGTTTAGATAGAGAACATGTTTTATTTTACTCTCATGGAATTCTGTCGGAATTCAGATGTGAGTTTGGCCGGGGCATTGGAGTCAACACCTAGGCGTATTACGAATTACTGTTAGTACTTAAAAATGTATTCACTTTAAGAAGCACTAGCATTTATGGATCATGCATCCTAAAGTACAGTACTAAAAGACTTGTATGCTCATTCTTAACTACCACAAGGTAGCCTGTTGGTATCACTTATTCCTTGCAGAGACTTATGCTGATTTCATTTCCTGATTGGTTTGACTCGCTAGAATACATTGATTTACTAGACGACGTCCTGTTCTCTCTTTTGTTTATTCATGTTAGAATAGACCTGTTCACAGTTTGCTCCCCTAGGGGTGAATAGGCTTATTCTTGGAAATTTACTAGCTAGAAACTGAATTTAAACATATGAATTTGAAGTATTTTTTACGATTATTATACTGACTTAATGTATTTATCAAAAATGCATTCGCTATATTATGTAACTGTAATAGTGTGAATCCTGTTATACTTTTCTTAATGTCTTTATTTGTTATTTTATGTTCTAACTAAATAAAAAATTGAATTAAAAAAATAAAGAAAATGTGTCTACTGTGTCTGGAATATGTGACACCATTGGCAATACCTAGTGTATTCGACACCCATTATAGCCTCTCCTTGAAACGGAAGTTTCATAAAACAGTTACATTTCCAGGAATGTATTGTTTGTTCTCTCAACCAAACTGTCAAATCACTCAATGGCTGGTGTCATAACTATTCACATGTGCAAGTGTCATGGCAGTTGAAGTACAAACAGAGGCCAAGATGGCAGCTTCCTTGGCTGAAGATGTTTGTAAGGTTTACTTCCACTTTAAAGCAGTATCCAGCCTGGGGGAAACAAAGAATAAAAGTCAAACACCGTAGCTGCTGACTTTTAGTATATGGACACTCACCTGTCCATGGAGCCTGCGATGTCGGCACCCCAATCAAATTACATCGTAGGGGAATCTGGTTTCCTACTGCACATGCATCAAGCATGCGGCGCTTTCTAACTGGCCCAGCGGTGGAGATACATATACTGTAAATTCACATCAGTCCCTACCCTCAAGTAGCTTACATTTAGGTCCCCACAGTTAGGGAGAAAATGTCAATTCCAGGAAGGTTGTGCCGAGGTTGGCAATGACCTTAGTGCTGCCAAGTGGAAGTGCTAACCACTTATCCACTAAGCTGCCAAGACAACATAAGGGCAATCATTTAAAATGCTTGGACAACAGTACATTTTTACAATACTGTACTACTGTGCCAATCACAGTAGTACACAGGCAACAAATAGCCAACCATTACTATAATTGGGTAACAAAGAGAAAATTGTTTGAATACATGGGTAACAAATGGACACTCAGTAATATGCAGTGACAATTCCTGGAGGTCAGTCAGTGAGAACAATGTTCCTTACATTGGGGGTCACATTGGTGGTTAGTACAAGTTTCCCTTACCATGATGTTCAGTTGACCACTAGTGATGATCCAAACTGCCCGAATTCAGTTCAGCAGGGGTTCTGCAAATGTCAAAATTGTTTGGATGCCGAACCCAAACCCACCTGAAATCTATGGGAGCCAAATTGCTAATAGGCAAGGGGGTGTTAAAAATAGCCGGAGGGGGGGGGGGGGTACTGCTATAGGCAACGTGTACCAAAGCAAGAAAAAAAAACATGATTTCTTTAGCACTGACATTTTCAAAGAAAAAAGTTTTATGAATGCTGGAAAGTAACGTCTGTCATTGGCAGCTTAAAAAAAAAGACAGCACACAAATCCCTTCAAGAGTCTTCTACGTATTTTGGGAGACATTTGCAGAGTCCATACCATATTCTTTGGGGTTGATTTATTAAAACTGAGGAGTATGCAAAATCTGATGCAGCTGTGCATGGTAGCCAATCAGCCTTAAGTTTATTTTGTCAACGTTTAATTGAACAAGATGAAGTTAGAAGCTGATTGGCTACCATACCCAGCTGCACCAGATTTTGCACTCTGAACTTTAGTAATTCAACCCCTTTAAGGTGGTACTGTAAAAACACTTTTCAGGCATTTTAGTGCTAGAAATAGCACCTGTAAAGCACCTGAAAACTGCCTCCCATGCTGATGTGAAAGCATAAGTGCCTTCACACTGGGGCAGTGCGCTTGCGGGACGTTGGAAGAAGTCCTGAAAGCAGCATCTTTGGGGGGGTTGGGGAGCTGTATATGAGTGGGCAGCGCTTCCAATGCACTGCAACATGGGCATTTTTAACCCCTTCTTCGGCCGATAGCAGGGGTTAAAAGCGCCATGCTAGCAGCCGAAAAGCTCATGTTATGGATGAGAGTAGCCATGAGGATACAGAAGAAGATTTTGGATAGGGTTGGGGACTAATCCATAAAGAGTAAGTCACTAGAGAAATCCTCTACAATCTCTGACATGGGAGTTAGTAATCAAATATGTTAGCAAGTTACGTCTAAAGCCTCGTACACACAACCCGCTTTCCCTTTGGGAAAACTGCCATGAGAGCTTTTGGCTAGGAATCCCGGCTGTGTGTATGCTCCATTGCAGTTTTCCCAACAGGAAAACTGCCGGAAAAAAAAGAGAACCAGCTCTCCTTTTTCCCAACGGGATTCCCGGCAGTTTTTAACCTGGCAGTTTTCCTATGGGAAACACTGCGATGGAGCATACACAGGGCCGGGATTCCCGACCAAAGCTCTCATGGCAGTTTTCCTGTCGGGAAACACGGTCGTGTGTAGGGGGAAAAAGTTCCTGAGCAGGTTCTTGGCTTTCCCCTTGGATTTCCCATTGGTAAAAAGTCCGCCGGGAAACCCATACCTGTGTACGAGGCTTAAGGAGAAGACTGAGACCCAAATTGATGTCGTGGGTGGGGAAGGGGTATAGAAAGGAGGGGGAAAAGAGGAAGTAGGGGTGAGGGTGAGTATAGGATTAAGTGAGGATGAGTGGTCGGAGAGGGTCAATTCCATATACACAATCCTATACCTACAGTTGATCCAGAGGGAGGCAAAAAAAAAAGCATGATCCTTCCTGATCCCCTGAGAGGGTGTAGCATAAAATCATATAAAGTGTTAAAATAGTGGAAAAGGTTTTGAGACAAGATATGTACATTTTCAGAGTCTTATCCACATACAACTAGATTTTGTTTGATTAACTACACTCATCTTTCTGATCTGCATCTCTGTATGGAAAAAATAAAATAATCTTGTATTACTTTAGTATATTCAGCTATTCATTTATTTCAACACAAAGGACCAGAAGAAATGATACCTTGACTTAAAAAGGAACCAGTATTGAACAGCAGGTGGAGCTAGCTGACACTATATTGTTAAGACTGAGGCTGCAAGGACAGGAACTGATGCTCAACATTGCTGTAACATTTTGCAATAGATGCAGTGTTTTCAGAGTGCATTTATTATTTGTAGGGGAAAAAAGAAGTTATAGACGCTTCTCAGTTTTCAAACCTAAAAATCATTATTAATGGAAGTGTGAAGCCTTAAAAATGTACTATGTTGCTTAGTCAAGCAATGTAGACATAGCTAGAGTTAGTGCTGATATAGAGCATTGAACAAACAATAGTACATAATGAATTAATCATTGGTATTGCAGCATTCTTAACAGGCAGCTGGGCAGTGAATATGCTTTAAGGACAGCTCTCGAAAGATATTTTTCATTACAGTACAGTGTTTCTGTCTGTCAGCATACAGTATGCTTCCACTTGCAGTAAGGATTTCTGAGCTGGCAGAATTAGCGTGACATATCTCACCTAAAATCTTTCTGCTTGCTTAATGCATAAAGTATGCTATTGTTTCTGTGTTGGTAGGGTAACACAGGAGAGGCAATCTACTGCTCATGGTTGTCACGAGAATATAGATTAAAAGACAAATTAGCATATCAAGGGTTCAGCTGTGTCACATTCCCTTTCTAGTGCATCATAGATCCATTACAAAACTAGATAAAAAGAATCAAGAGTAAAAGTGAAACTTTTAGTTTATTGAACTGGGATCTCTAAATTAAACGCAGACCTCCGCTCACAAATAATAAATTGCATTATTCTAATGTTCCTCCTCCTGTTTTTTCAGCAGGTGCCTTTTCCCTCTTTATCATTACTTACCTAGTCTACACCTGAGGACGTCTTTGAGGATGAAATGTGTTGAGTAAGAGGAGGATGAAATGTGTTGAGTAAGAGGGGTTATGGATGTCAGCACACTTGGTGAATGATCTCCCCGTTTAAGTTGAAAAGTGAACAGTGTTACATGTTTGCTTTTGTGTTATTTCAGCAACCGCTGGCAACAAAATTAAGTACCCGCCTAAGTGAAAATGTCCAAATTGGGCCCAATTAGTAATTTTCCCTCCCCCAGTGTCATGTGACTCGTTAGTGTTACAAGGTCTCATGTGTGAATGGGGAGCAGGTGTGTTAAATTTGGTGTTATCGCATTCACTCTCTCATACTAGTCACTGGAAGTTCAACATGGCACCTCATAGCAAAGAACTCTCTGAGGATCTGAAAAAAAGGAACTGTTGCTCTACATAAAGATGCCTAGACTATAAGAATATTGTCAAGACCCTGAAACTGAGCTTCAGCACAGTGACCAAGACCATACAGCGATTTAACATGACAGGTTCCACTCAGAACAGGCCTCGCCATGGTCGACCAAAGAAGTTGAGTACACGTGCTCAGCATCATATCCAGAGGTTGTCTTTGGGAAACTGAAAATTATTGCTGGAATGACAATAAGTAGAAAATTATAGCAAACAAAAAAAAAAAGCTGATTTAACACAATTGAAAAAAATTATAAAATTATAAAATTAGAGAAAGACTAGGGAAAAGGGAAAATTAGGATGTTGTTAATAGAACTCTGAAGTGTTTAACTTGTGTTTAACCAGCATTGGTAAGAGTTTTTGTTGGCCTGTAAAGTTCCTAATACATTTTACAATGTGTCCTGCATGTGTTTGAGACCTGTGAGCTCCATCACCACTGCCTTATATCAACACAAGCAGAATATAAAACATTTTCAATTAGAAAGCCTCTTAATATACTATGTTTTCCTCTGACAAAGCAGTTGCAAGTACTTGTCAAATAGCATGCCAGTTTAAGGCTTGTACAACACTACAGCTGGGAAATGGTGTTGGCAGCAATATACTCCAAAAGTGGAATAAAAGAATCTTTAATCATATTTAGAACTGTATCATGAGAAAAATAAAACAGTGACAAATGCAATGACAATAAGCAAACTGCAAAAATACATAGCAACCAGTAGAATATATCCCCTATTAATCTGACTCCAGTAAACGGAAATCTGCTAGTGGTTAATGACACTCTGCACTGCCTTAATAAATAAGCATGGACCTTTGTGCATTCACATACCTTACCTTACAGTTATGATAGATAAACCCCGGCCTTCAAAGGAAGAGCTACTGTAGAGATGAATTAGCAAGCAGTCTAGCCTTAGGCATATTTATTTCTCTCTGGTTTATCAGGAAATAATAGAAGTATTTCTAGCCATAGTGGAATTTGGATGAATAAAAAAATGTTGACAACAACAGATCTACTAAAGGATGATGCTTTTATGGATTATTCTGCTCTGTCCATGACTTTTTTCCTTTACACTAAAATTCTATATATACAATACCAATTTCTATATCACTAAATCTGTGTTTTTATTCAAGTTATATTAAAATCTTTTCTATAAAATATAAAATGCTTAAACATGTATCATTAATCTAGTAGGCCGAAAATATCACATTACAGTATCTAATAAATGAGTTCTTAAATTAGATGCAGTTTTTTTAAAGTGGATGTAAACCTTCTATATACCTAGTGAAGTGAACAGCCTCAGATGATACACAGAGAAGAACCAAATCTCCCTACATAGGTTTTACATTTATATCTGCGGTCTTAACATTTATATACTGTTTAGAGCGTTCAGATCATTTTAAGAAATTTTCTCTTCCTGGTTAACCCAGAGTGTGATGTCTGGACATACAGCCAAGATAACTAAAATTGCTGATTGGAGGAAAGGCACACACCCCCTCTCCACATATGCAGAGACTCTCAGAGGTGTTTTGTAACAGGGCCAGCTCCCTGTTAATCTATTTATAGCAACCTCCCCAGACAGACATTTCCGGCTGCTTTTATCTGATGTGTCCGAGAATTTGTCAGGAGTTATCAGGCTGATACAGGCTGAACAGAGAAACGGTTCAGGAGAGAGCTACGGGACATAGCTCTTTGAAGAGAGATAACAAAACACTGCAGATATATGTGCCTAGCTCAAATTTCATGAATTGGGTTTACATCCACTTTAAGCATGAGAGATAAGAGCAGTAGGGATTTTCAGCAGTTTCTGGCCTCAAAGAAGCTTACAGCCTAATATCACTATCACAATCGTATAACCATACACAGAAACTATAGCCACTTTATTGAGTAGCTGATTAACTCACTTGTTTGTTGCCCTCAGAAGAAAAGAAAAACAAAGCACTAAGAGAAACCCCACATAGCTCCATTTAGATTGGAGGAAATTGAAAGGAAAATATTTCCCATATTTCTCATCTGTAAAAAACATAGAACATGTTCTTAAGGGGAATTTAACTTATGTCCTAAAACTCACTGGTGAGATTTTCCCCTACTTTTTGTCCCTCCTCTCTGGGGTACACAAACAACAATAAATACCTGGCAACATAGTTAGTCACCACAGGATGTCTAGATCAATACACACTTATATTTATTCATGGGACAGACTTCTCTCCCCTTTTATCTTCATCCAGTTGCCATGAGTATTTATACTTACAAAACTCTCTCTATGGTCCACAACCTTTGCCTTTTCAGATGTACTTTAAAGGGGTTGTACAGTTTTTTTTGTATTCTCTAAATTGGTTCCTTTAAGCTATGCATTGTTGGTTCACTTACCTTTTCCTTCGATTTCCCTTCTAATTGTTTTTTTCTTTGTCTGAATTTCTCACTTCTTGTTTCTCCTCAGTAAGCTTGCCCCCATCATCGGAGTTGTTCTGGCTGGGGGTTGGTACAGCTTACTGAGGAGGAACCAGAAGTGAGAAATTCAGACAAAGAAAACGAAGAAAAAAAACATTTAGAAGGGAAATGGAAGGAAAAGGTTAGTGAACCAACAATGCACTAGCTTAAAGGAACCTATTTAGAAAATAAAAAACACACCTTTACAACCCCTTTAACCACTTCAGCCCCGGAAGGATTTACCCCCTTCCTGACCAGAGCACTTTTTGTGATTCGGCACTGCGTCGCTTTAACTGACAATTGCGCGGTCGTGCGATGTGGCTCCCAAATAAAATTGGCATCCTTTTTTTCCCACAAATAGAGCTTTCTTTTGGTGGTATTTGATCATCTCTGCGGTTTTTATTTTTTGCGCTATAAACAAAAATAGAGCGACTATTTAAAAAAAAATGCAATATTTTTTACATTTTGCTATAATAAATATCCCCAAAAAATATCTAAAAAAACGTTTTTTTCCCCAGTTTAGGCCGATACGTATTCTTCTACATATTTTTCGTTAAAAAAAATCGCAATTAGCGTTTATTGATTGGTTTGCGCAAAATGTATAGTGTTTACAAAAAAGGGGGTAATTTTATGGCATTTTTATTAATATTTTTTTTTTACTAGTAATGGCGGCGATCAGCGTTTTTTTTTTGGTACTGGCGATATTATGGCGGACACATCGGACACTTTTGACACATTTTTGGGACCATTGGCATTTTTATAGCGATCAATGCTATAAAAATGCATTGGATTACTATAAAAATGCCATTGGTAGTGAAGGGGTTAACACTAGGGGGCGGGGAAGGGGTTAAGTGTGTTCCTATTTGTGTTCTAACTGTATGGGGGGGTTGACTCACTAGGGGGAATCACTGATCTTCCGTTCATACATTGTATGAACGGAAGATCAGCGTTTCCCCCGCTGACAGGAACGAGAGGAATGTGTTTACACACATACCTCCCGTTCTCCGCTCTGTAACGAACGCGCGCGCGGGCCCTCTAGCGGCCAAAAAAGATAGGACGTAGAGCTACGTGCTCTCGCCCAGCACTGCCACCGTCCCGCAGTAATATGACGGCGGGCGGGCGGCATCTAGTTAAATGACTTCTGCTGATTCTGCTGTCTACTAATGCAGAGAAGACTTTTGACTGATTCAAATTAACCTTCATGGAAGCTTTGCCATATATAGACATGGGCGGTAACATGCTTACCTGGATCAAATCTCTTTACTCCCATTCCTTTGCCATGGTTAATGTGAATGACTCCACCCCGGACTTGATGAAAAATGTTACTTGATGTTTCTTATCCCATCTAATTTTTTTTTCCTCTCTAACTTGTATCATTCCCCTAGAACCCTGCACCATCAGAACAAATACATTCATATGAAAACAACCAATTTGAGGTATTCAGCATAAGGTGACGGCATGTACTAATGACTTCATATTCTCCCTTTCCAATCCCTCCTTCTCACCGTCAATTTTAATAATAAAACTTCGTAAATATGGATAGTTTTCCAATATCAAAACCAAGTAAGAGGCTCCTAATGTAACACCACCCTTGCTTCAACAACAAAACTTAAGCCCCATACACACGATTGGGCTTTTGCCCGGCCAAACTCACACTGACGTAATTTCATCGGAGTAAAAGAGAACATGTTCTCTATCTAAACTCTGATGGAATTCTTCGGTAAAAAGTCTGATGGGGCATACACACGGTCGGAATTTCCGATGGAAAAAGTCAGTCTGACTTTTTCCATCGGAAATTCCGATCGTGTGTATGGGGCTTTACACACCTCCTTCCCCTCCAAATGCACCAAACATTCAAATAAACATTTAGGGACACAAATTTCTTACAAGAGTAAAATCCACAAATGTCTTTCCCTAACTTAATATGTTGAAATTAGGCCTACAGAACTGGACCACAGGCAAATTGAATTACTTAAGTGCATTGAGTGAGTTAGAGCTATGCAATTCACACATTTTCTTTCCTCCTTACTACCTGAAAAGCTACATAGATACCTTCTCAAATCTTTTTGAGTTCCTGTGTAATGTGATGGATTCCATCAGGAACTGGGGAACAAAAAGTGCAGCGCTAAAAAATCTATGAAGATGCTGTCATACGCATATGACATGCAAAGGTGTAATCCAAGAAGGATAATGCAAAAATTGTGAGGTGATGAAAAAGGAAAACTGGAACATCACATAATATACAAATAATACCAATTAAAGTCCATCAATGCTTTTTCAAACAGGTGAGTGCAAACATTGAACAGGTGCAATGGACAATGTGAGTAGTTCGTAGGTATGGTTCCCAATGAATGGATCAAAACACTTCACACATGATGCCGGTTCAATTGAGTAAAAACAATGGCTTGTCTCCATCAGGAACTCACACTCTTCAATATTTAAAACATTAACCCCCTCAGAATTCCTCAGGGTGGAATTTCAGAACCAAAAGCAGTAACCCCGAGCCTGACTCCACAGGCAGGGAATTACTTACCTTGTGCCTGGATCCTGCGATGTCTCCCCACTGTGTGAGCGAGCTGTGTCCTCGCTCGATTCACACAGTGCCCGTGTGCCGCCAAGCTCCGTTCCCTGTGACGTTACGGTGCTCAGGGGGAGAGATCGGCGCCAAATTCAAAAAAGTAAATACACACAATACATACAGTATACTGTAATCTTATAGATTACAGTATTGTATGAAATAAATACACACCCCCTTTTGTCCATAGTGGTCTGCCCAGTGTCCTACATGCACTTTTATAAAATAAAAACTGCTCTTTCTGCCTGGAAACTGGAGATTGTCCATAGCAACCAAAAAGTGACCAGCTAGAAAACAGCAATAATAAATTAGAATCACTTGCAGAATTGAGCGACAGCGATTTGTGGGGAAACGTCATCAAACAATAATGACAGTGACAATTCTGCAACTGAGCAAATTTCAGAGTTTTTTATTTGATTACATTATTGAATATTTTTTATTATAATTATTATCTGTTATAATTATTTATAGTTATTTATTATATTATAATTTATTGTTTTGTTTTTCAAACTTTATTATACCTGGGATGTCTACTAGACTCTTGTTTGGACAGATTTAAGTGAGTTATTCCTAAGAATTACAGGCCTACAATATAAAAGGCCAAATTTCCATGCACAATAATGGTACCGCTTTCAGCACCTAAAATCTGAAATAATCATACCGCCAGGGAGGTTAACCACTCGACCTGAGGATTATGTTACCAATTTTTTCCAGAATTAGGAAACAGAACTGCAAACTAATCTGTACTGGAGAAACTAATCTAGCAGGCAGGATATGAACTTGTCTCAAGATGATACAGAACACTCACACTACTTTACACCGTGGGGGTTATTTACGAAAGGCAAGTCCACTTTGCACTACAAGTACAAAACTACAAGTGAAAAGTGCACTTGGAAGTGCAGTCGCTGTACATCTGAGGGGTAGATCTGAAATGAGGAGAAGCTCTGCTGATTTTATCATCCAATCATGTGCAAGCTAAAATTATGTTTTTTATTTTCCTTGCATGTCCCCCTCGGATCTACAGCGACTGCACTTCCAAGTGCACTTTCAGTGCAATTTCAAGTGCACTTTGCACTAGTAGTTTGCACTTTTAGTGCAAAGAGGATTTGCCTTTCGTAAATAACCCTCACTATCTTGCCTAAAATCCTCAAATATTGCTGAATATGTCACAAGGACAATCTGTCTGTACTACACATATTTTGGCAGCATCTCAAAATGAGGGACTTTTGGGAAAATGTCAGATCTACTGCACATCACAAAAAGCAAGAACTGTTACAGATTATCTGTCTTAATCTCATTAATGCTGCCAGATCATGCATCTCATTGTTTTTAAAGCAAGCTGACCTATCTCTGATCACTTTGTGCACTTGTATGGTCAACAAAATATTGTTGATGGAGGATTTCACCTCTGGTTTTCAAAATAAGTCAGACTCCTTTTAAAGCATGTGGTTTTACTGGAAGGAATTCCAAATATCTTATAAATACAAAAACCTGATCTGTCCTGTACAAAATACCAGCGGGTAAGCACCTCTCCAACTACAGATATCCATTCTGTCATATCTTCGTGGATTTAGGACCCTCCGTGCACTGATCGCTTCATCCTTTGCATTGTAAGGAATATTTCTTGTCTGTTTAAGGGCCGAGACCTCTGTATTACCCAAAGTATTGTAGTTTTTTTTTTATAGAAAATATAAAATGAATTTAACAGGAAATATGACAGTCACAAATCAAACATTTGGTATGATAATATTCTGGGAGACATTTAAATCGATTTTCTGTCTCTGGATCAAGACAAATCTTAAAATTTGTGGAAGGAATATATCTAAAACAGTTATTTTTTTATTTTAAATTGTGTTTATGTCTTTACATATCTATTTTTAACAGATTCCATTTAGTATAAATGTAACTGATGTGGATCGAATTATTATCATGCATGTATTTTCTGCTAAAATGTGGCCACTGCCTTCTTTATGTATTCACTTTATTAATTATAGTATGCTGGTGATGCTTCTAATGTTGCTAACATTAGTAAAAAATATGAATAGAAGAAGTTAGTTAATTAACAATATATATAAATATAAATATATATAAATATGGATACAGTGGGGGTTATTTACGAAAACGCAAATCCACTTTGCACTACAAGTGCAAACTACAAGTGCAAAGTGCTCTTGAAATTGCACTAAAAGTGCACTTGGTAGTGCAGTCACTGTAAATCTGAGGGGTAGATGTGAAATGAGGGGAAGCTATGCTGATTTTATCATCCAAACATGTGCAAGCTAAAATGCTGCTTTTTATTTTCCTTGAAACCCCCCTTGGATCTACAGCGACTGCACTTCCAAGTGCACTTGTAGTTTGCACTTTTAGTGCAAAGTGGATTTGCCTTTCGTAAATAACCCCCACTATGAAGAATTAGGGAAAGTTGTATTGCTCACTCTCCTGTATCATGTTTGCAGTCTCTAACCATCTCCTTTATCAAGTCCGCAGCCTAACCATCTCCTGTATCAAGTCCGCAGCCTAACCATCTCCTGTATCATGTCTACAGCCTATAAACAGCCTATAACAGCCTATAACCATCTCCTGTATCATGTCTACACCTCTCTGAGGGGGAGCCTGGAGAGAAATCAAGAGTTGGAGCTCCGGCAGGATGTGGGTCATGGGAGAAGTCAGACATGTGTGGACTGTGGAAAGGAGACTGTAGGATAAAACCAGAGCCGCCAAGCTGGAGCTATCTGACTGAGCCCTGGATGGTGCCCCTGAGAGGAGTGACAAGGACAGCACCACCAGGCCAGTCTGGGGGACGTTGCTGATGTATGGGGGGTGTGAATACAATATTGTAAGGGGGTACTGATATAAAGGTCCCCCCTATATTAATGACTCCCCTACCTTAGTGAATTTACTCTACAGAAGGTGGTCTCTGGTCACAAAGGTGCCCCCCACATCAGAGTTCCTGACGTTCTCCTTTACATCAGAGTCTGCAGGATTCCCCTTTAGTGCAGGGGGAACTCAGTCTGTGGACCCTGATGTGGGAATTCCGATGTAAAGAGAAAGCAGCAGACACTGATATAAGGTGGTCTCTGGTCACCAGAGCCCCCCTCGACATCATAGTTCCCCCTTAGATCATAATCTGCAGCATTCCCCTTTACATAAGAGTTCCCTTTCACTGTAAGGGGAAATCCTGCAGACTCTGATGTAAGGGGGAATTCTGTGCTGGCTGGGTTATAGTAACATGACCTTCATGTCAGTGGAAAAATCTTTTTTTTTTACTTTTGTTTAATTTAAATACATTGCTAATAGCACTAGCTATATGTTTATAGTTCAAATATCGATTTTTGCACTGTTTGACACTGAAAACTGTAATTTTAGGAAAGTTTTTGCAGTGTCAGTAAAACATGTGGTTCTGTCAGTAAATTTTATTATTTTTGCCTGTAATAAAATTGGTGCCGTTTGTAAATTTTGGCATCTTGACAGTAAATTTCGCTTGGGGGGGGGGGGGGTTGTCAACACTGCTCAACCTGGTGTTGAGTGAGCAATACAAATTGAGAGGAATTACCTTTTTTAACCTCCCTGGCGGTATCCCCGTGCATGACTCGGGGTGGGTTTTTTCTGCTAAGAACGGTATCCCCGAGTCACGCACGGGGTAGCCATGCAGAGCCTGCAGCGCGCGCTGGCTTACCTTCTTCCTGGATCCAGCGATGCATCCCCGCTGTGTGAGCGAGCGGGTGCTCGCTCGATTCACACAGCGTCCCCGTGTGCCGCCGATCTCCGTTTCCTGCGACGTTACGCACGGAAGCGGAGAACGGCGCCAAATTCAAAAATGTAAACAAACACTTTACATATAGTACAATGTAATCTTATAGATTACAGTACTGTATGTAAAAAATACACACCCACCTTGTCCCTAGTGGTCTGTCCTGTGCCCTACATGTTCTTTTATAAAATAAAAAGTGTTCTTTCTGCCTGGAAACTGTAGATTGCCCATAGCAACCAAAAGTGTCCCTTTATGTCAAAAATAGTTTTAAATCAGCTAGAAAACAGCGATAATAAATTTAAATCACTTGCAGAATTGAGCGATAGCGATTTGTGGGGAAATTCGTCATAAAAAAAAAATAATAATGACAGCAAAAATTCTGCAACTGAGCAAATTTCAGTGTTTTTGAGTTGATTACATTATTGAATATTTTTTATTATAATTACATTATAATTTGTTATAATTATTTATAGTTTTTTATTATATAAAAAAATATGATTTTGTTTTTCAAACTTTATCATACCCGGGATGTCTTGTTTGGACAGATTTAAGCAAGTTATTCCTAAGAATTGCAGGCCTACAGTATAAAACGCCAAATTTCCATGCAAATAATTGTACCGCTTTTGGTACGTAATTCCAGACAGAATCATACCGCCAGGGAGGTTAAATGGTGGTCTATCTATCTATCTGAGGTGTTTTTATCTTTATCCAGAAGACACCATGGTTAGATTCTTTATGTGGCTAAGCAAATTATTCAGTTATCAGACTTCACAGTGTCACCCCTGAATGCCTTTTTCCTTTCTTGTACTCCCCACTTCTGTGCAATTAGGAATGAAGTTCAGATTCAGAGCAAATCCCCAGTATTCACAAAGTTTAGGTTTGCCGCCAAAAATAAGAAACAATTTATAATGCAGTACAGAGCCTTTGTCCCTATTTAGCCAAGTCACAAGAGCCAATAATTTGAATGAATAACGTGGTCCCCTCACTATAAAAAATTGTGCTCACAACAGCCATATTGTCGGCAGGGCCGCCATCAGGGGGGTACAGCCAATACACTTGTAAGGGGCCCGAGCATTCCAAGGGGCCCGGCCTGAGGGGCCCAAGACCAGCCTTCACACCCTGCAGCAGCATGATGTAGATAGACTTTTAGCAGCCAGTGGCTGGCCCACACGCCGCCCGCAACAGAGAAGCACTACTTTTAAGGCTGCAGCCCTACACACAAGAAGCTGAAATAAAGACACAGATTTCTGATGACTGTCCCGATTGTCAGTGTTATAGCTTTTTGGGAGAGCTGACAATTCTGTGTAGGAAGGGATAAAACGTTTCATTTTGATGTATTATTATTTTGTTTTTATTTTGACATGCATCTAATGGCAATACCTGGTTTCCTATGCCTCTTGTTTGACAATAGATTGCTTAAAGAGGAAGTAAAGCCTATAAAAAAAAAAAAGCCTGCACGACACAGGCTCTTACACCGCTCGGGCGTCCGACATCTCTCCCGGGACTGACTTCCGGGTATTGCTGCTCCAGCGCTGTGATTGGCCTGAGCCACGATGTTGCATGCACACAGAAGCCGCCAGAAGCGCTTGTGCTGTGATTTTTGTAAATATCTCCTAAATCGTGGAGGTTTAGGAGATATTTCAAACACCTACAGGTAAGCCTTAATCTAGGCTTACCTGTAGGTAAAAGTAGTTGTAACCGGTTTACAACTAGGGATGAGCCGAACACCCCTGTGTTCGGTTCACACCAGAACCTTTGAACAGACCTCAAGTTCGCGCGAACGTATCGAACCTCATTGACGTCTATGGGACTCGAACGTTCGAATTCAAAAGTTATAATTTTAAAGCCCAATATACAAGTTATTGTCAGAAAACGGGTTTGGGGACCCAGGTCTTGCCCCAGGGAACATGTATTAATGGAAAAAAAAGTTATAAAAACTGGCTTTTTTTCTGGAGTAGCGATTTTAATGATGCTTAAAGTGAAAAAAAAAATCCTTAAAATATCGTACCTGCTGTGTGTCTATAGTAGTGGCACGTGTTTAGAACTGTCCCTGCACAAAATGAGACTACTATATGAAAAAAGTAATTTAAGACTTCTTGCGCCTTTAATGTAATGTTTGGTCCCTGCAATATGGATAAAAATCACTGAAAAAATAGCATGGGTTTCCCCACCACCACTCCCCCCAGGTCATTACAAGCCCCTTTGGCCCTATATATATATATTTGCCCCCCTTGGCCCCTTTGGCCTCACATTTCCAACTAATCTCTTACCACTTCCATCAGCTCATTCCCCAGTTACAACCTTTTGTACCACCTGCCCCACCCTTTTGGAGTGTAAGCTCCTCTGAGCAGGGCCCTCTTAATCCTCTTGTATTTTATCGTATTGTAACAGTATTGTCTGCCTTTTATATTGTAAAGCGCTGCGTAAACTGTTGGCGCTATATAAATCCTGTGTAATAATAATAATAATATATACTTTGCACAGCAGTATACAGGCGGTGCAAACAAGACAGGGACTGTAGGTTTGTTGTTAAGTAGAATCTGTTTGTAATTTTCAACTGGTACTTCTTTAACCATTTCCTTACTGGGACCATATACCTCTTCCTGACCAGGTGAAATTTCAGCTTGTGGCACTGCGTCATTTTAACTGACAATTGCGCGGTCGTGCGACGTAGTTTCCAAACAAAATTGACGTCCCTTTTCCCCCACAAATAGAGCTTTCTTTTGGTGGTATTTGATTGCCTCTGCGGTTTTCATTTTTTGCGCTATAAACAAAAATAGAGCGACAATTCTGAAAAAAATATATTTTTTACTTGTTGCTGTAATAAATAGCCCAATTAAAAAAAAATCGCAATAAGAGTCTGGTTTGCGCAAAAGTTTTTGGGCTTTCAAAATAGGGGACGGAATTATTATTATTCTTTTTTTTTTGCTACTAATGGCAGCGATCAGCATTTTTTTCGTGACTGTGACATTATGGCGGAGACATCGGACACTTTTGACACATTTTTGGCGCCATTCACATTTATACAGCGATCAGTGCTATAAATATGCACTAATTACTGTATAAATGTGACTGGCATTGAAGGGGTTAACACTAGGGAGTGAGGAAGGGGTTAAATGTGTACCCTGAATTGTGTTCTAACTGTGGGGGGAGGGGGGTGACTGGGGGAGGTGACCGATTGTGTCCCTATCTACAAGGGACACAGATCGGTCTCTTCTCTCCCCTGACAGGACATGGATCTCTGTGTTTACACAAAGAGATCCACGTCTTGTCCCTGTAGCCATCACGGCCGCCAGGCACACGCATCGGCATGTCAGCGATGTGGCGGGCACGCGCGCACCGCTGTCGGGCGTGCTCACCGCCGAAGGCGGCGCTCGCGCGCCCCCCAGTGGCCTGGCGAAGCACAGGCCGTAAAAACACGGCCAGTTAGAGAATTAGAACCACCCTGTGGCCGTACAAAGTCGTACGGCCGTCGGGTAGTGGTTAAAGTGTAGCTTCAGCCATAAAATCTTTTTTTAAGCTTTTCTGAAAACATAGAGAAGGGTTATTATCACCCCTGTAACATTTGTTTTTCTGTCTGTGTGCATCTGTTCAGAAGATTGCACCTCACTTTTTGTCCCAATGACAAATGATTTTTTTATTTTATTTTTTATATTTTTTTTGGTGAAACAAGGATTGGCAATAAAGCATCAGTGGACAGGAGACACCTTTTACAGAAGAGAATGTCCCTTCCTTGGGGTAGATTTCCTCTCACTTCCTGTTGTCTGCTTCCGTTTGCAAGTAGGAGTCGTTTGTAAGTTGTATGTTTGAAAATAGGGGCCTGACGTACATATACTCTGCAGAAATTTGGGCCCTAGGTGTTGGTGTTGCCACAACACTGTAAGCCCTCACAGTTAGTCTTGGTGGAATACCCTGCTGTGAAATATTAGATCAAGAATTGTAATTGTAATTGTAATTCCCCCTCATCAGAAAAATTGGGCCTTAGGCACTGGTGCTGGTGCCACAAAACTGCAACCCCTCACAGATACTGTAATTGGAGCGCAGCCACATGCAAAGTATTGCATCAAAAATTGTTATTACACGCCCATGTTAAACAGGGGCAGACAAATTGGGCCTTAGGCACTGGTGGCGATGCCCAGAACCAACAATGTTCATACTAGCAATCAGCAAGATCATTGAGGAGGAAAAGGATATTCAGTCAGCATAACAGGATAGTCACTCAGCATTAGCATAAGCAGTCTCCAAGGGATCTGACACTTCCAAAAAATTATTCAGTTACATCAGCATCAGGTGCTTGGTAGCTGGTGTTGATCCAAGCCTGATTCATTTTTATGAAGGTCAGTCGATCAATGGAGTCGGTGGAGAGGCGCACCCTGTGATCGGTCACAAAGCCTCCAGCAGCCCTGAATGTGCGTTCTGAAAAGAACGCTGGATGCAGGGCAAGCCAGTAGCTCAATTTCGTACTGTGCAAGCTCTGGCCAGTGATCCATCCTCCAGACCCAGTAAGCCAGAGGATTTTCGGTAGAGAAGGTGTCCAAGTCTGATCTTGCCCCTAGGTATTCCCACACCATGTAAACCAGACGCTGGTAATGGATGCTGGAACCGATCATACCTTGGGGCTGCGGACTAAAAAATTGTCTGAATGCATTGAACAGATGGCCACCTTCTCCACCGCTCCTTCTGTGACTCACCGAAGCCTCAGCAACACGTTGTCCAGCACCAGGATTTGGTAATCCCCCAGGTTCTGGGAATGAGTGGCACAGACCTTTCTGCAAGGCCTCCCAAAGATTTTTCATCTTCTGCTCCCTCTGCGATGGCAAGATAAGGTCCGCAACCTTACCCTTGTAACATGGATCAAGGAGAGTTGCCAGCCAGTAATGATCCCTCTCCATGATACCACGAATACAAGGATCCTTACGCAGGCTTTGCAGGATCAGGGAGACCATGCAGCGTAGGTTTGCTGAGGCATTCGGGGCACAGTCCTCTGGGTCACTGAGGATGACAGGACCCGCAGCCACCTCATCCCAGCCACATACAAGTCCATGGGTTCCTTGGGACTGTAAATGATCCCTTGAAGACAGCTGGTGCTGATGCTGAGTGCTAGGCTCCACCTCCATGCTGATGATACAATCATCCTCCGCCTTCTCCTCCTCCTCCTCGTCCTCTTCCTGTGTGCTAGGCGGGCAAGCAGGACCACTGTCTGGATAAAGGGGGCCTTGAGAGGTTAGGAAGTCCTCCTCTTCCTCCCTCTGTTCTGCCTCTAGGGCCCTGTCCATTATTCCACGCAGCGTGTGCTCCAACATGTGAATAAGAAGGACAGTCTCACTGATACATGCACTGTCACTGCTCACCATCCTCGTGGCCTCCTAAAATGGTGACAGGTCAGTGCATGCATCCCTGATCAAGGCCCACTGGCTTGGGGAAAAAAAACAAGCTCCCCTGACCCAGTTATGCTGCCATATTGGCACAGGTACTCATTGATGGCCCTCTGTGCAGCCGCTGCAGCATGGCCAATGTATAGTTCCATCTGGTGGGCATGTCCCAGATTAGGCGGTTCTTGGGCAGGTTGTACTCACTTTGGAGGTTTGTCAGCCGAGCACTGGCATTATATGACCTTCGGAAATGCACACAGACTTTCCTGGCCTGCTTCAGGACATCCTGTAAGCTCGGGTACCTGCCCAAGAACCGCTGTACCACCAAATTCAGGACATTAGCAAAACAGGGCACATGGGTCAGTTTTCCCTGTCACAGGGCAGAGAGGAGGTTGGTGCCATTGTCGCTAACCACCATTCCAGGCTTAAGCTGGTGTGGCGTCAACCACCTCTGAGCCTGCCACTGCAGAGCTGACAGAACCTCAGCCCCAGTGTGGCTCCTGTCTCCCAAGCACACCAGCTCTAGCACCGCATGGCATCTCTTTGCCTGTATTCCTGCGTAGCCCCTCGTACGCCTACGGAGCACGGCTGGTTCCGAGAACACATCAGCACAGAAAGAGGCCACAGAGGAAGAAAAGAAGGGGGTGGAGGAGAGAGGTGTGTCACAACCAGTAGTGGTGCTTTGGAGGCGTGGTGGCGAAACAATCTCCAAAAGTACTGTACCTTGCCCTGCGTCCTTCCCAGCTGCCAGCAGAGTCACCAGAAAGAGAGGTAACGTCCTTATCCATGGCTGCTGGACCATGAGTCAGCGGTAATATGCACCTTACCACTGACCGCCCTGTCCAGCGAGGCATGGACATTGCCTTCCACATGGCCGTAGAGAGTCGGAATCGCCTTCCGTGAGAAAAAGTGGCGTTTGGGAACTTGCCACTGAGGTACCGCACATTCCACACGGAAGGGGGCAGAATCTACCAACTGAAAAGGCAGCAGTTGAAGTGCTAGCAATTTCGCTAAGCTAGCATTCAACCGCTGGGCATGTGGATGTCTGGGAGATTACTTCTTACGGCGCTGCAGCAGCTGGGGCAGGGAAATTTGGCTGGTACAATCTGACATCGGTGTACCGATAGTAGATTGCCCGCATGTACTACTAGGTTGTGACACACCTAATTCTACACCTTCAGTCCTATCAGTGCAGGCTTCAGAGAGGACTGAGGGTATAGTGGGGTTGGAGATCCCAGCTGATGAGGGGCAAGGGGAGGTCAGCTTAGTTCTTTGGTGTGGTCCAGCAGGCATGGACAAGGACGTTACCTCTCTTTCACGGCGCATTGGGTGACTCTGCTGGCAGCTGAATTATGGGCCGTGACGCATCACTCGAATTTGGCGCGAATGACCCGTTTTGTTCGAATTTCGACGAACAATGGAACAGCCAATGTTCAATTCGAACATTGGTTTGAGTCGAATGCGAAGCTCATCCCTATTTACAATGACTTTAACTTGCTTTATGCAAATGTGTGGCTGCAAGGAGGGAGGACTTTAATTCTGTACATATAAGTACATAGATAGCCAAGGTGTTTGTGCTGAGACCATGTTCACATTGTGCTTCCAGCAGTCAGTGAGCTGTTATAGACAGTTTTCATTCTCTAGTAAGGATCGGTATCCAGCAAAATGTGATCACTGTGACTGTAATGATTGCAAGTAAATTAACAAAGCTGTTTATGAATTAAAGCTATACAGATTTGTTCATCCCTAATTCCAATTTCTGAGGCATAAGCATCATAAAATATACTTCAGCTTTGTTTGAAAGTAGTGTCTTCCTGAGGGATACTCCATGCAAACTCCAGCTTGTGCTTGAGCTGTGAAGATGAAGGATGCCATAAATAAAATGACATCTGTCAGAGAAAGGACGCCCACTTTTTGTGAGTTTGCTGCTGTACAAGACAATTGTTATAGTTCAGTTCACTCTCTCAAGTAAAAGGAATACAATGAAATGGCTATTGTTAACCAATGCCATGGCACTAGGTGTACATGAGAAATATAGGGATAAAGCAAAGGGTCAGACTTACACACATATAAGAGCAGTTGAGAAAGGGAGATTGGGACATAGAGCAAATAGAAAACTGTTGCTGGCTGTATGGAAAGCAAGATTTTCTCCAAGAATCCCTCTGAGAGAAATGAGGGTTCTAGAAAATGACATGCTGGAAATAGAATGAATAGCATTAGGATTATATCTAGCCTTTAACTCTGTGGTTGGCATGTTGAAATTGGTGCTCTTACATGTAAATTAGGGCCTTTCTTCTAAGTCACGCAGTGGTGGTCAGGACTCTGCAACTTTCTGATTGCACAAGGAGCTATTGGCTTTTTATATATACAGGTATATATACAGTATTAACAAGGAGGAGCGGTTTACATCTCGTGTTCCAAGTGCAGGATGTACACATACTGGGGGTTATTTACGGAAGGCAAATTCACTTTGCACTACAAGTGCAAGGTGCACTGAAAGTGTACTTGAAGATGCAGTCGCTGTATATCTGAGGGGAAGATCTGAAATAAGGTGAAGCTTTGCTGATTTTATCATCCAATCATGTGCAAGATAAAAAGCTATTTTTTAGTTTCCTTGCATGTCCGCCTCGGATCTTCAGTGCAATTTCAAGTGCACTGTGCACTTGTAGTTGCCACTTGTAGTGCAAAGTGGATTTGCCTTTCGTAAATAACCCCCAGCGTGTATAAGAGCATCACAACACTCTAAGGCCGCGTACACACGATCGGTCAAAACCGATGAAAACGGACTGAAGGACCGTTTCATCGGTCCAAACCGATCGTGTGTGGGCCCCATTGGTCAGTTATCCTTCGGTCAAAAAAAAGAGAACTTGCTTTAAAACTTGACTGATGGACACCTGACGGATGGGTCAAAACTGATCGTTAGTATGCAAAAGCATCGGTTAAAAGGTCGACGCATGCTTGGAAGCATTGAACTTCGTTTTTTTCAGCACAAAGTTGTGTTAAAACACGTAAACGTCACCGCGTTCTAACACGATTGTTTTTTTAACCGATGGTGTGTAGGCACATCAGACCATCAGTCACCTTCATCGGTTAACCGATGAAAACGGTCATTTGGGCCGTTCTCATCGGATGGACTGATCGTGTGTACAAGGCCTAAAGATTCTTGTTAAAGTTTGATTTTAATTTCCAGAAAGAAACTTTGGAGTGCTATTGAAATTTACGTTGATACATTTATATTTATTCTAAAGAGGTTTTCAGGATCACTTTAATAATTACAACCATGCATGCGGATTTTTATCAGTCATACTGTACTCTTGTTTGTAATAACATTCCATAAGGATCAAAGGGTTAGATATAGGTTGAATTCTAAATACAAAAATCTATTTTGCTAGTATAGGGAATGATAAAATGATGGATATCTTAAAGTGATTCAAAGATGAGATTACACAAACAAATGTAACATTAGATTTGAAGGGTCTATTCTACAAGAAAGCACAGAAAGGAAAAAAAACATAATTCTTAGTCCTTAGTTAACAGATTTTCCATCACAGTGAAGCATTAAAGAGGATTAAGTAGCCCACACTCACAGATTGCTGCCCTTATGCTTTATGTTTGATTATGATATGATTTGATGGTTTCAGCTCAGTTCAGTGAGCAAGTCTGAACATAGGATTACCCTACTGCTGTCACCAGTTTGATGTATATAATAAAAATTTACATTATCTATGCAGAAAAAAATAAAAAATGTCCTATATTTGCTTTATACACATAATTTAATAATAATAATGAAGCAACAGTTACTACCTGTAATGTGAAGCCCCCCTTACCCATACACAGAGATGAAAGACCCTCAGTCAACTGTTGCTAGTTTGTTACCTCATTCTGGAATCTTTGGCTCTTTTTTGGGTGGAAGAAATTGAATGACACTCACTTTCATAAGTTAAGAGGCGTAGGACACAGGGTACCCAAAAAGAGATACTTAGGGGTTGATTTACTAAAAGGAGATCCACTCTACACTACAAGTGAACGTGTAAGTGAAGTTGCTCTAGATAGCTGTAGATCTGAGGGGAAGCTCTGAAATTAGTGGAAGCTCTGCTGATTTTATCATCCAATCATGTTCAAGCAAAAATGCTGTTTTTTTTTTCCTGGAATGTTCCCCCCCAAGATCTACAGCAACTGCCCTTGAAAGTGCACTTGTAGTGCAAAGTGGATTTTCCTTTCGTAAATAACCCCCTGAGGCCTCGTACACAGAATCCATCAAGAAACTTGGTGGCAGAGCTTTTTTGCATAGGAAAACGGTCATGTTCATGTTTTTCATCGAGAAAACTGTCGTGGAACTCGATGAGAAAAAAAAGAGAACAAGTTCTCTTTTTCCTAGTCGGAGTCTCAATTTCCTCGTCGTGTTCCTCGTCGGGCTGGTTTTCTATGAGAAACGCTTTCGTGTGTATGCTTAGAAACCCGCACATGCTGAGAAGGGTGGTGCCAGTGAAATCAAACTTCCCCTTTATAGCCTTAATCTAGGCTTACCTGTAGGTAAAAGTAGTTGTAACGGTTTACAACCACTTTAACTTGCTTGATGCATATGTGTGGCTGCAAAGAGGGATGACTTTAATTCTGTACATATAAGTACATGGATAGCCAAGGTGTTTGTGCTGAGACCATGGGGGTTATTTATGAAAGGCAAATCCACATTGCATTACAAGTGCAAACTACAAGTGCAAAATGCACTTAAAATTGCACTGAAAGTGCACTTGGAAGTGCAGTCTCTGTAGATCTGAGGGGGACATGCAATGAAAATAAAAGAACAGCGTTTTAGCTTGCACATGATTGGATGATAAAATCAGCAGAGGTTCCCCTTATTTCAGATCTACCCCTCAGATTTAAAGCGACTGCACTTCCAAGTGCATTTGCAGTGCAATTTCAAGTGGATTTGCCTTTGGTAAATAACCCCCCATGTTCACATTGTGCTTCCAGCAGTTAGTGAGCTGTTATAGACAGTTTTCATTCTCTAGTAAGGATCGGGATCCAGCAAAATTAGATCACTGTATGGCCTCGTACACACGACCGTTTTCCTCGACAAAATCCATCAAGAAACTTGGTGACAGATCTTTTTTGCCAAAGAAAACGGTCGCGTGTATGTTTTTTGTCAAGAAAAAAGACGTTCTCTTTTTTCTCGACGGGAGTCTCAATTTCCATGTCGTGTTTCTCGTCGGGCTGGTTTACAATGAGAAACACGTTCGTGTGTATGCTTAGAAACCCGCGCATGCTCAGAATAAGGTATGAGACGGTAGCGCACCTTCTGTAAAAGTAGCGTTCAAAATGGAGATAGCACATTCGTCACGCTGTAACAGACTTAAAAGCGCGAATCGTCTCTCACCAAACTTTTACTTAGCATGCAGTAACATGAGATTAGCAAAAGCAGCCCCAAGGGTTGCGCCAGTGGAACCAAACTTCCCCTTTATAGTGCCGTTGTATGTGTTGAACGTCACCGCGTTTGAGAACGACGAGATTTTGTCTTGACAGTGTGTACGCAAAGAAAGCTTGTCAAGATTCTTGACAAGCCTAACAAGGAACTCGTCGAGGAAAACGATGTATCATTTACGACGAGTTCCTCGGTCGTGTGTACGAGGCCTCAGATTCTCTACAATCAGTCAATACAGAAAAAATGACCTTTACACCAAAATGGCACTCTGTACTTTTCAGAGCAGCATTAGGGCAGCACATTTACCCCTTCAGATGAGCCATCAGAACTCCATGCAATGCTTAAAGCTTGTACTGAACTCTTCCAGACACTTCTCAGCAAGCACTATTTTTCCCCTGGTGCTGTAGTCTACCTTTCTGCACCTCCTACAGTGGATATACCCTCCAGGAGGGCAGAACAAAACTTGAGACCTCAGGCTTGGGTCCCTCTTTTTTTTTTTAACAGAATTTTTATTTATTTTTTGTCTCCAAGAGGAGAAGTAGAAGAGAAAACAAATGACAAACAATAAACAGTGAAAACAAAAGAAAGAGAACACATTGCAGCCATACATTACAGAATAAACAAAGGCATATACATAGTTACATATAAATCATTTGGAACCTGGTAAGACACTTAGCGACACCAAGGATTACATCATTGTGCCATAGACATCGACGCATGAAAGAACAAAATGTACCATGAGGAGCAAGGTCCGGTTATCTAGTGGGAACAATATAAAGGGGAAGAGAAAGGGATGGGGGAAGAAGAAGAAAGAGGAGGGAGGGGGGGAGAAGAGCAGGTGATGCAGGAAACCGGGCAAGAGAGACAGTTGGGTTCCTCTTTAGCACAGCAGGCAGTAGTCCTCACAGGAAACAACTCTAGCAGCCCATGCTTTCCAGGTGGTGGATTTGGGAGCAAATAACTTTCCAAGGTCATCCCAAGTATTTATATCATTCCCTGCATGCACCACTGGCAATAAACATACATATTTAAAATGCTGATTTATTGCATCTCCCCTACCCAGGCAACATCATACAATAAAATTAGTATATGGGATAGTGAAAGCAGAACTATAACAATCCAATCTCAGGCTGACTAGCTACAAAACTAAATCTAAGCTACTGTAATGACACTACTGTTTAGTGCAGGGTTCTACACATAGTTCATTCTAATTGGGGTGTGGATATCAACAAGGATTGTATCACCCTTTTTTTTTTGGACTATGAAAATTTAAAGCTTGGTTTGCAATACATGTTTGTATTTGTCACACAGGGTCAATACCACATAGGGGGTTATTTACTAAAGACAAATCCACTTTGCACTACAAGTGCAAAGTACACTTGAAATTGCACTGAAAGTGCACTTGGAAATACAGTCGCTGTAGATCCGAGGGGGACATGCAAGGACAATAAAAAACAGCATTTTACCTTGCACATGATTGGATAATAAAATCAACATAGCTTCCCCTCATTTCAGATCTACCCCTCAGGCCGCGTACACGCGATCGTTCAAAACCGATGAAAATGGACTGAAGGACCGTTTCATCGGTCCAAACCGATCGTGTGTGGGCCGCATCGGTCAGTTATCCTTCAGTCAAAAAAAAGAGAACTTGCTATAAAATTTGACCGATGGACGCCTGACCAGTGGTTCAAAACCGATCGTTAGTGTGCAAATGCATCGGTTAAAAGGCCGCGCATGCTCAGAATCAAGTCGACGCATGCTTGGAAGCATTGAACTTTGTTCTTTTCAGCACAACACGTAAACGTCACCCCGTTCTAACACGATAGTTGTTTTTAACCGATGGTGTGTAGGCACATCAGACCATCATTCAGCTTCATCGGTTAATCGATGAAAACGGTCCTTCGAATGCACTGATCGTGTGTACACGGCCTCAGATTTACAGCGACTGCACTATTTTAAGGTGCCTAGGGTTTATAAACAACAATAGACTGTCTGTTAATAGCATCCCCATGGCCCCCATGACATAAAATGCATACTTTTCTTAGGCTATTAAGGCCATGTATGGAAGACTGCAGCAATGTAAGCTTGCAAACTTTTCTTTAAACACTTAAGGACTGGGCCTATTATTCAAACTTGTTGTTTACGAGTTAAAATCATTTTTTTTGCTATATATATATATATTTTTTTAAAAACACCCTAGAGAATAATATGGTGGTCGTTACAATACTTTTTGTCACACCATATTTGGACAGCGGTCTTATAAGCTCACTTTTTTTGGAAAATATTCACTTTTTTTAATAAAAAAATAAGACGACAGTAAAGTTAGCCCAATTTTTTAAATATTTTTCTTTATATTGTGAAAGACGATGTTACGCCAAATAAATTGATAATCAACATGTCATGCTTCAAAGTAGTACCCCGCTTGTGGCAAACTTTTACCCTTAAAAATCTCCATATGCGACTTTTAAAAAATTCTACAGGTTGCATTTTTTGAGTTACAGAGGAGGTCTAGGGCTAGAATTATTGCTCCAACGATTGCGGCGATACCTCACATGTGTGGTTTGAACACCGTTTTCATATGCGGGTGCTATTCACGTGTGCGTTTGCTTTTGCATGCAAGCTCGCTGGGAAGGGGCCCATTTAAAAATGTGTTTTTTTTTCTTATTTGTTTTACCTTTTATTTTAATATTATTTTTTTATTAAAAATAAAAATAAAAAAAATGTGTCACTTTTATTCCTATTACAGGGAATGTAAACTTCCCTTGTAGTAGAAAAAAAATCATGACAGGACCTCTTAACCACTTAAGACCCGGACCAATACGCTGGTAAATGATTTTGCGATTCGGCACTGCGTCGCTTTAACAGACAATTGCGCGGTCGTGCGACGTGGCTCCCAAACAAAATTTGCGTCCTTTTCTTCCCACAAATAGAGCTTTCTTTTGGTGGTATTTGATCACCTCTGCGATTTTTATTTTTTGCGCTATATACAAAAATAGAGCGACATTTTTGAAAAAAAAACACTATTTTTTACTTTTTGTTAAAAAAAAAATCAAATAAACTAAATTTTAGTCAAACATTTAGGCCAAAATTTATTTAGCCACATGTCTTTAGTAAAAAAAAAAATCGCAATGAAAAAAAAATAGCTACCTAGCGGGAACAGCGACACTAATACAACGATCAGAAAAATGATCGCTTAGTGATGTTGATAATAGGGAGTGAAAGGGTTAACTAGGGCGGTGATCAGGGGGTTAAAACTTTATTAGGGGGGTGGGGGGGCTACCCTGGACCTAACACTAACTGTTTTTTACACTGCCTGTCACACTGACACTAAATGCAGTGATTACAAGGGGTTAATGTGCCTATGTGAGTGTGTGTCAGTGTTGTGTTGGTGCACACTTACTTGTGATGTCTTCTCTCATCAGCAGCGGTGGGAAACACTGCTGCGATGAGAGTTTACATCATTTCCTCCTTCCTGTGTAAACACAGGAGGAGGAAGTGACAGGAGCTGGGAGCGCGCGCATTGGCTGGGAGCGATCGCGGGGGGGCGGGTAAACGCCGACATCCGCCCGCTCATCCCGGATCGCTCCCGGAGCCAGGGGGACCCCCGCACGCCGCGGAGGGGGACCCGATGAGACCCCCGAACCGCACTTAGGCGGGGACGTAAATTTACGCCCTTGTGCCTGTACGTGCCATTCTGTGGCCGTATATGTGCGTGCGGGGGTCCTTAAGTGGTTAACAGGACATTTTTACCCCCTTCCTGCCCAGACCAATTTTTATTTTTCAGCACTGTTGCACTTTGAATGACAATTGCAACACTGTACCCAAATTTAATCGGTATGTTTTTTTCCCCACACAAATAGAGCTTTCTTTTGGTGGTATTTGATCATCTCTGCGTTTTTTTTATTTTTTTGCGCTATAAACAAAAGAAGAGCGACAATTAAAAAAAAAAACACAATATTTTTAACTTTTTTATTTAATAAATATCACATTTAAAAAAAAAAAAAAATGTTTCCCTCTTACGGCGCCTCTAGTCAGCTTTTTCCGGCGTATAGATAGTTAAAGCTGCTTTTATCCGGCCTATAGTTAGACATGCCATGTTAAGTATGGCCATCGTTCCCGCGTCGAAATTAATTTTTTTTAAAATTTTTGTGTAAGTCGTCCGTGAATAGGAATGTACGTAATTTACGCTAGTCAAAAAAATAACGTTGTTGCGACGTAATTTAGCACAATGCACAGCGGGAAATTTCTGAACGGAGCATGCGCAGTTCGATCGCCGCGGGGACGCGCTTCATTTAAATAAATAACGCCCCCTACACGCCGATTTGAATTCCTCCGCCAGAAATACACTACGCCGCCGTAACTTATGGCGCAAATTCTTCCAGGATTCGTTTAGTTAAGCCAGGTAAGATACGGCGGTGTAGTGTATGTCTGATACACTGCGCCGATCTATATGTATGTGGATCTGGCCCATAGCGTCTACAAAATAGGTGATAGATTTATGGCCTATGGCCCGGTAATGAAGGGGTTAATAATGAGATCTGGGGTCAAAAAGACCTCAGATCTCATATTTACACTAAAAAACGTTTTGATGTCACTTCCGCCCTGCAATGGTATAGAGCCATCTTCCCCTCACTCAGCTCCTTACCTAACAGGAGAACAGACACAATCGCCATGGGCTCCGGTAAGCGGCGGAGGGCACCGGAGACCACTTTTATTTAAAAGCGGACCGCCCGCTCTTAACCACTTGCTTACTGGGCACATATACCCCTCTCCTGCCCAGGTGAAATTTCAGCTTCTGGCACTGAGTCGCTTTAACTGACAATTGCGCAGTCGTGCGACGTGGCTCCCAAACAAAATTGACGTCCTTTTTTCCCCACAAGTAGATCTTTCTTTTGGTGGTATTTGATCGCCTGTGCGGTTTTTATTTTTTGCGCTATAAACCAAAAAGTGCGACAATTCTGAAAAAATAATACAATATTTTTTATTTGATGCTATAATAAATATCCCAATTTAAAAAAAAAAAAAAACATTTTTTTCTCAGTTTAGGGCGATACGTATTCTTCTACATATTTTTGGTAAAAAAAAAAAATCGCAATAAGCGACTGGTTTGCGCAAAAGTTATAGCGCTTACAAAATAGGGGACAGAATTATTATTATTTTTTTTACTAGAAATGGCGGCGATCTGCGATTTTTATTGGTACTGCGACGTTATGGCGGACACATCGGACACTTTTGACACATTTTTGGCGCCATTCACATTTATACTGCGAGCAGTGCTATAAATATGCACTAATTACTGTATAAATGTGACTGGCATTGAAGGGGTTAACACTAGGGGGTGAGGAAGGGGTTAAATGTATCCCAGGTGTGTTCTAACTGTGGGGGGAGGGGGGGTGACTGGGGGGGTGACCGATCTATGTCCCTATGTACAAGGAACACAGATCGGTCTCCTCCTCTCCAGAGACAGGACGCTGTCTCTGTGTAAAAACGGCAATGAGAGATGATCTGTGAGATCATCTCTCATTCGCCGCACAGATCGCATCGCAAACGGCCACTCTGATTGGCCGTTCGCCCCGATCTGTGATTGGCTGTGTCCAAGGGACACGGCCAACACAGGGCTTCCCCGCAGCGTGCTCTAGAGCGCGCTCGGAACGCCCAAAGGGGCGGCCGTCTTTTGACGGCGTGTTGGATATTCAGACCCGCGCTGTAGCTGTCATTCGGCTATAGCGCGTGTCTGAAGTGGTTAAAGAGGATACCGGGGTTATGGTAGCTAGCTGCTGCCACAACAACGACATCCCTCTTCAAAGAGCCACCGTATAATGACAGTGGTCGGTCCATAACTTGTTAAACACTGGCTGCTGGCTGCTGGCTGACTCAGTGCCACCCCTTCTATAAGTGCCGTTTGAGGCAGCCCGCCTCATGGTAAGAATGCTCCTTTTCTTAAGTATGATTTCAGTCTTTCCTAGTCAAGGAGTCACAGGCATGGAAAAAATGGGCAGCTAAGATCCAAAATGTCTGCCTGTTTAGGTAGTAAAGTCAGGATGATAGCCCTGGAGACTGCACATTCCAAAACAATCAGTGCCAGCTCTAATATTTCTGTGTTCACAGGTTTACTTTAAAGTCAACATAGGAAGATTGCAAGTCGGCCAGGTTGATTTTGTATCATTGTCCACCTAAGACAAGCTAGTACCTGGGTTCCTTCTATTTTTCAACCTCTGTTATCATATACACTTACACATGGACATCTCTTCACAAAGCATGCTACCTGGAATTTTAAACACATGTGGTATCCCCTTAGTGCAGGGGTCTCCAAACATCCTAAACAAAGGGTCGGTTTTTTGTCCTTCACACTTTTGGAGGGCCGGATTTTGGCCAGCGGGAGTAGAAATTTTCCTGGCATCATTGTTGGTGAACATCTGGTATTAGGAGGAGGAATAGTGCCCCATTGCTGGTATCATCGGGATTAATAGTGCTCTATTAGTTGTGTCAGTGGGAGAAATGGTGCTCTATTGTCAGTGTCAGAGGGCAGAATAATGTCTTGTATCAGTGGGAGGGATAGTGCCCCAAGGGCTGGATAAAGGCAAGCAAAGGGCCACATCCGATACTGATAAAAGAAGCATTATTTTGCAAGTACATAAATTTGGGCTAGTTTACATGCCAAATCTGCTAGTTATTCTTTTTTTTTAGTATGCTAACCTTTATTCTCTAATCAGATTCCCCCCTAAAAAATCATGGCATTTATTTGGAAAATATAATTTCATCTTATAGATAAGAAGACATGAACTCACTAGCAAATAAAGCTTTTTCTTTCCATCTTTTGCCAAACCCATCCTCTGGTAAAAAATCTAACGGTCTAAAGTCAGGTTTACGGCTTCCTTTTTATAAAAATAAACATATAAAAAAACAAGAACAAATAGAGAATTTTAAAATGTGAAGGTTTGGAGAAGGAAGGTGTATTGGGTTAGAAATGAACACTGGGACATCCTACACTTTATATGCAACTTTAAATTCTCCCTTCGAGTGTTGCATTTTCATTGCCCACACACGTTTAATCCCTGTCCTACTCTGCATTGTCTGAAATTAAAGTTGTCAGACTCAAAGAAGTCAATGGGGATTTTCTTACTTTCCAGCATCCTGCAGAGTGGCCCAGGGGCTGATAGCATGCCAGTTAGAAGGAATAACTGAATTTTTCATACTGCATATCTAGTGAAGGATATGACAGTTGAATAAACTTATGTGTTAATATATTTTTTACCAAGAGCTTCAGAACTACTTTTTGTAATTCTTTTCTAGATACCCAGCAAAAATAAATAGTCTTTTTCTCCAGTCTCCCTGCAGTGGGTGTAGGCTCCCTATTGTTATGAACTTTTCCGGAGAAAAAAAGGGGGGGGGCACGCTCATCTTAAAAAAATCATCTTTTGTTTAATATTGCATAGAGGTGAACTGACGTGCCACCTGGTACTAAATAATTCTTATGCATTTCACTCCTCAAGAGAGCTTAATCATAGCAATAATGGTAATTTGCCAGCATTAAAGTTATATCCATGTCACTGTAAAAAGCTTGTAACTGACTACAATGTTTTAATAAAACTTGGCAGGCAGATGCTGCATTGGCCACATAGTCTTCAAATATAAATATCACACAAGCCAGCCTTCTGAAAAATCACACCACTCTGGAATTTGGTATTAATGCTACAGAATACACCTTACCTTTATGATTTATATCGACATACAGTAAAAAATTATTAATATTTAAAAATTCACTTTGTTAGTAGGTAAGCCAGAGACTGTGAGCCAGGCCTTCTCTTCCAACATCAGTGCCTGACCTCACAATGCTCTTCTGGAAGAATGGTCAAACATTCCCATAGACACTCCCTAACCGTGTGGACAGCCTTCCAAGAAGAGTTGAAGCTGTTATAGCTGCAAATGGTGGGCCAACTCAATATTAAACCCTATGGACTAATGCGTACACACGATAATTTTTCGGGTTGTAAAAAAACAATGTTTTTAAGGGTCTAGAAAAAAATATGTTTATTTTAACCCGATTATTAAAATGGCCTTGCCTACACACGATCATGAAAAAAAAAATGCTCTAGCAAAGTGCAGTGACATACAACACGTACAATGGCACTTTAAAGGGGAAGTTCCATTCGGATGATGCCACGCTTTGGGCTGCTTTAGCTGAGTTTGCAATAGTAAAAGACAATTTGCGCTTTTCTGTCTGTTACAGCGTGATGAATGTGCTTACTCCATTACGAACGGTAGTTTTACCAGAACGAGCGCTCCCGTCTCATAACTTGCTTCTAAGCATGCGCGGACTTTTCACGTCGTTAAAGCCCACACACGACTATTTTTTACAACCTGAAAAACGACAAGGTTAAAAACGTCGTTAGAAAATAGAGCATGTTCGAAATTTTTATTGCCCGTATTTCAGAACCCGAAAAATGCTCTGAAGCCCTCACACAATCGTTTTTAATGACATAAAAAAAAACATAATTTTTTACAATCCGAAAAATTATTGCGTGTACACAGCATATGACTGGGATGCCATTAAAGTTTATGTGCGTGTAAAGGCAGGTGTCCCAATACCTTTGGCAATATAGTGTATCTTAGGGTTGTTGTGGGGGTGTAATAGGTGTGTTAATTAAGTTTGCAATTTATGGGCTTTAAGCCTTTATGCTAAAAACTTGCCAGCTTTGTTGCCAGAAGAGTAATGTGCCAACTTTAGTTATTTTAAATGTTTATCATATTTTTCAGTCATAAGATTTAACTCTGTACATAGCTCAAAAAGCATAACAGCCAGTGTAGCATCGTGGGGGAAATCTAATATTGGCTGACTTGTGCGTATTCTGCTTCATTTGCCGGGAAGAGATCTGTAAAATAACACCACAAATAAATGCTTTATGGCAGGGATAGGCAATTAGCGGACCTCCAGCTGTTGCAGAACTTCAAGTCCCATGAGGCATAGCAAGACCCTGACAGCCACAAGCGTGACACCCAAAGGCAGAGGCATGATGGGACTTGTAGTTTTGCAACAGCTGGAGGTCCGCTAATTGCATATGCCTGCTTTATGGGCACACCATACAGTGGATGGGTTGGATACAGATGAAGTATTATTAGAAAACTATTCCTGCAATTGATTTGCAATAAAGGAGGCATGCATCTGTAGTACTTGTGAGACGACCTGCCATATATATATGTAGGACCGGGTGTATGGTTCTACCTCAGTGATATTAAAACAGGGGGGTGGTCAGACTACTTAATATCCTTGATGAAGGAAGAAGATACTGATTGCAATACCATCTAAAATCATCTCAGTTCTGGAGTAGGAATTATGTTTGTAGGAATGAAAAGTGCAATCGCGCTTATTTAAACGCTAACAAACGTCAAATATATCCTCATCATGTAAGAGAGGTTGCAGCATAAGCATAGCACATTTCAGTTTGGAGGAGGAAACTAAATGGCAGTCAGCAGTAATGTTGAAGTCTCTGCATACAAGTGAACCTTTTTTTACTGTAAACATTTTGTAAACAAGTGCTTATGTTGGACAATGAGTCTCCTGAATGCATAGGAGATCACAGCCTAAGGCCTTGGCTTCCTTCCATAACGAGGCATTCTTAACCCCTTAAGGACCGATGCATGTACATTTACGTCGGCAGAATGGCACAGACAGGCACATCAACGTATATATACATTGCTGCCTTGACGTGGGTCGGGGGTCCGATCGGGACCCCCCCGGTACATGCGGCGGTCCGGTTTGCTGTGCGAGCGATCCGGGATGAGGGGGCAGCTGTTCGTTTTTGTCCACCCCCTCCGGATCGCTCCCAGCCAATCCGCGCGCTCCCCCGTCTGTCACTTCCTCCTCCTGTGTAAACACAGGAAGAGGGAAGTGATGTGATCTCTGCTCTCGGCAGTATTTTCAACCGCCACTGAGGAGAGATCACATCACACAGTAAGTCTGCACAACACTACACTGACACCAGTACACGCAGGCACATTAACCCCTTGCGATCACCCCCCTCCCCCTGTCACAGTGTCACTGAATGCAGTAATCATATATGTATGATTACTGTATTTAGTGTCAGTGTGACAGTCAGTTATTGTTAGGTTCAGGATAGCCCCCGTACCCCCCTAATAAAGTTTTAAGCCCTTGATCACTGCCCTAGTTAACCCTTTCACTCCCTATTGCCAGCGTCACTAAGCGATCATTTTTCTGATCGCTGTATTAGTGTCGCTGTTTCCGCTAGGTAGCTATTTTTTTTTATTGCGATTTTTTTTTACTAAAGACATGTGGCTAAATACATTTTGGCCTAAATGTTTGACTAAAATTTAGTTTATTTGATTTTTGTCATAACAAAAAGTAAAAAATATTGATTTTTTTTCAAAAATGTCGCTCTATTTTTGTATATAGCGCAAAAAACAAAAATTGCAGAGGCGATCAAATACCACCAAAAGAAAGCTCTATTTTTGGGAAGAAAGGGACGGAAATTTTGTTTCGGAGCCACGTCGCAGGACCGCGCAATTGTCAGTTAAAGTGACGCAGTGCCGAATCGCAAAAAGGGGCCTGGTCCTTTACCTGCATTTTGGTCCGGGTCTTAAGTGGTTAAAAGGATCGTTCAAACTATTCACATTCAAGTTGACTTTTTCTTCTGCTTACATTTGCAGGACACCACTTGTCATTCAGAACTGGTGTCCAGCTTTGAGGAGGAAGAGGGACGATCAGCCTCATACTCCGGAATAATGTAGTGGAGTTTTCATGTGTGATGGTCAGCTTTGTTGGGTAACCCCAGTGATATACTGTACAATACTGCGGTTACGGAGGGCTTTGGTTGTGGGCAGAAGGGATTTAAGTTTCTGCATGGTATACTGTGATAAATCACCCTATAGTTGTATAGTTGCATATCTTTAAGGAAGTTGTGTGGATTTGCGGCAAACCATCATAAATTCTTCTTTGATATGGAAAAAATGCACACGAATGAGAACATCCCTAGAAACATTTTCAGGAAGATGTTGTGGTTTTGGTAGTCTATGTATCCTGAGGATCACTAGGTCGGACTTGGGTACAGATGGCAGCACAGTTTGCATAAGCTTGCGGCATATAGCTGAAGTTGGGCTGGCTGAATGGTCTCAGGAATACCCCACATTTTCACATGTTTTCTGTGTGAACTATCCTCCAGATCTGCTGTCTTTGCTTTAAGCCACACCATTTCATCATCCTGCGTGTTATGTGCATTGACTAGTGTATTGTAGGAAGAAGAAAATTCACCCATTTTCTGCTCCAAATGGTTAACCCTCCCTCCCAGCTCCTGTGCTTCTATTTTAAAACTGTGCATGCATGTCATCATATCCAAATGGGAAAGACAACCGCTCCAGGTGAGCTCCAGGCAATCAATGTCCGTTTAGAACCCAGGCAGGTGCCGGCAATGCACTAGGCAATCAGAAGAAGAGGTTTGGACAGCCGCACTCAAAAATAGGTAAAATTCAAAAATAGCCCTTTATTGTGTATAGCTATGACTAAGCATTGAAGCTCAATGCGAAACACGTCAGCTGTTTTTTGTTCCCACTGTATGCTTTCTTTGTAGTGCATCTATTTATTTTACCACAATAAAGGGCTATTTTTGAATTTTACCTATTTTTGAGTGCGGCTGTCCAAACCTCTTCTTCTGATTGACATGTCATCATATCCTTGTGAAGAGAGCTACACAAAGAAACAAGCATGTCTTTGACAGTAGTCCCAGAAATAGGCTGATGGGGAAAAAGTTAATTGTATCAGCCAGCTTTCTGGTGTCATCTAAAGAGCTATGTTCTGTGCTCACCTCAGTAGCATGGTGTCTGCACTCTATATGGGGTTTGGACTTGGGTGGGCTCCTAGATACAGGGGTGGAGGCACCCATAGAGTGTGTCTGAGAGCCCAGCTGGGGGCTGGCATTTTGCGTGGGGTTCTGTGTGGCTGAGTTGGAGCCATTGGAGGAAGCCTGGGAGTAGCTCCATTCTACAGGCGTAAAGAAGTCTGATAGCTTCTTCGGCTGCGGTGCCTCTTTCCTCTTGCGGTTCATCTTCCCAGGCTGAACAACAGGGCAGACCACTGTTGGTGATGTCAATAGGATGGAGGGACTCCCCTGTAGTTGTGGATTTACAGCACTGGAGCAGAGCTAGGTTTTAATGCAGCTATACTGTAGTGCGGTAGTCATGCCCCCTCCCAGAATCCAACATTTTTAAAGAAGTAAAATACACTTTCCTGACATTTCCCATATCATATGTGCCAGAATATGGTTTCAGCCAGGTCAGTTATTTGTGAACACAAATGCACAGACCCCTAAACATAGCAAACAGAGGTGATCTTTGCTTCTCACCTACTGAACTGGAATCAGCTATGTAATTTGCATCTGTTCCCCAAGCCCATGGGCCATGTTAGTCATATAGATATGTTAAGAGTCTACTTTTGTATATAATTGGTCATAAATTACTAAAATGATTACAAATTTACATATTTACAAGCCAGTTGGGATCTTTTTCACTGCTAATAGGACCCGAATAGGTGGGCCACAGGTGAAAAAAGTTTGGAATGAGGCCACAGGCGGAAAAAGGTTGAGAAACACTGAAGTATGGTTATAGTCAACATCCTGCTTTGGTAACTGGCTTCTTACTGCAAAGGACGTTACAAAAAAGAGAAAACAATAAAGTGAAAAACTAAAGTAAGCAAAACAATTGTACCCATATTCTTTGTAATAAGTGGCAACAACATTTTTAAGCATTTTCAGGTAATAGAAAGAGAAAAAGTACACCTATTTTTACCCATGCTATTGTTTTTAATTAAATTCCGTTTGTGTTCCTTTGTGGTGGAAGTATAAGAACAGGGCATTGAAATGTAATTTGCAGTGTAATTGCAATTTTCATATGGGATAAATCTCACTGTGCAATGTTATTCTTTCAGCAAAGCAATGGAAGAATGTGCTAATTCCTGTTAGAAGAGAGTTTCAACAAAAGCCTTTATATTGTTATTGTAATGCATGTGGCTGTTTTAGAAAGAGAAAATTCAGATGCTTTTCAACCATGCAAGTATAGGTACTCAAGCAAAATGCCCACAGAAAGAACTGAAAAATCAATCTTGAAATGTCACATGTGATAAACTTAGAATGTGAAATAACATTTGCTGAAGATTTTCAGAAGGCCAAAATTAATTATAAGGATCATATAAAGCATTTAAGAAATGTTGCTTTAATCAGGCACTAAAATCGTGTGTTGTAAAAACATATTTGTGTGTTTTTCAAGTATTTACCCAGCAATTTTGATTAAAGATATTTTATTAAGGAATAAGTGCACTTGTAAAACACCTTAGCTACTTTAATAAATGCTGGCAAATACAGCAAGGTATGTTTTACATTCTCCCCTTAGACTCCTTTGAGGCCTGTGGTGGATTTTGGACCAGTGCACAAAGCAAGGTCCATAAAGACATGGTTGTGTGAGTTTGGGGTGGAGGAAATTGACTGACCTGCACCTCAACCCAATAGAACACCTTTGGGTTTAATTAAAGGGAAGACTGCGAGCCAGGCTTTCTCGTTCACATCAGTGCCTGACCTCACAAATGTGCTACCAATAGACACACTCTTAACTACTTGAGCCCCGGGCCATAGTCAAATGATGGCCTCAAGGTGGCTCTATAAATCCAGGAAGACGTCTTTTGACGTCTTTGCGTCCTCCGGCCACTGGGGGGGGGGGGCGCGCGCGCGTCCCCGAGATGCCGATGCGCATGCCTGGCTGCAGCGATGTCCGCCAGGTACCCGCGATCGGCAATAACAGAGCAGGGACGTCCTGTCAGGGAGAGGAGACAGATGCTGTGTCGCTTGTACATAGGGACACAGCATCGGTCACCTCCCCCAGACAATCCCCCTCCACAAACAGTTAGAACACAACTAGGATACACACTTAACCCCTTCCTCGCCCCCTAGTGTTAACCACTTCCCTGCCAGTCACATTTATACAGTAATCAGTGCATTTTTATAGTGCTGTTCGTTGTATTAATGTGAATGGTCCCAAAAATGTGTCAAAAGTGTCCGACAAAATTCGCAGATCGCCGCATTACTAGTAAAAAAAAAAAAAAAAAGGTCAGAATTCTATCCCCTATTTTGTAACCACTATAACTTTTGAGCAAACCAATCACTATACGCTTATTGCGATTTTTTTTAACCAAAAATATGTAGAATACATATCGGCCTAAACTGAGGAAAAAATCTTTTTTTTTTTTAATTGATATTTATTATAGCAAAAAGTAAAAAATATTGGGCCAGATTCACATAGAATTAGATTATCGTAGCGTTTCCCAAATACACTACGCCGCCGTATTTTACCTGGCTCTACGTGGAATCCAGGTAGATTTTGTCCAGTAAACGACGGCGGCGTAGTGTATTTCTCCCGGCGCAATCCATCTACGTGATTAGGGGGCGTGAAGCATTTAAAATAGGCGCGTTCCCGCGGCGATCGAACTGTGCATGCTCCGTTCCCAAATTTCCCGCCGTGCATTGCGCGAAATCACGTCGTTACGTCGTAGTAGCGTCGTTTACGTACATTCCTATTCCCGAACGAGTTACGTTAAAAAAAAAAAATTTAATTCGCCGCGGGAACGAACGCCATACTTAACATGGGTTACGCACTGTTAGACCAGCAAAAAGCTGCTCTAACATTACGTAGCCAAAAAATGATGTAGGCGATTGCGAAGGACACTCGTACCTTCGTGGATCGCCGTAAAAACTCATTTGCATACCCCGACGGTGAAAACGACGCGGACTCCACCCAGCGGCCGCAAAAATATCGCAACGTAGATCCGAAGGCTTACGAAGACGTAAGCCTCTCGGATCGAAGCCCGAAGCCACCGTATCATGGTTTGAGGATTCAAACTAGTGATACGGCGCGCAAAATTTGAAATTACTCCTGTCTAACACCAGTTAGATAGGCGTAATCGCTCTCTGAATCTGGGCCATTGTGTTTTTTTTCAAAATTGTTGCTATTTTTTTGATCAAATACCACCAAAAGAAAGCTCTATTTGCGGGGAAAAAAATACATCAATTTTGTTTGGGAGGCACGTCGTACGACCGCAAAATTTTAATTTAAAGCGACGCAGTGCTGAAAGCTGAAATTTCGCCTGGGCAGGAAGGGGGTATATGTGCCCAGTAAGCAAGTGGTTAAACCTTGTGGACAGCCTTTTCGGAAGAGTTGAAGCTGTTATAGTTGCAAAGGTGGGCCATCACAATATTGAACCCAACGAACTAAGACTGGGATGCCATTAAAGTTCATGTGCATGTAAAGGCAGGTGCCCCAATACTTTTGGCAATATAGTGTATATGTATGTATATAAACCCTATTAAACATCTGTGGGACATCCTCAAACAGAAGGTGGAGGAGCGCAAGATCTCTAACATCCCCCAGCTTTGAGATGTCGTTATGAAGGAGTGGAAGAGGACTCCAGTGGCAACCTGTGAAGCTCTGGTGAACTCCAAGCCCAAGATGGTTAAGGCAGTGCTGGAAAATAATGGTGGCCACACTAAATATTGACACTTTGGGCCCAATTTGGACCTTTTCACTTAGGGGTGTACTCACTTTTGTAGCCAGCGGCTTTAGTCATAAATGTTTTTGTGTTGAGTTATTTTGAAGGGACACTTATACAAGCTGTACAATCACTATGTTACAATGTAGCAAAGTGTAATTTCTTCAGTGTTGTCACATGAAAAGTTATAATAAAATATTTACAAAAATGCGAGGGGTGTACTCATTTTTGTGAGATATTGTATACATTTATATATATATATATATATAATTGAAATCTATCTTTGGGCTTGGTCTGGTGCCATGGAGTCTAGTAGACCCTCTGTGTTACCGTCAATGGAACAAAGAAAGGGAAGAACAGATGCTAAAGTGAGCCAAACAATACATATAAATACTCCAAGTCATGAAAAGTCAGACAGAAGTCAGAGACAGACAGACCTCTATCCAGAGTAAAGTCCACTAATGAGGGCAGGTTAGTACAGTAGAGACATGAGCTGCAGAGCTGAGTAACAAGCAGCAGATGGCAAAAGTTCAAGGATGATCTTCCCACATGGTTATAATTGCAACACCTCTTACCCCTGTTTCCAAAATCACCAGCTACCTCTATACCACTCTAATCCACTTAAAGGGGTTGTAAAAGTTTGTTTTTTATTTTCTAAATAGGTTAGTTTAAGCTAGTGCATTGTTGGTTCAATCCTTCGATTAGCCCTTCTAATTCTTTTTCTTTGTCTGAATTTCTCACTTCCTGTTTCTCCGCAGTAAGCTTGCCCCCATCATCTGAGCTGTTCTGGCTGGGGGTTAGTCAGCCAGAACACCTTACTGGAAGGAACAGGAAGTGAGAAATTCAGACAAAGAAAACAAAGACAAAAAAACATTTAGAAGGGACATGGAAGGAAAAGGTAAGTGAACCATAAATACACTAGCTTAAAGGGACCTATTTAGAAAATAAAAAACAAACCTTTACAACCCCTTTAACCACTTTAAACCCACACACTGTGAAATGACGTCCAAAAAGGGGATCTGTTATCATATGACGTCCTGTACTTTGTGTGGTGATATCTGAATGATGCCTGCACCCAGAGGCATCATTCAAATATAATTTTCTTCGGCGGGGATTCTGCGCACCATAAAAATGATCGTTTTTACAGGCGGCGGGAGGGGACATCCCCCCTCCCACCGCCATCCAGGGTTTCTCCGGGCTCTCCCGTTCCATCGGGGGCCCAGAGAGATGATCGCCGTCCGTTGGATATGCAGCGTAGAGATGACTGGTGACCAGAGACCGTCGGAGGCCCGGGTGCGATGACGTCACGCCCAGGTACCCGTAAGTAAACAAACCGCAATTGTGGCTAGTAAGAATGAGATCTGTGAATTTATTTTCACAATTTCATTCTTTTCCAGCCTGGAGGAGAGATGTGGGGTCTTGACTAAGCACTGAACCAGTGTGAAACGCGTCGGCTGTCCTTTTTTCCGATTTTTGCTGTGTCTTTATGGTGCATTTTCTACTGTTTTTATCAATAAAGACAACTCAAGAGTTTTTTTGGAGTGCGGCTGTCCATCCTTTTGAAATCTCTACGAGATGTGGGGTTTTATTGACCCTGCATCTCTTGTTAAAGAGGACCTGTCACACACTATTCCTATTAAGAGATGTTTACATTCCTTGTAATAGGAATAAAATCGATAGAAAAAAAAGAGTAAAAAAAAGTGTAAAAAAATAAATAAATAAGTAAAAAAAAAAAAAAAATGCCCCTGTCCCCGGTAGCTTGCGCTCAGAAGCGAACGCACACGTAAGTCCCACCCACGTATGTAAACGTCGTTCAAACCACACATGTGAGGTGTCGCCACGTGCGTTAGAGCGTGTGCAACAATTCTAGCACTAGATCTCCTATGTAACTCTAAACTGGTCACCTGTAATAAAAAATTAAAGCGACACCTATGGAAGTTTTTAAGTAACGAAGTTTGGCGCCATTCCATAAGTGTGCGCAATTTTAAAGCATGACATGTTAGGTATTTATTTACTCGGCGTAACATCATCTTTCATATTTTACCAAACAATTGGGCTAACTTTACTGTTTTGTTATTTTTTAATTAATGAAACCATTTTAAAGCCCGGTATTGAGGTGGTTAAGGATGAGAGGTCCAAGTATAGCACATTCAAACCATATACGGTATACTGTATGTCTATAAAAAATGCAGAATCCCACTGTAAAGCCCAATATATTTTTGTAAACAATGTTGAGAATCCTTCATTATTTGTTCAATTCCTTGCTAAAAAAATAAACCCCAAACACACATTTGCATATCACAAGAAAAGAAAAAAAATGTATATATACAGTATCAACCTCAAAGAAGGAAACTTGACCCACTTCCAAAGTCAGACTCGTATTTTTCAAATTATAGATCTAAAAGCATTAACATACTTTACATTTAAATATTAGCATGACCATAAATCTCATTTCCTTATCAATGCCAGTCTGACTATTATAATTTCACAATCAATTTTGCACTACATACATTATGTGAACTCAAAATGCCATAATGAAATATCCAAACTTCTAGATCAGGACTCTTCAGTGCACTAAGCAAAGCAATTATGCAAATAATCTTCTTT
The DNA here is from genome assembly GCA_029574335.1 of Rana kukunoris. NCBI lineage: Eukaryota > Metazoa > Chordata > Amphibia > Anura > Ranidae > Rana > Rana kukunoris. Next base: position 146,652,636 of record CM056053.1, read on the forward strand.
AGAATAGAATTGTTGGTCAGTGCAGTCAATGTAATCAATATGGCTTAATACAGAGCTGCACTTTTGCATACCGAAGATACAGTAGTAATTAATAGTAAAGAAATGTCTTGTTAATTCTTTCTGCTGAAAATGGACAAAACAAATTGAGCAGACTATTTTAAAAGATTGCTTTTAACCAAGGGCTGACACTGTTAAACATATTATTACAAAAAAAGTATAGCTATAAATATCATGTAATATAATATAATATTATATCACCTTATGTGTGTGCAAACATAATGCAAAGAACACTAAAATAAATGAATGAAACTACCCTACATATTCCCTACCTCCGGAAAAAAAAAAAAAAAAAAAAACGACGATCGCAGCAATACCACATATGTGTATGTTAGTTGTTTTTGAGTGTCCCTAAACACCATTTTCTGGGGTCCCTTGGTGGCTCTTGTAGCTCCTCCCCACATCGTATAACCCCCTAGGAGAAGCTCTCTCCCAGGGGTTACCTTGCGGGCACGATCCCGAGTCCATCATTCGGCGTCCATAGACGTCGAATGTAGGACTCAGCTCCGCCCCGCGGTGCCCACGACATTTGATTTGATTAACAGCAGCGGGAGCCAATGGCTGCGTTGCTATCAATCTATCCAATCAAGAGCCGAGAACCCCTGGCAAAGGAAGAGTGCGTCTCTGCCGGGTGAAACTCAACAGGCTCAGGTAAGTAAAACTGGGGGGCTGGTCACTGACAGGTGTTTTTTCAACTTAACCTCCCTGGCGGTATTCCCGAGCGTGACTCGGGGTTAACATTCAGTGCCAGAAGCGGTAACCCCGAGTCACGCTCGGGGTGCATTTTTTTTTCCCCCAAAAATTCCTGGCGATCCGGCGGGGGTTTCCCGCTGGATCGCCGGTCAGACTAGCCTCCCTGGCGGTCTTCACGTGTGTGGCACGGGGTGAGATTTTTAAGCTAATATCGGTAACCCCGTGCCACACACGCGCTTACCTCGCTGGATGCAGAAAAAGTTTACTTACCTTTTCTCTGCGATCCAGCGATGAATCCCCGCAGTACACGGCGGGCGGATGTCCGCCTGATGCTGTGTGTTCCGCCGATTCCCTTCCCTGCGAGCGTCGCGACGTAGGGGGGGGAACGGCGCCAAATTTAAAAAAGTAAACAAACACTATACATACAGTACACTGTAATCTTATAGATTACAGTACTGTATGTAAAAAATACACACCCCCCATGTCCCTAGTGGTCTGCCCTGTACACTACATGTCATTTTGTATAATAAAAACTTTTCTTTCTCCCTGCAAACTGTAGATTGCCCATAGCAACCAAAAGTGTCCCTTTATGGCAAAAATTGTTTTAGAGCAGCTAAAAAACAGCGATAATAAATCAGAATCACTTGCAGAATTTAGCGATAGCGATTTATGGGGAAATTCGTCATAAAAAAAAAAAAAAAATGACAGCAAAAATTCTGCAACTGAGCAAATTTCAGTGATTTTGATTTGATTACATTATTGAATAATTTTTACTATAATTATATTATCATTTGTGATCATTTTTTATAATTATTTATTATATTATAATTTTTAATTAAAAAAAAAAAAAAAAATCATACCCGGGATGCCTATTAGACTCTTGTTTGAATAGATTTAAGTGAGTTATTCCTAAGAATTACAAGCCTACAGTATAAAACGCCAAATTCCCTTGCAAATAATGGTACCGCTTTTAGCACCTAAAATCTTAAAGAATCATACCGCCAGGGAGGTTAATGCATAGGATGCATTAAGGTGAAAAAACACAAGGGTTTACAACCCCTTTAAAGTGGTTGCAAACCCTTTACAACCCCTTTAACCTACAGGTAAGCCTATATTAAGGCTTGCCTGTAGGTGCAAGAAACATCTCCCAAACCTAAAAGGTTTAGGAGATATTTGAAAAAAAAAACTGGCACCGATGTCTACGGCGCATGTGCTGTAGACATCATGTTCAGGCGCACTGAGCGTGCTGCTACTAACGGCATCATGCATCGGGAGTGATGTCATCGCTGCTCCAGCCAGTCACAGCGCCGGAGCAGTAATACCCAAAAGTCACTCCGGGTATCATGGCAGGGGCTTCAATCTCTAATGAGCTAGTATGCTATGCATACTGGCTCATTATGCCTTTGTCTTGCAGGTTTTTTTTTTTTTTTTCAGGGACAAGAGGGTTTACCTCCTTTTTAAGTATTGGGTGGGTGCAAGGACAGCATACTTTTTACAGTGTATAGGATATGTGGCTTTCTGAAGCAGGGAGGCTTTATCATCTTAAGTTGTTGAAATATAGTTATAACATGCACAGCTTTCAGAAATTGTGCTCTACTGCTTTTGTTTTCCTGCCTGTCTATGCCTGTCTAAGTGCAGGTGAAACTTGGTAACATAGACTATAATATATTTCAAACAAGACAGCTGTTGCTATAAATGGAAGCTGTGGTGCCATAATTTTCCTTTTTTTTTTTGTGTTAAGACTTGTACTGACTTAACATCTACCTTGAAATCAGTAGCTTACATAATATACTTCCGCCACACATTAGAGGTTTACTTCATTCCAGAATCTTTTAGGTTGGATCTAAAAAGGTTGGGTTTTTATTTTACCTTTAAATAGTTTTTTCATGTGCTTGTATGTTTTACTTCTTTTGGCTACTCTATGCACTGTTTTATAGCAGCACATTAAGCAACCAGGCCTTCATAAAGTTTATTTTGTATGCCTATACTGCATTGCATCAATTTTTTTTCCAGTATGTTGGATTTTTTCTATTACAGAAAAGCTGGCCTTATCAGCAATTGGGGGAGGAAAATAGTAGCTATGGCACCTAACTGTGCCTGGATTGTCTATAGGGAAAAATTTAAAAAGCCTAAAGCTGAAGTTTAGTCAAGAATCATATTTTCCTCTATAGCTGCAGTACATGTCCCTTACTTGTAATGAAGTATGTCCCACGTCATGCTGCTTCATGTACAAATCCTCTCTGCAGAGTAGCCAGTCCTTTTCCTAGTGGTAAACTTCTATGCTAGTGGGGGTTCAGGTCTTCAGGTCTGAACTGCATCCAAGATGGTCCAACTGGGACTTGCTCCCTCCTCTCATCCATTGTGAAAAACATGTGCATTGTTTACACTGAATATAACACAATCCCTGAAGAATGACAGAATCCTCTCCCTCTATCATCCTTCATTCAGAGATCATGTTATGTTCCGTCACACACAGTTTCATTTTTAAAAATAATAAATTAATTAAAACATCAAAAAAGTATATTTTGCTTACATTTTTTTAATTTTGTCAATCGATAATAAACAGAGCAATTTATTTTTAAACGAAAACAAAGCAAATCAAATAAATAATAAAAGCCTTATGCCTCATACATACTATCGGGCTTTTTGCCTGACCAAACTCACATCGGAATTCCGATAGACTTCCATCGGAGGAAAAGAGAACATGTTCTCTATGTAAACTCCAATGGACTTCGGTCGGAATTTCCATTGGAAAAAGTAACAAAATAACAAAGCTTTATTACGATTACCGTATTTATCGGTGTATAAGACGCAATCTAACTTTAAGGCTGCGTACACATGATGAGACATGTCCGCTCAAACATGTCCGATGGACCGTTTGCAGCGGACATGTCTCATGTCACACCATCGGACGAAAATCCCCTCGGGTTGAGGACGTGGTGACGTGGTGGTGACGTTGACGCCGCCACGTCACCACTCCAGGAAGTAAAATACTTCCACGCATGCGTCGAATGGATTCGACGCATGCGCGGAGATTTCTGTCCGCTGGTTAGTGTACTAACCAGCGGACATATCCGACGGACATGTCTCCGGCGGACAAATTTCAAACCATGCTTTGAAATTTGTCCGCTGGGAAAATATGTCCGCTAGCCCGTACACACGATCGAAGATGTCTGCTGAAACGGTCCGTCGGACCTGTTTCAGCAATTAAATTTGATCGTGTGTACGCGGCCTAAGATGGAAGTTTCAGGAAAAAACTTTCCACAACTCCCTGTGTATAACACGCAGGCACAGTTAACCCTCTATTTTCAGGGTAAATAAGTGAGTGTTATACGCCAATAAATAGAGTATTTACAAAATTTAAAAAAATGCAAATATCCATTTGGATGCGATAAAGCCCATGGGGCAGATTCACAGAGAATTAGATTCTCGTAGAGTATCAGAAATACACTACGCCGCCGTTTTTTACCTGGCTCTACGTGGAATCCAGGTAGATTTTGTCCAGTAAACGACGGCGGCGTAGTGTATTTCTCCCGTCGCAATCCATCTGCGCGAGTAGGGGGTGTGAAGCATTTAAAATAGGCGCGTTCCCGCGGCGATCGAACTGCGCATGCTCCGTTCGCAAATTTCCCGCCGTGCATTGCGCGAAAACACGTCGTCACGTCGTAGTAGCGTCGTTTACGTACATTCCTATTCCCGAACGAGTTACGTTAAAAAAAAAATATATATTTTCAAATCGACGCGGGAACGACGGCCATACTTTACATGGGTTACGCACTGTTAGACCAGCAAAAAGCTCCTCTAACATTACGTAGCCAAAAAATGACGTAGGCGATTGCGAGGGACACTCGTACCTTCGTGGATCGCCGTAAAAACTCATTTGCATATCCCGACGCATGAAAACGACGCAAACTCCTCCCAGCGGCCGCAAAAATATCGCAGTGTAGATCCGAAGGCTTACGAGGACGTAAGCCTCTCGGATCGAAGCCCGAAGCCGCCGTATCATGGTTTGAGGATTCAAACTAGTGATACGGCACGCAAAATTTGAAATTACTCCTGTCTAACACCAGTTAGACAGGCATAATTGCTCTGTGAATCTGGGCCCATGTGTTTACAACTTTAAGCAAGAGTAATATTACTGTATATACTTTATTAATGAAGTATATATATAGCAAGTAGCTCATTGAAAAATGTATCTACAGAGTTTTTCATTGAATGCATTTTAGGAAAAAGGTTTTGATTTCTGTTACAAATCCATTATAGAAACTATAATCCATTATAGAAAATATATATACTGACAACATTGTGAGAGTGAAAGCACCAGTAAAACCGAATTTATTAAATACTTTTTTCAGCTCTGTGTATACAAAGGAGAATGGGGGAGCTCATGTCCATAATGGGGGTGGTACTGACAAAGCCCCAAGTGATCAACAATGGCTCAAAAGTGATATGGTCCAGAAATATTTAGACAAAGTAAAGGTAGATAAAGCACCTGGACCAGATGGCATACACCCACGGATCCTAAAAGAATTGAGCTCTGTAATTTCAAAGCCACTGTACCTAATATTTAGGGACTCATTAATAACAGGAACCAAAGCTCAAAAACACAGTACCAAACTCTCACTGTGTTCATACAGAAAGGGACGGGGCTGGTAAATGACATTAACCTGTCCCCCACTCATCCTGAAATATCATTTATGTGTGCCCACTGCAGTAGCCAATGGGAGAGGAGGAAAGCCAGCCATGCTGTGGGAGGGGACACTGGGCAGCAGGGGGAATCTGTACTGCAGTTAATGATTAGGGTGTGCCTGGGCACACCTGACACACCCTATGCACACGCCTATGGCATGGAAAGATCTGGTGCTAGCATCTAGGTCTGTGGAAGGAGCTCTTATGTTATATTAGAAAGTCTGAACTTGTTTCCTTTGCCACAGTGCTGATTGGCTGTAGCAGTCACATGACTTATGAGAAAAAGGTGAATGGCTTGCCTGTTCACTGCAGCCAAATCTGGAGCATGAGCAATGGGCATGGCAACGGCTAAGCCGAATGATATCATGCTGCAGCAGGGACACAGAGAAGCAGATGGCAGGAGCGAATGGCAGAATTAACCAGATAGTTATTACCATTATCCATAAGACTAATGTGATAATGACTGAACATTCCAAAGATTTTTGATTTAGTGACACATTAACACTGAAAAGCTGAGAAAGTATTGCAGCTTGGAATAAGTAGCTCTACAAAATTAGTATGGTGCCTTAACTTAATGTATAATTGGAACAGAAACAATAAAAAATAATTTGATGCTTCACCCACTACCCTAAAAATAAGAATAAAACCCTAATTTATTTGATTCATGAAGAAAGGAAGGCATGCAAATGCTGTCTGGTTTAAAATTGACTTACAATATGCATTAGAATATGCAACACATAAGATAGAGCCCATCTAATTTCCTGGCTGAAGGACATCCAGCATCATCTAACTCTTTCTATAGCCCTGTACACACGATCCGTTTGTCTGATGAAAACGGACCGATGGACCATTTTCATCGGACGAACCGATCGTGTAGGGGCCCCATCGTTTTTTTTTTCCATCGGTAAAAAAAAAAATAGAACCTGTTTTAAATTTTTCCTATGGTTAAAAAACCGATCGTCTGTGGAGAAGTCCATCGGTCAAAAATCAACGCATGCTCAGAATCAAGTCGACGCATGCTTGGAAGCATTGAACTTCATTTTTCTCAGCACGTCGTAATGTTTTACGTCACCTCGTTGGATTTTTAACTGATGGTGTGTAGGCAAGACTGATGAAAGTCAGCTTCATCGGTTATATACGATGAAAAAATCCATCAGACTAGATTCCATCAAATATCCGATCGTGTGTACAGGGCTTAACTTGTTTCCAGCTGGAACCCAGCAGCCTCTTTTATTCACTAGATTTCATTATTTTTTTCAAACATGGAAGCTCAGCATTACAAGTGGGCATTACTTAGGTAGTCTGCATGCAAATGCATTCTGCCTAGGAATGCACACTTCTCCAGAATACCCATAAGGACAATTTGATATTTACATAACTTCTTTTAGGAGCCAGCTCACTGCTTGCTTTGGGACTGAGCGTTCTTGAGATGAATACTGAGGAAGGGAGCTGTGTTGTTAGCTAGGACCTACTTGCATTGCCTGGAGAATCATCACAGAGACACAGTGATGACATCACTGGGTCTAAAAAAAGGTATTTCATGAAAAGAGAAGTTTTTTTTTTTTTTTTAAGAAATGCATGAAGGGGGAAGGTTGACCAGGGAAGGGAAACTGTTAACAGATTAAACTTCAGCTTTAAAGCTGAATCAGAAATGAAATACCAGAAAACAACCATTGAAATGCACTGTCTACGTTTCATCTACAAGACTTTACCAATTGATATTCTGTGCTCTTTTGTTGCCATCTCAAACAGGAGAAATCAAGCTCAGAATTCCAAAGTGCTTATACAAAAACAATTTCACAGGTAATAAACAGCATGAGTAGGTGAAATGATTAGAATCCCATTTAAATTCATGAATTTTGCAAAAGGCAAAGCTCCAGAATAGTTTAGTAAATCGGGAAAAATGCATCACCTAGTACCTGGACATTTTGTTTTTTTCTGATTGGACAGTGAATTCCATAATTCATGACTATGGGCATCTCTGATTATAAACACTGGGGGTAATGGGCTCTTAAACTATTTCCATGGCATGAGTATACATTATTTACACTAGAACAATGACAAGTTGGTTGAAGATCTTTCCCCTCTATCATTTTTAAATGTGATTTCTACAAAACGCAAACAAATAATTTACAGCACAGCAAATCTATTTAGCGGGGGAATGCAGGTATGATTGTTATGTTGTTAGATACAGTACATAAACAGAAGGCTGTTTGGCTATGCACATGTAAGAATAGAGCTATGTTAAATATTCATGGTAATGACTTATAGCCAACCTTATTTACAAGTGAACAGATACAAGATGAAGTACTTACACAGATTTAAGCAAACACATGTCTATGTCACCCGCTGCTAGGATATCTGTGGCTTTTAACCCCTTCCCTTCCATTCTCGGCATCCATTTAGCAGGGCCATTACACCCAGAGAGTGGAAAGAACCAGTCAGTCACATGCCCAAGAGACTGAGATCTGTCATTGGTAGCTCAGCCACTAAGCTGTGAACATGCAGTGAGAGCACTCTCAACACAGAAAGCTCTGCTGCCCATGGATGCATACAGTATGCTTGGTGTATAGGTGTCAAAGCCTACCTTCTTTGCTGCCGCACATACAGTGCCTTGAAAAAGTATTCATTTGTCATGTTACAACCAAAAACATAAATGTATTTTATTGGGATTTTATGAGATAGACCAACACAATGTGGCACATCATTGTGAAGTGGAAGGAAAATGATAAATGGTTTTCAACATTTGTTACAAATAAATATGTGAAAAGTGTGGCGTGCATTTGTATTCACCTAACTAGTAAATAGAGCCCACCTGTGTGTATTTTAATCTAAGTATAAATACAGCTGTTCTGTGATGTCCTCAGAGGTTTGTTAGAGAATGTTACTGAACAAAAAGAATCATAAAGGGCAAGGAACACACCAGACAGGTCAGAGATAAAGTTGTGGAGACGTTTAAAGCAGGGTTAGTCAAAGCTTTGAATATCTCATGGAGCACTGTTCAATCCAGCATCTGAAAATGGAAAGAGTATGGCACAAATGCAAACCTACCAAGACATGGTCGTCCACCTAAACTGACAGGATGGGCAAGGAAAGCATTCATCAGAGAAGCAGCCAAGAGTGCCATGGTAACTCTGGAGGAGCTGCAGAGATCCACAGCTCAGGTGGAAGAATCTGTCCACAGGACAACTATTAGTCATGCACTCCACAAATGTGGCCTTTGTGGAAGAGTGGCAAAAAGAAAGCTATTGTTGAAAAAAAGCAATAAGAAGTCACATTTGCAGTTTGCGAGAAGCCATGCTGGGGGACACAGCAATTATGGAAGAAGATGCTCTGGTCCGATAAGATCAAAATTGAACTCTTTGGCCTAAAAGCAAAACGCTATGTGTGGCGGAAAACTAACACTGTGCATCACCCTGAACACACCATACCCACTGTGAAACATTGTGGTGGCAGAATCATGTTGTCGAGATGCTTTTCTTCAGCAGGGACAGGGAAGCTGTTCAGAGTTAATAGGAAGATGGATGGAGCCAAATACAGGACAATCTTAGAAATCAACTTGTTAGAGTCTGAAAAAGACTTGAGACTGGAGCGGAGGTTCACTTTCCAGCAGGACAATGAGCCTAAGAATACAGCCAGAGCTACAATGTAATGGTTTAGATCAAAGCATATTCATTTGTTAAAATGGCCCAGTCAAAGTCCAGACCTAAATCCAATTGAGAATCTGTGACAAGACTTGAAAACTGCTGTTCCCAGACACTCATCATCCAATCTGATAGAGCTTGAGCTATTTTGCAAAGAAGAATGGGCAAAAATGTCACTCTCTAGATGTGCACAGCTGGTAGAGACATACCCAAAAAGACTTGCAGCTGTAACTGCTTCACAGTTATGTGCCAATTTGTGTTGGTCTTTCACATAAAATCCCAATAAAATACATTTACGTTTTTGGTTGTACCATGACAAAGGGGAGAAAGGGGGGGTTTTATATTACATACCGATAACCACTGGGCATACTATTTTTTAACCTTTAAATCTGTGTGAAAAACAATAACTAATGCATAAAATAACAAGCAAAATTAAATATTACATTCTAATCCAAAATTCCTCTTATAGACCAAGCAGAAATAAAATAAAATCAAGGAATCAGTTCAAATTAGATTATTAACCTAGTCATGCACAACAATGTCAGTATTGATAATGGGGCATATTCAGGTTGGTAACTGACAGTGTAAAATGGAAGATGTGTGCACGTTATAACATAATGCAAAATCAAAACTCCAACGAAGCAAGGGTTCCATCTCTTATAACAGCAATCAAGTCTGTTTCTGGATCAATGGTATCTTCTGCTTTGCTTAGACAGGACCCCCTGGTGCCTTCAAAAACCTATTCAATCACTTCAGGGTAGTTTCATGCTTCTTTGAATTATAACTAACAACACCGACAAAGGTTGAATACATTTGTACTGAGTAACTGGAAAGGCATTATGTAACACCATGTTAGCATTTACAGGTTCCTTTGCCTAGATATTCTGTCTACAAAATTTCATTAAATCTTAAATCTTTGAAAGAAACTTTTGATCTATTCATCCTTTTTGTGTCTTTTATAGTTTTTTTTTAGTAAATATGAATGTCTTTTTAATTTGTGTGGCTTGATCCATGAGACGATTTAACTGTTCATGATACCCAATATTCAGAAATACAACTGGATGAAAAAAAAAAAAATCCAGGTACTGCAAACATTAATTAATACCTTCATCTCTAAAAATGTAAAGCATGGCACTGAAAACTAAGCTGAATATTAATTGAAGGTGTAAATTTACTACTGGTTTTACTACGTTTTTTTTTTTTTATTGATTTCCAACATTATTATTATTTTCTGTAGCAACATGAGGTAAAATTGAAGGTTTGGTTGGTCGAATTAAAAAAATAATGGTGGCACCATCGGATCACAAAACGCAAACATTTTTTGATTTTCAAAACAGAATTCTTTCGAAATTCAACCATATATGGCCAGCCTAACTAAAAAAATTGTATTGTAAGCTTTAGAGGGCAGCCCACCTTGAAAGAGTGCTATCTTAACCACTTCCTTACTGGGCACTTATAACCCTTCCTGACCAGGTGAAATTTCAGCTTCTGGCACTGCGTCGCTTTAACTGACAATTGCGCAGTCGTGCGACGTGGCTCCAAAACAAAATTGGCGTCCTTTTTTTCCCACAAATAGAGCTTTCTTTTGGTGGTATTTGATCATCTCTGCGGTTTTTATTTTTTGCGCTATAAACACAAAAAGAGCGACAATTTTGAAAAAAAGTCAATATTTTTTACTTGTTACTATAATAAATAGCCCATTTTTTAAAAAATAAAATAAAAAAAATTCTCAGTTTAGGCCGATACGTATTATTCTACATATTTTTGGTAAAAAAAAAAATCGCAATAAGCGACTGGTTTGCACAAAAGTTATAGCGCATACAAAATAGGGGACAGAATTATTATTAATTTTTATAATTTTTTTTTTTACTAGTAATGGCGGCGATCTGCGATTTTTATTGGGACTGCGACGTTATGGTGGACACATCGGACACTTTTGACACATTTTTGGCGCCATTCACATTTATACTGAGATCAGTGCTATAAAAATGCACCAATTACTGTATAAATGTGACTGGCAGTGAAGGGGTTAACACTAGGGGGGCATGGAAGGGGTTAAATGTATTCTGGGTGTGTTCTAACTGTTTGGGGGGAGGGGGGTGACTGGGGGAGGTGACCGATGCTGTGTCCCTATGTACAAGAGACACAGATTGGTCACCTCACTCCCTGACAGGACATGGATCTCTGTGTTTACACACAGAGATCCATGTCTTGTCCCTGTAACCGCCAATTGCGAGTGCCTGGCGGACATCGCAGCCGCCGGGCATGCGCATCGGCATCTCAGGAATGCAGCGGGCACGCGCGCGCCGCCGGCGGCGCTCGCGCGCCCTCTAGTGGCCATTAAAAGCACAGGGCGCATATATGCGCCCTGTCAGAGATTCAGGACAGCCCGACGGCCGCAAATATTCGTACGGCCGTCGGGAAGTGGTTAATTAGCTAATATATTGTATATCCCTGAATTCAAACTTCTACATTTATTGATGGCTAACATGGTACACAACACTCTGTTGCTGTTATCTAAACATATGATATGGGAATAAAATCATACTACACAGCTTTATCAACACACCTTAAAAAATAAGCAATGCTTACTCATATTAAAAAATTATGCCATTGGGAGGAATCTTTGCACAATCAGTTAAAGTTTTGTTCTAAAAAAAAGCTACAGTATATCATCAACATTCCGGAATTCAAAGCTATGAAGCTTATGATATGAAAATGGTTCAGTTCATTAACCTGGCAATGTAAAGTGTGTAATTTCTATTTCACGGTTCAATAGAACAACATACAGTTGCTACTGTAAACCAAAAACTAGTGTCGTAGCACTTACTCTGATGTCAGATGTCATACAAAAATGCTCATGCAATCACATTTCAGAAACTCTTGCGTATATTTCTTAATCCTGACCTTGGAATACTGCCACTGACCAATCATCAGAATTGTATACTGATCAGAAGAACGCAAGTAGGCAATAAACGCACAATACAAATGATACTAAAAGGTGATGCACAGTCATTTAGTCCTACCTGGAGTATTCAGCAGCCTTGACATCTTACAGGAATATGAAATGTATTGTTCACATTTCTCAGCACTGTTCATGATTGTTGAGATTTGATCCATGCTTGTGCTGTAATTCAGCTGAAGTACTACTCGCTTCTCTCTGCTTGCACCAACAACTGATGTTTGGGGTAGAAGGTCATGGTACAAGGTAGTCCAAACTTTATCCTCTGTTGAGAAAAAAAGACCTTACTTAGAGCAAATCAAGTTTACGGTTTACTGCCAGTATGATGATAAATTCATCACAAATATCTAGAGTTGTTGGGTTTTCATGTAAATGATTGGATTTATTGTTCAGTGTAAGTTCATCCAAATTCAGTAATTCTCACACTTTAGGAATGCTTCCTTTTCAATGTGTGTCTCTGCCACCTTCTGTAAAGTTATTTATGATTACTTCACACTCTTTTTTCACTTTTACATTACGGATCCAACAGGCACAGCAGGAGACTTTTGTATAGATTCTTATTGGCTGTGCCACGTGAGATGTGTTAGAAGGCTGGCGCTACCCTAGGTAAATCTTGTCAATGGAGAGGTATTAGAAACTGGTGATTGCATCAAATAACTGGCCCACCCAAAAGTAATCCTGCTCTTTAAAGTGGTTCTAAAGGTGGTTCTAAATGGTTCTAAAGGTGAAGATTTCTTACCTTCATGCATTCTATGAATGAAGGTAAGAAGCCTTCTATGTGCAGTGGCCACCCCAGTGCCCCCCCCCCCAATCCTTATGTGAGCTCCCTCTGATCCAGCAATGTTCACGATAGCCTCAGCTGTCCTGGGACTCTTACTTTTCATTGGCCCATTTGCTCCCACTGCTAACAATCACAGCCAGCCACAGCCACTGTTATCAAAACAACACCATATATTTAATACTACTTTAAGCAACATGTGTCGTTATTATCTTCCTCCCAAAATCCCTGGTGCAAAGAAGGGTGAGCAGGCAGATTAGGATCTAGGGAGGACATGTTCTTTATACCATCATGTGTTTTTATTAACGTATAATACATATTAGTTTTAAAATGTGATATAATATATATATATATATATATATATATATATATATATATATATATATATGGTGTCCCAGTACAGGTATTTGCTGTAGGCCCTGTCAGATTGAGACCCTCGGCTTGTGGGGCCTCCCCTGCAGGGACTCAGCTAGTCATGATGTGATTTATACTGTTATGGGTGATAATACATTTATTAGGTGCGTATAGCTTTAAGAGTTTTAGTCCGCCATTTTATGTTTAGTCAGAGTGTATGAGAGTCAGTAGGATTAAGTGCTAGACAAGACCTTATGGTGTTGTATTATACTTTAACTTGTAACAAACTTTAAATGTAAGTTCCAAGGGGAATACAGATAAGACTCTATGATCCACAGCTCTCAGCCAATGGGCTTCAGTCTCCCTCAGCTCTCAACCAATGGGCTTTAGTCTCCCTCAGCTCTCAACCAATGGGCTTCAGTCTTCCTCAGCTCTCAACCAATGGGCTTCAGTCTCCTCACATCTATATAAGGGGTGGGAGATCCTGTTTAGGAGAGTCTAGCGCTACACACAGTTTCTGGCAGGTCAGAGCAGATTTCAGTCAGAGGAGAATCAGTGCAGGCCAGAGACCTCCCGTTCAGGAGAAAATACAGCAAATCGCGGAGTACCCCTAAATACTAAAGAATCAGTACTTCAGCGCAATTATCGGATCAATCCTTCATTCCGACGAAAAGCCTCAAGTCTACCGACACTTCAGTAAGTGCATCTATTCTTCAGCCTAGTCAAGCATAGGCCCAGTATTACTAATCCGGCCGCAAAAGCCGAAGATATATGATAAGCCAGGCCCAGGCATTGTCAGCTGTGTGGTCCTCTAGAGACTGTCTGTGGAACCTTTGCGACACTTTGTGTGAACGCTGTGAAGATTTTGACATCTGTCTTCATGCCAGTAAAGCCTTCGTTATATTGACCCCTGTTGTGGACTGTGTTATTACCACCCTAGCTAGCGGGGATACGGAGGCCCCCGGAGCTGTAGTTTCCTGGGGTATACCAAGACTACAGTGGCGTCACGTGACAGAGAGGGTTAATACCATCTGACCCTCACTAAGGGTTAATACCACCAGACCCTGGGCTCCCAGCCCCAAGAACTAAGTAGCTAACCATTAAGCGTATGTGCGTGGCCGTGGGGCTCCCCCTCCCCGGTCATCACATATATATATACTGTATATATATAAATTATATTTCAGGTAGCGAAATGTATCTCTTAAATTGTAAGATGTTAATGCAGGATCTAACTACTTGACAATCATCTTGTCATTTAAACTTTATGTAAAATGACTTTTAGCTTTCATTTGACCTCTTTTATACTCCTAAAGGTCCTCTGCAACGGTAAGAGCCCTTTCACACTGGGACGTTGTGAGCTTCGGTGTTAAAGTGCTGCTATTTTTAGCACCACTTTACCACCCTTTTAGCGGAGCGCTTTTACACCCTGCTAGCGGCCGAAAAAAGGTTAAAAGCTGCAGCTGCGGCTGCGCTTTGCCAGTGCTTCAGCGGCTCGGCCCATTCATTTTAATTGGCAGGTGCGCCTCAAAGATGCTATTTGCCGGTCTTTTTGGACATCCTGCCAGCGCACCGCTCCAGTGTGAAAGCCCTTAGGCTTTCACATTGGAGAGACAGGAGAGGCAGGGTCTGAGGCTGGCCATACATTATACAATTTTCTTCTTTAGATTTCCTTTAGATTTACCAAAATCATATAATATTAAGTAATATCTAAACACTTTCAATGTGTGTGTAATCAGGCAGGCTGCTTTACTACAATTTTGAACACTTTTGAAGTTTGTTAAGCCAGCTAATACCATCAGCTCTACCCACAGTTAGGCTACTTTCACACTGAGGCACTTTGCAGGCGCAATAGAGTTAAAAATAGCACCTAACAGAATACTTCCCTCTATGGGAAAACAAAAACCTGCAGGAGATTGTAAAAATGGGAAAAGTGAAAGAATGGGAAAAGCTAGGAATAACTAGGCTGGCACAACTATATATAGGAGACACATTAAAATCTTTTGCAACATTAAGGGAAGAGTATGACATACCAAACTCCCTGTTTTATACTTACCTGCAGGTCAGACATGCCCTACAGGCCCAATTCAAGACGGACCTGGCAAGAAGGCAAAAAATCCCCCATCTCCAACGTCTGATTGATTCCGAGAGTACCAAGGGAATTATATCAGACCTATATGCAAAGATTAGCGAGGGGGCGATTGGGGGAGGAAGTCCAGGAAAAAACAAACAAAGACGGGAAGAGGATATAGGCCATATAACAGATGAGCAATGGGAACAGATCCTCGAGATGGGGAAACTGGTGTCACTAGCCCCGTCACAAAGAGTCTCCCACCTGTTTTTACTTCACAGGGTTTATTATACCCCAAAGAGGTTATACAACTTTGGGAGAAAAGCAGATGATAAATGTCCCAGGTGTCAAAACACAGGTGACCTTATCCATATGATGTGGAAATGCCCGAAACTACACAGATACTGGGGTAATGTACTAGAGATAATAAATACAACTTTCGGGATAGATCTGGAACTGGAGGCTAGGGTTTGCTTGTTGGGAGGTATGGAGGTGAGATTGGAGCAAAGGGGCAGTGCAGTAGCGGCGGTAAGATGTCTGTTCCAGGCCAGGAAACTAATAGCACAAAAGTGGCAATCAGAGAAAGCGCCTACAACGGCAGAATGGGTAAACACGATCAACGCCACAGTATGGAAGGAGAAAGCAACTTTAACTAGACAGGGCAACTTTAAAAAATTTAAAAAGCTGTGGGCGCCCTGGCTGAGCAGAATGGGATGTCCACCCTAGGGTGGGGAGAGGAATCATGCCGGGCTGTTGGGGAAAGGTCTGGGCGGAAGGGAGAGGTAACGGCAAGTGAGAGGGAGGAAAATCTTAGAGAAACATGGTGATAGTCACGTAAAAAGAGAATAGAGAAAACCATAATATAAAGTGCACCAACGTGGGACAAATAAGAAGGGTGGGGGGAAGGGGTACGGGTAAAAGGGGCACAACCAAGGTCTGAAGATGCGCTATATGTATAATTATATTCACAACGATGTATGTAAAGAAAATAAATGCATGTGTATTTTTGTACCACAAAAAACTCAATAAAGAATATTGAAGTAAAAAAAAAAAAAATAGCACCTGCAAAACACTCTGAAAGAGCCTACAGATAGCTTTCACACTGGAGCGGTGCACTGGCAGGGCGCTCAAAAAAGTCCTGCCAACAGAATCTTTAAGGCATTGTAGGAGCGGTATATACACTGCTCCTAAATCACCCCAACGTATTTAAATCAATGGGCAGTGCCGCCAGTTAAAGCTACCTGCTAGCGGTCGAATAGCACCGCGAAAACAACAGTAAAGCGCTGCTAAAAATAGCGTTGCTTTACCGCTGACGGCGCAACTCCCCATTGTGAAAGTAGCCTTCGATTTTGGCAAATTCAGCAGGAATCAGTCTAACTTCAAGCTGTATATGATGATGAGCATAAGACCAATGGATAGTAAACCATGAAGTTATATGAAAGGGAAAACTAAGATCGTTTCTATTATGTTTATATAAGTCTCCTGCTATGAGGTTGACTGTGCAATTGCCAGTTAAGGTAGCACAGTACTGAATAACAAAAAAATGCACTGGCTATAAAGGGGGTAACACTTTCTGGAGGTCAAGTGGTTATACAGGTTTAAAAAAACGATGCAGTTATTAGTGTATGTAAAGATATTTTTTAAATACATAATTCTTTTTTAATAATTTTTTTATTTTTATTTGTTTTAAAAGTACACAGAAAGCTGTGATAATATAAAGGCTGGCTGGCTGTTATGTTGATCCAAAAGCTTCAATATTGGCTTTGATTTTGTATATGGATCTTTTGTCACTTTGACATTCTAATCTGTATGCTTGTTCTGTGTTAATGGCTTGGAAAGTATTGAATCCAGAGACAGACGGGTAACTAGCATTTTTAGGAGAAGGTCAACAACTGTAGCACCTCTCATCTTTCTCTCATTACAAGTTTACTTTAAAAAACATTGCTATAGTCTTTTTCCCCAGATTATGTACTTAATTCCAATCTGCGCATAGCCTTTCCTAAAGTGTCTGTTTGTATTCTGTTACACAATTTTTATTTTGGACAAGTAACTCAATTTTGACAAGTATTTTGTGTCATTTTATGCTATTTACGGTTGCAGTTTGTAATTTTCCAAAACACTGCATAGACGGGAACTTTTATACCATGTAACAATGTGCATTTTTTCAGAATAAAATGTTATACAATAGGAATCTGTTGACGATTCATATTTTGGGGTGATAACAGATTGAGCATATCTGGTGGACTAAAAATGATACACCAGTGCATGTTTTCTGAAGGCATCCATTGATTTTGCTGGTTACAAGTGATGTGCTTGCTTATAAACTGCACTGTTATCAAAAGCTATTATTAAAGAGGACATTTTTACCAGTTTTAAGTCACCTTTTTCAATTTATAAGTTGAAAAAAAATGTTCTATATGCTTTTTAATATTAATTTAATTTAAGTCCTACAATAAAGGTCTTTTTGGGGTGCTTCCTGTGGAAGTGTTTAGGAAGAGGATGATATGGGACAGGCTATCAGGGGTGGGTTACGTCCCTCACAAACCCTAGGAGTAGTATAAGACTTATGCCGCGTACACACGGTGGTTTTTTGCGATGAAAAAAAACGACGTTTTCTGTGAAGTAAAAAACGACGTTTTTGAAACGTCACTTTTCAAAGACAATTTTGCATACACACCATCGTTTTTTCACAAAAAGCAAGGTTACGTTCACCACTCTTTTCCATTGAAGCTCGCTTCATAACTAGCTTCTGGGCATGTGCGGGTTGAAAAACGTCGTTTTGAACGACGTTTTTGCTACACACGGTGACTTTTTGTGAAACAAAAAACGACGTTTTGAAAAACGACACAAAAAATTCAAGCATGTTGGAATTTTTTTGGGGTCGTTTTTTTGAAGACAAAAAACGACGTTTTGCCCACACACGATCAATTTAAATGACGTTTTAAAAAACGTCGTTTTTTTTTCATCGCAAAAAACGACCGTGTGTACGCGGCATAAGAGAAAATAACCCAGGACAATGTTGTCCCCAGTTAACCTGAGTTTTTTTTTTTTTTTGCTTTCCGTAACTTATGGCACATAAGCTCCTAATGCTCCAGAGCCTTTTAAAGGAACACTAAGATTTAATGATAAATATTGAGGGGTGGTGCTGGTTAGGCAACAAGGTGTAAGTTTAACCCACATCCCAAATTGATATATGCACATGGAAACGTTTAGGGAGTGGGTGTATAGGATGTACAGTGAGTCATCAAAATCAGGACAGTAGCATTACCCCTCTTTCATGTTTTTAAAGTGAATGCAACAATTTTTGATGTTCCGAGCAATACCATAGGGTCAGTGCAAATAGAAATTCATAAATGACATTATAATGCATGATATTTCATTCTGCTATTATGTTTTTATGCTTACAACTGTCTTTTTAATTTATAGACATATCTTTCATTCTGATTACAATCACATATTCTCCTGAAGAAGAGTAATATCTGTTTCAAACTCAAAATGCGTTGGGTTCTCCTCGCTTGTGTGATATATATGGAGGAATGATTGTACCCTTATGTATTGCACGTTTATTTTGATGACTCACTGTGCATCCTATACACCCACTCCGTCACTTCTAAAAAAATACTTTATACCCAATCATACACTTTTTACCTTTTAAAATCCCACCAGAGGAATAATTTCCATGTGCCTAAGATGTAATGCATCAAGAGAAGGGACTAACTGGTTGCAAAAATTGGTAAATATATTCAGAAAATCTGAGTTCATACTTGCCTCACAGAGAGAGCAGAAGATGAAATATCTGGAGGATGTGTTGCAGAGGAACCTATTAACCTCCTTTCCAGAGGCTAGCAGCAAACTGTTTAATGGGCAACCTGGCTTAGAACCTTGTGTTGGTGAATGGAGGAGCGTGATAAGGGTGGCTGCCAAAATGATACTTACATTAATTAATGTTTTAGTCCCCAGTGCTATATGCTGTCAGGAGCTATCGGTAACGACTTCAGTCACATTTTTGGTGATTATAGGTCAGATGTTGACACCATCAGAGTGGTTCGCAATATTGACTACTCAATTACAAGGATGCCCTACTGCCAATGTGCTCTATGTACTAACATTTTGTTTTTTTGTGGGCGTCTGTGAAAGACGAGTTTGCCTGTTCCCGGACACGGTTCACTGGCTGACATTTGTTAAAATGAACCAGTCCTTTATCATTGACAACTTCCAAGCCACTGCTGCAGATGCTACCAATTCATTTTTTGGGGGAAATACTGCCAAAGTTTTTTTTATTCCTGTGCAGATTTGAATTAAATACTGCTATCATTGCCATCTCCTGCCACCTTGAGCGTGTCCTGCAACCATTTTCATTATTTTTCTACCACTGCTGCTCTAGCTCAATCAATATCTAAAGACACATGTCCATGAAGTCCAACCTATGTGTGTAATTAGATGTCAGTATTAAATTGTAAATCTCTGTATGTTGTGGTCGTTCAGGTACTTATCTAATAGTTTTTGAAACCATTGATGCTCCCCCGCTGATACCACCGCCTGTGTAAGAATTCCACATCCTTGTCACTCTTAGGCCCCATACACACGAGCAGACACATTTGTTCAAATCGGTCAGACAGACGGCGCGCTGACGTGCCGGTGACGTTGACGCCGCCACGTCACCGCACCAGGAAGTAAAAAACTTCCGCGCATGTGTCGAAACCATTCGACGCGTGTGCGAGAAGACATGTCTGCTGGTTAGCGTACTAACCAGCAGACATGTCGGGCGGACGGGTTCCCAGCCGACAGATTTGAAAGCATGCTTTCAAATCTGTCGGCTGGCCAAATCCGTTGGCTCGCCCGTACACACGATTGAATCTGTCTGCTGGAACGGTCGGGCCGGCCGTTTCCAGCAGATAGATTTGATCATGTGTGTACGCGGCCTTACAGTAAATAACCCTCTGCGTAGTTTGAGGTAAACCTCTTTTCTTCAAATTTTAATTAGTGGCCACGTGTCTTGTTAAACTCCCTTCCGTGAAAACGTTTTATCCCTATTGTGGGGTCACCAGTACGGTATTAGTAAATTGAAATCATATCCCCTCTCAATAGATTGGTTTGGAAAATAATAACGATTCTTCATGAATCCATGCTGATTACTGCTAATGATACCGTTCTCATTACTAAAATCATGTATATAGTCCCTTATCATCCCCTCCAAGAGCTTGCATACTATTGATGTTAGGTTAACTGGTCTGTAATTCCCAGGGATGTATTTTGGGCCCTTTTTAAATATTGGTGCTACATTGGCTTTCTACAATCAGCTGGTACGGTTCCAGTCAGTAGACTGTCAGTAAAAATTAGGAACAATGGTCTGGCAATTACTTGCCTGAGTTCACTAAGTAACCTCTGGTGCAAGCCATCTGGTCCTGGTGATTTATTCATGTTAATATTCCCAAGTCTAATTTTAATTCTGTCCTCTGTTATCCATGGAGGTGCTTCCTGTGATGTGGCATGAGGATAAACTCTGCAGTTTTGGTTACTGAAGCCACCCGATTCCCTTGTGAAGACTTAGGAGAAGAATAAATTCAATACTTTCGCCATCTCTCCATCCTTTGTAATCAGATGACCTTCCTCTTTCTTTATGGGGCCAATATGGTCTGTCCTCCCTTTTTTACTGTTTACATACTTAAAGAATTTCTTGGGATTTTTTTCGCTTTCTTCCGCTATGTGTCTTACATATTCTATCTTAACTGCCCTAATTGCACCCTTACATTTCTTGTTGCATTCCTTATAAAGTCTGAATACTAATGAAAATCCCTCAACCTTGTCTTTTTTGAAGGCCTTCTCTTTTGCTTTTTTATGCATTTTTACATTGGAGTTAAGCCATTAAGGACTTTTGTTCACTCTTTTAAATGTATTACCCAATGGGATGCATTAGATCAGTGTTTTTCAACTCCAGTCCTCAAGGCACACCAACAGGTCATGTTTTCAGGCTTTCCATTATTTTGCACAGGTGAATTGATCAGTTTCACTGCCTTAGTAATCACCACAGCCATTTCATCTGAGGGAAATCCTGAAAACTTTACCTGTTGGTGTGCCTTGAGGACTAGAGTTGAAAAACACTGCATTAGATAATGCCCTTATTTAATATGCTTAAACGCAAACCCATCCCTCCTCCATGTTCTTTGTTTCTGAGATTTTATCTTAATTTATTCCCTCTAGCAAGGTTCGTAGTTTAGAGAAGCTGGCTCTTTTGAAATTCAGTGTCTATGTATTCCCCTTATGTTTCCTATTTGTGTGATTTATACTGAAGCCAATTGACCTGTGATCGCTGTTTTCTAAATTGCCCCGTATGTATACATCCATGATCAGGTCTGTATTGTTGGTAATCAGTAGATCCAGTTATTTCTAGTTGGCGCATCTACCATCTGAACCATTAAATTGTCCTGCAAGGCATTATTAGACGAATGTGTGGTTCCCTCCTTCCAGTATATGTCTAGATAACAAACTTTTCCCATTATGATAACACTTCTAATCCTTGCTGCTAATTTAAATTGTGATAGGAGATCCGTCTCCTCCTCTTAACATATTCCCAGTATTATTTTCCCCTTAGATTCATCCCTTTGTAGCTCTACCCATAGAGCCGTCTCCCAGGAATGGTTGACCTGGTTGACGGTGACGGCACTACACATTCATTTAAAGGTACGTTGCTGGCTGATGCTTAGCACTGTCGGCTCCCTCTCCCCAAACATTTGGCTGTTTCTCTCATTCATTTCATTTTACATTAACTAAACCGTATGCCATTTGCTGAATCTTTTTATTTTCAGCCTTCCTGTGCTGCGCTTCATGCTGACCTCCTCTGGCCATTCTCAAATACTACCTCCCCTGGATAGGTAGATAATTTACTGTGCTGTGCTTCACGCTGACCCGTGCTGGCTATTCTTGTGGGCTATTCCCTTTGGACAGGTATATAATTTATAATTTTACCCTACCTGAACTAAAATTGATATGATATATATATATATATAGTTTTTCCATTTTGCATATATTTTTATGCAATCTGTCCTTTATTTTAGGGACTATACAATCTTTCTAAGTTTGGCAGTTTCTGGCCTGGGGCTTGCTTCCTCTTTGGATATATGGTGCCTGTCTCCCAACTCCTGCATACCATCTTTTCAGGAATACCGTTCACCATGGATGATTTTTTTACCCTGTGTTTTTATTGAGTTGCCATCTCTTGACTGGTATGTTTTTTGTTTATCTTTCACCTTTTATGCTTGCTGTTTTCTTTTAAAAACTTGACATGATTGTTAAAGCTATTTTGATGTTATGGTTATGTAAACCTGATGTAATATAATTTGTTCCCACACAGACTCCGGCCCCCGAAGAAGGGAAACTCCCGAAACGCGTAGGGCCTTGTAGAGTTTATTTATGTGGATCAGTCTCAATTTTTTGCAACTTTATGATGTGTTAAGTGTTATATTGTATGATCTTTTTCTATACGATTAAATATTTATTATTATATATAATTTTTTGTCTGCATATTTACACTTACTATGGTTGCCTAAAAAGCCCCTCCCTTGGGGGAACCTTTCAATCATCTCATAGTCATTCCACCTCCTCCCTAGCTCCCTTAGTGATGTCATCTTTTTACATTCACTTTTACATTATTCTTGATATATAGGCATACCTTCCCCCTTTTTTATCCTCTCTCCCTGTGATAAAGGGTATACCCTTAAATGGTTGCCAATCAATCATGAGAGCTGTTGAATCGGGTCTTTGAAATTCCCACAAAACCCAAATCCTCCTTGTACAACAGCATCTCTAGTTAACCGATCTTGTCCGCCAGGCTCCTGGCATTGGTGAACATGCCACATAGTTTAGACCAGTCGAATACTATCCTCTTATTGGGTGTTTGGAAATTGCAGCTAGGATTTGTTAATATACTTACCTTGGGCTTATGTGCTTTAGTCAACCTACCACTAATGCCCTCAATTCTACCCTCTGGATGTAAGCCATAGCAACCAATGAGAGTTTTTCTTTCAGTGTTCCTCCTTCATTAAATTTAAATGCAATTGGTTGTTATAAACTGTTGACATTTACACAACATAATTATGCTGCTTTATTAAATCAGATATTTTAAGTCTGATACAATCAATTAAACATTTACAGAGCATTGTGTTAACTCTATTAGAACCCAAACATTTTGGAAAAAAAGTTTTTCATAGTGTCTGGGAACTACAACAATATTCAGGCATAGTTTTCTTACTGAATGTGGTGTGTTTTTAGCTATGTAGATTCAAAACTGTGCCAAAAGAGACAGTAGCTACCGTATGTAGGAAAGAGCCCCCCTGTGAGTTAGCAAATGTCATTCTCTGCATGGTGACGGACAGATCATCAGGAAGGGATGCTCACTGACTGTGAAGACTTCCACCTGCTCCCACAAAATTAGGTTATCATTTGATATTTTCTCTTCTGGGCTCTTTTGTTCTCAGCATCTCATAAACACTATGCCAATTACCATAAGTTGCACAACTTATGTTGGAAATATACAATGTGTCTTAATAGAGGTTAATTCGAAAGGATGCCTACTTCCTAATGAGACCTAAATTTAGGTTAATCATTTAAGCAGCCCTCAAAATTTACACTCGCCTGCTCGAATTTTGCGAGTAAATTTTGAGGTCTGGCAATTATTTGTTATACATTCAGCTGTCAGTGGGGAAGCCAATTTGGAAAATGTCAAGGGGATATGAATACTTTTTCACGGCCCCCTTGTTACAGTATAAAGTGAGTTTCCACATTCCCCTCACAAACCCCACATCTTTTTGGAGCCCGCATGTGGGGATGAGGCCCTTGTCCGCTCAACATGGGCCAGGGTGCCTCGCATTGGGGAGAGGTTTTGCTGTAAACAGTTAATTCCATTGGGTAGCCGGTTGTCACATAGGCATAGATACATCATCGGGCGACCAGCTGTTCTGATTCACAAATTTACTGGGTCCTGTTGTTGACATAGGATTTACATTGGGAAAATGATTTATAATTTTCCTGTCATAGTGTTTGTGTTGTTATTTGCCTTTACATTTTTGGGCGTATGAGTAAAGATGGGTACTTACATATTCATTGTAGTACTCCATGTAGTATTCCATGTGCTCAAATCCATATAGGGGCTGGATATCTGGGGCCATCCTACTTTAAATGTGACTTTCAGATTTGGATAGGTTTCGTATCCCCGCTAAACATTACATCTTATTGTGGAATAGTCAACATTAGAATACACAAATCCTTTAAAAGAAAAACAGTCTTTGGGGACACCCTAAAACGTGCATGTAAAGTTGTGGATGCAGTATGATTTAAGATTAACACGGGTGTTGACTTACTAAAGTAAGAAGGAAAAGGGCCAGATATACTTGGGACCCCTTTGTTCTAAAGAGCGTGCCCTGATTCCCTTGCATCCATTTTTTGTGAGGCCCTTTTCCCCTCAACACGGGGGCAAGGTGTCATGCAAGGGGGGGGGGCAATATTGAATGTATGTGTTGTGGTGTGGTTCAAGGGTATTGGGGAAAGAATACTCTGTCCTCCCTTTCCTGACTACCCAGGATGCATGCCTTTATTAAAGGTCTGGTAAAAGAGGACCCCAAAAGGAAAACACATACAGCCTAGAAAGTCAGTAAACCAAAGATAGAAACCATGTGGTGCCCACCCTTTTGAACAAAACTAGACTAAATGCCTTCCACATTGGAAGGGTAACTTTTAAGAGAGAAGGTGGTCAAGCTTCACTCTTGCAAGGTTCCTTTTGAGAGAACACGGACCTCATCCACACATGCAGTCAACAAGAGGATCTTGGAATTTGCTGGGGAGACTTCTCATAATCTGGATACACCCTTTAAAACAAGAGCCCCCCCCCCAAGATATAATTTCCCACCCAGTGAAATGGGTATAGGGTACATTAAATAGTCCATATCGGGCTAATAATGTTGCCTGTAATCCTTAGCTGGTTTGTTCACAAACAGAAACCAGAGGTTATGGTGAGCAAACTGGTTTGTTTTGACCAGTTTGTTCCACTGTTCGCAGTAAAACTTTATTAAAAACAGTGTTACAAACAAGTCTTATGAATTATACATGTATTTATCCAGTCATAATATAATAGGACTTTCTTACTCGGGATGTATTTGGTAAAGATACAAATAAGTGATTTGTATAGTTGCTGGTATTGTGTAGATGTAACAGAAAATTTATATAATAAGCATATATATTATTTCAATGTTATTTTGCTCACCTCGGACATCTTACCGAAGTTTTAAGTTTTCCACGGACACCTATACAAATGTCATGGCCTGTGCTTTTATGGGCAGTTAGTTTATTTTCATAACACAGTTCACAGCACTTTGCTTTGCAATAATATTGTAGGTCTTATGGGGACTGCAAAGACTCAGAAGCAGTAAAGTGCATTGGTTTTAGGATATCCACTTTCATTACTAGAAAACAAATGTAGCTAAGCAAAAAGTGAGGGTCATGATGTCTCAGATCATATAATATACTGAAAAGTTTTGCTGTGATTGTCTGGTAACAATAGAATACATTCAATGCCAGAAAGTTGAACCAGCATTTACTTTATTATTGTTCTAGTTAAAATCTGTAAGATCAATTTAAGAGAACCAGTAAAGGAATAAATAAGGGAGTTGCCACTGCTGACATGTTTTAACAGAGCAAGGGTTGTTATGGTCTTCTTGACTTCATTGCTTATTGAAGATGTTTGTCCTGGGCTTGGATCTTTAAATCAATCAGCAATGGCAACACTGATTAAGCACATTTCTGTTGTGTGAAACCTACCTTGACCACTGCTGGTGTCCTCTGGTGTCATTTTGGATATTTTCATATTCCAAAAAACTTTACTTGGAGCCCAGTCAGGTGCAGCCGTTTGTTATTTTGACAGTTTACCATGGAAGTGACCCGGGGCTAGCACTCAGATGTGTGCTGCAGTGGGCATATCAGTTACATCTGGAGTGGTGAGTTCTTTTCAGTTGAATGACAACACCCAAGTTCCTTCCCTGAAGGGACCCCTTAAGCTATGATAAAATTAAGTTGTGACTATTTGAAGCAGGACTTGGTGCCAGTATGTGTTTTCATATTACCTGATGCAACAAAATGGAACGCCGTTGGCTGCTTTTTATAAAATGGGTGAAATAACAGAGGCTACTTAAATAGGTGCAGGGAGGCAGTTGCACTGATGTCAGCTATTGTAGTGTAATACATCCTCAAAATGTAATTAAAGTTGTTCTTTCATCAGATCTGCTCACCCTGCTCCCATCTTATTTTAGAAAGCTGAAAGGCTGCTGTATCACTTCTGAAAGGGTAGATGATTTAAATGACCTCAATGTTTCTGCTGATATTGATGTTAAATGTCAATAAACTTTTTTTTTTTTAAACATATAACACCCTATCTTTTCTTGGTTTCTGCAATGGTATTGCACAGGACAGCCCCATACTTCATCTTCTGGGGTCCCCCACCTGTGCTCCAGTCTCCTTCCCCTCTCAGTGCACCACCATGGGATGCCACTTCCTATGAGAGTGAACCTACAGGCTCACCCCAAACCAGATGGGCACAGCATTACATTGAGATAGAACTTGGGTAAACATGGAGGTGATGGTAATTGGCGCTCCTTGCCTCACGCTGACAGAGTGTGAGGAGAGGAGAGCCGATCAGCGGCATCTCCTCACAGAGGACACCTAGGAGTGTAATCAGGGCACTGATTATCAGTGCCCTGATTACAATAAAGCACCCACACTGCCAGCAATAAGAGCCCACCAGTGCCAGCGATGAGTGCCCACTACTGCCAGCAATCAGTGCACACCAGTGCCATCAATCAGTGCCCACAAGTTTCAGCAACAAGTGGCCATTAGTGATGCCAGTCAGTACTGGCTATCAGTGCTGCCCATCAATGCCCATCAGTGCCGTGCATCAGTGCCCACCAGCACTACCCAGTGCTGCCTATCAGTGCTCATCAGTGCCAATCAGTGCAGCCTATAAGTGCCCATCAGTGCAGCCTATAAGTGCCTATTACAAAACTTACTGACAGAAACTAAGAAAACTTTATTTTTTTGGTTAAAGTGTAACATGACCACGCAATTGTCATTCAAAGTGCGACAGCAATGAAAGCTGAAAAATGACCTGGGCAGGAAAGGGGGTGTAAGTGCCCTGTATTGAGGAGGTTAAGGTCCCTTCTAAAAGATTTTCCTCTTTACATCCTGTTCTGTGAATATAGAAAGCCTCAGAAGTTTCTCATAAAGCAGCTGCCTTTTCCATAAGGCTAGTATGCTTACCAGTAAGACAAGAGTCAGAGCCCCAGCTTGTATCAAATAGGACGCACATCCCTGACGGCCAGTCAGAGGATGTGGAACAAACAGTACAAAGCCACTGCCTAAAAATAAAGACACCTCTCACTGGTCAACCAGGGCAGAGGAGCATAGCTGAAAATGTCTGGAAACTGCTGACACTGAGGCCAGAAGAGAGAGGCTGAGCAGCTTCTACTGCTGGAATGGGCAGATGAGGAAATAGGAGTGGGTCTAATGTCCCCAACATTATGATACATAGATGTTATATGTATGCCTGTTTATTGGCAGTCATGACAGATTTTCTTCTGAAGACCCTGTGAGGGAAGCCACAATTATGTATTTATTTCAAAAAGTGCAATTTAACAAAGTGATGGGAACACAATGCATTGAAATAATCTATACAGTAAAACCCCAAGTGCAAACAACGGGGTAGATTCACGCAGAGCAGTGTATAGTTATGCCGACGTAGCGCATCGTCTTTACGCTACGCCCACACAACTTTGAGAGGCAAGCATGCTATTCTCAAAGAATATGCGCTCAACGTTGCGCCGGCATAGCGTATAGTTGTCAGCGTAAGCCGACATAAGTCAAAGTAGGTGGAAGTGGGCTGGAAGTGGGCGTGATTTATTATATTAAAGCGTGACCCCATGCAAATGATGGGCTGAGCTCCAAAAAACGAACTGCGCATGCGTCGTCTCTTGGACACATCCCAGTGCGCATGCTCACAGTTAAGTCAAAATAGCTGCCTAAGATACGTCGAACACTGCCTACGACGTGCACGTAACCTACGCCAAGCACTATTCATGTAGTACTACGTAAACGGCGTGCGCAACGTAAAATTCGACGGCGTCTGTTCCCTGGCCCATACCTTTGCATTACTTGCGCCTCCTATATGAGGAATCACTTTACGCCGGACGTAAGCATTACACAAACCGCGTACATGAAGCGGCCGTTCATGAATCAGCGTATTTTACTCATTTGCATATTTAAAATAGGAACGCCAAATGCATCCAGCGTAACTATGCGCCCACGATATGACGGCATAGGCGGCTGAAGCCTTGCTTTTCGACGTATCTAGCTTTGTACTTACGACGCCATATCTTTTGATACGTCGGAGTAAGTCCGTTGTGAATCCGGGCCAACATGTTTAAATAATATGCTTTAGGCACAGAGCCGTAGTCCCCCCCCAACTTTCCCTTCATTGCCCTCTCCTCTACACTTTTTCTCTACTTTGTCCCCCCCTCTTTTAATAATTTTAATTATTGGGTTAACATTTTTGATATATTTGTTATGTCGTTTCTCTCATTCACTCTTGGCGGACCATTGTCTACTTAGGCTATGGAGAGAGACACCCACGCGACCGGAGTAACCAGACTCCCCTGATAGTTGGATGGGGAGCTGGGTCTTCCCAGTGGGTGGAACGTAGTCTAAGGCCTAGGATTGGGATCATGCATTAGGTCATAGACACAGTGGCACTGGGTACAGTCTATGATTTGTAGTTGAGAAAGGCGTGTATACCACACTTATTTGAGCAAATGAGTAAGGCCGCATACACACGATCGGTTCAAACCGATGAAAACGGACTGAAGTTCATTTTTGCCATGGACCTGGAGATACTAAAGTGTTTCTACTTGACATCTGTTACACAGGAGAGGGTGGCTAATAAATCATAATTCATGTATTGCAGAAGATGAGACATTGTGGATAGTACATATTGCAGGATGTCTTGGGATATTATCAGGTGTAAATATCTTCTGTCTGAAGATGTGGGTTGGAACTGAATCAGCCTGGTTCCTAAACCTCTCCTTTGGTATGCTAATGCCCCACCAGCCAGTTCTCTATTCCTAAAGGTTAATTGATCTATTGTGTGTGTGAATAAGACCTGTGTTTACCCTTAAGAGATTGTGTATTGTATAGTGGGGAATTGCAGACGGGATGTCTAGTCACCTCATCAGGCTACATGATTAGATAATTAGCTCATGTTACTTATTGTTCTGATTGCTTCATTGTAGTAATTACCTCCTCTCTATGCGGAGCCAAGCTGGCTAGATAATTGGTGATTAAGTCATGTTACAATTGGTGATTAAGTCATGTTAGGTGGATCGGTGCTGAAATGTCTCTGTATGGAAGCCCCAGTGTGTGGAAAGGGGGTGGAGATTTTATTGTTCTTTGATTGATGACAAGATTGTAAACTGTATAAAAGTGTGGTGTGTACTTTCAATAAAGTGAGTCCTGTTTGAACAGACATACAGCCTGCCTGGTGTTATGTTCTAATGGGTCCGATCGGCACATAGCTGTAAGTCGGATCCCGGGAACCTTGGATGACTGGACCATCAGAATGTTGCCATCTGCAATCTGAACCAATAGAAGCAGAGGAGTGTCGGGAGAGCAGAACCGAGCAAGCAAGGGTCTCGTCACAGTTTTCATTGGTCCAAACCGATCGTGTGTACGCCCCATCGGTCCGCTATCCTTCGATCTAAAAACAGATGGCTTGCTTTAAAATTGAACCGATGGACGGCTAACCGATGGGTCAAAACCGATCGTTAGTATGCAAAAGCATTGGTTAAAGGGCCGCGCATTCTCAGAAGTCAACGCATGCTTGGAAGCATTAACTTCATTATTTCAGCACATACGTTGTATTTAGCTGAGATCTTTGTTTTTTTATTTTTTTGTACTGTAAAACTTTAATAAACACAATTGAAACATAAATGATATGCTTTGCTTGCCCTGTTTTTTGGCTAACTGTATTCTCCAAAATAGGTTATTCGTGGCTAAAGTCCAACTGAAATCACAGATATAGGAATGCAGTCAGACAGACGCTGTAGTAACAAATGCAAAATGTGAATGGCAGGGCAATGTGCAACAAATGTGCAGTAAATGATCTTCTAACCAATAATTGATTTACTTAATAAATGTGCACTCTATGCTATATGCACGACTAATGCAAATATTTCTTACTTAGTTTTCAATTTAGAACTACAGTCATAATGACCTTTACCTGCATTTGAATTATTTTTTTCTCTTTCACAACTTCAGATCAAGTATGTCAGTGACAAAATATCCTAAATTATTTTTAGTCACAGTCATTGGAGCATTTTTTACATGCATGGCTAATAGCTTAATTTTCTTCTTTTTATTCAGCTCAGAATATCTTGCTGGCAGACAATGACCTACATGTTGCCAGAAATTTGCCAAGCTTAAATCCTTTGTATTAGAATTATGCGTTCAGGAATATGGGGCCAGATGCTTTACTGCACTACCAGTCAACTTATGAAATGCAGAATAGACTGAAACACATTGAAACAAACAATTACAACCCCCGCGTAAATCAGCTGTGCAGTCTTAAAGTGAAACAACACTTATTAAATGAAAGAAAGAAATTCATTGCCGGTCAGTTATGTACATGTCAAGGATTTCAGCAAACTTTACTATACAACTTTATCTGCTTTTTGATATATTTGAAATGCTACAGTTCTAGTTCCATCTACATTTTTTAGTCAGAAGTAAAAAAGAAAACCTGTTGATCTCATAAAAAATGTTGAGCATTCTCGTGCCCTCAGCACACTTCCTCTGCTCTAAATTGTTAATTTATTTCTCCCAGTTCTTTTTTTTGGAACTAAATTTTTTTTAGCCTTAGTCAATAAAAAAATCTCTGTGTTGTCAGATCACAGCAGCACTTATGCTGGCCATACACGGGTCGAATTTCGAAATAATTTTCGTTTGAAAATCGTATCTAAGAATTTTCGTTCAAATTTTGCACCATTAGTGGGCTGCAGGAACAGCCGATTTTTGAATTGGATATGTTGGATATTTTTTGGGAAAAAAAAACGATTTTCTAATCAATGATGGGAGAATTGTGCCAGAAATGCAATAGAAAAAGGAAGATTCCCGGCCACAAAAATTATTTTCTGTAGCAACATGAGGTGAAATTGAAGGCTTGGTTGGCCGAATCAATGGTGGCACCATCGAAACTAAAAATTCTGATATTGAAAAGAAAATGTGTTCGAAATTTGACCATTGCCTGCTTTAGGCGATGAGTGCATTTCTGGCAGATCAACAGGTTTTTTTTCAGTACAAAAACAAAATAAAATAGAAGTTTCATGCACCTAGTGCATTACCAAAAGACATTTATTCAAAGAGTCAATAAAACATGAATACTCACAAGATAGCAACTAATAGTGAGTCATAAATACACATAAAGCTGGGCTGCATGAACCCACAGGGGTAAATATCTGACCCCCTTCCTCAGAGCTAAACTCTTTTTTTATTGACTGTATATTTGAATACATGTATTTTAGTAATGCACTAGGTGCGTGCATCTTCCATTTTATTTAGTTTTTTTGTAGTGCCTATAAGACCACCCCGTCTGAGGAGGGCAGCATCTGTCCAGTTTGTGGAATTACCATTGTCCTTGTTGCTTTGCACCACAGAAGACCTCTTAGCGCTGGAAGTGATGGCTTGCTTAGGTATTTTTCTGTGCCTGCATTGTCTTTAAAAGAATAAAACATTGGGAATATACATACTGTATTATGCATAGAGGTAATGCATATGTTTTATTTAAATTTTCCTAGGTGTATAGCATCTTTTTAGTTTTTTAGTCTTGACATATGCCAATATAAATATGTAGCCCTGTGCGTATTTCTGTGCAATTCACATGCGATTCAGTAAATGGGCTCCAATTACACTACATCACACCAAAAGTAGTGCATGTACTACTTTTGGAAATGCACTATGTTTGCCAACTGCATTTGGGTTGTCATTAACTTAACATTGACACCCGCTGCAGATTACGGCTGCAGTGCATTTTGAACGTTGTGCGGGAAACGCGCACAGACCGCGGGTTCCCCCCAACCCATGCTAATGTGAACCTAGCTTTATAGTGAACTTTTCTCCTCAATAACTTTGACTTTGTTATTTGGTTTCAGGATGCTTCCATAAATAACATGAAATTGCAGTGATAATAACTTGACAACAGTTTTAGTTAAAGCTGAACTCCTTCTCCCGAACGCCTCATAGCTAATTGCTAGCATGGAAAAAATATATTCCCAAATTACAATTATCAGTGCTCATGTAATGTTCTGGTCTTGGGATATACTTCATTACAGATGACTAATGTAACTGAAACTGTATAGAAAAACATTTTTTCTTTTCAGTAATGCCCATTTTCTTGGCTAAAAGGCAAGGGATGGTAAAACAAATGACACACAGTGCTGGGTACTGCCCGGGGGAAGATGCACACAAATATATATTTTTTTAGTTCTGTTTGATACAGAGCAGAATTTTTTGTAATGCTTAAAGTGAAACATTAAAAATGCAAATTTCCTCCTGAAATGGATAACAGCAATATACTCTATCCTCTCAGATAATGTTAAGGTTGATAGCCTTCTCTCTAATCCCCTTCCTATCACAAATGGCACAAGACAGGAATGCAGCTTATCTCCTATTCCGTTTATACTATTCTTGGAACAGTTCCTTTGTAAAGTAAAATCTAATGCAAACATACATTTTAATAATTGGAAGTGATGGGAAACCCCCATTCCTTGGAATATTGCCCAACACCTTAGAGTTAACTTCACCTCCACTGCCTTAAAAAAGCTGGGGACCTTTTTGCCTGCTTCAGTGCTGATGCAAAATTATCAAAATGGTTATCCTGCCAACATTTTAATTTCTATTTTCAACCCTAACAATCTCCACACATTTCATCAAAATGGCAAATACCGATTTCTCTAAATGTATCTGGGCCCACAAAGATATGTCTTAGAGCCCATTCACACAGGGGCAACATGACTTCTAGCACTACTTTGGGAGGCAACTTGGACACGGCTTGAGTATGAATCATCAGGCAACTTACAAGGCAACTTCAAGTTGCCTCCAGGACAGTACAAGGCAACTTCAAGTTGCCTCCAGGACAGGAGGCTTTCCAGTGGCCAATCAAACAACAATCAGCTCTGTGGGAATGAGGGGGGAGGGAGGGGTTTGCCTGAGAAATGTATGTTATCTTCCTGTAGTGTTGCTTCAGTTAAGACAGTGATCAGACTTCCATTGAAATCAATAGGTACAAGTTGCCTACAAGTTGCCTAGAAGTCGGATTAAAGTAGTACAGGAACCTTTTCTGAAGTCGGAGCGACTTCAGTAGTGTAGATTAAGACGGCTCCCATTCACTTACATTAAGTTTCTCGACCGCATGACTTGGGGCAACTTGGGGTGACTTAAAGTCGGATCCCAGGTCGCCCCAGTGTAAACCGGCTCTTAGTTTGTTCTGACTAATCTCCGTTATTTTGACATTGTTTGATGCTGTAACCTATGTGTCTGTTATAAACCAAATAAACAGAAAATGCTAAATCCTATTAAGTGACATTCCTGGGAGATGCCCTACCCCTGCCAGTAAAGTGGTTCACCTAAACAACCTTCTACACCAAAACTAACATTTATGAAAAAAAAACTAACCACTTGCTAACCAGCCACAGTACATATACATATCACTACATGTACTTAATTTTGCCTGCTCGGGCTAAGTGAGGCACTGGGCACCACCCTGGAACTGATGCGGATCTCGGTACTCGGGGCCTGATAATCATGTGATCGATTTGTGATCACACAATCACAATGTCAAGAAAGCTGTTAATTAATTAATTTGGGAGAGACTTTTTTTTGCATGGTGTCCCCTTCAAAATACATACCAGACCTGAAGATTCCCAGCCACCCCTCTCTGAGGTCCTCTTGGACTTTTAAAGAAAAAAAATATTACAGTATACATAGATACTGTATACATGTCTTTTTAAAGGTCCTCTGGAAAATACGATATGATCATTTTAAATGTTTTTTTTTTTTTACTTTTAGACTCTTCATATTTAAAGCGGAGGTTCACCCTAAATATAAGCCCTCCCATGTGATCCAGCATACTGGCGTCAGCGCCAGTATGCTGTTTTTTTTTTTTAATCCATGTACTTACTGTATTATGCTGAATTTAATTTTTTTTACCCGGCGGTGGACGGCGGGTAATCGGGTAATCTCGGCAAAAATGCGGCGCCTGCGCACAGACCTAGGAGCTGACTGCGCAGGCGCCGTATTTCTCCGAGTCCTACGGCAATGGCGCGTCACGCCCTCCGAAAAACGCCGAAATAGGACTCGGAGAAATACGGCTCCTGCGCAGTCAGCTCCTAGGTCTGTGCGCAGGCGCCGCATTTTCGCCGAGATTACCCGAGTCCTTTTCGGGTACTTTCGTAAGATGTGATGCGCTATACTGGCGCCGTCCACCGCGGGGTAAAAAAAATAAAATTCAGCATCATACAGTAAGTACATGGATTAAAAAAAAAAAAACAGCATACTGGCGCTGACGCCAGTATGCTGGATCACATGGGAGGGCTTATATTTAGGGTGAACCTCCGCTTTAACATTTACAATGATTTACAATGAGGAAAACTTTGCCTTTTGTGTTGCATTAAATCAAATCAATTTAAAAAAAGAGAAGACTGAAAGGGTGATCATATGAAAAACTGTGTGTATGACCACGTTTTGTAAAGGACAACTGTGCAGGATAATAGCAATAGCATCAGCTTACCTATAAGCAAAACAAATTATTTTACAAATGAATAACCTTTTATATGAAAGATCGTTCTATAAAAATTATTGATTTTCTCTGCCAAGCAAATTACAAATTTAACAAATACACATGTGGCAGTGGCAGATAATTTTGAACTAATACTTCCAGGTATATAGGCAGTTCCAGAAAATATACATGCCTATAGCACATGTTCACTCCATTTTCTTAAAGTGATTATAAGCGATCACCTAGTAAATAGAGTTTGGCGAACAGTTCATGCCAAAGCAAAAGTTCAGCTCAAACATTGCCTGTTCATTCAGCAAACATCCCAAATTTGCAGGGTGCTCAGTGGGATATTTACCTGCTGAGCACCCCGCAATACACTGCACACTGCACAATGCATTCTAGGGCCCCATTTGGATGAAGAAAGGCACCTGACCACTGATCAGGTGAAAGGCTTTGCCCAATCAGGACACAGAGCACTGTTAGAGCCAGTGGCGTAACTAGAGACTTCAGGGCCCCGGTGCAAGAAATCATGAAGTGCCCCCCCAAAAAGACTGATTTTGATACTTAATTTTTTTACACTGTACAACAAAGTAAAACAATTCTGTTTCTGATTTCACTTGAGGGGGGGTGGCTGCAGTGGCAGTGCCATCCTCTCCCACCACCACCTGTGCCTCTTACTGATCTCATCACTATCCCCCCACCACCTCTGTTGTAGAAGTAATAGGGGGATAGGGATGAGATCAGTGGTGTGGCTGTAGGGGGATGGGATCAGTAAGAGGCACGGGTGGTGGCGGGAGAGGATGGCACCACCACTGCCACCCCCTCAAGTACCACCGGCACCACCCCCCTCATGTATCACCACTACCACTCCGCTCTAGTATCACCGCTACCACCCCCCCTCAAGTACCAGCAGTGGTACTTAAGGGGGGTGGCTGCAGCGGCAGTGTTGGTGCCATCATCTCCCACAACCACCTGTGCATATTACTGATCCCATCCTCCCACCACTAATCTCAGCCTTATCCCCCATCATCTCTGTTGTAGAAGTAATGGGGGGGATAGGGATGAGATCAGTGGTGGGGTAGAATGGGATCAGTAAGAGGCACAGGTGGTGGAGGTTGGCATCGATTGCTCAGCTCTGAAAAATGTCACTTACTGTCAATCAATCGAATCCCTGGAAATTCCGTTCGATCAGTTACGGTCACCATCACTGTGCCTTCTAATCTCCCGCCAGGATGCCTTCTTGTCTCATAGGTAGACGGCATAGGTACTCCACGCACAGAGGAAAGCTCCTCCCCCGCCTTCTCTCATTGGTGTCAGCCCCCAGTCTCAGCGTTGCCTCTGCCCAGGCCCAGATTTATTCCCTTTGCTGCCCCAAGGCCAGGTCCTTCAATGTCACCCCCCCCCCCCCACACACACACACCATCACATAGGGGGACTCCCCAGAGAGCCCCCCTTACATCAGGGTCCCCAGAGAGCCTTCCTACTTACATCAGGGTCCCCAGAGAGCCTTCCCCTACATTAGGGTCCCCAGAGAACCTCCCCTTACATCAGGGTCCTCAGAGAACCTCCCCTTACATTAGTGTCCCCAGAGAACCTCCCCTTACATCAGGGTCCCCAGAGAACCTCCCCTTACATTAGTGTCCCCAAAGAACCTCCCCTTACATTAGTGTCCCAAGAAAGTACCTCCTTACATCATGGTCCCCAGAGAGCCTCCCTTCTTACATTAGTGTTTCCAGAGAGTCTCCCCTCTTACATTAGTGTCCCCAGAGAGCCTTCCCTCTTACATTAGTGTCCCCAGAGAGCCCCTTCCTTACATCAGGGTCCCCAGAGAGCCCCCCTTACATTAGTGTCCCCAGAGAGCCTTCCCTCTCACAGTAGTGTCCCCAGAGAGTCTCCCCCTACATTAGGACCCCAAGAGAGTCTCCCCATACATTAGGGCCCCCAAAGAGTCTCCCCATACATTAGGGCCCCCAGAGAGTGTCCCCCTACATCAGGGTCCCCAGAGAGTCTCCCCCTACATCAGGATCCCCAGAGAGCCCCCCCCCCTACACCAGGGTCCCCAGAGAGTCCCCCCCTACATCAGGGTCCCCAGAGAGTCTCCCCCTACATCAGGATCCCCAGAGAGCCCCCCCTACACCAGGGTCCCCAGAGAGTCTCCCCTTACATCAGGGTCCCCAGAGAGTCTCCCCCTACATCAGGATTCCCAGAGAGCCCCCCTTACACCAGGGTCCCCAGAGAGCCTTCCCTCTTACATTAGTGTCCCCAGAAGGTCTCCCCTCTTACATTAGTGTCCCCAGAGAACCCCACCTTACATCAGGGTCCCCAGAGAGCCCCCCTTACACCAGGGTCCCCAGAGAGTCTCCCCTTACACCAGGGTCCCCAGAGAGTCTCCCCCTACATCAGAGTCCCCAGAGAGTCTCCCCCTACATCAGGGTCCCCAGAGAGTTTCCCCTACATCAGGGCCCCCAGGGAGCCCCCCTCCTACATTAGTGTCCCCAGAGGCCCCCTTTCTTACATTAGTGTCCCCAGAGGCCCCATTCCTTACATTAGTGTCCCCAGAAGCCCCCCCCCCTCTTACATTAGTGTCCCCAGAAGCCCCCCTCTCTTACTTAGTGTCCCCAGAGCCCCCCTTCCTTACATTAGTGTCCCCAGAAGCCCCCCTCTCTTACATTAGTGTCCCCAGAGGCCCCTTCCTTACATTAGGGCCCCCAGAAGCCCCCTCTCTTACATTAGTGTCCCCAGAGGCCCCCTTCCTTACATTAGTGTCCCCAGAGGCCCCCCCCCCTCTTACATCAGGGTCCCCAAACAGCTGATTCCCCCTTGCAGAGGTTCCCCTGTACCTGGCTGGTGGAGGTGGCGATCGGCAGCTCTATGGTGTCCACAGGCAGGGGGATCTCACTGGGGCTTGTAGTTCTATCTCCGAATCATGTATACAGCAGAGGGGGAGGGGCCTCTGACCCGGGCATCAACAACAGTGTGCAAGCAGAGTGAAAGTGAAACTGATACCTGCCCGGGTCAGAGGCCCCTCCCCTCTCTGTATACACTGACACTCGAGTACTACAAGCCCCAGGGAGATCACGCTGTCCACACAGGCACCATAGAGCTGCCAATCTTCCACCTCCTACCACATCTCCCCACTGCACTCTAAACGGCCAGCCAGAGGTTCAGGGGGAGATGCCGGGTCTTGGGGGGGGTTGCTGCGATGCCGCCCCTGCATCCACTGCCAGTGCCTTGTCGGCACCTGATCGGCAGAATGGCTCCTCTCCTCACACTGGCAGGCGGGGGACGGGCCCCTCACACGGGTGCCCCCCCCGACTTGGCTAAACTACAGGGCCCAGTCGCAACCGCGACTGCTGCGACTATGAAAATTCCGCCACTGGTCAGAGCCATGTTGGGACAAAGTCATGATGACTTTGCTCAATCATGGCTCAGTGCTTATAGTCCTATATCATATAAAAAAGGTTCCTTCCCACAGGAACATTTTGCAGTGTGTTGTTGGAGTGGAGTAACTGTTGATAGAGCAGGCCCAGTTTGCTACTAGAGAGTTAGTGTGCTATTGTTAATCTGAGTGTAGACAATTAGTGTAGTGTTAGTATAGTAGTGTGAGTATAGTGTGTCAGTATAGTGTGAGTATAGTGTCAGTGTAGTGTTTAAGACAGAACTACATAACATTAAGTGCTGTATACAGTGCAGTATACCCCTATGTTTTGGTCCT
Organism: Rana kukunoris; assembly: GCA_029574335.1. Classification (NCBI taxonomy): domain Eukaryota; kingdom Metazoa; phylum Chordata; class Amphibia; order Anura; family Ranidae; genus Rana; species Rana kukunoris. Next base: position 146,691,457 of record CM056053.1, read on the forward strand.
GTGCCTGGCCCTTTTTTTTTTATTGTCAACTGATGTTTTTTGGATTGCGGTGCTGTTGTCCCCCCCCCCCACCCCTTTTTTTTATAGTTTTTACATTTCTGTCATTGGCAGTCCTCAATTTAAATTGCACTAAACACCACATTTTATTGAATAAAGTGCATTTAATAATCTCCCATCATGTCTGGAAGGCATGATAGGGGCATGGAGGCAGACGTTCCCAGCCCACTATGAAGGTGCCAGCAGCATCTGTATCCATGGGCAAAGGTGGACATGGTCTTTCCTCAGGCAGCGCACGTTTGTCTTTGCTTAGTGATGGTGTCCATGCTATCCAGCCACAACACAGAGAGGAGATAGTGGACTGGCTTACTAAACCATCCTCATCCTCCACATCCTCCATCACCCAAGCTGACACTAGTTTGCAGTCCACCACAGCTGCCAGAGCAGCCTAATCTGCCTCATTGTCCACTACTACTCCTGCCATAGCACCATCTTTATGCACGGAGAAGTCAGCTGAATTATTTGAATACAGTGTCATCCCTGCGCCTTCCAAGAGTAACTGTGAGGAGTTACAAGGTGCAGGGACCACCAATACTCAAGGCCCAAATTGTGACATTTTTAATAGCAGAATCCAATCCTGTGTTTGCCAAGGATAATTGTGAAGGGTTATGGTGTGAAGACACCACCAACACTTAAGGTCCAATTTTTATGCACATGTTACTTCTATCCAAAGCCTGCAAAAGACACAACAGACTTTATGTAAAAAAATGTTTATCTTGGCCTGGATGTACTATAATTTGGCTTCATCACATTAGGCTTTTTTTTAATTGTGAACTGCAGTTTTTTGGATTGCGATGCTGTTATCCCCCCCCCCCCTTTTGTTATAGTTTTTACATTTCCGTCATTGGCAGTCCTCAATTTAAATTGCACCAAACACCACATTTTACGCACCTGTTACTTCTATCCAAAGCCTGCAAAAGAGACAACAGACTTCATGCATTAAGGTGAAAAAACACAAACCTTTACAACCCCTTTGAGGAGAGCTCCAAGCATAGCTAGAGAGCTGACCATGTTTTTTTCTCCTGCTTATTGTGGTCAGTTTTTAAGAATAAAGCAAAGGGAGCAATACAAAGAGAATAGGGTACTTTTCCATAAAAGTACATGGTACAGCAGGCACATATCAGGAATATGAAGATCTGGATTTACATACACTATGGCAAACAGCTGAATACAGAGTTGAAAAGCATTTATGAAAGCAGCTTTAGGTGCCAAAGAATGTATCATTCTGCACATCCAGGCCTGTAATCAATGCATCCCTGCAGGATACTATAGCTAGATTCTAAGCTTTCATTACAGTAGAAGCACAACCTGGCCAAAAAATATTTCTGCTCTCTTCTCCATTCAGCTTGCTTATTGTCAGCACATTAATACTGCATGAGAATTTGGCTTACTGCTACCATTTGCCCATTCCCTTCTAGTCCGACTTCTGCTGTGTGTGAAATTACATAAGCTTGAAAAAAAAACAAAAAAAAAAACAACAGGTACACAAAGTGCATGAAAAAAAAAAAAAAAAAAAATATATATATATATATATATATATATATATTTTAAATAAACCTACCTAGAGTTGTGTTTTAAGATGGAATTTATTTTTTATTCGTTTGAGAAATTCCTCTCCTATGACCATTCATTCATTTATTTTGTTATTTTGTGTGTGCAGCCAAACTATTAATATCTTAAAAAATAAAAGGATAGCTCCCTTTTTTTTATAGATTCTGCATGGCATAACCTGCATTTCCGAGTTGGGCTGTCATGTGCCCATCACTTCCCTTTCTCTAGTAGGTGGAACAAAAGTACACGTCTTTATTGTATTCCAGATTCCAGTATGAAGTCTGAATAGTGATAGAAGACCTATAATGTGAGGAGAAATCTTCTCTTACATAGTTGTTGACCAAAAAAACAGGTTTCCTTATTGGAAGATTTCCACTAACCTAGGCAAGTTACGTCAGTCGGATGAAGTCAGTTTTTAGGCGTATCTTAGTTCTGTGGGCACGGCGCACAGATACGACGGCGCATATTTACACTTACGCGGTGTATCTCGAGATACGTCGGCGTAAGTGCTTTGTGAATCTGGGCCTTCATTTTTGTGTTTTGCAAAGCAGTAGGAGACTACATAAACCCTTATTAGTGGACACATCCTGTATTCTATATAAAGACAAAAACTATAGAAGTTTAGTTGATGTGGTCTCTTACCTGTCATATTGCAGTAAACTTTCATCTGCCCTTGTGGACCACTTCCATCTGGGTCAATCCAATACCAGCCTGATATGTTTCCCAAGTGTCTGTAAACTTCACATGACAGCTCATACAGTGCTAAAAGGAAAGTTGTGTTCACGTTATTATTTTTATATAAGGTCCAAATATTTTATTTGAATCTCCATAATCTTGAACTACACATAGAAATAATGCACACAGCAATGAAAATTAGTAATTTTGTCAAATTTTCATGTTTATTATTTTGGCTAATGTAGCAGCAGTAGTTTTTTTTTTTTTTCGGCCCCACTAGATGAAACCTACAGCAGCGTTTGCAATAGCATGTTTCCTTATTTAACCTGTTCAGGTGGCAGGAAAAAAAGATGAGTTTAAATCAGTACTGTGATACTGTAAAATACTGTATCCAATTAGCATACAAAAAAATCTAAGTTTAAAAGCAACTTGAATCCATGGAGCTTAATTTGGGTCTTGAGAAAAGAGTAAACACAGTTTCTGACAATTCATAATCTTCTATATTTCCTGTAAAATCAGCAACTCAAACCGACACTTATGCCGCGTAGACACACGATCGGGTTTCTCGCGGTGAAAACACTGCAGAGAAACCCAACGGGAAAACCAAGGACCAGCCTGGTCCCTTTTCCCTGTGTACACACGGGCAGTTTTGCTGACATGTTTTCTCTTGGTCGAGAGAACCAGCCATGTGTTGGCTCCACCACAGTGTTTCCCTATGGGAAAACTTCAGAGGTAAAAAACACAGCGATTCGTGAAGAGAAAAATTAAAATATGTTCTAAATTTTCTCGTTGTGATTCTCGCCGGTTTTCAAATCGGGAAAACTGCTGGAGAGCCTACACAAGGCCGGTTTTCTCATCCAAGAGAAACCATGACAGTTTTCCTGACGAGAAAACTGATCGTGTATACGCGGCTTAACATTTAGATAGGTAGATAGTTTGATAAATAATAAAGAATTTTATATGTGCTTGGAAGTTTACAAGGTAATGGTGCAATGAAGCTTCTGAAATATTTTTCATTTTATCCTACTAAAAACACAGTTTTGAATGTGTTGCTCAAATATACATATTATTACACATCATTATCATTAATGGTTACCATCAATCAAAACCAGATTTACTTTGGGGTAGGAGCATTGAGTTGAATAACCTGCAGACATCCTATATAACTTATGGATCTAAAGAGAATATATGGTACTTTTGTCAATCTTTTCTGTCTTTGTCTAAATTGGAATGGGTTTAAAAAAATAATTAGAAAACAAAAACAAAAAAAACGACACATTATCATTAGGCAGTCTTTAGGCCCATACACACAATCAGACTTTTTGACAACAACGTGTTTTATCGGACAATCCGACCGTGTGTATGCTCCATTGAACAATTGTTTTCGGTTTTTCAAAGGACAATTGTTCGCTGTGAATGCTCTCAAACTTTCCAGCAACAAATGTCCTATGAAGGCTAATCCGATCTTGTGTACACAAGTTCATCGGACTAAAGTCCAAAGTACAAACACGCATGCTCAGAACCAATGCTAAAGATCAGACAACAATAGCAGAAGTTGCCCAAAGGGTGGCGGTAAGGAGCTGAAAAACCATGTGATTTGGTGAATGTTGGCTGAAAAAGTTCTGCCGTGTGTATGCAGAACAAGTTCACTGCCAGCGCCCCTTCAGACCAAAATCCACGGAAAAGTCTGATGGAAGTCCAATCATGTGTATGAGGCTTTATATTCAGCTAGCAGGTAGTTCTAGTCTGCATTGTTATATACTGTGTTTAGGGTGATTACTTTTCAACCAAACTGAAAGAAGCTCATTGTTTACAGAATTTGAAGGGGGTCATCAGATCAGTGACTAACTCTTTTTCATAAAGACTAAGGGCCAGATTGTCATAGAAATTTGCTTGCGTATCGTAAGCCATTTACACTACGCCGCCGCATCATACTAGAGCAAGTGCCGTATTCTCTAACCATTTGCTCCGTAGTTTGCGTTGGCGTAGCGAAAATGGCCCAGCGTAAGCCCGCGTAATTCAAATGGGGCGGCTTGTATTTAAAATAAGCGCGCCCCCGCGTCGAACGAACTGCGCATGCGCCGGCCGGGGAAAAAGCCCAGTGCGCATGCTCCAGCTCACGTCGGAAAGCGTAGTTGAAACCGACGTCAAAACGACTTACGCAACGCCCTATTCGCGAACGAGTTAGTAAAACGACGTAAGCGACGGAAAAAGCCGACGCTGACCCGACTCCATACTTAACATGGCATCCGACGGCACCCGACGGCATCCGACGGAACTTCGTAAGGTTACTCCTCATAGAAGCAGGGGTAACCTTACGCAGACGAAAACGACGTACGCGACGACGGGTCGGCGTATAAGCGATCGGGAATCGCCGTACTAGCCTCATTTGCATATGCAAATGAAAAAACAACGTAAAGGCCACCTAGTGGCCGGAGTTGTCATTACAACTACGATCCGCAAGTGTAATGGTATTACGCTTGTCGGATGTTGAAGCGTATCTATGCCAAAGTGCTTAGATACGCATAGATACGAGGCAAAAAAAAAACGGCGATACGACGGGGTATCTGAGATACTCCGTCGTAGAGCCGCTGAGAATCTGGCCCTAAGATTTTATTCAGACAAAGGGAGCTGCAAAGCAAGTGAGTCTAATCTGCTTTCTCTTCATATAAACCACAGTGCCCTGGGAATCATTAAGCTGGTCATGCATGCATCAAGTTTAGGCTGATTCCTTCTGACTCAGCTGAAATTTGCGCTATAGGTGGCCCTGTCAGAAACATTTGGATCGACAAATTCAGCTGCATCCAACCAAATACAATACAAAAGCCCACAGTAAAAGATTCATCCAGCTGTGCTGTTTAGCATTAAAGGAGGAATTTCTTATATTTCTTTGGTTTATCCCACAGCCTAAACAAAAATCGATATAGGATATAAAAAGAAGGGCAGTGATATTGCAAACCCTTTACCCTTTACTTAGATAAAAAAATAGGTTATACGAGATAGACACAACTTGATGGATTTTCTGAAATGAATTTCCAACTACCCGCACATATAACATTTTCAACCTGAAATTAGTTGGTAGTAATCAAGGGCCTAAATTACAGGTTGGAGGCACCAGGAGGGAAACCCACCAAGTCAATAACCGGCAACATACAGTACCTGTAGGAGGTAGAAGTTTACAGCTCGATTTTGAGAGTTCGCCTAGTGTGCTGCCTATTAACCACTTCAGCCCCGGAAGGATTTACCCCCTTCCTGACTAGAGCACTTTTTGTGATTCGGCACTGCGTCGCTTTAACTGACAATTGCGCGGTCGTGCGATGTGGCTCCCAAACAAAATTGGCGTCCTTTTTTTCCCACAAATAGAGCTTTCTTTCGGTGGTATTTGATCATCTCTGCAGTTTTTATTTTTTGCGCTATAAACAAAAATAGAGCCACTATTTTGAAAAAAATGCAATATTTTTTACATTTTGCTATAATAAATATCCCCAAAAAATATAAAAAAAAAAAATGTTTTCCTCAGTTTAGGCCGATACGTATTCTTCTACATATTTTTCGTAAAAAAAAATCGCAATTAGCGTATATTGATTGGTTTGCGCAAAATTTTTAGCGTTTACAAAAAAGGGGGTAGTTTTATGACATTTTTATTAATATTTTTTTTACTAGTAATGGCGGCGATCAGCGTTTTTTTTCGGTAGTGCGATATTATGGCGGACACATCGGACAATTTTGACACATTTTTGGGACCATTGGCATTTTTATAGCGATCAATGCTATAAAAATGCATTGGATTACTATAAAAATGCCATTGGCAGTGAAGGGGTTAACACTATGGGGGCAGGGAAGGGGTTAAGTGTGTTCCTGGTGTGTTCTGACTGTATGGGGGGGTGAACTCACTAGGTGGAATCACTGATCTTCTGTCCATACATTGTATGAACAGTAGATCAGCGTTTCCCCCGCTGACAGGACCGAGAGCTATGTGTTTACACACATAGCTCCTGGTCCCTGTTCTGTAACAAACGAGCGCGCGTGCCCGGCGGCGATCGCGCCCGCCGGGCGCGTACGCGGGACTCGGGGGGCGTGCGGGGGCGAGCGCAGGCTAGCCCCCTAGCGGCCACAAAAGATAGGACGTAGAGCTACGTTTTACAGCCAGTGGGAGTGCAGTGTTGTCTGGTAAAGTTTTTAGCAGTGGCGGTGCGTGCGCCCCCTCTATCCAGCCACCTCCTCTATGACCAATGGATAAATTCATGCATAGCATTAATCTATCCATGGCCACTGCTGCCATCCCCTATTCTGGCGTCTGGCCCCTTTTCAGCAGCGCTGGGGGGTTTAAAGCACCTGATTAGAGCCATAGGCTCTAATAAGCCATGTTTGCCATGCAGGTGTGTTAGAAAAGCAAATTAATATTTGCTTTCCTAACATTGAACAGCTTCTCCAACAATCAGGTGCTTGGGTCTGTTACCCATCACCTGATTGGCTGAAACAACAGGCGCCGCTATTGGACACCTATCTGGAGAAGAGGATGGGAGATAAGGACGGCAGGAGATGCATTAGAGGACCCCGCACTTTGCCTTCACCTACTGCCCAAGGAGACACTTTTTGCTACAGGAAAGCCTATAATAAGGCTTACCTGTAGCTACCCCAGATATATCCCAAACCCGCACAGTTTAGGAGCTATCCCCTGTATCTGCATATGCCGACGTGATCGGCACATGCGCACTGAAGCAATGGCACGGTGCTTTGTATGGGCACCGCAGTGGGCGGCTCTCATCTCAGGTGAATATTACATAATGAACTAGTATGCTATGCAGGTAGTATGCTTGCAGGTATTTTTTTTTATGTGAATTTAAAATCACTTTAAAGGGGTTGTAAAGGTTTGTTTTTTATTTTCTAAATAGGTTCCTTTAAGCTAGTGCATTGTTGGTTCACTTACCTTTTCCTTTGATTTCCCTTCTAAATGTTTTTTTTTTTTTTCTGAATTTCTCACTTCCTGTTTCTCCTTAGTAAGCTTGCCACCATCATCCGAGCAGTGGTTAGTCAGCCAGAACAGCTTTCTGAATAGCTTACTGAGGAGGAACAGGAAGTGAGAAATTCAGACAAAGAAAACAAAGAAAAAAAAAACATTTAGAAGGGAATTCGAAGAAAAAGGTAAGTGAACTAACAATGCACTAGCTTAAAGGAACCTATTTAGAAAATAAAAAACTAAACTTTACAACCTCTTTAGGGTTAAATTTATTTCCTATCCAACTTCATTGAGCATCCACATGTCTTGTTAAGTGACCTGGGACTGAATAGTTTTCTACCTATGTTAAAATCACAATTTAGATATTTTATATTGTGATCATATCCCCTCTGTGGTCCTCCAGTCCCCTTATTAGCTTTGTTTCCCTGCTCTGGACTCTCTCTAGTTAATGTCTATCCTTCCTGAGGATTGGTGACTAGAACTGAATGGTATACCCAAGATGTGGCAGAACCAGACTTTTGTAAAGTGGTAGAATTGTAGTTTTATACCTTAAAGCGGAAGTAAACCCATTGATTTAACAGTTTCAAAAAGCAGTTAAATTTCCGGCATGCCGGGATTGCCAACTGTCACATTGGTTGTGCACGAGAATACGCGCACACGTTAGTCATTAATGCTGGCGCCAACGGGCCAATAAAAAGACAGCCACTGCACTAGTGCTATCTGAGCTGCAGTTTTACCTTGTGTTCTGATCCTGTGCCTGTATCTGATGCAGTATTTGACCCGGATTTTTGACCACGCTGCTGTCTCCAGTCCTGACCTTTGGCTTGCCTTGACCCTGATTATTCCTCCCTGTCTGCCTGATTTCCTGTTGCCAAACCCAGCTTGAACTCTGACTATTCTTTGCCTGCTGTTTATGATCGACTGATCCTCCGTGTATGACCTGGCTTGGCTGATTCTGCTCCAGTCTTCTGCTTCCAGCCTGTGTAGCTCCAGTACTGCCATCCTGGATCTACAACTTACCTGAATCTGCTGTCCTTATGCTGCTCGGCAATCCAGTCTGGTCCTGCTATTCATCAGCTGCCACTACCGCTACCAACGGAGGACTTTGCAGGCACTCTTACCTTACTGTGCTCTTGCAGCCACTATTGCAACTCCAGTGGTCCTTAAGCAGGGGCTGTACGAGAGGTCTCCCTCTACTTGTCAGGCTCTCCCAGACGGTACGTTAACACTTGCAGTCATAGTTTAGTCCCCAAGTGCAATTTATCAATAATAAACCTCATTTGCCATGTAGTTGCATGGAGGTTTTCCTTTAAATTTGCTACATCCTGTTGTGAGGTTCTCATCCTGCTTAGCTTTGTGTCTTCAGCAAACACTGACATTGGACTTTTTATTCTCACCTCTGCATCATTTATGAAAAGGTTAAAACAAATTGGCCCCAGGACAGAGCCCTGGGGCACCCCATTCACAACATCAAACCATTCTAAATACCGTATTTTCTGGTGTATAAGATGACTTTTTGGATGAAAAAAAATGCATCCAAAGTCTGGGGTTGTCTTATACGCCGATGATAGTCTCGTCAGGCTGTTGGCATCCATAATTTAAAAGCCGCGCCTCCTCCTCAGACTGTTCGATGATAGGCGGAACATAACGGAAAATTTCCCAGCGGGGCCTCTTTTTAGTGTTCCGCCTATCACGGATGCCTTCTCATCCTCGGAAGAGAGGACATCCGTGATAGGCGGAACACTGAACAGAGGAAACAGAGGAAAATTTTTGTTTTGCCTATCACGGAACAGTGGAGGCATGTAATGTAATGTAATGGCACTGTGAGGCATGTAATGGCACAGTGAGATTTGAAAAAAGCCTGTTTCTGTCAGCGGTTGTTCCTGTCAGTGGGAAGGGGGTAGTCTTATATGGTGAGTATATCCCAAAACCAACATTTTTCCTGGAAAAATAGGGGGTCGTCTCATACGCCCAGTCGTCTCATACACCGGCAAATACGGTATATGCATTTTATCACCATCCTTTGGACATACTTCTGTAACCAGTTTTCTATTCAGATACAAACACTGTCATCAATGCCAACTGACCTCAGTTTGAAAATTAGACGTTTATAGGGTATTGTATCAAGCTTTGACAATATTCAAATATACCAAGTCCTATAACGAGATGACAGCTCACTTCCTCATAGAATGTTTATATAAAGGTTTGGCATTAATGAGCCTTTATTCTGGTTACTACGGATGATACCATTTTCAACAACAAATTTTTTAATATAATTCTTCATCTTCCCCTCCAATAGGTTACATATTATTGATGTTAGTATGACTGGTCTGTAGTATTGGTACATCAGTAAGATGCCCTTAAAGATAAGGTATAATGGAGTAGCAATAACCTGGCTATTCTAACGAAAATGAATGCACATTTCTACAGCGCATATCTTGACGATTTATGTCTTTCATGTTCTCACTAAAATATACAGTGCAGATAGACCAAACCTAAACAAAAACCTATACTTTTAATAAAAGCTTCAAAACCACATAGAAATAAAATGGCAATGTAGATTTTTACAGAGCTAAAGTGATTTAAAACTACAAGCAAAAAACATGTTTCAAGTGAATCAGCGTTGGTTCTTATCTCTAATGTACAGTCTCATTAATCACTTACACTTAGCCATAACTACAATACAGGCATGTTTTTACTTAAAATATTGCACTTTTGTTGCAAGCATTTTTCTAGAAGTACTAGAAAGAATTTAATACAGACATCTTCCATCCATAGTATATACCAGAATTTCTTAAAATCCATTGTACCAACTCCTGCTGCTAACTAATGAACTTTTAAAGGATTTCAATTATCATGTATACCCCGCAGGAAGATATTGGAGTTTAAAGCATACAGACAATATGGTATTAATTTAAACTAGCAGACTGATACTTAGCACAAGCAAACATGGGGATTCACAGAAATGATAGGTGTACAGAAGCCTAGCCCAAGGGTCAAACAAAAAACTTTAGTGGGTCATAAAAGAAGACAATGAAAGTAATATTCATTTTGAGAATCCTGGCACAAAATGAGATGTGAACATAACATTTGAGTTGCCTGAAATGCTATTAGTGAAACTGGATACGCAAGTAAGTCTGACATGGCCCACTTAAAGAATAGTGTTTCAACTCCAGTGAGACAATTACCAATTGCTCTGTTTGATTTGGAATAATGGATTTTTGTACCCATGCTCAACTGTTAATAGATTCTTTAGTTTTTTTCCTTTGAAAATACCTTAGGAATATCAACATTTGTGCATGTTTTCTCTGTCTGCTTCCCTGCTTAAAATCTGAATTACTGGTATTAACACCCTATTAATTCCAGCTTCTGCTAGTAAAGGGTAAAGTAGATTCAAACCCAACTTTAATTGTATAGTGTATACACTGTAAGATGTTCATGTCATTTAAAAAAGTTGTTTTCAAACTTTTTAGATAAGCATCTTTCACTAAAATAAACTAGTCATCATGCCAGGAAGGTCTTTCATCAGACACTTTTTGATATGGATTAAAAACGTTCTTAGTTGTGCTTCTGCACTATCACTTTGTTATATGTGCCCACGATAAAGATGTCATGAGCCAACACACATTGCAAAGCCATTGTCTTCCATCGTCACTATAAGCAAACCCTTCCTGGGCAATTATGTTCAGCCCATACTGAAGCAAATGTACAAATGTACAGGACGTGGCTGAAAAAAGGATGGATAAGGTGAAACAGTATTTAATGAAAAAAATCAAACTTGGCACTTATTTATAATATATGGTTCTTTAGCAAATTAAATGTCATCCAATTCGTATGTCTTAGGCCGCGTACACACGACCAAATCTGTCTGCTGGAAATGGTCTGCTAGACCGTCCCAGCAAACAGATTCGATCGTGTGTACGGGCGAGCAGACGGATTTGGCCAGCCGACAGATTTGAAAGCATGCTTACCAATCTGTCGGCTGGGAACCCGTCCGCCCGACATGTCTGCTGGTTAGTACGCTAACCAGCAGACATGTCTTCTCGCACACGCGCCGAATGATTTTGACGCATGCGCGGAAGTGTTTTACTTCCTGGTGCGGTGACGTGGCGGTGTCATTGTCACCGCCGCCTCACCGACACGTCAGCGCGCTGTCTGCTGGCGGGGATTTTGGTTTGCTCGTGTGTACACGCGAGCAAACCAAAATCCAAGCAGACAGATTTGTTCAAATCGGTCGGTCCGACCGATTTGAACAAATAGATTGCCTCGTGTGTACGAGGCCTATCTCTCTCCATCAAATACCACATTCATGTTGTGTCTAGCTTAAAAATTCCCCAGGATCACCTCTTCCTTGTTCATAACATAATAAAATTACTAGAGCATGTCCTTATAATATTGTGGGGTTATTTTGTTGGAAATTTCCTTTTGTGTGGTTTTCAAATGTACATTACAGTGGTCCAATCTGTCTGTAACTCAGGTTCAACCACCTTCTCTTCTCCTAAATTCTATGGGGTAGATTCAGGTAGGAGATAAGATGGCTTATCTCCAGATAAGCCGTCTTATCTCTGCGTTTTATGCGCCCAATCTATGCCACTGATTCATAAAATCAGTTAAGCATAGATTTTCCATTAGATCAGACATGCGTAAGTCTATTATGCTGTCTAATCTTATTTTCATATTTTAGGCTGGCCGCTAGGTGGCGTTCCCGTCTAAAATATGTAAATGAGCCTATACGCCGATTCCCGAACGTATGCCCGGCCGGCGCTATTCAATTACGTTGTTTGCGTTAGCGTAGTAGCATCGTAATGTTATGCCTGCTATATGAGGTGCAGGCAATGTTAAGTATGGACGGCGCGCCAAAGTTTTTTTTCCCGTCGTTTACATTGTTTACGTAAAACGTTCGTGAATAGGGTTTTGCGTAAGTGTCGTTCACGTCATTTACACGTCGAATTGACGTCGAGATTTGGAGCATGCGCACTGGGAACCAATCACGGCCGGCGCATGCACAGTTCATTCGGCACGGGGAAGCGCTTCATTTAAATGATACGCGCCCCCTACCCGCCGAATTTGAATTCGGCCGGCTCTTTTACGCTATGCCCCCTCAACTTTACAGGCAAGTGCTTTGAAAATAAAGCACTTGCCTGAAAAAGTTGCGGCGGCCTAGTTTAAAAGCCAGATGTGAATCTACCCCTATAACTTTATGTCAATTAATCCACTGTCTTGCATTAAATAAAGAATATGGTTGAAACGTATATGTCTAATCTACAAAGATCACTCCAACCTGGCCCTTCCATACATTTTCTTTCTAATTTCCAACTGCTGACTAAAAAGAGCAACCTTTGTTTCACACTTAAAGTGGTTGTAATAAAGCTTATCTGCAGTCTAAACTCACTATGGTTTTGAGTCTACTCTCGAGGACAATACTTCTGACTACAGAGACAAACATACTGTAAGGCCGCGTACACACGATTGGTTAAACTGATGAGAACGGTCTGATGGACCGTTTTCATCGGTCCAAACCATTTGTGTGTAGGCGCCATCGGTTAAAAAAAAGCAAACTTGTTTTAAATTTAACCGATGGATACCTAACCGATAGACAAAAAAATTATTGTTTGTAGGCATGACCATTGGTTAGAAATCCAGGCATGCTCAGAATCAAGTCGACGCATGCTTGGAAGCATTGAACTTCATTTTTTCTGCACATCGTTGTGTTTTACGTCACCGCGTTCTGACATGATCGTTTTTTTTTAAACCGATTGTGTGTAGGCACGACTGACTATCAGTCATCGGTTAACCAATGAAAACGGTCCAGCAGACTGTGCTCATCGGATGGACCGATCGTGTGTACAGGGCTTAATACTGTTTCTAGCAAAAACTCAAGCTAATTGCACTAAGTATTCATCTATCTATCTATCTATCTATCTATCTATCTATCTATCTATCTATCTATCTATCTATCTATCTATCTATCTATCTATATATCTGTCATTCTACTAACTACTTCCTTTTTTGTTCCAACTGTAAAAATAACTTACCACAATGGCTTTGCAGGAGAAAAACAACCCCTTATTTAATTTTTTTTTGTAATCCTCTATAATTACATTGCTCAGAAGTGCCTGTTGTGTTCTGGCAGATTATTGGAACAGGGAAATCATTTTCACATATCATTCAGATAATGGATGAGCTATGAAATGAGCTTCATAGTAGTCAGGTACCTTGGAGGTTGCTTTGACTGGTTCTCTCGACGTTCTAAGAAGCTGTAACATTTCAATACCACAGCTAAAAGTATACTTTAATTTCTCTTTTGAAAGAAAGGGGCAAGAGGTTGCAGAACATTTTTTAATGTGCACAGCGAACAGCAGTGTGTAATACTGAAACTGAATTATTTTTCTAAGCACTCTGGATGTTCATATTAAGACCTAAGAAGTGAGCTTTGTCCTTACATTTCTACTCTGAGCTGCAGTTTTGGACTTCTATAGGAGCAGAGGTTGCCAAAAAAATTTATAGTAAAAGTACAATTTCTATACAGTATAAGTTATCTGGAAAAATATGCTAAAAGATACATATTGGATAAAGCTGTCAATATATATATATATAAAATTATTTATTTATTTTTATAAAAAAGTGGGGTTGTCATCTGGGGCCCTGGGAACCTCCGGGCCCCTGGGGAACTCCAGACCCGTAAAAAAAAATTGGCCCTGAAATAAAAAATAAAATAAAAATATATTAAAAAATATATTTTTTTATAAAAAAAAATAAAAAAAATGGGGGCTGCCATCCAGGGCCCTGGTGGCCTCTGGGCCCCTGGGGACCTCCGGACCTCTAAATAAAAATAAAAGAAAAAAAATATTTTTTTATAAAAAATAAATAAAAAAAGAGGGGGTTGCCATCTGGGGCCCTGGTGGCCTCTGGGCCTGTACCCCCCTGATGGCGGCTGTGGCTGTCAGCTTTTTTCCTTGGCGTTTCTAGATAGAAGTTAAATTCTAAATCAGAAGATGTGTTTCCATAATACCTGCTGTATATCAGATATATTTGGTTTTAATAAGTTTGTTAAACTTTTGCAACTGGTAATAATTAAATTGCCTTGTTATTTGAACCAACCTCAAATCTTACAAAGTTACAGAGTTGGTCTGATTGAAAAGAAGTCCATCTAGTTCAACCAATAAAAATGTATGTTTTTCACTCTTTAAAGTGTAAAGATATGTAAAGGAACTCAGCCACCCTTCCTAGACTCTAAAATACATGAAACTGTGCCACCTGTCTGAAGGTCTTTACCTGCCTCATCCGACAACAGAGACCTTCTACACTGCCCACAGCTGGCTGGTAAAAATGTAATGGCTAGCTGCCCACACCTGCACATTAATGTCCCATAGACTTGAAGAATGCATACCCATACTGCAAAAATGCAACATAACATTAGCCCTGGCCCTGGTCCTACCCAAACAAAATCGATGTCCTTTTTTCCCCACAAATAGAGATTTATTTTGGTGGTATTTAATCACATCTGCGTTTTTATTTTTTGCGCTATAAACAAAAGAAGAGAGACAATTTTGAAAAAACAAACAATATTTTGTTATTTTTGCTATAATAAAAATACCCCCAAAAAATGTAAAAAACTAATTTAAACATCAGTTTAGGCCAATATATACTGTATTCTTCTACATATTTTTGGTTAAAAAAAAAAAAAATGCAAAAATTGTATATTGATTGGTTTTCACAAAAGTTATAGCACCTAATAATAGGGGATAGATTTTTGGTATTTTTATTATTATATATTTTTTTTACTAGTAATGGCGGCAATATGTGGTTTTTAGCAGGACTAAGACAAATCAGACACTTTTGACACTTTTTTGGGACCACTGACATCTATACAGCGATCAGTGCTATAAATAGCCACTGGTTACTGTATAAATGTCATTGGCAGGGAAGGGGTTAACACTAGGGGCCATCAGGAGGTTGTGTTTTCTATGTGTGTTCTAACTGTGGGGGGAATGTGGCCGACTAGAGGAGGAGAGAGATCGTTGTTCCTACGATCTCTCTTTTCTCCCCTTCTAATATATTGCAAGACTAAAATTCAAAAATTTTACAAATTAGGGAAAAAGAAAACAAAAAATAAATAAAAGGGAACTATAGATGTGTTTACCTTGTGAAAGTAAAAGGACTTGGAGTGATATATACTGTAATCTTGAGGCTGGGTTCACATATGAGCATGCAGTGGCTCACAGCAGGAGTCTGGTGCATCCTCATTCACTGTTCCAGGTCAGATTCAGAATTGTTGGCTGAATTCTGACCTAAAATGGGCCAAAAAAGGGATTTTTAAATACAGCTTACCTGTAAAATCCTTTTCTTGGAGTACATCACGGGACACAGAGCGGCATATTCATTACTATGTGGGTTATATGGAGTACCTTCAGGTGTGGACACTGGCAATCTTCAAACAGGAAGTCCCCTCCCTATATAACCCCCTCCCCTAGAGGGAGTCCCTCAGTTTTGTAGCAAGCAGTATGCCTCCCAAAAATGTTCCCCAAAAGAGGGGTGGGAGCTCTGTGTCCCGTGATGTACTCCAAGAAATGGATTTTACAGGTAAGCTGTATTTAAAAATCCCTTTTTCTTTCTCGTACATCACGGGACACAGAGCGGCATATTCATTACTATATGGGATGTCCGAAAGCAATGCTTTAATGAGGGGAGGGAGACATCTTCTCAAAAGAGATTTAATTTAATTTAGAGGTATACTCAAATAATAATAATAAATTCAACTTAGTCAAGAAAAACTTCTTTTTTTACACCCAAGGGTGCCCCTGATCCCGAGGATCTTAAACCGCAGCCTGTAGTACTGCCTGCCCAAAGGCTGAATACGCATTCCTTCTCACGTCTAGTTGATAAAACCTTGTAAATGTGTGGACTGATGACCACGTCGCCGCCTTGCATATCTGAGCCATAGAGATCTGATGGTGTGCTGCCCAGGAGGCGCCCATGGCCCTGGTAGAATGGGCCTTTACCGACAAAGGAGGAGGCAACCTCTTCAAACCGTAGGCCTGAATGATTAATTGTCTAATCCATCTCGAGATGGTGGATTTTGCAGCTGCCTGCCCCTTCTTGGGGCCATCTGGTAGAACGAACAACACATCTGTTTTCCGGATCTTTTCTGTAGCTTTAAGATAGGCCTTCATGGCCCGGACAATATCCAAGGTATGCAGCAACCCCTCCTTTCTAGATGTGGGTTTCGGAAAGAAGGATGGAAGTACCAAATCCTGGTTCAAGTGAAAATTGGATATAACCTTTGGTAGAAAGGCAGGATGGGGCCGGAGAACTGCCCTGTCCTTATGTAGAATGAGATATGGTTCCTTACACGATAAGGCTGCCAACTCTGACACTCTCCTGGCCGAAACTATGGCGACCAAGAATACCAACTTTCTTGTCAGTAAAACTAAAGGAATCTCAGCCAACGGCTCAAAGGGTTGTTTCTGTAGAGTGGACAGGACAAGATTTAAGTCCCATGGACAAATTGGTGACTTGACAGGAGGATTAATACGCAAGACCCCCTGTATGAAGGTCTTTACCAGCGAGTGGGTGGCCAGCGGCCTCTGAAACCACACTGACAGAGCTGAAATCTGTCCCTTGATTGTGCTTAAAGCCAGGCCTTTATCCACTCCTAGCTGGAGAAAACATAACACCCTATCAATGGTATATTTGCGGGAATTCCATCTTTTGGATTCACACCAGCCTACGTAGTTCCTCCACAACCTGTAATAAATCACCCTGGAGGCCGGCTTTCTAGCCCTAATCAGGGTAGGAATTACCTGCCTAGACAGACCTCTACCCCTGAGAATCAGGGATTCAGCCTCCAGGCCGTCAAATTTAGACGATGTAATGTAGGGTGGAGGATCAGGCCTTGTGAGAGTAGGTCTGGTCGTAGAGGAAGAGTCCAAGGGTCTCCCACTGCCATCCTTAGGACTAGTGAGTACCATGTCCTCCCGGGCCAAGCTGGAGCTACTAGAATGACTGGCTTGTGCTCCACTCTGATTATGCGCAACAGGCGCGGAAGTAACTGTAGCGGAGGGAATGCATATAGAAGTTTGAATTGATGCCAAGGGCAAACCAACGCATCGGTTCCGCAGGCCATAGGGTCCCTCGCTCGAGACACGAACCTGTCTAGTTTCTTGTTGAACCTGGATGCCATTATATCTACGTCTGGCATTCCCCACTTCTGGCAGATTGTCTGAAAGACCTGGGGATGCAGAGACCACTCCCCCGGCGACAGAATCTGGCGACTTAAGAAGTCTGCCTGCAGGTTGTCCACTCCGGGAATGAATATCGCCGAAATGCAGGGTACATGATCCTCTGCCCACTGAAAAATCAAGCTCACCTCCCTCTGAGCGGCCTGACTCCTGGTTCCCCCTTGGTGGTTTATGTATGCCACCGCTGTGGCATTGTCTGACTGGATTCTCACCGGGGACCCCTGTAATCTGGAGGTCCATGCCAGGAGGGCTAGGCGAGCAGCTCTGATCTCCAAGACATTGATGGGTAGCTGCCTCTCTGCTTCCACCCAAGTTCCCTGGCGAGAGAACCCCTCCAAGACCGCCCCCCAGCCTGCCAGGCTGGCGTCTGTGGTAACTACCTTCCAGACAACGGGGCTGAAGGACCTTCCCTTTAGAAGATTCTGAGGGTTCAACCACCAAGCCAGGCTTTGTCGGACCCTTGATGATAGCGTCAAAGGGGACTCCAAGGCATGTGCTCTCTTGCCCCAGGCTGCTAGAATGGCTGCCTGTAGGACGCGAGTGTGGATCTGAGCGTATGGTACTGCCTCGAACGTGGCCACTAGCTTGCCTAGTAATCGCATACACAGGCGAATAGTTGGTTTTTTCTTGCTTAGAACCAACTGAACCAACCCCTTGATAGCCTCGATCTTTACAAGGGGCAGGAACACCCTTTGCTGTTCTGTGTCTAACCTCATGCCGAGGTATTCCAACTGCTTTGTGGGCTGGAACGCTGACTTTTCCCGGTTTAGGACCCAGCCGAACCTTTCGAGGTACTGAACCGTGAGGTTTACTGCCTGTTGCAGACACGGCCGTGAGTGATCTATGATTAAAAGGTCGTCCAAGTATGCTAGGACTGTGACTCCTTGGATCCTTAGATTGTCCAACACTGGGGCTAGGATCTTCGTGAATACCCGGGGGGCCGTGGCTAGCCCGAAGGGGAGCGCCCTGAATTGGAAGTGTCGCTGTCCCACTGCGAAGCGTAAAAATCTTTGATGCGACTGAAAGATTGGTACATGAAGGTAAGCATCCTTTATGTCTATGGAAGCCAGAAAATCGTCCCTCTGGAGCGTGGCGACTGCTGACCGGATGGATTCCATCCGGAAGGAACGGACCCTTAGGTAAACGTTTAAACTCTTTAGGTCCAAGATTGGCCTGACATCGCCGTTGGGCTTTGGTATGACAAAGAGATTGGAATAGAAACCTAGCCCCTGCTCTTGGGCTGGCACCTCTATTATCACGTCCTGGCAAAGCAGGTGATCCAAAGCTGCCAGCATCGAGGCCTTCTTTGCTGGATCCTTTGGTAGCCTTGACTCTTGAAAATGAGGCGGAGGAAACTTTAGAAACTCCAGTCTGTAGCCTGTGGTTACAGACGCCCGGACCCATTTGTCGGGGATCTTGGCTTCCCAAACTTCTGAGAAGAAACGAAGCCTTCCCCCCACCCGCGAGAGTGGGGGCGCCCCTTCATAAGGCAGACTTAGGGGCTGGTTTTGTCGGCTTACGATACCATGGTCTCTTACCCCCAGGGGCCTGTCCCTGTGATCTACTGTTAAAGTTGGATCGCGCAGGCGGCCGTCGATACTGCCTGGAACTTGAGGGCCCTGAGACAGGAAAGAGCTGCCTTTTAAATGTAGGACCCCGGAATGTCTTTTTGACTGGTAAAAGGGTACTTTTGCCACTTGAAATAGTCTGAATGTATTTATCCAGATCCTCTCCGAAGAGTCGTCCTCCATGGAAGGGAAACCCTGCCAGAAGCTTTTTGCATGGGGGCTCCGCCGCCCAGTTCTTCAACCATAAGAGCCTTCTCATGTGCACCAAAAATAGTGATAAACGAGAGGCCTGCTGGATGGAATCCTTTATAGCATCTACCGCAAAACACAGAGCTCTGGGAATGTCAGAAAACTCTTCTGCCTGTTGGGTAGGCATGTCTTTTAGCATTTCTTTTGTCTGGTCCTTTAACGCCTGACAAACTCCAATCGCAGCCACAGCTGGCTGTACCACTGCTCCTGCCGTAGCAAAGGATGCTTTTAAAAGTGTCTCTAACCGTTTATCAACCGGATCTTTAAACATTTGTATGTTTTCCACTGGGCAAGTTAGTGATTTATTCACACATGAGATGGATGCATCCACCACTGGGAGCTTCCACCTCTTCGAGAATTTTTCCTCCATAGGGTAAATGACCGCAAATCTCTTCGGCGGCAGAAAAATCCTGTCCGGTCGTACCCAATCCTGAAAGATCAATTCCTCCAAGAGAGGATGGACCGGAAAAACCGCGTTGCTTAAAGGAGCTTTCAAAGAGCCCAGAGAGGATACCGCAGGAACCTGAGGCTCTGGCAATGGTAAATTAAATGCCGAGCGGACCATGTCCGTCAAAGACTGCACCCACAGTCTCTCTGTCTGGGAGTCTGAAAATGGTTCCTCAGAGGTAGATCCCTCAATCCCTGAACCCTCTTGGTTCAGGTCTAGTTGATCCTCCTGCGATTCCAATTCCTCCAGAGAGAGAATTTCAGCATCTGAGGATACACCCTTTGGTGATGGGGATCTAGCCCGTTTCTTGCCAGGAATAGATCTAGCGATCAACGCTGCTAATCTCTCTTCTAGCCCCCTAGGGATACAGCTAGCATCTCCTCTGTGATAAACACAGGGCTGGGCTGATCTGGGCCAGCCTCAGCACCAGACCCCCCTAATGGCTCATCCAAGGCGACCTTCATGGGAATAAGCTGCGGGGAAAGTATCGGCATATCATCAGAATCAGAGGGGGAACCCCTTTGTTTTTTGGTCTTTTTTGTACCCTTTGACCCCGAACCTTTGGAAGCCATAATACAAAATCGAGGGACTCTGCCTACAACAGCAGACTGTAGTGGCCAGGAGTACAAAACTAGGGTTTAGGGGACAATAGATCACTAATGCCCAAAAACTGATGGGGCCCCGTATGTTTTCTTTTTTTCTTTTTTTTTTTAAATATATAAGTCTTTTTTTTTTTTTTTTAAAACATACAGCGACCCCAAACTTAGTTTGCCAGCCTCCAACCTGTTGCAAAAAGGGGGATCTTTTGGCTTAACAGAAAAAGCATTGGAACCAAGTCCAGCATGTACTACCCCTCTTCCACCACCGGGAGTCACTGTTCTGCCGCTCTGCGTCCTCTCCCTTTCAGATCAGCCTCAGACTGAACACTGACTATAGCCTGCTGATGTATAACAGCACAAGGCGCGCCCCTGATGACGCTGCAGGCACGCCCCCCCCGCCCTCCCCTCCGAACGGCGCGAAAAACGTCTATAAGATGTGCGCGCGCACGCGCGCGCGCGCGTATGCCGGAGCAGGAAGAACATGGAGGAGCCGTGCTGCTGGAGACCCAGGACTGCAGTACCAAGCGGCAGAATCAAAACCCCGGCCAGGTAGGACTCTCCAAAAGGCCCCATAGGGGTCCTTACTTAGCCCTAGGAAGAAAGAAGCAGGTAGCTAGCAAACACAATTGTTTCTTAGACAGGGGAACCTAGTGATGGGGAAATGAGATCATCCTGTCTTCTCAGACATAGTGAGCAAGGTTGCCAATGCAGAGCATACTTAGGCTACCCCCCTTTTAGGTTACCCCGGAGAGCCTGCTGTCGAACCAAGTCCCGCAGGCTCCCCTCTTACCTGCTCCATGCTGCAGGATGTTTGTCTAGCAAAACGATCCAATCTTCTCCCATCTCCGTGGGTAGCGTAATAGACCTTCAGGCCCTGGGGTCCTATGAAGGTACCCACTGTCCTGGACCTATATAGCACCCTGGCAAACAGGAACTTATGGTCTTTACGAACTCCAAGTCCTGGGCCCAGGGTCCAGCCCTCCAAAGAGGAGCATTATAGGCAAAACCCCACGGTTTGGGGCCCGGGTACTGTCCACCTTGGCACTGAGGCTCCTTGGACAGATACGGTTAGCCCGCCCTTAATCCCAAGGATGTGGAGCAAAGCTATTTCGTGACCAACACCTAAGACACTGGCGAAAAAACTGAGGGACTCCCTCTAGGGGAGGGGGTTATATAGGGAGGGGACTTCCTGTTTGAAGATTGCCAGTGTCCACACCTGAAGGTACTCCATATAACCCATATAGTAATGAATATGCCGCTCTGTGTCCCGTGATGTACGAGAAAGAAAGATGCACTTGGCTCCTGTGTAAATCTCACCGGAGACACTGCGGAGATATGTGAACCGACTCCTTAGAGAGCTGGTCACAATCTCAGTGAAAATGTGTGTGTTGGGGGTGGTGGCGCTGTCACTATTATGTTGTTAGACTAACCCAAGGGGTGTGGGTAGATTTATTGGGACAACATTCCCTAAGGTGCTAAGTAGCACAGGTGTGGTAGAAAAGTGGTCTATGTTAGATGTCAGTAATGGTGCTAACAGGTGCTACCAATAACGTGTCATCAGTGAAGATATAAGTACACACGTAAACAAAATAAACAAGAATGTGTGGTAAATTATAAATGTGCACTGGCATCAATCCATACTATGCTGTAATGCAATATGTTTCCAATTACAGCTAATTACTGAACATGCAGCAATCTAAATAATGTGACAATAAAAGTGTCGTCAATTATAGTATATATGTATATCCGCAATATACAATAGAAAAAACACATACAGTGGAAGAATAATCAAAGCAAAAAGTAACTGCTATATAATAAAATAAACTATAAATCAGGTAACATAAATTAGTCCATCAGTTGTGATCGGGTGACTCTGTGTAGTGTGACAATCAAGGTGCACCTATATAGATAGGTGATACGTCAGGTGGGTATCGCGGTGAATCCGGTGCTCCCCCTTATGGGTCCCCACTCACCAAATGTAGTCACAAAAAACGGATTGTTACCAAAACCACCAGCTAAACACTACGGGCCAGATTCAGATACACTTAATTTTGCGCTGCGTAATCGAAATACTCTACGCTGCCATATTTTACCAGGCTCTACATCGAATTCTGGTAGATTTTTGCCCGTACGCTACGGCGGCGTAGTCTATTTCTCGCCACGTAATCGAAATACGCGATTAAGGGGCGTGAAGCAATTAAATTAAGCGCGTCCCCGCGGCGATCGAACTGCGCATGCTCCGTTCAGAAATTTCCCGCCGTGCATTGCGCGAAATCACATCGTTACATCATTCATTGTTTGAGTAGCGTCGTTTACGAACATTCCTATTCCCGGACGACTTACGTTAAAAATAATAAAAGACGTCGGAAAACGTAGAAATTCAAAGCGGGAACGACGGCCATACTTAACATGGGCTGTCTTATATTAGACCAGCAAAAAGCTGGTATAGTGTTACGCAAAAAAAAGATGACTAAAGATGCCGTAAGAGATTGCGATTGAAGATCGTAATTTCTGGGATCGCAGGCAAAAGTTCATTAACATACCCCGACGCGGAAAACGATGGGAAGTCCACCCAGTGGCCGCAATTTTATTGCAGCGTAGATCCGAAGGCGTACGAACATGTAATCCAGTCGAATTGAAGCCCGCAGCCGTCTATTGAGGTTTGAGGTTTCCGACTAGCTAAAAAACGTGCGTAATTTGAAATTACTCCAGTCTAACACCAGTTAGACAGGAGTTACGGCTCTCTGAATCTGGCCCTACATTACTAAGTCCTTCTTAACAACTTACCACATTTAGTAAATATTTTTCAAACTGTTTTTTTTTTTACCAACATCACTCTATTATTTTCAGCAATTTGAGTGTAAATGCTATTGGAGTTCATTGTTATCAAATTCTGGACATTTTTAAGGGTAATTGGCAAACTGTTAAAAAGGCATGGGTGGAAGAGCACTGCCATGGGTCCCATGTACCTATGCAAAAAATAATTCATGAAAAAATAATTAGAGATAGGGAGAGAGTTCAGTGTGAATTCAAGAGAAACATTGAAAATACACAAATCCTTTCAATAACATGGTTGGGAGATGCCTTAAAACTGTACGATTTTCCTTGACAGTTTCAGCTAATGCTGCTTGTGCATATTTGTCTGTGAATAGATTTTATATTTCACAATTAGCTTGCCGTACACACAGCATCATCATCCTGATCGGATTCATTTCAGTTTGAAAAAAATGCTTTTTCCGGTAGCTTAAGCATCAAGCATTAATAGACCTGCTTTAATAAGCGGAATGAAATTGGCCAGTAGTTTGCTGTGGTTGTCCCTGTTCTTCCTAAAACAATACGGTTTTCCTGCTGTTCAATTTTTTCAAACATTCATAAAGAATTTAGAGACCACAGATGATGCATCTGTGTAAAATTAGACAGCAGTTAGATCTTTTTAATAAAGGAGAATTGGCTGAAATGTATCAGAGAAAAAGAATACTCGTGGGTGCTGCTGAGTAGCCAAAAGCTTTTGGAAGGCCA
Source organism: Rana kukunoris (assembly GCA_029574335.1). Taxonomy (NCBI): domain Eukaryota; kingdom Metazoa; phylum Chordata; class Amphibia; order Anura; family Ranidae; genus Rana; species Rana kukunoris. The sequence goes on from CM056053.1 coordinate 146,715,324, forward strand.
TTTTTGATATGTACTATATTACCAAGATTACTGAGATGCCTGCCTGTACACGCACGTGAACTTTAATGGCATCTCATCTCAATGGCATCTTAGTCTTAGTCCGTAGAGTTCAATATTGAGTTGGCCTACCCTTCACAGCTCTAACAGCTTCAACAACTCTTCTGGGAAGGCTGTCCACAAGGTTTAGGACCGTGTCTAGAAGTGCATTTGTAAGGTCAGGCACTTATGTTGGACATGAAGGCCTGGCTCACAGTCTCCACTAATTCCCCCCAAAGATGTTCTATCGGGTTGAGGTCAGGACTCTGTGCAAGCCAGTCAAGTTCCTCCACCCCAAACTCGTTTATTCATATTTTTATGGACATTGATTTCTGCACTGGTCCAAATCATTTGGTGGAGAAATGATTGTGTCATGCTGGGAACAGTTTGGATGGCCCCTTCCTGTTCTAACATGACTGTGCACCAGTGCACAAACAAGGTCTATAAATAAATAGATAAGCAAGTTTGGAGTGGAGGAGCTTGAGTCCTGACCTCAACCTGATAGAACACCTTTGGGGATAATTAAAGCAGAGACTGCAAGCCAGGCCTACATCAGTTGGATGTAATGCACTTTTGGAAGAATGGTCCAACATTTCCATAGACACACTCCTAAACCTTGTGGACAGCCTTACTAGACGAGTTGGAGCTGTTATAGCTGCAAAGGGTGGGCCAACTCAATATTGAACCCTACCGACTAAGACTAGAATGGCAATAAAGTTCATGTGCGTGAAAAGGCAGGTGTCCCAATACTTTTGTTAGTACAGTGTAGCTTTGAAGGCACTAGAGACAAGTAAAGGCCATTGCCTTTAAGTGGATTAAATCCAGTACTTCATATATCCGTACGTGAATAAAAATGGTAAATCTAACACTGCCATATGAAAAACTTGTATATGAACACAGAGGGTGCCCAACAAAATGTAAAATAATTGGGATGTGTGGTGTAAATCTACCCTCACCATTTTCAGTAATTGAGAAACCCGTTGACATAAAGTATAACAACTAATTTGAACCTCTTAACCACTTAAGGACCGCACATTTATGTCGACAGAATGGCACGGCTGGGCACATGCACGTAAAGCTGGAGTGCGGCGATTGGTCCCCAGAGCTGAAGAACGGGGAGAGCCGTGTGTAAACATGGCTTCCCCGTTCTTCACTGTGGCAGCAGCATCGATCGCGTCATCCCTTTTATAGGGGGGACATGATCGATGACGTCACACCTACAGCCACACACCCCTACAGTTGTAAACACACATTAGGGAACACATAACCCCTTCAGCGCCCCCTGTGGTTAACTCCCAAACTGCAACTGTCATTTCCACAGTAAACAATGCAATTTAAATGCATTTTTTGCTGTGAAAATGACAATTGTCCCAAAAATGTGTCAAAATTGTCCGAAGTGTCCGCCATAATGTCGCAGTCATGAAAAAAATCGCTGATCGCCGCCATTAGTAGTAAAAAATAATAATAAAAATGCAATAAAACTATCCCCATATTTTGTAAACACTATACATTTTGCGCAAACCAACCGATAAACGCTTATTGCGATTTTTTTTTTACCAAAAATGGGTAGAAGAAAACGTATCGGCCTAAACTAAGGAAAAAAATATTGTTTAAAATATTTTTGGGGGATATTAATTACAGAAAAAAAATAAAAAATATTGCATTTTTTTCAAAATTGTCGCTCTATTTTTGTTTATAGCGCAAAAAAAAAACGCAGAGGTGATCAAATACCACCAAAAGAAATCTCTATTTGTGGGGAAAAAAGTACGCCAATTTTGTTTGGGAGGCACGTCGCACGATCACGCAATTGTCAGTTAAAATGACGCAGTGCCGAATCGCAAAAAGGGGCAAGGTCCTTTAGCTGCATTTTGGTCTGGGTCTTAAGTGGTTAATGTTGAATTTTAATACCCAGGGAAATAACAGTGACTTGTTGAAAGCTTTATAAATATTTTATTTTATGATTTTATTTTATGATCTTCTATATATATATATATATATATATACAAGCTGTATATACATTTTCAAATAACCTGATAACCTGATACATCTTGGTTCAAATGTACTTTAACGACTATGGTGCTAGCATGAGCATTTTGTCTAATTTGTTACTGTAATGCACATTCCTTAATAAAAAGTGTTAAAAAATTGATGCTTAATAAAAATGTAAAAATTCCTTTGAATATAGTGTCTGGGCGCATCTGTAGCATGCATAGAACATGCTGCATCAAAAATGAAATTTCTAAAGAAAAAAAATGAGTTAAATTATATTTAATTGGTTGGAATTGCAGACACCTGGCTATTGATAAAAAAATGGCTTGGAGTCCCCTCTAAAACCCATACTGGACTATTATCCGAGTACGCAGCCTGACAGGTCAGGAAAGGGAGGGACAAGCAAGCACCCCACCTACCTGAACAATACCAGGCTACATGTCCTCAACATTGAGGTGATGTTTTGGGGTTGGGGGCTCTGCCTCTATGTTCATAGGAACAAGGGTCTCTTTCCACAACCCTGGGCTAGGGCTGTGGGGGTCTGCTGGCTTATCAGAAACTGGAAGCCCCCCTTAAGAAGGGGACCCCCAGATCTTGGCCCCCTATATTAATGAGTATGGGGTACTATGTACCCCTGGGACCCATTCATCCAAAAAATGTCAAAGAGTTATAAAAACACAGAGACAGTTTTCGACAATTTCTTTCCAGTGCATTGCTGAAACCAAAGCTGCCTTCCCTAACACAAAACCAATTTAAGCTTCTCTTGCAGATCACAACAGCGGCCAAACAAATAATCTCTAAATTTTGGAAGACCCCCACCCTCTGTATCCTTGTAATTGGCAATACTGGAGGCTAAGCAATATTTTTGCCTCCTGTTTGCCTGGGAGACAGCTTATACAGTACCGATCCTCTTTAAAGCAGGGGTTCACCCTAAAACTCTTTTCTAGCATTACAATGAGCTCAGTCTTTACATTGAAGCTATGCCTTTTTTTTTTGCTGTACATACCTCCGTACAGCTATTTTCACCCGCGGCTTCCGGGTTGCGAATCCCACGGGACTGGGCGTTCCTAACAAGCTGGTGATTGATGTGATGACAAAAAACTAGCTCCCCCCATCGCATAAGGAGCGTCACGATGGCCGAAAGAAGCCGAACGGCGGTGCGCAGGCGCAGTATAGTGCCGACTCGCCGTTCGGCTTCTTTCGGCCATCGTAACGCTCCTTATGCGATGGGGGGAGCTAGTTTTTTGTCATCACGTCAATCACCAGCTTGTTAGGAATGCTGCAGGTGAAAATAGCTGTACGGAGGTATGTACAGCAACAAAAAAAATAGGCATAGTTTCAATGTAAAGACTGAGCTCATTGTAATGCTAGAAAATAGTTTTAGGGTGAACCGCCGGTTTAAGGTGGTGGTGGGGTCATTCAGTTGCATATGGACTCTGCTATGTCATGCTTTTGATTGGAGTGTACCACCTTCTAACTGTAAAAGGTTAATATATAATATGTAATGTTTTATTTTTACTTGATTGAAAAACATACAAATGTATTTTATTAACTTTACTAATGTGAATAAAGAAAAATATGAAACAAGTATAGCTTCCGCTTAAGTTAAAGAGCAGCTTGTTCTTTGAACTGTGTAAACTGTGATACAAATATATGTTTGGCTCCTTTGCATTGCCTTGTACCCAGTATGATACTGAGACACTGAGTCCCATGAAATCTCATGGAAAATGTTGTATGTACTGCAGAGCAGCATAATTGAATTACAAATTATACAAAGTAAGCAGCTGGTTTTGCTTTATAGGGAGATTTATTAGACAGTCACATACAGAGCTCAGAGAGTATTATTTTTGGCTCTACGTTAATTGGCATTTATACATTTTTAATCTAAATCAATTGCTGAATTGTATAGTAGCTAGTGCTACTTAAAACAATTTTTCAGAGGCATTGTCTGAGTTACTTTGTTAGCAAGATCATCAGAGCAGCATATGTGTCATAGTTAGAAACTGCACTGTTGAGCTCGTTATCTTCAAGATTATGTCATGCTGATGATGGAAACGCTTAAAAGAATAGTTTGAAGTAGGGAACTTTACTCAGTTGGTTCAAAATATTTTAGCTTACTGCTAGAAAAATAAACCATGGCATAAAATGTGAGCAGTTTTAATTTTTTTTTTCATCCATATCCCATGATATACATGATATAGACATGTGCATTTGTTTTCGTTAGAATGCATTTTCGTCCGAAAATCTGTTTTTTTCCGTTATCGTTTTAAAAAACGATAACGAAAGCGCAAGAAACGAAAACCGAAAGATCCGACATAAAAAATACTTTATTTTCGTTTTCGATGCGGTAAAAATTTGATATAGAGAGATTCGACATTATAGGGAAAAGATTCGACATCATAGAGAAAAGATTCGACACTATAGAAATAATAGATTCGACTTTACAGAGAATGGATTTAGATTTATGAGAAAATAGATTTGACATTATAGAGAATAGATTCGACATTATTACTAGTCATACAACATTAGAATTCTTGTAGGCGGAATATTCGAATGGAAATGTACGATTCGACATAAAGATTCGACGTTCCGTCTAATATTCTTTTGCCCATTCGACAGAAACCAAAAGGATTCGACGTTCCGTCGAATATTCTTTTGATCATTCGACAGAAACCAAGTATTATTGGATTTTCGGACGAAAGCTATTCCCAAACGAAAAATGAAATAAATCAAAAGGATTTTCGGGAGTAACTAAATAAATTTATTTTCCAAACGAAAAAACAAAACGAAATATTCCAGTCTGCACATGTCTATAACATGAATAACTACATGTTGTATGTACACAACCTGACCCCCTACTCATACATTTTCTCTCCTCTATAACTATTTTCTATCTTAGATCTTTCCTGACAAACCTTCCTATTTTGTGGAATGGAAAAGGGAGCTAGGAGTCACTTTTACGGAGGAAGAAGTTTGTTAATCCTGTGCGTGGACCCATAAGTCTTCCGGTGCAAGTAAAATACAGGAACGAAATTACAAAGTCATCACAAGATAGTACCGTTGTCCTTGGATATTACATAAAATATTCCCAAATAAATCAAACCAATGTTGGAGATGCCTATATTATGTATACACAATGCAACACAACATATTTGGTGGCATTGCCCCGCCCTGCATTCATTTTGGGACAGCATTTTTTAAATATACAAAGTTTTTTTCAGGGACAGTGCCCCAAACCCCCCCTCTACATAGCATTGCTATCTATGTTCCCAGAATCTGCTTCAAAATTTAAGGAGATTTTCCTTTTGTTTTTAGTGGCTGCCAGGGCGATAATTCTGAGACATTGGAAATCTCAACACACTTTCAATAATAGATTGGATAACTGAATTAAACAAATGTGAATAGAAAGTGACAAGTGATGGTGCCAGCAAATGTGAATGGAAATTAGTGAAGCTTCCCCTTTAAGAGTGAAATACTCTAGATATGTGAAAAAATTGGGAAGAAAGGTATGGCGCTACCTCATAGGTGATAAGTTCATACAAAACATATATTAACAAAGTTCAAAAACAATCAATGAAGGAAGTATAAAATAAAATGTATATGTGAAAAAATAGGAAACAATAGTGCAAAGTCCAAACGCCATGATCCAAAGAAAAATGTTTCCCGAGCCTGGTTGTTTGATTATTGCCAAAAAGTATCGTTCTCATGTATGTTGCTGGTTGAAAGAAATCAAATTTTGCTACAAGGCTTTTTTACTTTGAAGTTCTGGTGAGTTTACATTTTATTTGCAATTTGTGGTGGAACACTATTTGAAGGATATTATTTGCCTCTGCACTTATCTTTGGATCACAGTGTTAGACTTTCTTTATGAAGATACATTAAGAATTTTTGTTTGGACTATTTCTAAATATTTTTCCACATATATATTTTTTTAAAACATCCTTTATTGATTTTTGTTAAACTTTATTAATATATGTTTTGTATGGATTTATCACCTATGCGATGTCTACCAATGAGCATTTCCCAGCAGCCAGTGGAGTCTAACAATTAATCATTTACTGGCGCTGCCTGCTTGCAAGGTGGCTAATTATCCCCACCTTACTATATACCCAGAGCCTCAGCATTTGTTTATATACCAATTTTTGTTTATATCATGAATCTGCTTGATCCTGCTCCATGTATACTAATATACTAAGATACTAATCCTGACTCTTCTCAGCCATCCAGCCTTCTCATTGTGTTGCCCCCTGAAGTAGATGCATCGATACACGTTGGGAAGGGGTCAAGACAGCACGACAGGCATCTTGTGTACTAAGGACGCTCGTATCATTCCGATACCATCATCGGTATACACCAGTAAAAGCTTATCATTGAATGGTACACTGACGCACCCGATCTGTCCTTGCCATTTGGACTTATGAGGATCAGGTCACACTCTCTCCTGTACAGCTGACACTCTGAGGGGGATACGAGTTCAGCACTCGTGGATTTATGCCCGGTGTCTTTTCATTAATGCCGCTGAGAGCTGTCTTAGGAGTCAGGAAGAGGTGTTTTTATCAGCCTACTCAATCCAGCTGCGATCAGTATCTCTGTTAGCTATTTTGGACAAACAGCCGTGAGGTGAGCTGCTAGCACATCAGAGATTTATTTTCCTGCATGTTGCATTTTTTGGTGGAGGTGTTGCATCTAGACACTGTTCCATGTAGGAATTGTTGGACTTTTAGAACTGATCTTTATTTATGGACAGGACTTTATCACTTGTGTGATTTTTTGAATAGGTTTGCACCTTTTTTATATATATTTGTTCACTTAATTTATGCCAGTTTTTGTGTTTGTATATGTAGTAGCAATTTTACTATGTATTTTCACTGGTAAACCATCACAGGATTATAGGTGTTTGTTCACCTTTATCTGTATTGTTTATTTTAGTATCATCAGATATATTCTTTTCACTCCTGAGTTCACCCACGATCCCTCCCACCTCTCACTTCCCCTTTTCCGTTCCCTTCCCCACAGCGCAGGTACCATACTTTACATTATTATCACCCTTTCTGTTAGGATCAGATTCGCAGGTGATGCTGCAGTTCTCCCCCCTAGTCCATCAAACAGCGCCAAGGGTTTTCTATTACTATATTGTTTTGCCTTGCTTCCCTTTAAGTTTTCCCTCCAGTTTTTGCTTGGATATAGTTAGCAGTTAGTTAGTTCCCTTAGGCTGGGTTCACACTAATACTACACAACAGTCATACAACATTCATCCTACTTTGAATGAATGAATGAATGAATGAAAAACTTATATAGCGCGGCACATGCAAACTTAATCGCCTCTGGGCGCTCGTTGTTTCTGTCTGGTCATCAAAAGAGCAGAGTTTTTATCTGTCTTCTGAAGCTCAGGTAGTTTTCCTCCAACCGAATGCTGGTTGGTAAAGCGTTCCATAATCTGGGACCCTGGAAAGCAAACCTTCTTTCTCCTTTGGACTTGTATCTGGCTTTGGGTATCTTGACCAGATTTTGGTTAGTGGATCGCAGAACGCGTTTGGGATTGTGGGCTTCTATCTTGTCGCATAGATATTGCGGAGCCTTCCCATGGATGCACTTATGTGTCAGACAGAGTGTTTTAAAAACAATTCTGTCTTTTACTGGCAGCCAGTGAAGGGTTCTCAACGAAGGTGAGATGGATTCCCAGGGTTTTTTTTCCAGTCACTTTGCTCTGTGACATTAGTCCTACATCGGTCCTACATCCATCTGACTTGAATAAACAGGATAGTACTTTGATTCAACTTTGTAATAGATTTGTTTCTTGACCAATCAAAACAATCCCAGTGTGAGATAAATTCCTTTTACTGCTGCTGTAATCACAATGTCGGATGTCACAAGTCAGAAGGTTGGGACAAGAATCCTACTTTGATCTGACTTCAATGATATTCAATGGGCTGAAGTAGGATCAAAGTCAGACCAAAGTAGTACAGGGAGCATTTTCAAAGTCTGACCGACTGATTGGTCAAAGGACAAGTCAGACTATCATAAAAATGGATCAAAGTAGTATCCTGTTCATTCAAGTAGGATGGATTTCGGAGCAATGTAGGATCAATGTAGGACTGATGTTGCAGAGAAAAGTAGGATGAAAGTTGTATGACTGTCGTATCGGTGTGAACCCAGCCTTATGCACGCACATTTCAATGATTTGTTTTTTGGATCATTGCTGTATATATATTATTTTATGTATGCTACGTGCTCACTAATAAATGTTGTTGTTTTTTATTCTAACTTCAAACTGTATATCCTGGTGTAGTCAGTAAATCTGGGGTCACGCCAGACACAGGTTTCCTATTACTGGTTTCCTGAAGTATAGACAATTAAAGGGTCACATACCTTCAGCAGGTCATTCTAAAAGGAAAAAAAAAACCTCCCCCAAACACACATTCTTATTGGCACATTATGATGATGTACAACCTCAGCCTCCCATTCATACCTGATCTTCCCAGTGACAGGGTCTCTTCAACCCTTCAGAGGGAATTGAGATCACATTGTGACTTCTCATGCACTGTTTGGTGGGGGTCAGGCACACACCATGACAATTATATTTATCAAACGTATTTTTAGTGCATTATATAGGATACAACAAATTAATAAAAACAAGATATAAAACAAGAAAAAACAATATCAAAACATGGTAATACAAAAAAAAAAAAAACACTGCTCATTTACATCGTTCAGGGCTCATGGACAATGTAAAAGGCATGTGTCATGGGGCTTCTAATATTCAGGACTGAACTATTTCCATCACCATAAGCTGACCAGCTAGTCTCCTGCTCGCCAGGATAATTATCACTGATTTGATGGTGAGATCATTCTTTTTTTTTTTTATTACATTGGAGCAATAGAGTTGATAGCTTATTTTATTACATTGAACTAACAAAGTCAATAGTCTTTTATATTACTATATTGAAACACTAATCTATTGCAATAATCTATTGCTAATAGTCATTACAAACCTCCATGAATGTTCATCTTCTGATTACACTCAAAACAACCCAACTGATGTATCTGATCAATGTATACATATATTTTATTTAATGTAATTTACAAAATAATGACGGAAATTAGGATACTAATCTGTTGCATCTTCTAATTTAGAGAACATATGGTGTGAGCTGCAGCAAAGTAGGTTAAATAAATTCCTCTTTTATTATATAAAATATGCACTCATATTTAAAATAAATACTAAAGCTAAAGCTAAAACTAATATTTTGGTTATTAGTAAAATCACTGCCACACTACTTATACTTATACCTGCAGAATAATGTTGTTTCTCGGATAAATGGCAAACAGTACTGGACTCCTTGTGCTGCCAACCACAATGCAGCCCCAGCTCTGTTCAAAGGAGCAGTAATATCTTAGAAAACTAAATTTAGCTTAACACATTTTGTATGTGTTGTATGTGTATTCATGTATGTGTTATTTCCAATGTTTTCTCTTTTAAATTCAGTGTTTTAGTTTGTTTATGTTCTCCATTCCTGTCAATAACACTCCTGTTCCCTGCATAAATTAGCCTATTGCTTGTCTATGCAGTAGCTGGGTTCACTTGTTTAGTTCTCAGATACAACACATTTGCAATTAGCCAATTAACTTACCTTTTGACATGTTCAGCAGTCATATCAGCAGTCAAAAGTCAAAGTTGTGAGAGGCATGAATTAATTGAGCAACACAAGTTAGAGCTAAACTGATAAAAGTGTATTTATAGATGATTCACTGGAAAATTCATCAGTGAATTCATTAATGAAATACACTTTATATTAATTTAGATTAATTATGCTACATAGCACGAGAGCAGAATCCATCCCATAAGCAGGGTTATTTGCTAAACCACACACATTTTCCCCCACTCACAATCTCATTCATGAAATATGGAACAAAGCAAATCAACTACAGGGGGTAAAGGGATTTACATCATACAGCCCAATCTGGGGAAAAAACTCCTATGGGGAATTGGCCAAGCTACAACAGGGTGGCAGGTGGAAGGCATATGGTGTGACCCATATGATACATATTTTTTCATAATGGGAACCTGCTTCCTTTTGAATATCTCATGGAGAGATAGAATCCCCCCAATCCATGCAATTCTGTTGCATCTAGCTGCAGCACGCTGTTAGGCCTCAGGGGGGTGGAGACTTTGTGGACCCTGTCACCAACGCCAATTTGTAAGGTGATTTGTTCGGTATCAGATGCTAAGGTCCTTATTTCTCAGTGCTACAGCATGCTATTGAGAAAGTATTGGATGGCTACCCCACTAAGGCCGTGAGAACTGGGAGCGGGATTTGGGACCAATGTCGGGTGATCAAAGGGGGATGCACTGCAGGCTTGTGGTGTCCAGTTCTTAAAATTTCTCTCAGAAATTGTCTCAACTGTATATAATATTGAGAGCACACCACAATCCTACTAGACTCCATGCCATGGGTCTACTCATGGATCCTATCTGCGGTAGATACAAACGGATAGGGGTGACCTTATCCATCTTATCTGGAGGTGCCCCAAGCTCCACCGACATTGGACGAATGAATATGTATATGTGTAGCACTCTGAATGACTAAGTGAAAGTCAAATTACCATGCATTGATGAAAATTGTAATGCATCCAACAAAAAATACATTAAGGTACATAAATCATATGTGAGTCCCTCTAGTGGGAGGAACAGAAAGTGTGCCTAGCTGGCACGTGATACAAGTGGTCTAATGCCCCTACTAATAGGTGACAAAACGTAATAACTCAATAAATATAAAGTTAATCGAAATCAAAAAAGTCAATCAAGTGAATGAGTGAACAAACATAAATGCGTGACTTCTTCAGCGTGACGATCCCACCACCAAGAAATTTGCAGGCTTACCGGAACGTGTTGACCAGAAATGACATATGCCACTAAGGTCAAACAAGGCTTTAAATCACAGATGTCATAAACGATCCTTGGCAGGAATCATGCGCCCAACCGATCGGAGTATCTTTCAGTAAAGTGGATGTGTAGGAACAGGCCAAAAAGCTGTACTTGAATTGGAATCCCCAAACTGATTGGCTCAGTGTATTAGTGGTGCATATAGAGAAGAGAAGAGGGTGGCCACATAGCGTAATACCGTTTGATAAATGAAATCACTTTTTTTCGCAGCTATCAAACTTACATTTTGCTGGAGTTAAAAGAGCTCTTGCATGCAAAATAGGGCGACAGTGGAGTCCACCCGACGCGCTTCGTGGTCAAAGCATCATTACTGGTCAACACGTTCCGGTAAGCCTGCAAATTTCTTGGTGGTGGGATCGTCACGCTGAAGAAGTCATGCATTTATGTTTTTTCACTCATTCACTTGATTGACTTTTTTGACTTCGATGAACTTTATATTTATTGAGTTATTACGTTTTGTCACCTATTAGTAGGGGCATTAGACCACTTGTATCACGTGCCAGCTAGGCACACTTTCTGTTCCTCCCACTAGAGGGGCTCACATATGATTTATGTACCTTAATGTATTTTTTGTTGGATGCATTACAATTTTCATCATTGCATGATAATTTGACTTTCACTTAGTCATTCAGAGCGCTACACATATACATATTCCTTGGTTTTTTGCTTTTTTGAATGAGTCGTGTTAGCAGCTACCATTCACACATATTTGGCAGCGCAGGGTATTCACTTCCTATTCCGATATTGGACGAATGTCCTGGAAATTCTTAATGGGGTGTTCCAATCTACAGTACCAATTGACCCTAAATATTGCGTGCCAAGCATCCCATCTGATCTCATATCTGACGAGTACACAGGGGTGACATTTAATCGGGCTCTCTTCCAAGCTCGTAAATTATGTCTCCTGCTTTGGAAGTCTCCCGATCCTCCCACACATCAAATGTGGGTGACACACATGGGAAACACCCTTATTTTTGAAAGATATGTGTACCACCGTAGGGGCTGCTTGGGAAAGTTTGAGAGGGTGTGGGCACCCTGGTTAGGTACCCCTGGACTTAGCCCATGTGAACTGGTTCAGAAGTGGCTATTGCTGTGTCCTGATAGACCATCAGAATTCCTGATAATATAAGCAGCGAATTTACTCTAGTTTAGGTTTATTCGATTTTCAATCAAAAACATGTTTGATTAAAATATATATATATATATATATATATATATATATATATATATATATATATATATATATATATATATATATATATAAATATAAAAATATGTGATTAATTGGCGTTGGCCTTTATTTCTTATTGCTTTTACAGCCATTGAAATTTTACCTTACAATTATATTATAAAAACTAAAGAGAAACTAAAGAGAAAACCTATGTGTATGCTTTGCAAAAGATCTATTACATAAGTCAGTAGAAAATACAGCTACAGAATTCTCAGTTAGGAATAATTCATTGTAGACATTCTAGCTAAAGCACTCTCAGGCTGGGTTCAAATATTGCGCCCAAAGGGGAGTTTACAACCTTCATTTTTTATTTTGCTAAATCCTGTCCCTATAGCTTTCTGAAGACACACTTTCTATTTGAAAGGACGTTTTTCTGTATCCAGCTACTTGTTCCTATTCTGCGGCTTTTGGGGACACATATTTCTAACAACTATGCTTAACTATTCACTTTTATCATGCACTGCCAATACTTCAAATACACTGACTGGAAATGTCCACTTTTCTGTTGCTTAAATTGAGCAGCACCCTATTTACAATGGGATGAATGTGCACCAGGAGAATACAGCAGCTGGTGAACAGGCATCCACTTTCATTTGTACAGTATCTTTGAAGAAGCACATTTCCATTGCATGTGAACTTGCTGACAGTTGCTCTCCATCCTTAGTACATGATGACCAGAAATAGGGGCATGCCAATAATCCACACAAATGTAAATATTTCAGCTGTCATTTAGAAAATTAGGTAATAGTTAAAAGGGATGTACAGTGATTTAAATATATTTTTATTCTTTATTAATTATGGTTAAGACTCAAATGTAAAAACTTTGGCCCAGATTCATAGAGAATTAGATTCTCGTAGCGTATCAGAAATACACTACGCCGCCGTTTTTTACCTGGCTCTAAGTGGAATCCAGGTAGATTTTGTCCAGTAAACGACGGCGGCGTAGTGTATTTCTCCCGTCGCAATCCATCTACGCGAGTAGGGGGTGTGAAGGATTTAAAATAGGCGCGTTCCCGCGGCGATCGAACTGCGCATGCTCCGTTCGCAAATTTCCCGCCGTGCATTGCGCGAAATCACGTCGTTGCGTCATTCGTTGTTTGAGTAGCGTCGTTTACGGACATTTCTATTCCCGAACAAGTTACGTAAAAAAATTAAAAAATAAATTAAATTCGACGCGGGAACGACGGCCATACTTAACATGGGCTACGCACCGTTAGACCAGCAAAAAGCTGGTCTAACAGTACGTAAAAAAAAACAGACGTAAGCGATTGCGAAGACCGCTCGTATCTTTGTGGATCGCCGTAAAAACACATTTGCATATCCCGACGCATCAAAACGACGCAAACTCCTCCCAGCGGCCGCCAAAAATATCGCAGCGTAGATCCGAAGGCTTACGAAGACGTAAGCCTCTCGGATCGAAGCCCGAAGCCGCCGTATCATGGTTTGAGGATTCAAACTAGTGATACGGCACGCAAAATTTGAAATGACTCCTGTCTAACACCAGTTAGACAGGCGTAATTGCTTTATGAATCTGGGCCTTTGTTTTTAAAAGGAAATATGCAACATCCACTGGGTATGTTTACACTAATTTAATACACGCATATATGTGCTCCACCCAAAATTCATCATACAAATGAACAAATGTGAAGACTTGACTACCAATCATTATATAAACTCAATACTATCAATGATGTTTGCAAAATAAACATGTGTTCCACCCAAAACTGAAACTTAATTTAAAGGACAACCACTTGGTATATCCAAGTACCCACTATGCTTCCAAAATAATGTGCATGTGCTACACCCAAAATTGAATACTCTTTAAAATATAAAAGACCATTTAACCACTTAAGGACCGGACCAATATGCTGCTAAATGCCCAGAGGCGTTTTTACAATTCGGCACTGCGTCGCTTTAACAGACAATTGCGTGGTCGTGCGACTTGGCTCCCAAACAAAATGTGTGTCCTTTTCTTCCCACAAATAGAGCTTTCTTTTGATGGTATTTGATCACCTCTGCGATTTTTATTTTTTGCGCTATAAACAAAAATAGAGCGACATTTTTGAAAAAAAAAATTCAATATTTTTTACTTTTTGTTATAAGAAAAATCGAATTAACTACATTTTACTCAAACATTTAGGCCAAAATGTATTCAGCCACATGTCTTTAGTAAAAAAAAAAATTGCAAAAAAAAAAAAAAAAACTAGCTACCTAGCGGCAACAGTGACACTAATACAGCGATCAGAAAAATGATCGCTTAGTGACACTGGCAATAGGGGGTGAAAGGGTTAACTAGGGTGGTGATCAAGTGGTTACAACTTTATTAGGGGGGGTACGGGGGCTACCCTGGACCTAACACTAACTGCCTGTCACACTAACTGTCACACTGACACTAAATGCAGTGATCAGTACATATATGATCACTGCATTCAGTGACACTGTGACAGGGGGTGGGGGGGGCTGATCGGGGGGGGGGTTATGTGCCTGTGTGTTACTGTGTCAGTGTAGTGTTGTGCAGACTCACTTGTGATGTCTTCTCTCCTCCCCGCCGAGAGGAGAGATTACATAATTTCCCCCTTCCTGTGTTTACACAGGAAGAGGGCGGGTGGCGGACGCGCATTGGCTGGGAGAAATCCGGAGGGGGCAGACAAAAACGAACAGCCACCCCCTCATCCCGGATCGCTCCCACAGCCTACGGAACCGCCGCATGTAGTGGGGGGGGTCCGATCGGACCCCCGACCAACGTCTAAGCAGGGACGTACAGGTACGCCAATGTGCCTGTACATGCCATTCTGCCAACGTACATGCGGCAGTCCTTAAGTGGTTAATAAGATGTACATGTAAGAGCTAAACTCTCTTAATACCATTAACAAACTAATACGTGATTTCTCCACCAAAAACGGAACAAATAAACATATGCAACGCGGTTAACGAGCGTTTCGCAATACGAGCACTGTATTTTAAAAAAAACTAACTCGGTTTGCGAGTGTTGTCTCGTAAAACGAGCAGGATTCAGGCCAAAGCGGTGTGCAGTACCGTGTTTGGCCTAAGGTGGGGGGCACAGTAGCTGAGAGTGAGCCGAACGACGCCGTTCGGTAATACACGTAAAGACTCGGAAAGACGCGAAAATACTCAGTTCCCAAGCCTTTCCGAGGTTTTCCAAGGTCAGCTGAGGTGTCCTTGAGCCTTTACGCCAGTTTCCAAGGCTCCCAGGTGTCCCCCCACCTCTGGCTTTATGCAGTATTGCATGCCATTGAAGTCAATTCGGAAACAAATTATTTTTGTTTCCATTGACTTCAGTGGGCAAACTTGCTTTGATATGCGAGTACTTTGGATTACGAGCATTCTCCTGGAACGGATTATGCTCATTATCCGAGGCTCCACTGTACTTAGTTAATATTCATACATGCATAAAAAATAGTATCAGATAGTACTCTGCCAAATTAATATGTACAACTCCACACAAAAATGAAAAAAAAAAAACACTGCCAATAGAAAAAATATTAATGATTTCCCCAAATGTCCACTGCTAATGAATAGAGGGTATATCTTACCCTGTGAATCCTGTACCCCACCTCTATTAAGTGTTTATTTGTCAAATACAAATTTAATAAAAATATAATTGATATAATTAGCCCAACAACAATATAGATTGCCTTTGGTTATTAAAAGTAGAAGCTTTAAAGGAACAGATTTGTAACCATTCACTTTAGTTTCAGATTGGCAACAGTGACACATATGACAAATAGATCCAAGCTTCATAAAAAGAACAAAGTGCTATAAAAAGTTAGCAAAAAAATAACACTAAATCAAAATCAAAACTATAAAGTCCCCATTTTGTGTTGTCAGTCCCTAATTGGTTAACAGATCAAACAAAACAGAGACTCTGAAGGCTAAAATTTCTATAGCAGAACTGACTGATAAAGATAAGATGAAAGGCAAGCATAAGTCATCCAAGCTGCTCGAGCTTTGAATTTTTTTAATAGAATACATCACAAAATTAAGTTGTTTATGGACTGTGCTTAGTAAAATACTTCCATGTTGCTATATTCTTTTGTCTTTTTGTACACTCAATTCAAATAAAATACATTAAAATATAAAAAGATACTTTAGTTAAGCACTTACAGAAAGTCACATAAAAAAAATAAAGAAATGTTTTTGGATTACCGTTTAATACAAACCCTTTATATTACCACCCAGGGCTTAGTTGATAAGTAGGTGTGTGTGTGTGTATGTATATGGAGGGGGGAGGTGGCAGAAGGGACATCGCCCAAAGAGCTCTACAGAGCATACTTCATCTATCCCCTCACATCCTTCACACCCCCTCACACTCCTTGACGTGTAATGTTATCACGGTGCTTTATATTCATCTCCCTTATCAGGTATCTCAAGGTGCATACAGACACTTTTACTGTGTATACTGCTATGCAGGGCTTTTTTTCAGCAGGAACGTGGGGGAACGCAGTTCCGGCACCTCTTGGACTGACTGTATGCAATGGCAAGGGGTGATGGGGTGTGCTGCAGGGTATTGATGCTCACTGCTGGGGATCTATTTGTGCAACGGGGTCTATTGTTGCTGGGGAGGTCTATTGTTGCTGGTGGGGGACTTATATTGTTGGGGGGTCAGTTGTTGCCGAAAGAGGTCTACGGTTGGGAGAGGGGTCCATTGTTGATTGCAGCCAGAGAGTCTATTAATACTGGCTGTGTGGAAATCTGTTGATGCTGCCGGGAGTCTATTGTTGCTGGGGGGAGATTTTGTTATGGTTGGTCCATTGTTGTTAGGGGGATCTATTGTAGCTGGCTACAGGGGATCAATTTTACAGTTTCTCTTGATATCATTACCAAATTCCATACAAATTTCATAGCGCCACAAAATGATACTTGGTTCTATATTGTCTAAAAGGGGCGGTACTGGGAGGTGGGTAGGGGCGGAGAAATGGGGTGACTTGGAATGGGGGAGTTCCTGCACCTATTGTCTGAGAAAAAAAGCCCTGCTGCTATGTCATTGTCTATCTTTACTCTGTTCACTTTGCCCTCCCCTCAGTCTATATGTGATGGAGTCTGTCTTTAACTACCAAGTTCAGCAGTGAGTGTAGGCCCTTTCAATTTTCTTTTACCACAATCCAGTGGGCTCCAGTGCCACAAGAACCCCTAGAAACACCCAGGGAATATACATTTTACTGTTTTCTCTAATGCCCGTACAGTACACACGATCAGGCTTTTGCCCGGCCAAATCACATCGGAATTCCAACGGAATTCCATCAGAAAAAAATGTATTAGAATTTTTAAGGAAAAAACTCAGATGGGGCTACACACGATCAAACGCGATCAGACACGATCAGACTTTTTCCATCGGAAATTCCTACACATTAGCTGTCACAAAGTGGTGGATAGTCATTGTTTTTGGAATGTGGCCTATTGTATAAAAACACAAGAACACACAGCTTGCACTAAGCTTCATCTTAGGCCATGGTCACTATGGTAAGCACCGTACTAACTGGCCCTGGAAAACGTACTTTTTACCGGAGTCACCCTGTATCTTCAGCTACCTCCTTGTACACTCATCCACCAGACTTCTTCCACTACTTCTACATCCAGACTAGAAAATACTTCTGTCTCCTTTCTATAGATCCTGTTCAGAGATCTCTGTGGTTGACCATCTGGGCTACCTGTTACAGCCAAATGCGTTATGAGAGATATGTTATCCTACAAGGAGCGGAAAGTAAATTTGTACTAAGCCATTCTATGCAGTTTATTACTAGTGATTTTTTTCTTATGCTCTGTTCTCTTAGATACAGTTATTCTGGAATGTGCCACCACCTGTACTCATTTGGGAAGTACCTCTAGACACTCCTGTACTACAATAGTTTTACTGCCTACATTTTTTGCCTTATTCTCTTTACAGACACACTTACCATTTTATTGATGTTGTCAACTTATCTTGCATTCATACAGTAAACTTCAAGTTACACTTTCTGTTTACCTTATAATTTTGCTGATACCACTACATAACAGATATACGATTGTGAATTCTTCCAGATTAAGTACCCCCAATCTCTGAGACCAGGGCCACCATCAGGGACACTGGTAAGAGGCCCGAATGTTCCCAGGGGCCGCAGTAGAGAGGTGTGCTGACACAGATTTTCAGCAGCAACCCAGTTCTCTGCTCGCAGCAGGAGAGGAGAGACAGGTGAGCTGACACTACACTTGCAGATTTTTGACAACCCCCCCCCCCTGGTTCTCTGTTAATGGCAGGAGAGGAGAGAGAGATGCGCTGAGACTTGCAGATTTTCGGCAGCACAACCCCCCAGTTCCCTGCTCCAGGGGAGTCATGCCTAAAGCTGTGTAAGGGGCCCCAAAATTCCTGATGCCTACCGTGTCTGCTGCCTAGTCTGAGACTTCAGGAAAATGTCTCCTATATTTGCTCTTTATCCTAGTGTTAGTTATATCATCGTGTGACATGTCTGCAGTTTATGACTGCTTCCTGTACCATATGTGCAGGGTTTATTATTTCTGATTATCTTGGTGTTGTTTAAAGCAGACCTTGAATCAAACTTCATTATCAGAGAGGCCCGCTCCACCTACTCAGCTTTTAATGTAAAACAGCAGGACTCTCTCGTGCCAGAATACACTGATGTGTAATGATCAACTTCTGTAGAACAGGCACGTCCAAGCATGTAACACAATTTGGCCTGTCCCTGCCAGCTTTAGTTATCTTAGCTGGCAGGGACATTTGATCCATCTACAGTCAGCTTTAGTTATCTTACAGGGTCCTTAACTATGGCAGAGTGGGTGATGCCTTTCGGTCAACCAATGGGATTCTGGAAGAGCTGAAAATCACAAATCTTGAGAATGTGCACCAATGTTTTTCTTTGTTTTTTTGTTTGTTTGTTTTGTATTGCATAGAGGTGGGTGAGCCTCTTTCTTATAGATATGCATTGCATTTAGACATAAGGTCCTCTTCAAATATTAATTATTCAGCAGTAAAGCAGACAATAAGGTTTTAGGTGCCATCTATGACTGCCCACACATTGAATATTTTTGAATAAATAAATATGAATTTCCATTTACTCTCCTTCACCCCTGGTATTCACATTGAGATCCTGTACAATATGCTTGCTGCTTTGATACAATGCTTATTATCGAAGCTATATTATTACTGTTCTACTCTGGTGCTAATCCCAGTTTACTGTACTGTATTAAGGTGTACAGCATGATAGACTTTCTGGCCTATTCGCCACCTATCCCTTTCCCTGTTGTTTAGTTTGCTTTTGTGCAACGTAAAAGCCATAAATATTTATATAAAAACAAACACGGAGCAGTTGCCACCAGGACAGTCAGGCACCAACAGCAACAAAAGCATTGTCAGAATTGTGAACCCTCCCCCACTCTACTAAAATGTGTTTTGGGTGTGTGCACATTTTTTAATTTCCCTCTAGCTTTCTGTCTTCCTGACTTGAATTGAGAAAAAAATCTCACCAATAGGGACACTTACAGCAATAAAAACAAGAGAGGTGCGATAACACTTGTAAAGGGTGGTGAACGATCTCACTAGAACAAATATGAATAGATATGAAGTGGAAATCTTTAAATAAGTACCAGTGGTGGTTGGAGGGGGGAGCGACAAACAAACTCCATCGCTAGGTCCGCACTTGCCCCATCCAGGTCACAGCCTTCCTGGTTTCTCCTCCTGGCAAATCCAGTCTTAAAATCTGCCCCCTGTCCTGATTGGCTGGGAGGAGAAGCCTGAATACAAGCGAGTGAGTTTGGGGTGCAGTGATCTGTGACTAGAGCCCAACCTTTTTAAGCCAATTAGAGCCTCAGGCCTCATACACATGACTGTTTTCCTTGGCAAAATCCATCAAGAAAGGTGCTGGCAGAGCAATTTTGCAGAGAAAAATGGTCGCGTGTATGTTTTTCATAGAGAAAACTGTCGTGGATCTCGACGAGAAAAAAAGAGAACATGCTCTCTTTTTTCTCATCAGGAGTCTCAATTTCCTCATCGTGTTTCTCGTCGGCTGGTTTATGACGAGAAACACATTCGTGTGTATGCTTAGAAACCCGCGCAAGCTCAGAATAAGATATGAGACGGGAGCGTACCTTCGGTAAAAGTAGCGTTCGTAATGAAGATAGCACATTCGTCATGCTGTAACAGACTGAAAAGCGTGAATCGACTCTCACCAAACTTTTACTAACACGCGGTAACACGAGATTAGCAAAAGCAGCCCCAATGGTGGCGCCAGTGTAATCGAACTTCCCCTTTATAGTGCCGTCGTACGTGTTGTATGTCACCGCGTTTGAGAACAACGAGATGTTGTCTTGACAGTGTGTATGCAAGGAAAGTTTGACAAGATTCTCGTCAAGCCTGACAAGAACCTCGTCGAGGAAAACAACATTTATTTTACGACGATATTGTCGCTCGTGTGTACGAGGCCTTAGGCTCTAATCATGTGCTTCAAAAGAAAAAAAAACTCATAGAAACCAATGAGTCTGGTGCCCCAGATGGAGATTAGGGGGAGGTGCATGGAGATAAGGGGGTGTACCACTTATGGACTTGCTGCTGCTGATGGGTACACTTGTTCCAGTAGTAACTGCCTATAATGGAATTTCACAGACTGAAGCTGCCGCTGACAGCTGATGCCGGGACCGGATTGGCTGCAGAATAGGTAAGTATAGCGATTTTTGCTTTACAGGGTTTGATAGATTAGGTTAAGAATGTGGCAGAGAGCAGGTTTGGTGTTAAGGTTTTGCTTGAATTTCCACTTTAATCAATAGAAAAACTACTAAATGTTGGGTTACATACAATAATAAATACATAGTTGTGCAATAGCAGTAGAAAAGAACAGAAAAAATAATTTAATAGAAGAAAACATTTGAAAGTTACAAAAAGCTAACTTTTTCAACCTTTTGAACCTATTTAATTGTAAGCAAAACATAATCTTGAAAATGTGTGAATAAGTTTGAATTATTCAGTATTTTAAAATGAAAATGTTGAACAAATTGCATTTTATAATAAAATGTGAACAAAGCAATCTTGAACAAAATATTTTTAATAGACAATAATAAGCCAGATTATTTTTAGACTTCTTGTTATATTGCCATTCACAGTTTCATCTAATAGATATCTTTACAAACACTTTTATATTAGCTAGGCTTTACAAATTACATCTGTCCTGCAATCCTAATGATATTACTCACGTGACAGATGGAAATGTTTTCTATAATTGAGACTATTTCCTCACCTTTAACAGGCATTAAGAAAAATATTCTGGTAAATCTGCATTGATGACTTTAATTGTTTGATCTCCCTATATCCTGCAGAACTTTAATTTCATTTTAATTACCTTGGGATGTGAATTTAAATATAATTTAGGTGTCTTGACTTTGTTCTCATTGCCATAATCTTAGCTGAGCAATAATATAATTATAGATGATATTGAAGACATTTGGAAAAATATGAATTAAGGCCATATCAGACATACTGCAAATGAGTAATGCATTCCATTTTAGAATTTACTAATTGTTCACAGGTATTGAAGATACTTGCTGTACATGTTTTTACAAAACTGTAGGTTGTCAACCAGTCGTTCTTGCAGTTCTGATAGGTCCAAGGGGTTAGTTCTGCTTGTTAAAGTTTAATTAAAATTTACATTTAGCCTAATGCCGCGTACACACGATCGGTCAAACCGATGAGAATGGTCTGATGGACCGTTTTGATCGGTAAAAACTGATCGTGTGTGGGCGCCATCGGTTATTTAACCATCGGTTAAAAAAAGCCAGCTTGTTTTAAATTTAACCGATGGATTCCTAACCGATAAAACAAAACCGATCGTTAGTAGGCACGACCATCGGGTAAAAATCCAGGCATGCTCAGAATCAAGTTGGCGCATGCTTGGAAGCATTGAACTTCATTTTTTTCAGCACGTCGTTGTGTTTTACGTCACCGTGTTCTGACACAATCGGTCTTTTAACCACTTGCTTACTGGGCACATATACCCCCCTCCTGCCCAGGTGAAATTTCAGCTTCCGCACTGTGTGGCTTTAACTGACAATTGCGCGGTCGTGCGACTTGGCTCCCAAACAAAATTTACGTCCTTTTTTCCCCACAAGTAGAGCTTTCTTATGGTGGTATTTGATTGCCTGTGGGGTTTTTATTTTTTGCACTATAAACAAAAAATTTTGAAAAAAAAATACAATATTTTTTACTTGTTGCTATAATAAATATTCCAATTTAAAAAAAAAAAAAAAAACATTTTTTTCTCAGTTTAGGGCGATACGTATTCTTCTACATATTTTTGGTAACAAAAAATCGCAATAAGCGACTGGTTTGCGCAAAAGAGTTATAGCACTTACAAAATAGGGGACAGAATTATTATTTTGTATTATTTTTTTTTTACTAGAAATGGCAGCGATATGCGATTTTTATTGGTACTGCGACGTTATGGCAGACACATCGGACACTTTTGACACATTTTTGGCGCCATTCACATTTATACTGCGATCAGTGCTATAAATATGCACTAATTACTGTATAAATGTGACTGGCATTGAAGGGGTTAACACTAGGGGGTGAGGAAGGGGTTAAATGTGTATCGTAGGTGTGTTTTAACTGTGGGGGGAGGGGGGGGGTGACTGGGGGGGTGACCGATCTGTGTCCCTATTTAAAGGAACACAGACGGTCTCCTTCTCTCCAGGGAAAGGACGCTGTCTCTGTGTAAAACGGCAATGAGAGATGATCTATGAGATTATCTCTTATTCGCCGCACAGATCGCATCGCAAACGGCCACTCTGATTGGCCATTCGCCTCGATCTGTGATTGGCCGTGTCCAAGGGACACGGCCAACACAGGGCTTACCCGCAGCGCGCTCTGGAGCGCATGCTGGGAACGCCCAAAGGGGCGGCCGCCAAAAGACGGCGTGTTGGATATTCAGACCCGCGCTGTAGCCGTCATTCGTCTATAGCGCGGGTCTGAAGTGGTTAACCGATGGTGTGTAGGCATGACTGACCATCAGTCAGCTTCATCGGTTAACCGATGAAAACGATCCATCGGATCGTTCTCATCGGATGGACCGATCGTGTGTACGCGGCATAAGAGTTTACATTTTTAGCAAGTCATTTTTTTGGATAACAAATTGCAGTATTTTGTTATTTGTTAAAACCTTGGAGGAACATTTAAAAAACAAGTAAGTACAGTAAAAAAAAAACTAGCAATAAATCTACTTACAATAAAACAAAAAGTACTCCAGATGAACCACTCAGGGGACTTAAAAAAACAACATGTTTTTATAGCAAAGTAAAGCCATTTTTTATTTGCAAGAAACCTTATTCTAGAAGATGCAAACTAGGATATACACTTATTTTTTTTTATTTATTTATATTCTGAAAAAGATGCTCACAATTTGTATTTTTGCTATAACTTCTTTAAATATTAGTTCTATGCTGTATCTAAATTGACCACCATTTAATGTAACCATAACAAAATGTCAATATTTCTCCTTAGAAAGTTATTTGGTGTCAAGAATTACACACATCCCACCTCCAATGGCTAAAACATAAATAAAAAAAAATGGGAGGGTATGGATAAAAAGTTATTCTAGTTGGCTGGATTCTGAGATCTGCTTATCTTCATATCAGTAGCTATGGGGGTTATTTACTAAAGGCAAATGCACTTTGCACTACAAGTGCAAACTACAAGTGCAAAGTGCACTTAAAATTCCACTAAAAGTGCACTTGGAAGTGCAGTCGCTGTAGAACCGAGGGGGACATGCAAGAAATTGGATAATAAAATCAGCAGAGCTTCCCCTCTTTTCAGATCTTCTCCTCAGAGTTACAGCGACTGCACTTCAAAGTGCACCTTTAGTGCAATTTCAAGTGTACTTTGCACTTGTAGTTTGCATTTGTAGCGCAAACTGGATTTGCCTTTCGTAAATAACCCCCTATGTCTATTTCCAGAGCAATTAAGAGCAATTATATATAGACATTCAAAGCTGCTTGTGTTTTCCAAGATTGGATAATTGAGTAAATCAGTTTCAGCCTTTAAGTAAATCAGCCACAATGTTGAACTACTCTCAAGAAATACTAGTCACTGTGATAACCCAGTGATAATGCTGAGAGGCACTGAGATAAAGCAAGAATGGAATGCTCTGATTGGCTGGAGTGAAATATATTTCTATATTCTGGGGTGGCATTTTTCATTACAACATCCCCAAGGAGAATTAAATCACTCCAACTCCATTCAAGTTTCCTTGTATATTTCCTGTATAATAAAGATGCATTTAAAGTATATGGAAAGACAAAACTTTGTGTTCTAGATTTTGGATAAAGTAGAAAATGGCTTAGACTCCTTTCACTTTGTGTCCCATCAATGATATCTCACTTCACCTCCTCTTTCAGAGACGAAAGTAGTGGAAATTTCCCTCATACAATTGTCTCCAAACTAAAATAGAAGTACAATTTTGCATACCTTAGTTGCTTCTGTGTAAGTCAAGCAATTGTAAAAATCTAACCTTTCACTGTTTCTTCTACCGGAAGTCCTTTGACAGCTGTGCTGAGATAATCATGGGGCTCTACAAATCAATTTGTGTTTTTTTTTTTTTCACTTTTAGAACAAGCCATAAGCTTTATTTAAGTGACCTCTTCCGTTAATATAGGTCAGGTTTAAATATAAATAAGCAGCCTTATCCCGTCATATTATGTGGGCCCATTCAACATATTGGTCTAGAAAACATATTTAAAAAGGCTAATGGTCGTGTCCATGCTCTTCATAGCCGTCTGGAAGAGCATTTACATGAGCGTTGTGGAAAAGACTCTTTGTTCCATCTCCCCAGGGAAATTTCTTGGTCCGGAACCGGAGGTGATCGTAGGGCACAAATTCTTGTCTCTCGTCGTCCTGATGTTGCTTGGCCTTCAGAAAAACGTTCAGCATGCAGACGGCCACGCCGGGCAGGGCTACCACATAGGTGAGGATCTTCCATGTCCGGGCTGCATCTCCGTGCTCTGCGTGTGCAGCTGCAGAATACAAGCGGCCCCGGCTAACCAAGGAGCGACCAAGAACACCGGACAACCTGCCAAATGCCGCCATCATGTCCTCTCTATGGGCTGCTGCGGACGTGAGCAAACCAAGACACCGCTTTCCCGAAAGAGGCTTAATTTGTGTTTTTTATGATAATATGATAAAAGATTTGGGTGTAGTTTATAAAGGCTGTCTGACCCCTGCATCAAAAGTGTTATGCCACGTATACACGACCATTTTTAATGTCATGGAAAAAAATACGTTTTTCTCTGTCAAAAAATGCTAGAGCAAAGCGCGGTGACGTATAACACGTACAACGGCACTATAAAGGGGAAGTTCCATTCGAAAAGTGTTATGCCACGTATACACGACCATTTTTAATGTCATGGAAAAAAATACGTTTTTCTCTGTCAAAAAATGCTAGAGCAAAGCGCGGTGACGTATAACACGTACAACGGCACTATAAAGGGGAAGTTCCATTCATTTGGGCTGATTATGCAAATTTTCCTTTTTATAACTTGCTTCTGAGCATGTGCGTTTTTCCCCCCGTTTTTTTCTAAATTTTTAATGCCCATTTTTCTCGTTGAGAAAAATGCTCTGGGCATTACACACAATCGTTTTTAAAGACCAATTTTAAAAATTGCATTTTTCTCGTCATGAAAAACGGTCGAGTGTATGCGGCATTAGTGACCCGGTCCAAAGCTCCGTGACCAAGACTGCGGGACCCGTGGATCCGAATGCCGCTGGAGTCCCGCGATCGGTCCCGGGAGCTGAAGAACGGGGAGAGCCGTGTGTAAACACAGCTTCCCCTTTCTTCACTGTGGCGGCGTCATCGATCGTGTGATCCCTTTTATAGGGATACACAATCAATGACATCACACATACAGCCACACCCCCTACAGTTGTAAACACACATTAGGTCACACATAACCCCCTAACCCCCCCACTTATGGTTAACTCCCAAACTGCAATTGTCATTTTCACAATAAACAATGCATTTTAAATGGATTTTTTTGCTGTGAAAATGACAATGGTCCCAAAAATGTGTCAAAATTGTCTAAAGTGTCCACGATAATGCTGCAGTCATGAAAAAAAAATAGCTGATCGCCGCCATTGGTAATTATAAAAATGCAATAAAACTATCCCCTATTTTGTAAATGCTATACATTTTGCGCAAACCAATCGATAAACGTTTATTGCGATTTTTTTACCAAAAATAGGTAGAAGAATACGTATCGGCCTAAACTGAGGAAAACAAATACTTTTTTATATATTTTTGGGGGATATTTATTATAGCAAAAAGTAAAAAATATTGATTTTATTTCAATATTGTCGCTCTATTTTTGTTTATAGTGCAAAAAATAAAAACCACATAGGTGATCAAATACCACCAAAAGAAAGCTCCTATTTGTGAGGAAAAAAGGATGCCAATTTTGTTTGGAAGCCACGTCGCACGACCAAGCAATTGTCTGTTAAAGCGACGCAATGCCAAATCGCAAAACCTGACCGGGTTCTTTAGCTGCCTAAAGGTCCTGGTCTTAAGTGGTTTAAAAAAAAAAAAGCTTGTCGTTATAATCATTTTAATCTGGCAGAACCTTAAAGGCACTGAGGTCAGAGTGTATATATTGCACTCACTTCACTGCAAATGTGCCTGTCACACTCATAAACTAATGGACAATGATGTTTTTTAGTGGAGTAGGTTGAGTCTGATGGGGAACTGAAAGACTAGTTCCCCAACAGGTCCACATTCTTTGCAATTGACAGCATACGGCAATGGGCAGATCTATAGCCCTTATTCATTCCCAAAGCTGCTTTTAAATCCACCCTCTGCCACCTGCAACTACCTGAATTTGTGCCTGTGTCGGTAATGTTACCAAAGTTGGTGCAAATGCAATCCTGAATTAGATGCAGGTAGTTTTTAAGGGAACTACCACCCCAAAAATTATGTAAATGTGTTTTTGAATTTTTAGGACACTGTCCTTTGCCTTCAAAATTAAAAGTATCTTTGGCATCTCTTTCTGTGCATGCAAAATAGGATATCTCACCGAAACCTTGCTAGCATATGTAAGGAGTATGTGCATCTAAAAGCATACTGGAGGAGTTTCTTTCATAAAGCATGTTTTTTATATACATTTTTTGTACATGCTTCCATATAATTCATGAAAGCATGTTCTTTATAAACATAATTATTAGAGCTGTCAAGCAGATATTATGAGCCATACAACCTGTAATTATGAGACATATAAACATATGCATATAACATGAATTTCAATCAAAACAAGCCGGGAGCTTATAAGGACTAAAAAAAAAAAATGTAATTACTAATAATGCCTATTCAATGAGGATTTTACTAAGACTGTAGAACCTAGAATCTGGAGTCACTGTGCATAGCAACCAAACAGATTCTAACATTATTTTTCAAAGCTTAACTGAACAAGCTGAAGCTAGAAGCTGACTGACTACTATCCCGCCATCCCTGACCAACCCACTCGCCCAATATGTTTAAGATGCTCTTGCAAGGTTTCACTATATAATTAAAATACTTTTTAAACTTTAAGCTTAAAATGTATTGCGTTCTGAAAACAGGAATGCTAATTTTTCCTTAGTTTTGATATAACCTATTAAAGTGTCAAAAGCCTGGAAAACCCAGCAAATAAACATATTAATTGTAAACAAAGTGATGCCAGGAGCGCATAATATGAATAATACATCAATAATTTCTGGTAGTGCTGTGACTCCAAGGCTAATGAGAACTTACACGTTTCTTTATATAGAGAGCAAGAATAAAAAATCATTTGAAATATTAAAAACAGAAAAAGAGATTTTAAAACAAAGTATTAAGATTTCTTATTTTAAGTCACAAGAAACCTTTATATATATATATATATATATATATATATATATATATATATATATATATATATATATATATATATATATATATAGTGCCTTGAAAAAGTATTTATACCCCTTGACATTTTCCACATTCTTTCATGTTACAACCAAAATTGTAAATGTATTTTATTGGGATTTTATGCGATAGACCAACACAAAGTGGCACATAAGTGTGAAGTGGAAGGAAAATGAAAAATGGTGTGACTTGCATTTGTATTCAGCCCCCTTTACTCTGATACCCCTAACTAAAATCTAGTGGCAACAATTGCCTTCAGAAGTCACCTAATTAGTAAATAGAGTCCACCTGTGTGTAATTTAATCTCAGTACAAATACAGCTGTTCTGTGAAGCCCTCAGAGGTAGAGAATCTTAGTGAGCAAACAACATCATAAAGGCCAAGGAACACACCAGACAGGTCAGGGATAATGTTGTGGATAAGTTTAAAGGAGGGTTAGGTCATAAAAAAATATCCCAAGCTTTAAACACTCAAGGAGCACTGTTCAATTCATTATCTGAAAATGGAAAGAGTATGGCACAACTTCATACCTACAAAGACATGGCCGTCCAACTAAACAGCCAAGAGGCTCATGGTAACTCTGTAGGAGCTGCAGAGATCCACAGCTCAGGTTGGAGAATCTATCCACAGGACAACTGTTAGTCTGTTATATATATTAAAGTCACAATAGGGTTCATTTACTAAAACAGGTTTGAAGGTTTTCAATAAAAGTGATCAAGAACTATTCATCTGGTAGTGTTCCACGGTCATCTGCTTTCTCTTTTTTATCCTGTGTTCTCACTACAGTAGGTGACTGGGATATTGTGTCAATCTCGCTCCCTTTCTCGGCGAGATTGACCACCTACGAGCCCCATCGCGGGAGCCAGCGCCGAGCTGGCTTGCCGCGATGGAGAGCGAGCGCGTCATAGAAGCGACGGGGATCCGACGCGGATTCCCGCCAATTCTACACGTGGGCGGAGTTATGAATCCTGAAGGAGAAATCCCCGCCGGATTTTTAAAGAAAAATCCGGCATGGGTTCCCCCCTCAGGAGCATAACGGGCCCTTAGGTCGGTTACGGGTTGTAAGGAGACCCCCTACGCCGAAAAAACGGCGTGGGGGTCCCCCCACAATCCATAACAGACCCGTATCCAAAGCACGCCGGCCGGCCGGTCAGGAAGGGAGTGGGGGCGAGCGAGCGCCCCCCCCCTCCTGAGCCGTACCGGGCAGCATGCCCTCAATATGGGGGGGTCAGGTGCTCTGGGGTAGGGGGCGCACTGCGGCCCCCCACCCCAGAGCACCCTGTCCCCATGTTGATGAGGACAGGGCCCCTTCCCGACAACCCTGGCCGTTGGTTGTCGGGGTATGCGGGCGGGAGGCTTATCGGAATCTGGAAGCCCCCTTTAATAAGGGGGCCCCCAGATACCGGCCCCCCACCCTAAGTGAATGAGTATGGGGTACATTGTACCCCTACCCATTCACCTGCAAAACAAAAGTTTAAACACAAATAAACCACACAGTGTATTGAAATATTTTATTAGTTGGCCGCCGGGGGGGGGTGTGTATGATCGCTTTTAGAAAAGCGCCCCCCTCCGGCGGGCTTCTGTGGGGGGGTGGGTGCCGCCGTCTGGTTCTTTTCCGCCGCCGGGGGGGGCGCTTTGATAAAAGCGCCCACCACCCGGCGGGCTTCTTTCGACGTCTTCGGCGGCTGGGGGGTCTTCTCCCACTCTCCGGGGTCTTCTCCCGCTCTCCGGGGGTCTTCTCCGCTCTCCGGGGGTCTTCTCCGCTGTCCGGGGGTCTTCTTCTTCTTCAGGACTCGCCGCCGCTATCTTCGTGTGTTAGCTCAATTACTAGCGGCGGCGGTCCCCTCTTCTGCGACGTCGGCGTCTTCTTCTTCTTCTCCTTCTTCTGCTGTCCAGATGTTGACGCGACGCTTCCTCCCGCTGTTATGCCCGGCGCGCGGCTCGCAGCGAAATATATAGGCCTGTCTTGTGACGTCGCAGTCCCATCATGCTCCGGTAGGTATCACGTGGTACCTACCGGAGCATGATGGGACTGCGACGTCACAAGACAGGCCTATATATTTCGCTGCGAGCCGCGCGCCGGGCATAACAGCGGGAGGAAGCGTCGCGTCAACATCTGGACAGCAGAAGAAGGAGAAGAAGAAGAAGACGCCGACGTCGCAGAAGAGGGGACCGCCGCCGCTAGTAATTGAGCTAACACACGAAGATAGCGGCGGCGAGTCCTGAAGAAGAAGAAGACCCCCGGACAGCGGAGAAGACCCCCGGAGAGCGGAGAAGACCCCCGGAGAGCGGGAGAAGACCCCGGAGAGTGGGAGAAGACCCCCCAGCCGCCGAAGACGTCGAAAGAAGCCCGCCGGGTGGTGGGCGCTTTTATCAAAGCGCCCCCCCCGGCGGCGGAAAAGAACCAGACGGCGGCACCCACCCCCCCACAGAAGCCCGCCGGAGGGGGGCGCTTTTCTAAAAGCGATCATACACACCCCCCCCCGGCGGCCAACTAATAAAATATTTCAATACACTGTGTGGTTTATTTGTGTTTAAACTTTTGTTTTGCAGGTGAATGGGTAGGGGTACAATGTACCCCATACTCATTCACTTAGGGTGGGGGGCCGGTATCTGGGGGCCCCCTTATTAAAGGGGGCTTCCAGATTCCGATAAGCCTCCCGCCCGCATACCCCGACAACCAACGGCCAGGGTTGTCGGGAAGGGGCCCTGTCCTCATCAACATGGGGACAGGGTGCTCTGGGGTGGGGGGCCGCAGTGCGCCCCCTACCCCAGAGCACCTGACCCCCCCATGTTGAGGGCATGCTGCCCGGTACGGCTCAGGAGGGGGGGGGCGCTCGCTCGCCCCCACTCCCTTCCTGACCGGCCGGCCGGCGTGCTTTGGATACGGGTCTGTTATGGATTGTGGGGGGACCCCCACGCCGTTTTTTCGGCGTAGGGGGTCTCCTTACAACCCGTAACCGACCTAAGGGCCCGTTATGCTCCTGAGGGGGGAACCCATGCCGGATTTTTCTTTAAAAATCCGGCGGGGATTTCTCCTTCAGGATTCATAACTCCGCCCACGTGTAGAATTGGCGGGAATCCGCGTCGGATCCCCGTCGCTTCTATGACGCGCTCGCTGGAATGTACTTTTACTATTCCAGCGAGTGCGAGATGTCGGCAGCCTGTCGCCGAGATTCAGCGCGATGCTGGCGTGCTGAAAACACATTCTCGGCGGCAGGCACTGTAGGTATTGTCTTAAGAGTCATGGGTGTGAATTTCCTAGACCTGGAGAGTGCAAAATCTGGTTCAGCTGTGCATGATAGCCAATCAGCTTCTAACTTCTGCTTGTTCAGTTAAAGGGGTTGTAAAGGTCCAATTTGTTTTCCTAAATAGCTTCCTTTACCTTAGTGCAGTCCTCCACCTCATCCTTCAATTTTGCTTTTAAATGTCATAATTTCTTCTGAGAAATCCTCACTTCCTGTTCTTCTGTCTGTAACTCCACACAGTAATGCAAGACTTCCTCCCTGGTGTCGTGCTCGCCCCCTCCCTTGGACAACAGGAGAGTCAGGACGCTCACTAATAGTGATGAGCGGAATACGCCATATTCGATTTCGCGATATTTCACGAATATATAGAAGAATATTCGTGAAATATTTGTTAATATCGAATATTCGTGATATTTTATCAAAAAAATATTTTGCTAATGCGAAAGAGAAATTGATTGCGAAATTCTCGTCAACACGCGAAAATGGAGATCATTTCCTGGATTACTAAACTAATATGCACTAAACACACTAACTCTACTTACACAAACTTATATGACTAAACTAAAGCAATTTTTTTTTTTTTATACACAAAACACAGAAGGGCAGAGAAAGTATTCGCGAATATTCGTAATACGAATATTCGCATTGCGAATATTCAGCAACATAAAAGGATCGCCTCAGCTACTCGGCCCAGGGTCTCTAATCATACCAGCAATGCTTTTAGACGTCGATAGAGATCACTAGGATGTGATCTGTTTTAAAAATAAATTTGAAAAAATACGAATATTCGCAATAGCGAATATTCACCGCAATATTCGAGTTATTCGCGAATACTCGAATATGCAATATTCGTAGCGAATATTCGCAATGCGAATATTCGTGAGCAACACTACTCACTAACACACAGCTCTTTCTCTATCTTCAACATAGAGAGTGTCCTGACTCTCCTGTAGTCCAAGGGAGGGGGCGAGCACGACACTCCACACCAGGGAGAAAGCTTTGCATTACTGTATGGAATTACAGTCAGAAGAACAGGAAGTGAGGATTTCTCAGAAGAAATAAGGACATTTAAAAGCAAAATCGAAGGATGAGGTAAGTGAAGGAGAACTGCACTAAGGTAAAGGAAGCTATTTAGGAAAAAAATTGTACCTTTACAACCCCTTTAAGCTTTGGCAAAAAATAAAATAAAAAAATGAAAAACTGGATTCTAATTACCATGCACATTTGCCCCAGATTTTGCACTCTCCAGGTCTAGGAATTTCACACCCATGACTCTTAAGACAATACCTAGTGAAAACACAGGATAAATTAGAGAAAGCAGATGACCGTGGAACACTAGCAGATGAATAGTTCTTGATCACTTTTATTGAAAACCTTCATCTAGTCATCTAGTTCATCTTGTTGTTAGAAACTACTGGAGTAAAAACTGCTCTACCATGTTGTAAAGCTACATACATATTCAGGGTTTTGCATTGTCATGTATGTGCACTTAAAACAAATACATAAATACTTGGTTAGAGGTTAAAGCCTAACTCAAGTCAACATTATTATTTTTAGCTTTGAATAGAGAAGGGAAGCTTAAACATGTTTGTCAGGTTTTTCCTTCTAATAGGAAGCAA
Organism: Rana kukunoris; assembly: GCA_029574335.1. Classification (NCBI taxonomy): domain Eukaryota; kingdom Metazoa; phylum Chordata; class Amphibia; order Anura; family Ranidae; genus Rana; species Rana kukunoris. The sequence continues at coordinate 146,748,313 of CM056053.1, forward strand.
AAGATCTGTATATACAGTAGAAAGATAGAACAACATGTATATCGATGACATATATCCTGACTCAAGAATTAACAGTGAATAACACACAAAAAACTCCACAAAAAAGAAGATAGAAGATATGTGTCTGTCTAGATATCTAGATATCTAGATAGATAGATATCTAGATATCTAGATAGATAGATAGATAGATAGATAGATAGATAGATAGATAGATAGATAGATAGATAGATAGATCTATCGAGATATATATATATATATATATATATATATATATATATATATATATATATATATATAGATACATATATACAGTATATCTAAAAAGGTATTTATTAGGCAGAGTATTCCCTAAAAGGATATTAGACCCCCCAACAACATTTAAAAACAATTAAAGAAAAATGAATAAGCCATCAACCATGGGCCCTCTGCTGTGACTGGGATTTCCCCATACTTCTTGTACCTGGGACACTAATACCAGAAAAATCACTGTAATACTGATACAGACAATATTAAAAAGCTGAAGGAGGTTTTAGCCCTTTACTGCTCTACTTGAAACAATATATAATTGAACTTTACTAAAATATATCTTCTAAGAAGATGGCCTGAAGCCAGGGTTATAAGTTATCGAAATGAAGACTGAAATCTATTTGTGCCTTACACAGACCATACTAGGGTGTTCTGGTAATACAGGTTATGTTTGTTGGTACACTGCACTGTCATTCATTGTAAATGGTACCCAGAAAGAAAGGAGGTACAACCTCAATTTATGGACTATCTCTGTACCCAAATGGACAAGGGTTTTACACACTTTAAAAAAAAAAGCTTAACAAGCTAAATTTTCTTACAGACATCTTAAAAAACACATAGAAAACAAAAGACATGTCACAATAGCATTTACAGTATCAGGCTCAAATTGGGCTGCCCTAAAACACTTTTTCAAATCATACAATATACCACACATGATGCAAACCTTTTATGAGACATTAATAAGCATCGTACCATGAGCTTGTCTCCTGAATACGGTCAAAGCTGAAGTGGTAAAAAAAGAAAAAAAAAAAAAAAAAGAAATTGGGCTGCCCTACTTCCCCCACACTAGTAACTAACATTTAAAAATGGAGTGTAGATTCCAAATAGTAGATGGTGGTGTGCAGGAGTGTAGAGGGGGTGTTCAGGAGCACCGGAAAAAATATTACAGTACCACAGGGGGAGAGGGAAAGAAAAAGGGGGGGGGGGTGAAGTGCAAATGGAGAAGGGGCGCTAGGAGGAAAAAAAGGGAACTAAAGGGAGAAGGAAGGAGAGAAATGGAAATAAAAAAGGAAGATGGAAAGAAACAGGATAGAGAGGAAGAAAAGGAATGGCAAAAGGAGTAGAAAAGGAGGAAAACAGGAAAAAGGGGTATAAGGAAAAGTTGGAGGGAAGAAAAGGGAGCGACTGCAATGAGAAACCCCAAAAAAGCATCCACCTTTAACGGCTAGACCTAGCAAATGCTAACCTTAAAAACCCTCAAGTAAAAGTTAAATCGTGCCAAAGGGGAGATAATATATGGCAGCAAAAGTGTTTTTTAAGATGTCTGTAATAAAACTTTGTTTTTAAGCTTTTAAAAATAAATGTGTGTGAATCCCTTGTCATTTTGGATATTGAGATAGTCTATGAATTGAGGCTGTACCTCCTTCTTTCTTTCTAGTTGCAAATTACTGGATGATGGTGCCCCCTACTTGGTCATTTCTGAGATGCACAGTAACATTTTGAGATAGGCAGACACTCAGAGCTGCCATTGTACAGTAAGGATGAGCTCAGGCGTGTTCGCAACCCGCACATGCATAGCCAACCAGGAAGTCGGCATTGCACAGCAGTGAGACATTTCTCGATCTCTGCAGCTGCGGATTGGGAAAATGTCTCAATGCCTGCGATTAGCGCTGTTCAGGGCCAACTTCCTGGCGGGCTCTGCACGTGCGGGTTGCGAACATGCTGAGCTCATCCTTACTGTACAATGGCAGCTCTGAGTGTCTGCCTATCTCTAAGGCCGCGTACACACGATCGAATTTGTCCGCTGAAAGCGGTCCGATGGACCGTTTCAGCAGACATCTCCGATCGTGTGTATGGGCTAGCGGACAGATTTGTCCACCCGACAGATTTCAAAGCATGCTGTGAAATCTATCGGGTGGGAATCTGTCCGCCCGACATGTCTGCTGGTTAGTACACTTACCAGCAAACATGTCGTCCCGCACCGATTCGGCGCATGCGCAGAAGTGTTTTACTTCCTGGTGCGGTGACGTGGCGGCGTCAACGTCACCGCCACGTCACCGACACGTCAGCGCGCCGTCTGCTGGCGGGGATTTTGGTTTGCTCGTGTGTACACGCGAGCAAACCAAAATCCCAGCAGACAGATTTGTTCAAATCTGTCGGACGGACAGATTTGAACAAATCTGTCCTCTCGTGTGTACGAGGCCAAAATGTTACTGTGCATCTCAGAAATTACCAAGTAGGGGGCACCATCATCCAGTAATTTGCAACTAGAAAGAAAGGAGGAGGTACAGCCTCAATTCATAGTAGACTATCTCAATATCCAAAATGACAAAGGGATTCACACACATTTATTTTTAAAAGCTTAAAAACAAAGTTTTATTACAGACACTCAGAGCTGCCATTGTACAGTAAGGATGAGCTCAGGCGTGTTCGCAACCCGCACGTGCAGACCCCGCCAGGAAGTTGGCCCTGAACAGCGCTAATCGCAGGCATTGAGACATTTTCCCAATCCGCAGCTGCAGAGATCGAGAAATGTCTCACTGCTGTGCAATGCCTAATTCCTGGTTGGCTATGCATGTGCGGGTTGCGAACACGCCTGAGCTCATCCTTACTGTACATTTTGTGGGAGTAATGTATGAGTGGAGATGAGCCTATGAGACTTTCACACCCTGTTGCGTCTACAATGGGCACTTAAGCTAGAAAGGAAATTTGTGTATGGAGAAGAACACATCGCTGAGATTAATTTTATAGGCGGTACTGAGTAAAATCATACCTATGTGATATTTACAGGAACTGGACAAATCCAACCAAATTTTAACTACTGTAATATGACTTGTTAAACCAGGAATCCTCAAACTTTTGAAACAGGGGGTCCCTCAGACTGTTGGGGGCAAGACTATAGTTTGAAAAAATATATAAACAAATTCCCCTCCCATCACAGACTCCTCTCCATCACAGACTCCTCTCTATTGCAGACTCCTATCCATCACAAACTCCTCTCTATCACAGATACCTCTCCATGACAGAGCCCCCCCCATCATACATTCCTCTCCATCACATATCCCCCATCACAGACTCCTCAAAACAGACTCCTCTCCATCACAGACTCCTTTTCATCACAGATCCTTCTTCACATATTCCTCTCCATGACAGACTCTCCCCATCACAGATCCCCCCATCACAGACTCCTCTCCATCACATATCCCTCCATAAAACTCCTCTCCATCACAGATCACCCCCATCACAGACTCCTCTCCATCACAGATCCCTCCATCAGACTCCTCTCCATCACAGAGCCCACCCATCACAGACTCCTCTCCATCACAAAGCCCCCATCACAGATCCCCTAATCACAAAGCTCCCCATTACAGAGCCCCCATCACAGATCCCTCCCACCACATATTCCCCCATTACAAAGCCCCCATCACAGATCCCCAATCATAAATCCCCATCACAGATCCCCCCAATCACAGATCCTCTAATCACAAAGCCCCCCAATCACAGATCCCCCATATCACAGAGTCCCCCATCACAGATCCCTCCAGCGATATTACACTGTCATTTCCATAAGATTGCAGCACTTCCCCTCCACAGCACTTCCCCTTTGCAGGGGAAAACTACTTTTGTAGTTGACAATAAAAAATGATTTAAAGTGATTATATCCGTATTATAAAGTTTGCTGGTGATTTTTCACTTTCATACATTTTCCTTTAGCCTATGCTGGCATCTCTGTAAAAGACCTCTTGCTGCTTCTGTCAGTTGATCCTATTATTTTTAGTGGATGGCATGTTAGCAAACAAAAAAATCTTACCACAAAAATGGTAGTAGGAGGATGAAAAAAAGCTTGAGACACAGTGTGATGAAAAATATTTCCTTAGGATATTTCTTTTATTGTTCTCACTAAAATTATAACCTAAAGTAAGCAATTTTATAATTTTTTATGGTCAATCAAACAGAGTCACTGTTCATTCCCTGCTTGCAGGAAAAATCAAAGTAAAACTGTAATGAAGTTCCTTATTTTTAATCTTAAATACCTTCAGAAAGCAATAACAAAGGAAAAGGATTACATTTAAACCAATGTTATATCATACTGGCAAAATTCTTCAGGCCATTTGTCTCCCGATGACCTATGTTATTGTAATCCAATAGCTTTATTCAAGTGTTAGATAGAAGACAGAACAAGAGACTTTAAATCCTCTTTGATACCACAGAACAGGTACAGCTGTTTTATTGCCGTTTGGTATTGTTCTAGATGTCTAAGCATAATGCTTTGAGAAAGTGTACAAGAATGCAAGGATTAGCTCCCGTTTTTTTAATGAAGCAGCTTTTTTGGTTCCAGATCTGTTAGACAGTGTAACAAGTCCTGAATATATAATCTTTATTTATAGACAGACAATCTATCTATCTATCTATCTATCTATCTATCTATCTATCTATCTATCTATCTATCTATCTATCTATCTATCTATCTATCTATCTATCTATCTATCTATCTATCTATCTATCTATCTATCTATCTATCTACTCTATCTATCTATCTATCTATCTATCTATCTATCTATCTATCTATCTATCTATCTATCTATCTATCTATCTATCTATCTATCTATCTATCTAGATATATTTAAATATTTAAATATTTCAATCTATATATAAAGGGATCTCTGCTCAAATTAAAGCTTCTAAACTACAGGTAGACATATCCATAGTGTTCTGATGGGCAAATAGTGACTTTGCATCTTGATTTTGCTCTTGAGCCTGCCCAGACCTGCACTTCGTAATTATAGTATGTGTAAATCCAAAATCTAGTTTTCAGTATGTTAGGCAACATTGTCAGGTCAATGTGGGCACTCTGTCAGTTGGCTGAACTGACAATCTGAAAGACCTTTTAGCAGTTTAAAGGCCAACTGAAGGAAAATTTACAGTAAGACATGATGCCAAACATACTGAAAAATTGATTTTTAGTTTACACACAACTGAATACATTGCTGTGAAGGGTAAACTTACAAATACAGTGGTACCCTTGGATTATGAGCATAATTTGTTGCAGAAGAATGCTTGTAATCCAAAGTACTCGTATATCAAAGAGAGTTTCCCCATACGAAATAATGCAAACTCAGATAATCTGTTCCAGTCGCACTACTAGTATATGCAGAACTGCATGTAACCTGAGGTGGGGGGTGCCGGAGACATTTGGAAACACTCAGAGAGCAACTCGGATGCACTCGGAGAAGCTCAGAGGCACTCAGGAATGGAGTGTTTCCGAGCGGCTCTGAACATCTCAGAATGGCTCTGAACAGCTTAGAGTGTCACTGGTGCCCCCGCACTTCTGTCCAAATGCAGTACTGCACACCCCAGAGGCTTAAATCCTGCTCGTTTTGCAAGGCAACACTTGCAAACTGAGTCAGGATTTTTTTAAATAATAGCTTGTGTTTCGAAATGCTCATAAACCGCGATACTCTCAATCTGAGGTATGACTGTAGTGAGGCAAATAAAGGATGCCACAAAATTTTAGCATTTGATGTAGAAGCATAGGAAAGGATCCACAGTTGGTTCTAACATACTCAATACTATAGTATCAAAAAGCATGTCTGATACATACTGTATGAAGTTTACTATGTCTCTAAATGAAGAGGAGAAAAAAAGGGAGAAAAAATTAGCATGTTAGCTCTCCTGTTACAGGGCTTAAATCGTATCTAAATCCCAAAACAAAAATGTAACATATTGTAGATTATTAGGGCTTGGTGTTATGGCTGCATTTATTGTCCTTTTTCAACTTTTTTGGCTTTATATTCACCTGTTTATCCTGAAAATTACACAGTTGCTGTCCCTGGTAGGGATGAGCCGAACAACCCCCCCCCCCCCCTTCGGTTTGCACCAGAACCTGCGAACAGACCAAAAGTTTGTGTGAACTTTAGAACCCCATTAAAGTCTATGAGACGTAAACGTTTAAAATCTAAAGTGCTAATTTTAAAGGCTAATATGCAAGTTATTGTCCTAAAAAGTGTTTGGGGACCCGGGTCCTGCCCCTGGGGACATGTATCAATGCAAAAAAAAGTTTTAAAAACTGCAGTTTTTTCGGGAACAGTGATTTTAAATGACTATTTATCCTTCAGAAATTACACTTTGTGCAGGGACAGTTATAAGCACGAGAAACAAGCGCTGCTTTACAGGCATAATATAGACACCTCCCTAGGTACGAAATTTAAAGGAATATAGTGCCTTGCGAAAGTATTCGGCCCCCTTGAACTTTGTGACCTTTTAGCCACATTTCAGGCTTCAAACTTTAAGATATAAAACTGTATTTTTTTTGTGAAGAATCAACAACAAGTGGGACACAATCATGAAGTGGAACAACATTTATTGGCTATTTCAAACTTTTTTTAACAAATAAGAAACTTTAAGCATTATTAAAATAACTGCTCCCGAAAAAACAGACGTTTTTTTAAAACTTTTTGCATTGATACATGTCCCCTGGGGCAGGACCCGGGTCCCCAAACACTTTTTATGACAATTACTTGCATATAAGCCTTTAAAATTAGCACTTAAGATTTCTCCCATAGACTTTTCCAGGGTGTTCTGCGGCTTTTCGAATTTGCCACAAACACCCCAAATTGTTTGCTGTTCGGCAAACAGGCAATGTTCGAGTCAAACATGAGTTCTACTCGAACTCGAAGCTCATCCCTAGTGCCTGGGTGGTTATGTCACTCTCCCGGTGCATCTATGAAGAAAGCCACAAATGTCACCTTAAGCTGCTCTCCTTATATGGACTACAAACAAGGGGGTGGAGGTGTAGCAATTGGTAGTTAACAGAAGATATCTAGGAACGAAGATCATCTTTGGTGCAGCTTTCACAAAGTGACAAAAACACTGAATTTTTTCAAGATAAACAGATATTTTCTGCAATGGTTAAAATGTTCTTAGCTTGAATCTAAAAAAGAAAACACATGCAGCCATCACGTCTAAGCCTGCTATGTATTGCACTTTTTGTTCTTGGGTTTATTTATCCTCTAAAAATAAAAAGTGAGATCTGGATCTGATTCCCTTTAAGCCCCCAGGTAATATAATTTTAAATAAAACATGTGAAAGTATAAAATGAATTCTGCTTACATTAACTTTGGACAAACAGGACTAGTTCACAAAGCTGTTTGGTATAACTTAAGCTTATTTTTTAAACTCATTATAAATTATGCATTTCTGGGATTCGTGTGGAGGAACTATACAAGATATAACTGAAGATTCATAGACTATAAATCTTTAAAAAAGTTACACAGTTTTAGTTGAACACAATAGAATGACATGTAGACTTCTGATTCTCATACCTTTTACAACAGACACTTATGAGTCAGGTTAGAACTACATGAAGCTTGAATGTTCCATCTACTTCCATGTACCTCTCATGTATCTTTAGGTGCCCAGTTGCCAGCTTTTATGCACTTGTCATTCTTGTGAGATGAAAAAAAAGTCAGTGCTACATCTGCCATATATAATTACTGCCTTCCACTCACAGGAGTCTCAAGAAGTCCAAAAATAGACTGAAATCGCCCAAAAATTAGATGTTCTAAAAAACAGTTTTCTTTGAAGAATAAATCCCTCTTCATTTAAATCAAAGTATTCCTGCTGGCTAGGGTTGAGCGAACCTGAACTGTAAATTTCGGGATTGTACCGAACTTTTGTTTTTCTTGTACCCGGACCCAAACCCGAATAATTTGCTGAAAGTTCGGGTTCAGGTTCGGAGTTTGGCAATGTAATGGCTAACAACTGGAAAAGGTTGGGACTTTATATGAGATGCGATTTTAGCAGTATGCAATTAAATATAAACATGGAAAATAAATTATATATAACCATGTGACCATTTTTTTTGTAATGGTGTTCTGCATCACCATTTGTTTTACTCGTGTGACCTAGAAGCCATCACAGCCATGCCTACTAATGGCATGGCTGTGATTGCCCAGTGTAGCATGTGACCCAGCCTCTATATAAGCTAGAGTCACACAGCGCAGCTCGTCACTCTGCACTCTGCTTTAGTTAGGTTAGGGAAAGGGTGCTGCTGCTCTCAGGGAGAGATTTAGATAGGAGTCAGACTGTCCTGCTTTAGAATCACCAGCACTGCATATGTTACTCTGAGATACTCTGCAAGATAGTTTAGGGAAAGGTTCCCGATTGAATTTGTAGGGAGAGATTTAGATAGGAGTCAGACTGTCTTGTTCTGCTTCAGAATCACCAGCACTGCATATGTTACTGTGAGATAATCTGCAAGATAGGTTAGGAAAAGCTCCCTGTTTGTGCTTGTAGGGAATAGAAATATATAGGAGCCTGTCCTATTTCTAAAATCTAATTACACCAGCACTGCATACAGTATGTTACTGTGAGATACTTTGCAAGATACTTTTCTTCGATTGTGCTATTCACAAAACATCCATTTAGGGCAAACAAGTTAATTTTGCAGTGTTTCCTCCAGTGTTTGCTGTGTTTACTCCATATCTATACGTGTGAGATAAACACTTTATCTAGTGTTCTTCTGTTGTTCTATTCAAAAAACACACAGTTTGGTGCAAAAATATATATTTTGCAGTGTTTCCTCCAGTGTTTGCCGTGTTTCCTCCATATCTGTAAGTGTGAGATAAACACTTTAGCTACTGTTCTTATGTTGTTCTATTCAAAAAACACCCATTTAGGGAAAATGTCAGTGGGAGGAATAGTGTCCCATCATTGGTGTCAGTGGGAGAAATAGTGTCCCATCATTTGTGTCAGTGGGAGGAATAGTGTCCCATCATTGGTATCAGTGGGAGGAATAGTGCCCCATCATTGGTGTCAGTGGGAGGAATAGTCTCCCATCATTGGTGTCAGTGGGAGGAATAGTCTCCCATCATTGGTGTCAGTGGTAGGAATAGTGTCCCATCATTGGTATCAATGGGAAGAATAGTGTCCCATTATTGGTATCAATGGGAGGAATAGTGTCCCATCATTGGTATCATTGGGAGGAATAGTGCCCCATCATTGGTGTCAGTGGGATGAACAGTGTCCCATCATTGGTATCAGTGGGAGGAATAGTGTTCCATCATTGGTATCATTGGGAGGAATAGTGCCCCATCCTTGGTATCAGTGGGATGAATAGTGTACCATCATTGGTGTCAGTGGGAGGAATAGTCTCCCATCATTGGTGTTAGTGGGAGGAATAGTGTCTCATCATTGGTATCATTGGGAGGAATAGTGCCCCATCATTGGTATCAGTGGGAAGAATAGTGTCCCATAATTGGTGCCAGTGGGAGGAATAGTCTCCCATCATTGGTGTCAGTGGGAGGAATAGTGTCCCATCATTGGTATCATTGGGAGGAATAGTGCCCCATCATTGGCGTCAGTGGGGGGAATAGTGTCCCATCATTGGTATCATTGGGAGGAATAGTGCCCCATCATTGGTGTCAGTGGGGGGAATAGTGTCCCATCATTGGTATCAGTTAGAGAAATAGTGTCCCATCATTAGTATCATTGGGAGGAATAGTGCCCCATCATTGGTATCAGTGGGAGGAATAGTTTCCCATCATTGGTGTTAGTGGGAGGAATAGTGTCCCACCATTGGTGTTAGTGGGAGGAATAGTTTCCCATCATTGGTGTCAGTGAAAGGACTAGTGCCCCATCATTGGTGTCAGTGGGAGGAATAGTGTCCCATCATTGGTGTCAGTGGGAAAAATAGTGCCCTATCATTGGTATCAGTGAGAGGAATAGTGTCCCATCATTGGTGTCAGTGGGAGAAATAGTGCCCCATCATTGGTATCAGTGGGAAGAATAGTGTTCCATCATTGGTGTCAGTGGGAGGAATAGTGTCCCATAATTGGTGTCAGTGGGAGAAATAGTGCCCCATCATTGGTATCAGTGGGAGGAATAGTGTCCCATCATTGGTATCAGTGGGAGGAATAGTGTCCCATCATTGGTGTCAGTGGGAGGAATAGCGCTTCATATCTGTAGGAGAAATTCCCAAGGCCCGGATAAAGTCATGCAAAGGTCTGCACTGCTTTAGGGGAAGGTTCCTGCTTGTCAAGATTATTATTTATTTATTTTTTATGTTATTTTAAGTTATATCCCTATCCACATTTGTTTACAGAGTACTTGCCATGCTCTTACCGCAATTTTGCTGCCATTTGCAGCCCTCTAGCCCTTTCCCTTAGTTTTTTAGAGACATTTTAGTAGTCAAAAGTTCGGGTCCCCATTGACTTCAATGGGGTTCGGGTTCGGGGTCAAGTTCGGGTCCCGAACCCAGACTTTTTTCCGAAGTTCGGCCGAACCCGCCAAACCCAAACATCCGGGTGTCTGCTCAAATCCACTGCTGTTCTCTAAAAAATACCAATTTTTATCACAAATATTTTGTTTTATGGGATAAAAATAACCTTCAAATATTGCAAATTTTGCTGTTTTGACTTTAACACCAATGCAACTTGCTCTGATTTAAAATCTGCCACCCCTCCGAATATAACCCAACTGATAAAAATATTAAACCAGCACTTCCAACTGGAGTACATGTTTGCCAGGGCCCATCTCAATATGACCAAATTCCTTACCCAGTGGGAGACCTGGATTAGGGATGAGCTTCGAGTTCAAGTCGAACTCATGTTCGACTCGAACATTGCCTGTTCGCCGAACAGCGAACAATTTGGGGTGTTTGCGGCAAGTTCGAAAAGCCGCGGAACACCCCTGAAAAATCTATGGGAGAAATCTAAAGTGCTAATTTTAAAGGCTTATATGCAAGTTATTGTCATAAAAAGCGTTTTTTCAGGAGCAGTAATTTTAATAATGCTTGAAGTGAAACAATAAAAGTGAAATATTCCTGCACAAAGTGTAATTTCTGAAGGATAAAAAGTCATTTAAAATCGCTGCTCCCGAAAAAACTGCAGTTTTTAAAACTTATTTGCATTGATACATGTCTCTAGGAGCAGGACCCGGGTCCCCAAACACTTTTTATGACAATAACTTGCATATTAGCCTTTAAAATTATCAGTTTAGATTTCAAACTTTCGAGTCCCATAGACTTTAATGGGGTTCTAAAGTTCACACAAACTTTGCAGGTTCTGGTGCGAACCGAACGGGGGGGGGGGGGGGGGGGGTGTTTGACTAATCCCTAACCTGGATAACCGATACTAGAAGCACCCCACTTACTTAGAGAAAATATATAATCTCTGCATCTTATGTATAATCAAGAAAGGAACCACAATCTTGATCCCCATACTCCGACACAAATGGGAGAACATCACTAGACAGCCTATTAGTTCCTTATTCTCTATAGCCCGTAGTTATGGCTTTTAACCATGTTCCATCTATTGCTAATATACCGAATCTATTCTGATCTTACAGAATCAAATGCAATATCTTCATCTTTTGTCTACAGTGTTTGTTATGCTTCTGTTAACCATGTATACTTTTGAAATTGATGTTTCTACACTTGTAACCTACAATATCGTAATACAATTTACAAGTTAAAAAAAAAAAAAAATCAGTCATAAGATACATTAAAACTGAACACTTTACAATAATGAACGCAGAGTCATAATAGTAGACAACAGATGGATAATGAAAACAAATTTTCAACATGCTCTTGCAAAAAACAATAATTTTCCCCTGTCTTTGCCATCATTGGAGAGATTCTTCCTCACATTTGTAGATCACACAGGCAGTGATGGGGTACACAGAGCACTATATATAAAACTGAAAGAGGTTTAACCCTTCTTCCACTCTAACTAAGGCTGCATTCACACCTAAGCGTAGGCGATTTGCGCTGTTTTTTACCGCGATTCGCCGCGACAAATTGCAGCGTTTTTTACCGCGATTTGCCGTGACAAAACGCTGCGTTTTTACCGCGATTTTGTACAGATCATTGGCACCAATGTAAAATGCCCAAGCCGCCCGATTCGCGCGACAAAAAAGGGTTCGGGACTTGTTTGAGCTTCAGGCGTTCGGCATTTTGGAGTGAAGTTGTGAACCATCTCCATAGAGAATAATGTTTTTTTCCCCTCTAGCGTTTTTTGAGCGTTGTGCTTCAGGCGAAAAAATGCTCAGGTGTGAATGCAGCCTAAATACATTTGTCTGAAGCTTTTACATAAGTAAAAGGATATTTCAAAAGACTTATACTTACAGTTATGACATGTGGCTCCAGTGTACCCAGTACCTTCGCAGTTACATGTAATGGTATCCCATGTTTGTGTGCATTTGCCACCATGTTCACAATTATTGGGGACACATCTGCCAAAGAAAAAAAAAACAACTGAGACGAATTTGCTTTACTAATTAAATTAACTAGTTTAAATTATCAGCACCATAAGTCAGTTTAAATTCCTTGGCAGTTTTTTCATTAACATGTCCATAAAATCAGGCCCGTCGCGACAAGGCAAGAAAACCAAGCAATTTCTTGAGGCCCTGAGCTGGCCTGGGGACCCAAGCAGGGCCCTTGCCGTGCTTCCTATAAATGCTGCAGCTTCCTGAGCGCTCTATGGAGAGCCTCAGACGGCTGCAGCAATGCTGCCTCTCTCGTCACTTCTTCCCCTTCCCTGTAGCGTGGCCGAGCTCCTCTTCCTTCCTCCTGGCAGTCTGGCCAGGTACTGCGCAGAACAGAAGATTCAGTTTCCTGTTCCTGGCCGAACTGACAGGAAGTGCACACTAAGTGCTTACTTCCTTTCAGTCCGGCCGGGAACAGGAAACTGAATCTCCTGCGGTGCTAAAAAAAAAAACATGGGAGGGGGCAGTAAAAAGAACATAGGGACTCCTGCCCATGGTTGCGGGGGGATGGTTGGGGGGCCTCCACGTCCATTTTGCTTGGGGCCCCCAAATTCCTTCAAACAGCCCTGCATAAAAGCTTAAACAGAACAAATTGTGAGAAAATATGTAATTTGCACAAAAGGTAAATTATAGCAGGACTAAGAGCAGACTTTTTAACTCAAGAAACTCAGGACACAAGCTGATGTAAGGTTAGCTTCTCTATACTCCATAATTGGCAGAAACATGAGCACAGACAATAGCAAACAACAAGAAAAGGCATGTTGGTAAACCTTTCCTGCTCAGTGACTGGGCCTTGGACTTGTAACAGATCATGGACGAAGTATAACAGCATACAGAGAGATTGCAGTGATTTTCAAAAGCTACCTCTCATCAGTAAAAGGGTAATGAGGTGGCTTTGTGCCTGCTGGCTTCAACAGAAAATAATCAGCGTGCATTGCAAAGCATGGGCATTCAACTAAGAAAAAAATAAACAGCAGATCTTGTAACAGACGTTGGAATGATTCAGATGCTGACACTTTCAGCTTTTTCAGGCTCATTCGTGCCGGCTGTAAGAATAGTCTTATCAAGAGAATAAAGAAGGGGAAAGAAAACTTTGAGCTGTACAAGCACCCAAACACAGCTCACATATATCAAGTTGGCTAAAATTAATAAGAGTGACATACTGTACAGTAAATTCAGGAAGCCTAAAATGGACTATACAGTATGCCATGCACTCCACTGTGTTTGTATTAGCTTTGAACAGAGATGTTATAATTAAATTAGAGCAGGATACTGAACTGTTCACCCAACTAAAAGAGCAGGAGGCAGCTAAGAGGTTGTGGAGCACGGTGAGTGAATTATGTTGAAAATTTTTGATACATTGATGATTTCGACACTGCTCCTATGAGCCACATTGATGTGACCCTTTTAGTGTCCATGAGCTAATTAAGTTCAGAAGAATATTTCCAATGCACGCATTCCTGGAATAAGCTATAAAGTATGTGGGTGCTGCAGCAACCATCGGCTGGAACAGCATAACAAGAGATATCACCAGCACACCAAGGATCTCTAAAAATATGTCCAAATATTTTACTCATTTATAACATAACTGTGTAAAATAGTGATACTTTCCCTTCTTCAGGCATGTGACACTCTTTGTCCAATCGGGAAACAGGTCTCACAGACCTGGCTCCTGATTGTCAGGGAGAAACTTTAGTGTGATAATAGCAAAATTAAATTCGCTTTGGTCACACAACTGGGTGGGCCACCCTTTTTTGAAGCCTATTAGAGCCTCTGGCCTCTGGCTCTAATCAGGTGCTTAAAAAAAAAACACCCACGCATTGGAATCTATGGTCCCGCGCCACTGATATGTAGATCAGGGGGCCAAATGCATGGATAGGGGAGGAGACGCTTGTGCACCCTCCGTGTACGGGCTGCCACTGGATGCCTGCCTTTACAGTCACATGAAATTTAATGGCATTCCAGTCTTACTAACTTGCTAATCCATGTCTTTATGGACTTTGTTTTTGCACTGATGCGCAGTCATGTTGGAAAAGGAAGGGGCCATCCCCAAACTATTCCCACAAAGTAGAGAGCATGAAATTGTCCAACATGTCTTGGTATACCGGCCCCTCAAGGATTCCCTTCACTAGAAACAAAGGGGGCAAGCCAAACCCCTGAAAAACAACCCCACACTATAATCCCCTCTCTACCAAATGATTTGGACCAGTACACAAAGCAAGTTCCATAAAGACATGGATGAGCAAGTTTGGGGTTTGGAGTCCTGACCTCAATTTGATAGAACACCTTTGGGGTGAATTAGAGTAGAGACTGTGAGCCAAACCTTCTCCAACATCAGTGTCTGACCTCACAAACGCGCTTTTGGAAGAATAATCAAACAGTCCCATAGACACACTCCTAAACCTTGTTGACAGCCTTCTCAAAATAATTAAAGCTGTTATAGCTGCAAGCAGTGGGCCAACACAATTTTGAACCCCAGGGACTAAGACTGGGATTCCATTAAAGTTCATGTGCATGCAAAGGCAGGCATCCCAATACTTTTGGTAATATAGTGTAAATGTTGACCCTCTGCCCCTGGTGAGCTTTTCTACCCTCTCTCACCCCTTTCCTTGTCTTTGTCTTTACCCGCTTTTACCCTCTTTCCACTCTTTGTTTTGTCTTTCTCCTATCCCTTCATTTTTTCTCATCACTAATCTCCCTTATTTGCTACACATAAATGGTACTTCCCTTCCCAAGAATATTGTCTTTACATGCTTTTCAATATCATTGCTGGTTCCTACATAAAAGGCATCTTGTGCAACCTGACCGCTTGTTAGGCTTGTGTGGTTCTTGAGAAACACACTACGGTAGCCTCCTCTGTAGTTGAATTGTGTTAGTTTTTCCAGCTTTTGAAGCACTTGTTCTTGATACGTGTAGGTTTTCATGACCACTTGTGTGACACATTGGGGCAAATTTCTGTCTCACTATGTATGGTTCTTTATATCTCCAATACTCTTATTTCTTTTGTTTTACTTAAAACCAATAAACACATTTGACCAGAGAAGAACTTTCCACCAGCAACCTAGGCAGAAATAAAAAATATTTTTGTAAAATAGGGGAAGGTTAGAATTCCTGTCAAATTGACTGTATTTATCAGCGTATAACACGCACAGGCTTATAACATGCAACCTAACTATAAAAGGAACATTTTAGAAAAAAAAATTCCACAGCCCCCTGCAAGTACAGGGCCCCCTGCACAGCACTTGGGCCCCCTGCACAGTACACAGACCCCCTGCACAGCACACAGGCCCCCTGCACAGAACACTGACCCCCTGCACAATACACGGACCCCCTGCATAGCACACATACCCCCTGTACAGCACATGGACCCCCTGCATAGTACACAGTACCCCTGCATAGCACATGGTCCCCCTGCACAGTACACAGACACAGTACACAGACACCCTGCATAGAACACGGACCCCCTGCACAGCACACGGGCCCCCTGCACAGCACACGGGCCCCCTGCACAGCACACGGCCCCCTGTACATCTCACGGGCCCCCTGCAGAGCACACTGACACCCTGAACAGTACACAGACCCCCTGCATAGCACACACACCCCCTGCATAGCACACGGACCCCCTGCACAGTACACAGATCCCCTGCATAGCACACAAACCCCCTACACAACACATGGACCCCCTGAACAGTACACAGACCCCCATGCATAGTACACAGACCCCCTGCACAGCACATGGACCACCTACACAGTACACGGACCCCTGCACAGTACATGGACCCCCTGCTTAGAACACGGACACCCTACACAGTAAATGGACCCCCTGCACAGCACATGGACCTCTTGCACCATACTCATATCCCATGCACAGTACATGGATCCCCTGCAGAGCACACGGACCCCATGCATGGCACATAGACCCTGTTCACAGTACACGGACCCCATGCCCAGCACACAGACCCCCTGCACATTCCACAGACCCCTGCACAATACACAGTATGGTAGCACTGTCCCAGGGCCATGAGAGGCGGGGCAGCCAGCCTGACACCCCCCAATGGGTGGCACCTGGGGCGGACCGGCCGATGTTGGTAAAAAAAAACATATCGGCGTATAACACGCAGACACAGTTTACCCTGTAATTTCAGGGGGGAAATGTGTGTGTTATATACCTCGAAATATGGTATAGTGTCTCTGTTGCAAATGTTCCCTTGATCTCTGCTTGATGAAACATTTTTTTCAGCAACACGGAAAATGAGGGTACATTTCTCAAATTGAGCCCTGGATAGCAGTAAAACCCCATAGGGGTTCAAGTCATCTAGCTTTATTGGGTACGGTATTTGGCATGAGTAAATAGCTTATACATTAGTATAAGTAGCTGTGCTAGGTACTGTATGCTTGGCCACAGCTTTTTTAGTGTCCACAGAAGGTAATGGTGGATGTTGTGACCTTTGTAATTATAGCTGTGCCTTGCAAAGCTCATGCAAATCATGTACATTACACCTAACATTATTCACAAAAGCAGAAAAAATGATATGCCCTTCAAAAATTATGCTTACAAAGGAATTTATCAGTGTTAGGACCCTGCAGCTGCAATCACAGGTGTATGTGAAGAAATGATACATACTGTAAGCAATAATAAGCATGCAAAACAAAGGGGTTGATTAACTAAAGGAAAATAGACTCTTTACTTTGCAAAGCAATTTTCCACAGAGCTTAGTGAAAGTGGTTAAAGTGGTTGTTAACCCACTTTCATATGTACACATAATCCATTCTGTCTCCAAATACAGCGCCCCCCTGTCTCTGTGTTTTATTAAAAAAAATCCTCCTTTACTGTCTCTCACGGCAGCTCCTGGCACTTATGTAACCAGCTTTGTGTCCTCTCTGCCTGTCTGACAGAAGTAGCAGACAGGGCCGAGGTTTCCCTGCTGATGTCAGCGGGACACGAGGAGAAGAGGAGAGAGGAGACACGGCCGGTCAGGAGACTTGATTAATAAAACACAGAGACAAGGTGGGCTAGTATATAAATATACTGGGGGTGAGACAGCACTGTCACCAGGTGACATGCAGAGAGGGGGACAGAGGAGACAGATACAGAAGAGTAGGCTGGGAATAATGGAGGCATGCAAACTGATAACAGTGACAGGGCTCAGCAGCCATGATTATCGTGGTCTGTTTGCAGAGGGGAGGGTATAGCAAGGCAGGATCAGCCAAGTATTACAGGTGTTACAGGGTGCTAGATTTAAAAGCACAAGCACTGTGCTGTATAAAATGCTTTAGGCTGCGTACACACGATCAAATCTATCTGCTGGAAACGGTCTGCCTGACCGTCCCAGCAGACAGATTTGATCGTGTGTACGGGCGAGCAGACGGATTTGGCCAGCCGACAGATTTTAAAGCATGTTTTAAAATCTGTTGGCTGTGAATCCGCCTGCCCGACATGTCTGCTGGTTAGTACGCTAACCAGCAGACATATCTTCTCGCACATGCATCGAATGGATTTGACGCATGCGCGGAAGTAATTTACTTCCTGGTGCGGTGACGTGGCGGCGTCAATGTCACCGCCACGTCAGCGCGCTGTCTGCTGGCGGGGATTTTGGTTTGATCGTATATACAGAGATCAAACCAAAATGGCCAGCAGACAAATCTGTTCAAATCGGTCGGTCCGACCGATTTGAACAGATTCATTTGCTTGTGTGTACGGGGCCTTAAAGGAGTAGGATCCAGTTTTTTTTGGGGGGGGGGGGTTAACACATGTTTTAAGTTTCACTTTTAAAATAATACCTAATCGCATTCAAGAATAATCAAAAACCTGTAGTTTGCCTTCAACATGATTGGATGATGAAAGTCAGCAGAGCTTCACCTCCTTAACTTAGCTATGGGGAAAATTATCTTACAAAGTGCAACTTAATTTGCAGTAAGTAAACAATCCATCTGTTTTTAGTAAATCAAGCCCAAAGCATCTTCTGTTGAGTTTATAACTATAGCAAATTGTGAAATTCTGTAAACACACTTTATTATATAATAGGAATGTTAGAGCCGGTTCACACTTCCGCGGCACGACTTCGGGGGCGACTCTGCAAGTCGTCCTGAAGACGACTTCAGAGGCGATTAGCAAATTGACTACTGTATAGAAGTCAATGCAGGTCGCCCCGAGCCGCCCCCAAAGTCGTGCAAGAACCTTTTTGGGGGGCGTCGCTCCTATTAGAACAGTTCTATTGCACAGAATGGGACACGACTCAGCCGCCTGACGAGTCGCCCCAGTGTGAACAGGCTCTTACTGTCACATGATGTAGGCTAACAAATTTGTCTCATAAAATCAACTTATATTTGCATTTACAAATGTCAGCATGTGACCCAGCCCCTGGAACAGTGGTTGTACTAAATATCACAAACAAAGTTGCACTCTTACTGTTCCCCTAAATCATTCTCTTCATGCTTAACCCTTAAACTAAGTCTTTTAGGGGTTGTAAAGTCAGAATTATTTTTTGGATCTTAATGCATTCCATGCATTAATATAAAAAGCCTTCTGTGTGCAGCATCCCCCCTCAGCCCCCTAATACTTACCTGAGCCCCAGCGATGTCCACGAGTGTTTCAGCCATCCAAGACTCTCCCACTAATTGGCTGAGACACAGCAGTGATGCCATTGGCTCCCGCTGCTGTCAATCAAAGTCAATCAGGAGAGAGAGGGGGCCAGGCTAGGGCTCTGTGTCTGAATGGACACAGGGAGCTGTGACTCAGCTCAGGTGCCCCGATAGAAAGCTGCTTGCTATGGGGGCATTCAACAGGAGGGAGGGACCAGGAGCACTGGAGAGGGACCCGAGAAGATGAGGATCGGGGCTGCCCTGTGCAAATCCACTGCACAGAGCAGGTACCGTATTTATCGGCATATAACACGCACATGAGTATAACACACAGCCTAACTTTAAGAGTTTAGTAAGAGGTTAGTTGCAGAAAACAAACTTTCCACAGCCCCCTGTGTATAACCCACAGGCACAGTTTACCCTCTATTTTCAGGGTAAAAAAGTGAGTGTTATACGGCAATAAATACTGTAAGTATAATTGTTATTTTTAGAGGAAAAAAAACAAGACTTTACAATCACTTTAATATGTATTTGACCTTAGTAGGGAAGACATCTTTTCTACAGAAAAGAGAACACAGGTGGGCCTATTACCTTTTTATGCAAGAAAGACAATTGTGTTAAGTTGGAAGAAGATTGAAGCTCCCTCGTTGGTATGTTGGAAAATTTAAGTGAATAGCAATTGCCCATTGTATAGGAAGACATATTGTAATAGAGGACAGGGGGAGAGATATGAAAGAGTATGGGCAAGTTGGATAAAGAATCCCATGACAGCTTCAGGAAAAAGAGGATAGGGTAAACCACACCATAGAATAATTGGGGAGAAATTAATATATAAATGTTTTCTGGTATTAATGAAATTAATGTTAGTGGAATTTTATAAATGCAAGTTGTGGAATGTAAATATATATATATTTATACATTTTTTAAATATATTTTTGACCTCTAAACTAAACTTCTAACACAAATGACCCCTCATGTTTCATACTTATCTTGGCCAGAGCTGGGTGCCTTTCCATAATGCAAGCATGTAACCCCATGCCAGATCTAAGGTTGCATACACACAAGGAGATTTATCCGATGAAAACGGTCTGACAGACCGTTTTCATCGGACATGTCTGCTGGGCTATTTTGGTTTGATCAGTGAACACGATCAAACCAAAATCCCCACGGACAGACAGCGTGGTGACGTGTTGGTGACGTTGACGCCGCCACGTCCCCGAACCAGGAAGTAAAATACTTCCACGCAGGCGTACTAACCAGCGGACATGTCGGACAGACGGCTTTCCAGCAGACAAGTTTTAAAGCATGCTTTAAAACTTTTGTCTGCTGGAAACTGTTTGCTAGCCTGTACAGACGATCGAATCTGTCTGCTGAAACTGGCCCGCCAACCAGTTTCAGCAGATATATTCGATCGTGTGTACGCGGTCTAAGATGCAGAACAAGCAGAGTTTCCCAAGTGGCAGAGATTAATGTCAAGTGTTATGTCAAAAATGTGTAAGTTCATTTTAGTTTTTAGGCAAATTTTAGAATTAAATTACAGGTTGAATTTAAATATTAGGTTGAGTATTAAAGAGAGGGCTAGTGTTAGGGTTAGAATACATTTTAGGAATGAGGAAAGGAGATACTTGGGATCATAATATAGGTACTTTAAATAGCATTTATATTTTGTTTCTGCCAAAAGGCCTGCATAAACATGTATTGTGGCAAGCTTCTGAAAACCTATAAATAACATGTTTTACTGCTGCGGTCTATGAGAAAACCAAAAACTTTTGTGGTCCTTTCGTTAAATAGGCACAGACCTGTGGCAGCTTCTATTTCATTCTGAAATATAAATTGGTGCAGGTGGTGCAGAAAGACCTAAAACAAGTAAACCTTCTTTCAAATTTGGTGCAAGCCACTTTCCTGCTCATTATGATGCACAGGAAACTTTGTTAAAGTTGTTGAAAACCTGTACATATACCCAGTAAAGTGACCACCACCTGTTTGAGGTTTACAACCACTTGCCCACACTGGGTGTGACTAAGGAAATATTATTTTTGTTTCAGTGAAAGTGGATTTACACTTTAAAGACCCAAAAGTTGAGAAATTTGCTTTCCATTTAAATATGATCTTTAAACAGAAGTCCATTCTACCTGTAGCGGCTGCCACCTGCGGCCTGCACCTCCTACTAGCAACAGGCTCACAGGGACATGTCAGCAGCTGTGGAAGAATCCCCCTTTCTCTCCTCACACTGTAGAGTGTGCCAAGTGACACACACAAGGAAACCAGCCGCCCACTCTGCTCTTTCCCCTGCTTCCTCATTGGCAGGGAGAACGAACCAATGGAGGGACAGGATGGCAAGAGCAAGGAATTGTGGGACATATAGTCTGCAGCACAAGCGGCCACACTCTAATCTTATGGGGGAAAAACTTCACAGCCCAGCCCAGGGGGAGAGAAAGACTCCAAGAGGACTTGTGCCACACGTACACTCTTCTGGGTAGTCACAGTGCCCACCTTGCTTAATTGAGTACTGCCAGCACATTGTACACCACTCCTGCCAAACAGGAAACTAAGCACACCAACTCAGAGCTAGCTGAAGACATAAGGCCTTTCTTTTTTTCAAAGGACTACAACCAATTTCAGTTTAAGGCATTGGTCCTGTCTGTGCTTTGTGGGACCCACACTTATACTCAAGACTTTATTTTTGTAGGAGTGAGTCTAGATAGTAAAGGGCCATATATTCAAGTAGTTTAAATGTTTCTTTGGGACTGTGGCATTTTGGTACAGAAGGG
This sequence comes from Rana kukunoris, assembly GCA_029574335.1. NCBI lineage: Eukaryota > Metazoa > Chordata > Amphibia > Anura > Ranidae > Rana > Rana kukunoris. The sequence goes on from CM056053.1 coordinate 146,770,176, forward strand.
AGAGGTCTGACACAAGAAAGGGTCATCTCTCTGCTCTCTTTCTGTCTGGACTCATAGAACCAAACTTAGTTAGGGCTGGTGATTATTCTGTTGAAATGTTATTGTTCATACTGCAATTTGTCATTTGTGTGTGGTTACCTCTGCTTTCGGGGTTATTCTTCTTGAGGAGTCTCCTGAAAGCAACAAGTTATGCCGTCTATTATTCAAACTGTTTGTTCCATTCCTAAGAAATCTTCCAGTAAAAATAATTTCTGTGTTCACTGCAACCTGCATCTATTTTCCTGTGGGGTTTGCAATAACTTTATTACCAGGTGTGCCAGATGGGCTAAGACTGTTTTTGGGGTTGAGAGGTAGAGTACAGAACCAAACATACTCAAGGGGCTCCTGCGGGGTTAGCGCTACAACCCATTGTGTAATAGATGGATGGTCTTTCACTGTGTGGAGATGTGTATAATGCCTTTTTAGCAGGGGAAAGGGTACTTAAACATCTGTGAAGTTGATTGGAGCCAGGTTAGTGTTGTCCAGATCCAGAAAGGAAAGAATTCTCTGGGAAGTCCTTGCCTCTGTGTTCTTCAATATTAGCTTGAATCTGGACACAGTAAGAGCATGGGTCCAGGTCTGTCCAGCCTTTGCCAATAGGTCACTGAGCCTGACTGACTACTGAGAGAGGCTGAGACTGGGGAAGCTCTGTCCAAAGGCACAATAGCTACAACTTGGTTAACAAACATTAGGAAGGCTGAAAAATGTTCATGTAATTGTACAACCCTTGCATGGGCAGAATACTGTTATCTTGGATGTCTGGATGAAAAAGTGGGCAAAAAAAGCTTTAAAATGAGCTTTGCAGAGTGGTCTAGGTCCTTGGAAAACATCTTACGATAGATCTTACAATTAGCGATGTACTTATTTGGTGGTCCTAACCCTCTGTCATGTAGTATTTTGTTGTTTTCCAAACATTCAATCTCTTGTAGAATATTTACAATAGAATGCACTTCCAATTATAGAATTTTTATGGAAAGTCTTCTATTATTTTCTTTATTTAATTGGTTGCTGCTGTCATAAGCAAGTGTATTCACATTGACAGCTTGTGTAGCACATGGTCAGAACTTTATCACTGTCCTTGCAACTGAAATATGGTTTATTTGAACCCATCTTTTCTCTTTCATTGAATACTGAATTCAGCTGCATCCGCAGCTGGTAATTCCCCTTACTCCTTGTTTAAATTGTTATGGCAGGTAATTATCCCAAACTGCATGTGACTGTTCATGCCAATCAGCTGTCTGTTCTGCATGCTGAGAAATATTTGCAGAACTGATAGGCACTGTTTGTATGCCCTGTGACTGAAAATTGACTTTGCATAATGAATACAGAAGCAAACAAAATTGCCACAAATGTAATTTTTCCCGTGGCTGTTTGGGGGAATTACGCATCATCTTTGTTTATTTTGCATACTAAAACACACATGATATCATTTTTTTTTTTACTTTTTTTTTATATTGTTGTGTGTTACTACTTAAATAGGAAAGCATTTCAATCATTCATAAAGGCATGTGGTAAAACAAACCCAGCTTCCTATTTAACCTGAAACAGTTTGGTTATTTTCTAGCTGCACTTTGAAGTTGTTCACACTTGCAGCGAAGGAAGGTAATTATTCTGAAAATGAAGTCCAATTCTCAGTGAAACAAAATAAATATGGATAATGTATTTTTTTTTCTTTGGATTAGAACCTATCGAAGTAAGTTTGATTCATCCTTCTTTAAAAATTATTAAAGTTAGCCTTTTAATAAAAAAACATTGGCTCATGCCATCTTCAAAGGAAACACAGTACAGAAATATTCATTGACATGCAGTTAAAGAGACAGTTACACTACAATGAAAAGGTTTATTTAAATATAGCCTTGTAAATTACATTATTATTCCCATTGAAATACTTTTTTGCTCTCTTGCGGAGCTTGAATCACCATCTAACACATCTAGAGGTGTTAGATGGAAGCATCCTACCATTGTCTGGTGTGGCTATTCCCCCAGTGCTAAATACCCCTGCAGCTCTTACAAACTTCAACATTTGAAGCTTCTGGGTGTGTCAGATGGAAGAAGTCTACTTGCTGCCTGCTGTTACTTTTCCCTTTGTCACTAAAGCATTAGCATGTTATGCCAGAGACATCGCAGGTGGAGCATAGGGGGACTCCCAATAGGAAGTTGAGATAGGCAGGTGTTTGACTTGAAAGTGTTGCATACTAAAGACACTGGGGTTGAATTAATAAGTCAAATACTGTAGCATGTGCACTTTGCAAAGGCAAGTGCAGTTGCTCCAGAGCTTAGTAAATGAGTTGAAGCTCTGTTGACTTCCATCATCCAATCATGTGCAAGCAAAAATGTTTTTTTTTTTAGGGCTGTTACTGATTAAAAGTTTTGTGTTCGATTAATCAATTTATTTTAATCGATTAATCAACTAATTTTGATTAATTATAATGCACATACATTTTTTAGATTACCACCATATATAGTCCCCACTGTAATATCCACAGACATCTCCCCCACTGTAATATCCACAGACATCTCCCCACTGTAATATCCACAATCACCCCCACTATAATATCCACAAACATCTCCCCACTGTAATATCCAAGGACATCTCTCCCACTGTAATATTCACAATCTCCCCACTGTAATATCCACACACATCTCCCCCACTGTAATATCCACAATCACCCCCACTGTAATATCCACAGACATCTCCCCCACTGTAATATCCACAATCACCCCCACTGTAATATCCACAGACATCTCCCCACTGTAATATCCACAAACACCTCCCCCACTGTAATATTCACAGACATCTCCCACACTGTAATATCCACAGACGTCTCCCCCACTGTAATATTCACAGCCATCTCCAACACTGTAATATCCACAGACATCTCCCCCACTGTAATATCTACAGACATCTCCCCACTGTAATATCCACAATCACGCCCACTGTAATATCCACAGACATCTCTCCCACTGTAATATTCACAATCACACCCACTGTAATATCCACAGACATCTCCCCACTGTAATATCCACAGACATCTCCCCACTGTAATATCCACAAACACCTCCCCCACTGTAATATTCACAGACATCTCCCACACTGTAATATCCACAGACGTCTCCCCCACTGTAATATTCACAGCCATCTCCAACACTGTAATATCCACAGACATCTCCCCCACTGTAATATCTACAGACATCTCCCCACTGTAATATCCACAATCACGCCCACTGTAATATCCACAGACATCTCTCCCACTGTAATATTCACAATCACACCCACTGTAATATCCACAGACATCTCCCCACTGTAATATCCACAGACATCTCCCCACTGTAATATCCACAGACATCTCCCCACTGTAATATCCACAAACATCTCCCCCACTGTAATATTCACAGACATCTCAAACGCTGTAATATCCACAGACATCTCCCCCACTGTAATATCTACAGACATCTCCCCCACTGTAATATCCACAATCACCCCACTGTAATATGCACAGACATCTCCCCCACTGTAATATTCACAATTATCTCCCCCACTGTAATATCCACAGACATCTCCCCACTGTAATATCCACAATTACCCCCACTGTAATATCTACAATCACACCCACTGTAATATCCACAGACATCTCCCCCACTGTCATATCCACATACATCTCCCACTGTAATATGGTCCACATCTCCCCCACTGTATAGGAAGATTAGTGCCTGCTTAGTCTTACCAGAGAAGCTGGCTGAACATGAGCAGTTGAGGCCAGGTGATGATGTCAGCGCGCCGCTCTAGGCTCACCTAGGCCACCGCCAGGTGGACCAAGATGGCCACCGCTCCGGGAGCTAGGCCAAAGCCGCGGCCTTTCCTGTGGCAGAGGCAACAGCGGAGCTCCGCGGTTCACTTTGTGTGCCAATCCACATATGGTGACCCGTTTGGTTCACGGATCATTTACGATTGATTGCACCAATAGGACTGATCAAAAGAATTTCGATAGATCAAAAAAATAACGATTAATCGAGGAATTTATCTTTAATTTCCACAGACCTCGTTTATTTTTTTTCCTTGCACGTGATTGGGAATTCTTTTGCAAAGTAAAGCTTTACAACATTTACAAACCTCTGGAGCAACTGCACTTTTCAAAGTGAACAGTCTATTTGCCTTTAGTAAATCAACCCCACTATGGCAAATCTAGTTCTAGCAAGAGAGTGAAGATTGGAATTAAAGCCCGGTTTAATCCTCATTATTTATTACTGTAAGGCAAACAGGATGCATATCAAGTAATAAATATAATGTATTTTTTATCTTTTTTGTGCTTCAACAAGAGTTAAAATACCCAGTGCTTTCAGCAGCAATGGCAGTAATAGAGAGCATTATAAATGTATTTTCCAAAGCTGTAATTGGTTAAACTATTTTAGTGTCATGATAGTGTGTGTTTAGGCAAAAAGCCAAAAACCCTCATTAAAATTAAAATTAATAAAAAAAAAAAAATGTTATCTGTCAGTTATCTGTGAGCTGAGTTTTGATATTGTGACAAATAAAGCTGCGCATGTTTAAAGAAAGAGACAGCACAGGTTTGTATGAAAAGTCATTAATATTTCTGTCAATTCCATCTCTCACTATTATGGTGGTGTTTTACCTTACTTAGTGTTTAGTAAGGCTGAACAATAGCTATTTTAGTGGCTGACACCTGAGACTGGTGTTCCAGTGTTATCTGAAAAAATTGGTCCCTTGTGATGCTTTGACATTTTTGTACCAGTGCACAGAACTTATTGTCCACAAAAGTGTATCTTGTTAAAAAATGTAACATAGTGTTTTTGGGAAGGACATTTATCCAAATATATTATAGAATACTGTTAACTCTTTCTTTGGATTCAAATGTCAAGTATAAAGATACTAAATAGCATGCCATAGGCCCTTACAGGTTTAACCACTTGTAGACAGTTGCCAGTACATACACGTCAGCAGAATGGCATGGCTGCGCAAAGCAATGTACAGGTGCGTTGCTTTGAATCTGCCGCCGCATGGGCGTGTGCGCCCTTGCCGTGAGCTCTGTGACCGTGCCCGCGGGACCCACGGACTTGATGTTCGCTGGTGTCCCGCAATCGTGTCATGGAGATGCAGAAAAGGGAGATTACTCCCTAGGACGCACTTAACCCTTTCCTCATCCCCTAGTTATTAACCCCTTCCCTGCCAGTGTCATTTACACAATAATTAGTGCATTTTTATAGCACTGATTGCTGTATAAATGACAATGGTCCCAAAATAGCATCAAAAGTGTCTGATATGTCCGCCATAATTTCGCAGTCATGATAAAAATCGCAGATCACCACCATTACTAATAAAAAAATAATAATAAAAATGCCATAAAACAATCCCCTATTTTGTAGATGCTATAACTTTTGCGCAAACCAATCAATACAGACTTATTGCGATTTTTTTTTTTATATCAAAAATATGTAGAAGAATACATATCAGCCTAACATGAGAAAGAAATGTGTTTTTTTTCTTATATCTTTTTTGGGGATATTAATTATAGCTAAAAGTAAAAAAATATTGCTTTTTTTTCAAAATTGATGCTCTTTTTTTGTTTATGGCGCAAAAAATAAAAACAGCGGTGATCAAATACCGCCAAAAGAAAGCTCTATTTGTGGGGAAAAAAATACATACATTTTGTTTGGGAGCCATGTGACACGACCACGCAATTGTCAGTTAAAGTGGCGCAGTGCCGAATCACAAAAAATGGCCCGGTCATTGGGCAGTCTCCTCTGGGGCTGAAGTGGTTAAAACATGTATTCATGTTGCCCATATATCAACAAAGTATTGAATGTCAACATAACTGAATAAGTCAATTAATAGCACTAAAGAGCATCTTGCTTTTCCCCTTTAAAATGACATTTTACTATTCTCTTTTGAATATTGTTAACCACTTCGGGTCCGCGCTATTGACAGAATACGTCAACAGCGCGGACCTGAGGCGCCGGGGTCACGTCTTTGGATGTGATTTACTTGTAATTCCCCGCGCGTGCCACAGGGTGGCGCGTGGCGGGGAAAAACAGTCCCGACACATCACCGAGGATTTGATGTGTGTACCCGGCGGCCGCGATGTCCGTCAGGTACACGCGATCGTCGGTGACAGAGCAGGGACGTGGAGCTGTGTGTGTAAACACAGAGCTCCACGTCCTGTCAGGAAAAGGAGACAGACGCTGTTTCCCTTGTACATAGGGAGACAGCATTGATAACCTCGCCTAGTCACCCCCCTCCCCCACACAGTTAGAACACACCCAGGCAATACATTTAACCCCTTCCTCACCCCCTAGTGTTAACCCCTTCAATGCCAGTCAAATTTATACAGTAATTATTGCATATTTATAGCACTGGTCGCTGTATAAATGTGAATGGCGCCAAAAATGTGTCAAAAGTGTCCGATGTGTCCGCCGCAATATCGCAGTCCCAATAAAAATCGCAGATCGCCGCCATTACTAGTAAAAAAAAAATATAACAAAAAAATCATAATTCTGTCCCCTATTTTGTAGGCTCTATAACTTTTGCGCAAAGCAGTCACTTATTGTGATTTTTTTTTTACAAAAATACGTAGAAGAATACCTTAACTGAGAAAAAAAATGTTTTTTTTTTTTTTTTTTTAATTGGGATATTTATTATAGCAACAAGTAAAAAATATATATATATTTTTAAATTGTCGCTCTTTTTTTGTTTATAACGCAAAAAATAAAAACCGCAACGGGCGATCAAATACCACAAAAAGAAAGCTCTATTTGTGGGGAAAAAAAGGACGCCAATTTTGTTTGGGTGCCACGTCGCACGACCGCGCAATTGTCAGTTAAAGCGACGCAGTGCCGTAAGCTGAAATTTCGCCTGGGCACGAAGGGGGTTTATGTGCCCAGTAAGCAAGTGGTTAAAAAATTGTTAAATATTAAATAATGTGATTTTTAAAACTGACACGTTCTTGCACCAAAGCCAACCTATGATAACCACAGTGTAAATCCACTTTTGTTCAGTAAAAACGTATGCAATATGCAAGGTTTTAAAAAATGTCATTGAAGTCTAATAACTCATAACTGTTGCTGTTTTGAAGAAACTCGCCCATGCATGCCACGTGATTCCTGATTGCCATGGATCAGTGTGAAAAGGGCCCTCAATGGCTTTCTCATATACTCTATGTATTGTACTATCATGCATGTGCAGTGACCACTTGAATTATTATTTTATAGTTTATCTGATAGGAATTGTTAACATCATGAGTTCAACTTTAGAATTATGCAGTCTCATCAAAAGCATTTAACAATCCTTTAACCTAAATTTAAGCTACGCTACTATTCTATGCTTAATTGTGTTTGTTTATTACAAGCAATGAAGCTAATAATTTGAAATTAGACTGAAGCGGTAAACTGCTTTACATACACTACCCCCCCCTTTTTTTTACAAACACTAACCGTATAAATATATTAGCTCTTTACATTTTAGGACAAATGGCTAGTGCTATACGAGCTGTGCTGCATTGCAATGATGTTGGAGTATCTACTGACCTACAGACCACTTAGAGATCATTATTCTTTTCTTTTTTTTTTACATACACACACAAATAAATCTGTGGATTAACAAACAACTGTACTTCTCTGCACCTGTGCCATATATATATATATATATATATATATATATATATATATATATATATATATATATATATATATATATATATATATATATATATATATATATATATATATATATATATATATATATATTGCTTAGCTTTGAGAACTGAAAATATTTCAAAACTACATAGTAGGCACAAATGTACTTCTTGTCACCAAAGTCACTGGAGTATATCAAAAAAGCTATCCAAATTAATTGGATTCAGTATGTGTGTAATTGTTCTTTTGTCACCTATTTGTTGCAAATCATTTTATCTAGTTTTTAATATAAAACACTTTTTGTGTCAAAAACCATATGTAGGCCTTAAGGAACATATGTGCTAAACTGGTTTTAGGCATGAACTGGCCTTGGCAATCAAAAGTAGGTACTCTTAGGCCTCGTACACACGATCGGACATATCCGATGAAAACGGTCCGCGGACCATTTCCATCGGATATGTCCGATCGGGAGTTTGATCCGATGGCGTGTACACACCATCGGATCAAATTCCCCGCCGCCGGACGGCGCAGTGACGCGGCGGTGACGTTGACGCCGCCACGTCACCGCCACGTCACCGCACCAGGAAGTTAAACACTTCCGCGCATGCGCCGAATCCATTCGGCGGCGGTGCGGCGGTGGTGGGGGACGACATGTCTGCTGGTAAGTGTACTAACCAGCAGACATGTCGGGCGGACAGATTCCACCGGATGGATTTCAAAGCATGCTTTGAAATCTGTCGGGTGGAGAAATCTGTCCGCTAGCCCATACACACGAGCGGAGATGTCTGCTGAAACGGTCCATCGGACCGTTTTCAGCGGACATATCCCCTCGTGTGTACGAGGCCTTAGGCACCTGCATATACATTTCAAAGCATCTTCTAGGACACACATGTCAAACACATGGCCCATTGGCTGAATGCGCCCCCCCAAGGCCATTTAATTTGGCCCATGCACCTCTCCTGCAGCTGCGGCGCTCCCCTCGTTTCTACCCCCACCTTGTCTCAGCATTCAGTAGCAGAGGGGAGGACAGAACTCCTACTCTAGAGCCTGTGCTTCTTAATGCTGCCACAGTAGGCTTGTCTCTGCCCCCCATCTCAGCAGTTAGCAGCAGAGAGATGAACAGAACTCCTTCTACAGATCCTGTGCCTCTTGCGCAGATGGAGCAGCATCCCCTCATCTCTTCCCCCTATTCTTAGTATTCACTCAGCAGTCTCCAGCAGCTGACCCCAGCCTTCTTCGGGTCCTTCTCCAAAACCTTAATTTTCTGCTTCCCAGCTCCACCCCCAGTTTCTTCCTGACAGCAGCACAAGGTGAAGGAGGATGGGGGACTCTTGACTTCTGATGTTGGGGGGCTCTTGACAGCTGATGTAAGCAGGATGGGGTGCTCTGAACATCTAATCTTACAGATACAACCGTCCCTTTGAGGGCAATCATAATTTTGTTGCAGTCCTGATGAAATTGAGTTTGACACCCCTGTTCTAGGATGAAAACACTTTCACTTCCTGGTAGTGTTGCAAATTGACTTTTCACCTCCAAACCTTTCTACTGGCTCCTTACTATGATAAGTCAATGAGATAGTAAAGAAGATGAGAAGCAGTAGGCCAGTTTTTAAAACTGCCAGGAAGTTTTGAAATTTGCATATGAGTCTATTCCCCACCCACCATCCCAGAATTTTAAGCTTCTGGGACAATCAGAAATAGTTTCAAATGTACGGTGTATGCCTATGATTAGTGGGCCAACTTCAGTATTTTTACACAATGATACCATGGCATAGATTGAAGCCTAACTCCAACTAAACATTTTATTTTGTTTTGGTTAGGGCAGGAAAGGGTTTATTGATTTGTCAGGCTATTGCTACTTTCTGTGTCTCTCTGGGGAAGATTACCCCCTACTTCCTGTCAGGACAGGAAGTGATGGAATAGCTTCCCAAAAGAGACATTAACAAAAATACATGCACCTCTATTATTACAGTTAGGGTTAGAACCTTTGACAATATTTTTATTACTGTCTGTGCCATTTTTTCCCAGTGATGCCCCTATTCCTATTGAACGCATAGGCATTATGGACACAAGAAGTTTGGAATATCTCTGCAATGGAGTCACAGACAGAAATAAAAAAACCTGACGGAAAAAGTAACCCACTTTAACCACTTAAGGACCAGCGCACACACATATATGTCGACAGAATGTCAGGCAAATGGGCGTACGGGGTCGTCCCTTTAAATTTGCCGCCGTTTGGTGGTGCCCATGCCACTGCCGGTGCGTGCAGCCCTGCCACAAGCACCGTGACCGGGGGACCTGCGGACTTGATGATGTCAGTGTAAACACAACATCTCCCCGTTCTTCTTAGTGACATGTCACTGATCATCTGTTCCCTCTCATCGGGAGCAGTGATCAGTGAAGTGTCACTCATAGCCACGCCCCCTAACAGTTAGAATCACTCCATAGGACACACTTAACTCCTTCCTAGCCCCCTAGTGGTTAACTCCTTCACTGTCTGTGTCATTTTTACAGTAATCAGTGCATTTTTATGACAATGGTCCCAAAATGGCATCAAAAGTGTCCAATGTGTCCGCCATAATGTCTCAGTCATGATAAAAATCGCTAATCTCTGCCATTACTAGTAAAAAAAATATATATATAAATTATAATGCCATAAAACTATCCCCTATTTTGTAGACATTATAACTTTTGCGCAAACCAATCATTAAATACGTATTGCGATTTTTTTACCAAAAATATGTAGAAGAATACGTATTGGCCTAAACTTAGGACAATTTTCTTTTTTTATATATCTTTGGGGATATTTAATATAGCAAAAGGTATATTTTATATATTTTTTTAAATTGCCGCTCTATTTTTGTTTATAGCGGGAAAAAAAAACTGCAGAGGTGATCAAATACCACCAAAAGAAAGCTCTATTTGTGGGAAAAAAAGGGCATACATTTTGTTTGGGAGCCACGTCGCACGACCGCGCAATTGTCAGTTAAATCGACACAGTGCCAAATCTCAAAAAGTGCTCTGGTCTTTGGTCAGCCAAATGGTCCGGGCTTAAGTGATTAACATACTATATCCAAAACTAAATACAATGCATAGAGCTTGGCTTTAGGCATTGCTTCTTTCTAATATGCCTAGTCAAGAAATGTTTACTCTGGATAACCAATCACATGCCAAAAAATCTAACAACAAAACATGATTTTGCCTTCCACATGACTGAAGAGAGCACAGCTTCAATACACTAAGTGAATATTTTCCACTCTTTTGTAAATGAACTGTAAACATACATACAAAACATGATTTAAAAAATATACAAACCAGATTGTAATGGTTAGGGGTTAACGCCGTTACGATATTCCATTCCACCAACACACGACAGCTTCTCGACACTCCACAATCCAGCAGACAGGACCCATAAGACTTCCCCAGACAAACGAGACACACAGCTCTATTCTCTGGTTCCAAACGAATAGATCTTTAAGAGTAAAACTCAGTCTTTTATACAGTAGGGACCAAGAGTGAACAATGACTCAACTCCACCCACAACATGACACAATGAACTCATTACTCATCTTTAGTCAGACTTTCTGGCACCAAATCTACATTAATTAATTACTGCAGTTGACAAGTCAGACGTTATGACTCTCACCTGCTATTCAATACACATTCCTTTGTAGACGTAATTGACATGCTAATCAACTACAGCTGGAAAGTCAGACATCTGACCTTTCAGACTGCCAACACATCTATCATCAATAGAAATTCACACACAACTGTGTCAATTAACATAGCACAATATCTTAGGAGCCAGACTTAATTAGCACAATAGACAATAGAATGCAATCACAGCAAGCTTTTATTGTACACTACAGACAGGTAGCTGGAGGTGATGACATCTTTCAAATAAGATTTTTCAATTAACCTGTTGAGTTCAGAATTAACCACCAGTAATATTTCAAGATATCCTGCAATACATTGTGAATCATCATTACTGTCCCATCTCATGTAAATCAAGATATAATTTCTCAGTCATTCTATGCCCCTAGTGGACATAGGATGACCCTAGACCCAAGAGTCATTGGTGACGCTGAAACAGGAGTACCCCACACACTGCAAGAGCCTCTGGGTCCCATGGGCCATACCGTTACATCTCTCCCCTTTCGTCAGGAGACGAACACAGGAGGGAACCCCAGACGGGTTGACCACGAAGTTAGTCCATAGTTCCATTCCTCCAATGCTGGTATGCATACAGTACCCCAAATAAATTGCTCCAAACAGAGCATCACTCACCCAGCCAACCTCTGCCTCTTTAAGAGAACATGCCTGCCACTGGGGAGAGGCCTGGACTGGCCCTTCTCCCTGGAGGCCTTTCAGCCGCTGGGAAGACAGGGTGACTGGGCTCAGTTCATCATGCTGTTGGGGATCTGGGCCAACTGCCCCCCATCCCTGGGGTATACAAATGGATACTGAAGTCCCATCTGCTCTGGCTAACTGTTGGGGAGGGAAAATGACTGCTTCTCCTCCCTGCATCTCTGAAATCCACTGGTAGAGAGGAACCATCACCTTCTCATCTCAGGCCTCCAAAACTGCAATGGGTGTAGAGCAGGGGTCTGCCGTACTCTGTCCTGCTGCCAGTACTTGAGCAGGTGATGCATAATTCATAACATCCTCTTAACAGTCCATTAAATCCATGCATTCTGTAATCTGTGGCTGGGGAGATGAGCCAACTGCCCCGGCTCCACATCATCCACTTATCTTTATGGATGGCAATCTCCATATTTTCTGCTGCCGATTCATCAGCCAGGATTTCAGAGCTGTCATTTAAAATTTTCTCATAGTCCCAGGCAACAGGAGCCCCACCCTGCTGCTGAGCAGAGTCTAGCAGCTGTCTGTAGGCGATCTCCAGCTCCCATTCCTGGATGGCCAGAAACTCCAAATCTTCCTGTAACCAGTCCCCCTCCGAGACATTCAATTTTTGCTCTCTGTGCTCCATTTTTTCCTCCAAGCGCCACTCCCGATCACCCCCAAAGTCAGGATCACTGGACATCCTCCAATACAACAATCCCAGGCCATCATAGTCATAACCTTCCGTGGGGCTGTCATCTGCTGACCACGGCACTCTTGGGCTACATACCACCGGAGGGCTCTGTAGCTCTCGTCCATCTGCATCTCTGCCCGGATCAGCCTGCTTAACTCGACTGTCCACTCCTGCTTCGGTTGTTCCCCCAACAACAGCATTTGTACGTCATACTGCGGCCAGTACCTTACATGGATGGAGGGGAGGACCTTCCCCTGGTGCTGCTGCTCAAGAGCTAGCACTTCCTTCCAGAGTTGGCAACGGATCAAATCCGACCATCCGAGCAGGGCCTCCTCTAATACTGGTCCTCTGTGCTGTATCCGCATCTCTTGTAACCTTCTTCTGAATTCCTCTTTCATGGTGACTGGTATCTGTACCTCTCCTCTCTCTTCAGTTGGTGCTGCTGTGACTTCTGCTGCTGCAGCACCTCTTTGATGTAGCCAAGTTGCATCCACAGCCACTATAACCAGGTCTATAATCTCCGGTGGAGGATTAGGACCATACTGTGCCAGTCCTCGTTTAACAACTCGATCAAAACGTTCCTCCTCGGGTGTCCTGTCTGTTATGCTGGGCCTTTCGGCTCTATACATTTTGTCAAGTTCTGTGATAATGTCCCTTTTCTTACGGTTGCTGGCCGGTCTGCCCCGGCTCTACAGTAAGTCCTTGAGGGAAGAGAGCTTCAGCCGTTCATACTGTGTCTCCATTGTCCTGTTTACTTGTAGCTGTTCTTCTGGCGATGGAATCATCCCACTGCTAGCCAACCATTGTAACAGTTAGGGGTTAACACTGTTTACGATATTCCATTCCAGCAGCCCAAAACAGCTTCTGACACACCACAATCCAGCAGACAGGACCCATTGGATTTCCCCCAGAATAACAAGACACAGCTCTGTTTCTGTTTCCAAACGGATCGATCTTTTAATGGTAAACCTCAGGCTTTATACAGTAGAAACCAAGAGTAAACAATGAATCAAATCTGCCCACAACATGACACAATGGGTGCTCAATACACATTCCTTTAGATAATGACATTCAGATAATCTTCATGAGCTAATTACTAATCATTACCCAGGCGTTCTGACTCCGCGATAAGCTATTCTCACCTGCTACACATAACACATTCCTTTGTAGATGTAATTGACATGCTAATCCACTACAGCTGAAAAGTCAGACATCTGACCTTTCAGACTGACAACCCCAACACATCTATCATCAATAGAACTTTCACACAATACAGCACAATGAAATATCTTATGAGCCAGACTCAATTAACACCCCAACAGTATGTGTCCCCACATGAATGAATAGTGTCCTATTGACCTGCTGGGCTCAGAATGAACAACTTGTAATATTTCAAGATATCCTGCAATACATGAATTATCATTACTGTCCAATCTCATGTAATCCGAGATATAATTTCTCAGTCATACTATGCCCCTATTGGACATAGGATGACCCTAGACCCATTGGTGAAGCTGGCACAGGAGTACCCCGCATCCTTCAAAAGTCTCTGGGTATCAGGGGCTATTCTGTTACACAGATGAGTTTATTACATTTTCTAGTAAGAGTAGTAGCTCATTTACTTTACACATACACATCTGAATTATATGTTCAAGCATATAGGTGTGATTTACTAAATTGTGCAGTGAATTACAGTGAACCAAAACAACTAATGGTCTGCATTGAACCAAAATAGAACCTGTCTTGCCCATAAGTGGATTTTTAAAATAAACATAGGCTCATTTCTCCTCCTTACATCTCCTCAGTCCATCCTTTACCCAATCATGTCTATCCTTCAATTATAATCATATTATAACAAGGCCATCTCAACCATGTCAGAATATTAATAACGGCTGACTTTGCTTTTACTTTTAGTTAAAGGGTATCTAAACCCATAAACAAATGTGGTGGATGCATTTGCTATCTTTTTTATGCTGTTTTCCATTTTTTTGCATTCAGTGATCCATCAAGTAAGTGATATTTTTCAACTTCCTTTAACATGCCAAGCTGTCCTATAAAAGTGCCAGTTGGCAGGTTGATGCAAACCATTTGACACTTACCATGGTCAGCTTTTATTAATTGAAGTAAAACATTTATCCCAAAAGAGGAAAAAAAATGTTTACTGTAACTGCATAAAAAAATGTTAGCTAGAGTTTTAGCTGTAATTTGTTGGTCAAGTCCATCTAAATTTGTTAGTGCATCTAAAACTCTCCTCTCCCAGACACTGCTGCTGTCCAAGGTGGCTCTATTGCTCCTCCATAAAGTGGAGCCACTCTGAGGCCTCGTACACATGACCGAGGAACTCGTTTGAAAAGACACATCGTTTTCCTCGACAAGTTCCTTGTTGGGCTTGTTGAGAAACTTGACAAGCTGTCTTTGCGTACACACAGTCAAGACCAAATCTCCTTGTTCTCAAACGCGGTGACGTACAACACATAGATGGCAGGGGAAGTTCGATTCCACTGGCACAACCCTTGGGGCTGCTTTTGCTAATCTCATGTTACTGCGTGTTAGGTAAAAGTTTGGTGAGAGACGATTTGCACTTTTCAGTCTGTTACAGCGTGACAAATGTGCTATCTCCATTACAGACGCTACTTTTACCGAAGGTGCGCTCCCGTCTCATACTTTATTCTGAGCATGCGCGGGTTTCTAAGCATACACACAAACGTGTTTCGTCAAAAACCAGCCCGACGAGGAACACGATGAGGAAATTGAGACTCCCGTCAAGGACTTGTTCTCTTTTTTCCTCGTCGAGTTCCTCAACAGTTTTCTCGATGAAAAGCATACACACAACCGTTTTCCTCTGCAAAAAAATCTCTGCCACCAAGTTTCTTGATGGATTCTGTTGAGGAAAACGGTTGTGTGTACGAGGCCTAAGACAGGAAATGTTACTGGCTTAATCAGCAAGTGAAAATAAAAAAAAAATGCCTTAAAATGAAAGCTAATGCAGCCACCAAAGTTAAATATGCTGCAACACCCCAATTGGTGTGCTGCAATATATTTTCCCTGCCTCCCGCCTCCCACTTTGTCTGTGAGAGGAAAGGAGAGCCGTCAATTGGCCTGTCAGCACATTGTCTACACTGATAATCAGGGCACTGATCATCAATAAACAAAAGGAAAAGAAAGGCGCACCGACATTATGCATTACCAATAGCAAGGTTTAATTAAAATGTACAGAGATATTGGCTACTCACAAACAAGTTAAAAAAGCTAGCATTTACACCACTTCGTCAATGGAAATGGATGTTACTTAAAGCCTTCGTCTTGGACCAGATGGCCGGGCAGTCCAGATGGCTTAAAATACGGCTGACGCGTTGCAAGGGCGAACCCTCTTCCTCAGAGCCAAAGCAATAGCCTATTGGTGACAACCATTTCCATTGGAGGAGTGGTGTAAACTCTAGCGTTTTTAACTTGTTTGTGAGTAGCCAATATATCTGTACATTTTAAATAAACCTTGATATTGGTAATGCACAAGGTCGGTTTGCCCTTCTTTTCCTTTTGCTTAAATTTTGGCACAGTGTTATGCTGGCCATTAACTCCACGGAAAATCGTCCAAACGAACTTTCGAAAAAAACTAAAGTTCTGTCGTTAATGCAAACGATAGTGCCATCATGTAATGACCGATAAATCATTCAGTGGACATAAAAAAAAAAAGGGTTCGTTTTTTTTACATATACCTAGTGCAGAAAGTTCGGACGGGAAACACATTAACCTTCCGATTTATCGTTTGTTCGGCACAAAATTTCCAAACTTGTCCTTCGGCTCAAAAACGTCCAAATGATTTTCGATTTTGTGCCCATTAACTGGCCGAAAAACGAAAGATCTTTCTTAACGACCGATTTTCGGCCAAATTTTCATATAGCGTATAGTGTATGATGAAAGTGGCCAGTACTGAAGTGGTTAAGTGAACCTGTAACCAAGATATTGGCATTCAAATAATACATGTACTTAATATGCAGCTATATGCACTGTGCAGCAATACATCCTCAAATTTCAAAGCAGATGCACTGAAGCAGTTACAGTAGTTTAGCAGCTCAGCATACTCTGATTCCCTCTTCACATACATTTAGACTTGCTGTTGGGGGGGGGGGGCAATTAAAAATGTGGATGAGCCCTTCCTTAACCTGCAAATGCAGTGGATGGGGGTTTTCACATTCCATGACCACTTATGGTTTGCTTTGTGGGTGTTGCAAAATTGTTACATTCAGAGGTGGTGCTGTTCATGAATAAGGAAACACAGCAAATGTCCTGAAACCACAAGCAATGCACACGGTTGTGATGCAACATTTATGGATTAAGACAGTTGGTGAGGAGATGTCATATTGCCTCCTCCAGGGCCGTCTTAATAGCATCATGGGCCCCTGGGCAAAGTAATGCTCTGGGGCCCCTACAATGATGATAGTGCAGGTAAACAGACATCAAGTAAGTAAGAGGCAGACTGCCTCCCCTGTGTATCTATCACTCTCAGTGCCATCATGGGGCCCCCAATTTCGGGGCAGCGTGGGCTAAAGGACCAGCTGCTTTGGGGAAAGAGCCCAGGTGTGCCCTCTCATTAAGACAGCTCTGGCTTCCTCACCACATGCCTCTCAGAGGGGCAGCAATGTTGCCTCACGTCTGAACTTAGTTGAGCCCCTACACTGTATACATTTGAAATTAGAAGGCTGGGAAGTCACTAATAGGAGGGAGAATCAGGGGGAGCTGAGATGCCTGGGATAGTGATAGTCCATAAACTGGCTACAGATTTACTTTGAAAAAAGTGGTGCAAGCCTGTCTTGGAATGAGTTATTAATATTTCCAAAGAGAAATATTATCTTTTTTTTTCTAGAAATACTTTACTATATATTACTTATTGAATAGGGTTATATAATAACAAGCAATGCAATTGATTTCCACATGAATTACAACAGTGCCGTCTACTCTACTGTATTTGATGGAGAAAGGATTGTGGTTTATTGCTACGAAAGGTTTATCATAGGTGCTGTGATAACAAGGTGGCTGATATCATCACACACACAGTCCATCTTTACCAGTACTCCTATATTAAAATGGCCACTAGAATTACAGCCAATGTTTCAAGACTGTGTAGAGTCAAAGCACTGACAGCATTTTATAAGGGACATAAAGTACTTCATTCACATTTGTGCAATCCACCAAAAAAGCTTACACTTCAATATTTCTACTATTATTACACAGACACACACCCTAAGGGTCAATTATAGTGCAAGTTAGTCCATCTACAAGTACTTTTAGATTACGAGAGAAAATTCAAGGATTACATGTTGACAAAATACAAACTACGTGGTGGGGATAAAAAACAAATAGGACACCGTCCTTCAAGGCAAGGGTGCTAGCTACTTAAAACTGCAGCATTTTTATGAGTAAATAATTCCCTTTTATATGGTAGCAAATAAAAAAATATGATACACCAAACTTAATCACTGCACTTAAAAGGAATAATGACTGTGACAGTGCTTGCTGATAAATAAAGGATGAGGTCCAATTATCTATGACAAAATGTTATCGCATGAAAACGAAGGTTTTGCAATCCAGGGGACTCCAGGTTTTGCAATGCCGCGTACACATGATCAGAATTTCAGATGAAAAATGTCAGATGTATTTTTTTCATCGGAAATTCTGACCTTGTGTGGGCCCCATCAGACTTTTTTCCATCAGAAATAGAACATGTTTTATTTTTTTCCGATGGAAAAAAAAAACAATAGGAAATTCCTATCGTCTGTGTGCAACTGCGACGGAGAAAAAAACGACGCATTCTCAGAATCAAGTCGACACATGCTCAGAAGCATTGAACTTAATTTTTCTCGGCTTGTCGTAGTGTTTTACGTCACTGCGTTTTGGATGGTAGGAATTTGGTCTGACAGTGTGTATGCAAGACAGCTTGAACGGAATTCCGCAGAAAAATGCCATTGGATTCTAGGCCATCAGAAATTCCGATCGTGTGTATAGGGCATTAGCCTAGACCCTCTTCTTTACAAAAAATATACTTTATATGTACTATGAAAGTGGGATTCTTATGACCTTTTTTGTATCAGAATGTTTTTCTTATATGAATACTAAATGTTGTACATTGGTTTCTTTCTTTTTTCTCCATAAGATGGCCAGGAATAGAGTATAAACAATTACAATTTAGTTTACTACTTTTCATTTTTTTTTTTCTACAGTATCTTTGAATGGTGTTCTTATAAACAATACAGTGTCCATAGCCAATTTATTTACTAAGAGCACATTTCACCTGTGAGAATGTGAAAAACGTAGCTGTCCACATACATGGTGCTGAATGATATGTGTTTTTGTACTTATTTATATGTGTGTATATATATATACTGTATATATATATATATATATATATATATATATATATATATATATATATATATATATATATACACATTTTTTTTTTACAGTAGGAATGGGATTTATAAGTCTTCGCACAACAACATGTATCAAGATTCACTTAATTTACTGTATACAATCATGTGCATGAGAAATCTGTAAAAAAAAAAAAAAATTCACATGATTGGATAATTGATGTAGTTCTTAATATATAGTATTGTGTGAACAGCTTCATATTGTTTAGAAAATCAGCCCCATAGTGTTGACATGCATAGGAGAATTGAAGGATAAGCCGATAAATATCAAATACAATATCACACCCCTATATCTTTAGATCATATAACTTTAGCAGCTTTCGTTGAATGTGTCATTTTTTTCTATGTATGAAATTTCTAGGTTTGTGAAAGATGTATGTTAACTATTTAGGGACCAGAAGGATTTGCCCCCTTAATGAACGGGACATTTTTTGCTATACAGGACTATGTTGTTGTACCCAAACAATGACAATTGTGCGGTAATGCGACGCTGTACCTAAACAAAATGTATGTTCTTTCTTCCCCACAAATAGAACTTTCTTTGGTGGCATTTGATCACCTTTTCGTTTTTTTTTTGCGCTAGAATTTTTTTTTTACTCTTTGCTATAATAAATACCCCCCTCGCCCCAAATGTAAAAAAAAATGTTTCTTCATCACTTTAGGCCAATATGTATTCTTCTACATATTTTTTATAAAAAAAAAAAACTGCAATACGTGTATATTAATTGGTTTGCACAAAACTTATAGAGTCTACAAAATAGGGGATAGGTTTATGGCATTTTTTTTTTTTACTATTGATGATCAGAAATTTTAAGCCGGACTGCGACATTGCGGCGGATAGATCGGACACTTTTGACACTTTTTTGGGACCAGTGACATTTATACAGCGATCAGTGCTAAAAGTAGCCACTGATTACTGTTTAAATGTCCCTGACAGGGAAGGGGTTAACACTTGGGGCGATCTAGGGGTTGAGTGTTCCATAGATAGGTGTTTCTAACTATGGGGGGAGTGTACTGACTGGAGGAGGAGAAAGATCGCTGTTCCTAATCCTCCCCTGACAGAATAGGATCTGTCTGTTTTCATTGACAGATCCCTGTTCTGTCTTTCTCAGGAGTGATCGCGGGTGGCCAGCGGAATCGTGGCCGTTGGCCACGCTCATTGGCTCTGGCGTTGTTTACATTGACAGATCCCCATTCTGTCTCTCCCAGGAGCCATCACGGTTTGCCAGTGTACATCGCGGCCACCGGCCACACTCATCAGCTCCAGCCTTGTGCCACGTGTGTGTGCACGTGTGCCCTAGAGCTCTTAAAGTGGCCACGCACAATGGCGGCGATTTGCCCAGGAGAGCTAACCTGCCTCAGTATAACTGCGGTGGCTGGTCTTAAAGTGGTTAAAGGAAATTTGTGCTGAGAGAAATATACAGACTATAATTGCTACTATCCCCCTCTCAAAATGATAGTTGTCTGACTGTAATGTTGATCCAAAGGCTTCAATACTCGATGAGTCAGTAGCTAGGAAGAGATATGCAGATCAGAAGTATGCATTTCTCTGTATCTTTACTTGCTTCATGTTTTTTTTTGGTCAGTGACTCAGAAGGCTTTGTAGCCAGGGACAGACAGACAATTGGTATTTTCAGAAGTAGGTCAACAATATCAACCCCCATAGACCTCACTCTGCACATTTTTTTCTTAATGTGACTCCTTCACAATATGAAAGATACCCAAAGTTATACCTTTAAAGAAGAAAGTTAACACTTACCTTTCCTTCTGTCTGTGCCACTACACTTTGCTCAGATGCTGTGAAATAGTTCCTGAAACCTGCTGTCTACTGGGAA
This sequence comes from Rana kukunoris, assembly GCA_029574335.1. Lineage (NCBI taxonomy): Eukaryota > Metazoa > Chordata > Amphibia > Anura > Ranidae > Rana > Rana kukunoris. Next base: position 146,791,156 of record CM056053.1, read on the forward strand.
ACTATCATAGGTGTGCGCAGCCTTTGGCATTAGGGTGTGCCCCCCAAAGCTCAAACACACTCTACTGATCACTCACAATGTTCATTCAGAAAGGTAAGTGGCTGGTCAATGGCATATTAACTGGTCCCTTCCCCCACTCATCCTAAAACATCCACAGAAACAACCAGTGTGAGAGAAGGGAAGCCGGCAGTGCTGTGGGGAGAAGGAGGGGGAGCCAGGTCAGTAGGGGGAATCTGTTCTGCACAGGGTGATTAGGGTGTGCCTGGGCACACCTGGCACACCCTGTGCGCACACCTATGGAAACTATTATTTCCAGAAGTGTTGATCTCCTGGGCCCCCCTAAAACTAGACAGGATGACCCCATCTCCTCTCTGACTCAAGGAGAAAGTCAGGGGTTACCCAATGACGTGTATGGATGGGGTCACCCGTACACATCAATGGGTAACCCCGGCCTTTGCGTCAGAGAGGGGGCCGGATCACCTACACATGTGACAGGTGGCCCCGAATTCAGCTATAAAAGAGCTGTCACATCGGGAGAGCATCATTCGGCCAGGCGCCTCCTATGGTCTCCTGTGTTTTTTAACATTTTGACACTTTTTTTGTGAAATGGTAGGGGTACAATTTCCCCTGTTACCATTTCACATGGGGGGCTGGGATCTGGAGGTCCCCTTTGTTAAAGGGGGCTTCCAGATTTAGATAAGCCCCCTGCCTGTAGACCCCCACAAACACCGGGCAAGGGTTGTGGGGATGAGGCCCTTGTCCCCATCAATATGGGGACATCCTCCCCATGTCAAGGGCATGTGGCCTGGTACAGTTCAGGATGGGGGTGCTCTCTCTCGTTCTCATGTATGGATTTTTGGGGGGAACCCCACGCCATTTTTAATTTTGGTGCGGGGGTTCCTCTTTCAGGTCTGGTATTGATTTTTGGGGGACCCCCACGCATTTTTTTAAAATGTTGGTTTGGGGTTCCCCTTAATATTTATACCGGACCCAAAGGGCCTAGTAATGGACTGGGGGGGGGGGGACCATGCTGTTTTTTTCAATGACTTTTATCTGTATTGCCGGGACCCGACAATTCATTATAGCTGCAAGTATTTTTATTTTTTTTTTCTTTAGAAATGTAATTTTGTGCAGGGACTGTTCTAAGCACGGGAAACATGCGCTATTTTACAGGCATACTATAGACACCCCCCAGGTATGAAATTTAAAGTAATTATTCCCTTTTATTGTTTCACTTTTAGCATTAATAAAATCACTGTTTCCGAAAAAACTGACGTTTTTAAAACTTTTTTTGCATTGATACATATCCCCTGGGGCAGGACATAGGTCCCCAAAAACTTTTTATGACAATAACTTGCATATTAACCTTAAAAATCAGCACTTTTGATTCCTCCCATAGACTTTTAAAGGGTGTTCCGTGGCTTTTTGAATTTGCCACGAACACCCCAAATTGTTCACTGTTTAGCGAACGGGCGAACAGCCAATGTTCTGATCAAACTCATGTTCGACTTGAACATAAAGATCATCCCAAGTCACCATAGACCTGTGCCTGAAAGAGACAGAGTGGATGCATTTCCCTGTATACTTATTGACCACATATTTTTTCACCATTAACAATACCAACACAGTCATCTTCTAATAGCTTAATAAACAATGTCAAAAAATTGCAAGCCAGGTCCAGATCAGTAAAACAAGGAAGTGTTCTGTGTAAAATAGTTGATCGTGGCAGAGGAATATTGCTTTAGATGCCAAGGGTAGTGTACTGAAAGGCTCCGGTGATGGAAATTTGACCCTGGGTGGTAAGCTTGAAATTCTAGATTTAAAATATCTCAGGAGTATCCTAAAATATGCTAAAATAAAACTTGCTATAAAAAAAGGTCTAAACAGCAAAATCTGCAGGCAGAAAACAATAGCGTGACACTGCTGACATTCTTTCCCATAAACACCTGCATCTTTTCCTCCTCCATACTTCACCTGGGCCTTCTGATGCACAAAGCATTAATATTATTCCACTTGGAGCAAGAGAAGTACATAGATTATTTATTAACCTGACAACTCTGTGCTTTGTTCAGCATTAAACTGTTTTCTTTCTTTAATAGAATGACCTTCCTAGCTGTCATGGACTAGGCATGAGGCATACTGCCCTATCTATTGACTGCAACAATGCAGATAGCATCACCTCTTTTTCAGCAATGTTAAAAGGCAATTGTCAAAAGCTTTTTAGTTGCAGGGCACTGAACAGTGAGCAGTAAAGCGCAGCACTCAACAGAATGACTAAACATTTACATTCAGCTGCTATTTCAAGTCATACTTTTCTAAAAACAGTACTTTATCTATCCAAAGATAGCATATTTCTCAGAGCCAATAGATTTCACCATACAGCCTTTGATGTTATTTCACAAGTAAAATCCTAAAGCATCTCTATTTGTTCCACACTCCATGCCTGAAGTATCTCTATCACTAAATCAGTCCCTAGAACTTAACTCTCCCCTGCCTAAACCTCCAAACACTGAACCTAACCCCTTTAAACCTCCCATTAAAGCCAAAGTTTACTTAAAAAAAAAAAAAAAAAGGAATAAGCACAAAGTAAATTACTTACCTTCAGTAAGATGTGTCCTGTGTGCTCCTGTGTATGGTGGACATCTTCCTCCTCCGGTGCTCCCCTCACACCTCACAATCATATTATTTCAGTGTGGTGGGGGTTAATAGAACTAAGGGAGCTGTCATAGGCACTCAGCAAAAATATTCATTTTTGGCCACCCTTTCTGCCAAACTCCTCCATTCAAAAAAGCTTTTACTACAGCTTCTATGAATGAAAAACAAGTTATGATTGGAAGATGGGTGGACGATTGACAGATCTACCTTCTCCATTCATAGGTCACCTTTCATTCAAAATAGTTGCAGTGTCTGCATTAGGCCGCGTGCGACCGGTCCATCCGATAAGAATGGTCCGACGGACCGTTTTTATCGGTTCACCGCTGAAGCAGCCTGATGGTCTGATGTGCGTACATACCATCAGTTCAAAAACTGATCAAGTCCAATACGGTGACGTAAAACACGACGACGTACAGAGAAAAATTAAGTTCAATGCTTCCAAGCATGTGTCGACTTGATTCTGAGCATGCGTGGGTTTGGAACCGATGCCTTTGCGTACTAACCATCGGTTTTGACCGATCGGTAGGCGTCTATCGGTCTGATTTTAAAGCAAGTTCTAAATTTTTGGACTGAAGGACAACAGACTTATGGGGCGTACACACGGTCGGTTTGGACCGATGAAACTGAACTTCAGTCCGTTTTCATCGGTTTGGACTGATCGTGTGTACGCGGCCTTAGAGGGAGAATATTTCTTCTAAATAAGGAGAGCACAAAGGACAAATCTCACTGAAGGTAAGCAATGTCCCTTGTAATAATTTTTATTTTTTTATTTAAATTTTTTGGAAACTGAGGCCATGTACACACGAGGGAATAGTCCGGATCTGTCCGCCGGATTGCTTTGATCCGATGGCTGTACACACCATCGGATCATATTCCCCGCCGGCGGACAGCGCAGTGATGCGGCGGTGACGTTGGCGCCGCCACGTGACCGCCACGTCACCGCACCAGGAAGTAAACACTTCCGCGCGCATGCGTCGGATACATTCACAGGATACGACGCATGTGCGGGCAGATATGTCCGCTGGTTTGCCGTACTAACCAGCGGACATATCTGACGGACAGCTCTCCGGCGGAAAAATTCCAAAGCATGCTTTGGAAATTTTCCGCCGGAGGAATCCGGCCAGAACGGTCCGTTTGCCCCTACACACGAGCGGATTTTTCGGCTGAAATGGTCCGTCGGACCATGTTCAGCGGATTTATTCACTCGTGTGTACAAGGCCTTAGGGTTAAGGCTTACCTAAATTGCTAAGCGTTTATCTAAAGCCAATGTTTTCTGTTTTGAATCGAGTAGGGAATGTTTAACAACTCCTATCAAGTTTTATTCTTTTGCTAGCAGTGTCCTCTTGTGTTAAATGGGGGTTGTGAAATATAGGTTTGCATATAGATATAATCTGATTACACTTGTGATTTGATTGCACAGCAAATTTATTTACTGTATACACTATATAAGTATAAGCCGACCCGAATATAAGACGAGGCACCTAATTTTACCACAAAAAACTGGGGAATATAAGCCTAGGGTGAGAATGCAGCAGCTACTGTAAGTGGAAAAGAGGGTCAACAATGCGTATTTGCAGCTTCACTGTGCCCATTTGCACGCCCCACTGTGTCCATTTGCATGCCTCACTGTGCACATTTGCAGGCCTCACTGTGCCCATTTGCACGCCCCACTGTGCCAATTTGCATGCCTCCCTGTGCCCATTTGCACACCCTACTGTGCCCATTTGCACTCCTCACTGTGCCCATTTGCATACCTAATTTTTTCTCTCCTGCCAGCACATCGCCTAAGGTTTTCCAGGTTTTATTACAAAAGCTTAATTGAATAAGCTGGGGTTAGAAGCCCAGTAAAGAAATACCATTTCCTTTTCAATCTGCAATCGGACAGTTTTGACACATTTTTGGGACAATTGTCATTTTCACAGCAAAAAATGCTATATAAATGCATTGTTTACTGTGAAAACGACAATTGCAGTTTGGGAGTTAACCACAAGGGGGCGCTGAAGGGGTTAAGTGTGACCTCATATGTGTTTCTATCTGTAGGGGGGTGGGGCTGGATGTGTGACATCATTGATTGTGTTTCCCCATATCAGGGAACACACGATCAATGACAGTGCCACAGTGAAGAACGGGGAAGCTGTGTTTACACACAGCTCTCCCCATTCTTCAGCTCTGGGGACCTATCGCGGGACTCCAGCGGCGAGCAGGTTCGCAGGTCCCGTGGCCGCAGTCACGGAGCTTTGGACCGAGTCGCGGGCGTGACTTACGGGTGGGCACTTAAAGAGGACGTAGAGGTACGTGCTTGTGCCCAGCTGTGCCATTCTGCCGACATATATATGCAGGAGGCGGTCCTTAAATGGTTAATTTTAAACTTTTAAAATTTAAAAAAGCTGTTTTGTACATAGAATGTGTACAGAACGCCCCCCAGCAACATCATTTCCTGCTTATGTAATTGGCTCACCGATTTCAGGCATCCCTGGAACAAACTTTTCATTTTTGGTGAGATACTTCCATAAGGAACACATCTAAAGGGATGCAGGACCAGCAGATTTACTCATTAGTGCTCTGCAGGGGCATAGCAGATTGATAACTAGGGAACCACTCCCATTATATTCACTTACCACATGGGCACAGACAAACACGCAAGGATTTCTTCAAAATAAGAAAAGGTAGGAATCTGCAACAAAGGTTGTTATAATCCTTGTAATGGACATAGATTACCCGGAGGGGAGTGTTTTTTCTCAACAAAAGTGGAGTTACGCTTTAAGCCTCAAAATAAACTTTAATCACCTAACTCGTGAAGACTTAAACCATGACCCCCAAAACCTTTTCCCCAACCTTAACCCAATAAACTAAACCAAACATTCTAAAACCCTGACCCCGACTTTAATCTAACCTGTCCCCAAATTGTATTCCAAATGGTAACTGGGCAGGTTAGTCATCCTATTCTAAGGGCAATTATGTTATGGAAAGTGCTATAATCCATTCAATTAGACAAGGATCATCTGTAACAGAGTTTTCATGAAACTTACTAGTTAGTAGTTGTTCATACCTACAGGAGCCTCCCATGCCTTCATATCAAGTCCTAAACCTAGGCAACTCTGGCAGGCAAAGCTTCAAAAAAATTCTGCTTCTAGGTACCCGTACTTCAAACCTGCAGCAGCTTGCTCTCCTTCCCCACAGCAACAGAGTCTCCTTAACCACTTAAGACCCTGACCAAAATGCAGTTAAAGGACCTTGCCCCTTTTTGCGATTCAGCACTGCGTCGCTTTAACTGACAATCGTGCGACGTGCCTCCCAAACAAAATTTGCGTCCTTTTTCCCCACAAATAGAGCTTTCTCTTGGTGGTATTTGATCACCCCTGCGGTTTTTATTTTTTGCGCTATGAAAAAAAATAGAGTGACAATTTTGAAAAAAATGCAATATTTTTTAACTTTTTGCTTTAATAAATATCCCCCCAAAATATATATTTAAAAAAAAATGTCCTCAGTTTAGGCCGGTTGGTTTGCGCAAAATTTATAGCGTTTACAAAATAGGGGATGGTTTTATTGCATTTTTTTATAAAAAAATGTTTTTACTACTAATGGCGGCGATCAGCGATTTTTTTAGTGACTGCGACATTATGGTGGACACTTCGGACAATTTTGACACATTTTTGGGACCATTGTCATTTTCACAGCAAAACATGCATTTACTGAGGAAATGACAGTTGCAGTTTGGGAGTTAACCACAAGGGGGTGCTGATGGGGTTATGTGTGACCTAAAGTGTGTTTACAACTGTAGGGGGGTGTGGCTGTAGGTGTGACGTCATCGATTGTGTCCCCCTATTAAAGGGATGGCACGATCGATGTTGCCGCCACCGTGAAGAACGGGGAAGCTGTGTTTACACACGGCTGTCACCGTTCTTCAGCTCCGGGGACCGATCGCCGGACTCCAGCGGCGATCGGGTCCGCGAGTCCCGTGGTCCCGGAGCTTCGGACCGGGTCACGGGAGCGCGCCAGGGTGCGCGCCTGTGACCCACGGCTGGGTACTAGCACAGCACGTACCTGTACGTGCATGTGCCCAGCCGTGCCATTCTCCCGACGTAAATGTGCAGGAGGCGGTCCTTAAGTGGTTAAATATCCTGACTAAAGAAAACCAAAATTGATAGCTTGCTATGAGCTACTAAGGTTTGCATATCAATTTACATTGATATAAATACTAGAACTGTAATAATGAAAAACCCTATCATTGCCCCTACCTGACATCCCCTGGGGTCAGCATTATTTAATAGTGATATTTAAAATGTTGGCTAAAATTACTCATTCTTTACAATTCACATTTTCTTAAAATGCATCAGGGACTATGACAAAAGATTTCTTTATCTGAGTTACCAGTTCTGGTCACCTACCATGCCCACCTTTATGAAGTGGTCTTTCCCTTTGGATTGTCATTTATTTTTCACCTTAGAGTATGCAGCAAAAAGTGACTAGTGGATAGATAAGAACCCCAAGAGTATGATTTCACAGACATATATTAGATAATCCTGCTACTCAAAATTGAGCAGAGATGGCTTATTCAGCCTTCCAGAGTATACACATAAATACTTTGGTTAGACTGACCCTTTAACCACTTCGGGCCCAGAAGAATTGGCTGCCCAAAGACCGGGTAATTTTTTGCGATTCAGCACTGTGCAGCTTTAACTGATAATTGCGCGGTCGCGTGACGTTGCACCCAAACAAAATTAATGTCCTTATTTTCCCACAAATAGAGCTTTATTTTGGTGGTATTTGATCACCTCGGTGGTTTAAATTTTTTGGGCTACAAACAAAAAAAAGCATACATTTTGAAAAAAAGCAATATTTTTTACTTTTTGCTATAATAAATATCCACCAAAAATATATAAAAAAAAAAAAACATTTTTTTTCCTCAGTTTAGGCCGATATGTATTCTTCTACATATTTTTGGTAATTTTTTTTGCAATAAGCGTATATTGATTGGTTTGCACAAAAGTTATAGGGCCAGATTCAGAGAGCCGTAACTCCTGTCTAACTGGTGTTAGACTGGAGTACTTTCAAATTATGCGCGATTTTTAGCTAGTCTGAAACCTCAAAACATGAATAGACGGCTGCGGGCTTCAATCGACTGGTTTACGTGTTCGTACGCCTTTCGGATCTACGCTGCAAGAAAATTGCGGCCACTGGGTGGACTTCCCGTCGTTTTCCGTGTCGGGGTATGCTAATGAGCTTTTGCCGGCGATCCCTGAAATTACGATCTTTAATCGCAATCTCTTACGGCATCTTTAGTCATCTTTTTTTTGCGTAACACTATACCAGCTTTTTGCTGCTCTAATATTAGACAGCCCATGTTAAGTATGGCCGTCGTTCCCGCGCCGAATTTCTACGTTTTCCGATGTCTTTTATTATTTTTTACGTAAGTCGTCCGGGAAAAGGAATGTCCGTAAACGACGCTACTCAAACAACGAATGACGTAACGACGTGATTTCGCGCAATGCACGGCGGGAAATTTCTGAACGGAGCATGCGCAGTTCGATCGCCGTGGGGACGCGCCTAATTTAAATGCTTCACGCCCCTTAATCGCGTATTTCGATTACGCGGCGAGAAATAGACTACGCCTTAGCGTACGGGCAAAAATCTACCAGAATTCGATGTAGAGCCTGGTAAAATACGGCAGCGTAGAGTATTTCGATTACGCAGCACAAAATTAAGTGTATCTGAATCTGGCCCTTAGTTTCTACATAATAGTGGATAGTTTTTTTGGCCTTTTTGTTATTATTATTATTTTACTAGTAATGGCGGTGATCAGCGATTTTTATCATGACTGCGATATTGCGGTGGACACAATCGGACACTTGACACTATTTTGGGACCATTGTCATTTATACAGCGATCAGTGCTATAAAAATGCACTGATTACTGTGTAAATTACACTGGCAGGGAATGGGGTTAACCACTAGGGGGTGAGAAAGGGGTTAAGTGTGTTCTAGGGAGTGATTCTAACTGTGGGGGGGGTTACAAGGCACACAACAGTGATCACTGCTCCCGCTCACAGGGAGCAGTAGATCACTGTCCTGATACTAGACAGAACAGGGAAATACCTTATTTATGCAGGCATCTTCACGTTCTGCCACTCTGTGACACAATCACGGGACACCGGCAGACATGGAGTCCGCGGGTTCTGCGGGAACAGTCACGGAGCTTGCGGCATCTGGTCGTGCGCGCTAGGTGGCAAATTCAAAGCAACGTACCTATACGTTGCTTTGCCTGCCTGTGCCATTCTGCCGACATATATCTACATTAGGCAGTCGGCAAGTGGTTAATATTAAAATGCGTGCATTATAGACCTGTCCCACATTTGGTACAAATCTATCAAAAAATGTGTTCTCTGTGTCCTACAAATGCAAATTGTTGTCTTTGCCTATAGTGGAGAGTAAATTGGGTGCAATATTCACTACATTTGGAGCCCCTATTGCTTTTTTTATTGTTGCTTTTTTCTGAGGTTGAATCATTCAGGCCTTTAGACTTTTTTACACATACTCACTTAATATAAAATATAAAAATTCAAATGATTTATATTTTGTCAATAGAGATCTTATAGAAATACAGTCCACTGTGAATCTGAATCACACATACATGATAGTTTTACTTCAAGCTATTTAAATACTGTTCTTTTTTGTAAGAGTTTCCTGCTTAAGAGGCAGACTACTTCAGCACAAGATATACGTTTTCACAAATGAAAAACGACAGCTCTTTTAAAAAGGGGGTCACTGAGATTAGCAGCTTCAATTGTCTTGCAGGGCAGTTGCATTATCAGAAACTAAAGAGGTGTCCTGGAGCCATTACTTAGCTCTCGGTGAGAATCAGCAACTCAAAGCAAGGCCAAAAGGGAGAATGTTTAATGGCGATTAAGATAAACTGCAGAAAGAGTAAGAAGGTGAAAATCCCCAGTTTAAATCATAGAAAAAAAAAAGTTATAGTCAAGGGCTATCCGTGGATAAACCATGAAAAAAAATGTTTTATATGATGTTAAATCCTTATGTTAGCTTAAGCAGATCCATTTAGTAACAAGTCCTTGGATTATAGAAAAGAGATTTGACAGTTACTCACAACATGCAAGCCCAATGCACATCAGTATGCGTTATGCTCCTGCTGGTGTGAATGGGCCCTTATACACTGCTCAAAAAAGTTAAAGGAGCACTTTTGAATCAGAACTCCTGGGATATTGATCTGGTCAGTTAAGTAGCAGAGGGGGAGGGGTGTATACAGAGGGGGTTGTTAATCAGTTTTAGCTTCTTTGCTGTTAATTGAAATAACAAAAGGTGCACTAAATGGGCAACAATGAGACGACCTCCAAAACAGGAATTCTTTTTCAGGTGGAGGTGTCTGACATTTTTTCCCTACTCATCCTTTCTGACTGTTTTTCAATAGTTTTGCATTTGGCTACGGTCAGTGTCACTACTGGTAACACAAGGCAATACTTGGATCCTATAAAGTTTGCACAGGCAGTCCAACTCCTCCAGGATGGCACATCAATACGTGTCATTGCCAGAAGGTTTGCCGTGTCTCCCAGCACAGTCTCAAGAGCATGGAGGAGATTCCAGGAGACAGGCAGCTACTCTAGGAGAGCTGGACAGAGCCGTAGAAGGTCCTTAACCCATCAGCAGGACCGGTATTTGCTCCTTTGTGCAAGGAGGAACAGGATGAGCACTGCCAGAGCCCTACAAAATGACCTCCAGCAGGCCACTGCTGTGAATTTCTCTGACCAAACAATCAGAAACAGACTTCATGGGGGTGGCCTGAGGGCCCGATGTCCTCTAGTGTGCTCTGTGCTCACTGCCGGACACTGTGGAGCTCGATTGGCATTTTCCATTGAACACTAGAATTGGCAGGTCCGCCACTGGTGCCCCATGCTTTTCACAGATGAGAGCAGGTTCACCCTGAGCATATGTGACGGCGTGAAAGGGTCTGGAGAACCCGCGGAGAACGTTATGCTGCCTGTAACATCGTTCAGCATGACCAGTTTGGTGGTGGGTCAGTGATGGTCATGGCCATACAAATTACTGAGGACCATTTTGAGTTGTTACAATTAAATTTCAACAAAATGGACTAGCCTGCTGCATAATTTTTTCACTTTGATTTTCGGTGTGTCTTTGAATTCAGCCCTCTGTAGGTGGATGATTTTCATTTCCATCAAATGATGTACCATCCTTTCATTCCTAACACATTACCCAGCCCATATCAGTATAGATATCCAGCATGAGATTTTTTGTAAGCCTTCTTTTCTAATTTCAGCAAAGTAAATAATATTTCAAACCACTCCCCTGTCAGTGACCTCTGTCATAGTTTTTTTGCTATCTGTGTCACAATTGGTGGATTTTCATAGACTTCCTGTCTGATTTCCAACTAAAACCAAAAGTGAAGCAAAATCTTCCCAATGAGAGTATACAGTAGCAATAAAAATCTGAAAAATTTAATCCTCCATAGTCAGTCAAAAACTACAAACATACACAAAATTTTCGAAAGTATTGGGTTCACACTCTTAATAGAGCTGGTTTTAGACACCTCTGGGGTGGCCACAGTCCAAATTGCAAAGGGGTTCTGTGCGTCTTGTGGTCCGTTTCAGGTGCAACTTCAGCCAAAAATTTGGACCTGATTTTCACCTGAAATAGTGAACAAAGATGAACCGAACCCCTGCTGTGAGCTGCGGCTGCAGCTAGTGTGAATCCAGCCTCAGTTTGTAGGGTTCAATATAGTTGGCCCTCCCTTTGCAGCTATAACAGCTTCAACTGTTCTTGGAAGGCTGTCCACAAGGTTTAGGAGTGTGTCTATAGAAATGTTTGACAATTCTTCCAGAAGCGCATTTGTTAGGCCGGGTACCATTGTTGGATGAGAAGGCCTGGTTGCAGTCTTTGCTCTAATTCATCCCAAATGTGTTCTTTCGGATTGAAGCCAGTCAAGTTCCTCCACCCCAAACTCACTCATCCATATCCTTATGGACCTTGCTTTGTGCACTGGTCCAAATCACTTGGTGGAGGGGGGATTATGGTGTGGAGTTGTTTTTCAGGGGTTGGGCTTGGTCCCTTAGTTCCAGTGAAGGGAACTCTTAAGGCATCAGCATACCAAGACATTTTGGACAATTTCATGCTCCAAACTTTGTGATGGCCCCTACCTGTTCCAACATGACTGCGCACCAGTGCACAAATCAGGGTCAATAAAGACATGAATGAGCAAGTTTGCGGTGGAGAAACTTGACTGACCTACACAGAGTCCTAACCTCAACCCGATAGAACACATTTGGGATGAAGTAGAGCGGAGACAGCAAGCCAGGCCTTCTTTTCCAACATTAGTGCATGACCTTACAATTGTGCTTGTGGAAGAATGGTCAAACCTTGTGGACAGCCTTCACAGAAGAGTTGAGGCTGTTATAGCTGCAAAGGGTGGACCAACTCAACACTGAACCCTACGAACAAAGACTAGGATGCATTCAAGTTCATGTGTGTGTAATTCCACTTTAAAAAAATACTTTTTCTTTAATGGACATCATTTTATTTATTGGAATATTGGAATATTCATTGGTATATTTAACTTTATTTTTATTTTTCAAGTACAAATCAGATAAGCCAAGCCTTTCTTTTAGTCACTTCATATTTCTGTAAAATGATAGTTGATAGGTAGCTCAGTGGATGGACAAAGGATAGCATTTCTACTGTAAACATATTTGACTAAGACACTTGTTATGTTGTCATGGGTTTAAACAAGTATTCTGGGCTTTTAGCTTATTTTATTACCTTTTCAAACCAGACCAAAAATTACCATGGAAGGGTTGGTATAGAGGCATGGGGTGACAAATATCTAAACTAAATATTGCCTAGGGTAAAAAATATTATTTTGTTAGTCTGTTCTGGTGTGCTCATATATTATTAAGAAAAGTCTACTATATAATCACATTGCTTTGAACATTTAACTTTTCATGGGGCTGAAATCATTAAAATGAAAAACATATATTTAAGTGAACTTAGTAACAGAAAAAAAAAAAATAGCAGCCTTAAAAAGCAGGTGGTTTAAAAGATAGTAACAGTTCAGAGAGAAAAGAGAGAAACCCTATTTTTGATTTTTAGTTTAACTGAAAACTACAGATTCAGCTAACATTTCTGCTGACAAAGACAATCACAGAAAATAAATATATATTTAAGGTAGCACAAAAAATAAAAAGGCTATAGCTGATGATTAGCAATTAATATTATTTGAACTGGAAATCTATGGAACAGGTTAAATAGAATTCTCATGCCTGAGATGCGAAAGTGCAAAACGATGTGAATCTCTGACACAGATAGATTACATTTAATAATTTGCATTTAATAATTTAAAAAAAAAAATGTCACTTTTCAAAACCCGAAAAATGATGTGAAGCCCACACACGATCATTTGAAATGAAATTTTTTAAAAACAACGTTTTTTCATGCCGAAAAATGATCGTGTGTACGCGGCATTAGACAGCTGTCACTGCAAAATGTATACCCATAGGAAGTTTTCCCCTTTTGTGTGGAGCTCCACTACAATTATTTGAAATTGCCCGTACTTTCAGTCCCATGGACACTGGTCTCTAGCAGTAATAGAGAGACTGAATTTCCCCTGCAAAGAACATGCAGCAAAAACATAAACCTGACAGAGGACTTACCCATTCCCTATTCATTTAAAAGGAAAAAAAAAAAAGTTTGACCATTGATACACATTAATGTGAAATTGTGATTTCAAGGCTGAACTTTAGGAAAACTTATACACAGATCGATGTATTGTTACCTGTCAAGTAATTCAATGCTGACTGCTTTGTAATTCAGTAATCCCTGTCCGGCAGAACAGCCAGGGCTACAAACTTCACTATGACAGCAGGACACTCACTGCCCATTCTGCCTGTCAGACTGCTGTGTAGGTCAATATAGGAGGCTTCTATAAATGCAAAGCCAGGGACATACAACTAAAGGTAAAAACAGTCCAAAGTGCACATATAAGTCACGAAAAAGGACAAAGAAGATATTAAATAATATAAAACAATGTAAAAATGCAGTAGAACAATAACTCACAGGCTAAACACAAATTAATTAATAAATTGTTGTATAGGTTACGAGTACCTATGCACCAAGCAACTGACAGCTGAGCTACACAGAAAAGGTCCAATGCTGCTGGGTGGCCAGAGGGGGAGCCCTAGATCATGCAAAGACTCATTGATTGTATTTGTGAGAGCATATGTTTTATTTTTTTACAATAAAACGGCTACACTATTAGCCTTTGCGCTGGTATCTCTCTGTTTATCTAAAGTCAGAGACATACACTAGCTGCCTTTAAAAATAAATAAGTGTCAAGATAATAATAAAGGAAATGCTTAACACACCCCAGTGTAATGATGAATATATATGTCACTATGGACAAAGAGTAAGTTTGTGCAACTTTAAAGTGATATTAAAGTCTTAATTTTTAATAAATAATAATAATAAACATGTTATATGTACCTACTCTGTTCAAGGGTTTTGCACAGAGCGGTCTCTTACCTCTTTTTTTGTCCCCTGCCAGTGCTTTACCCTCCTCCATTTCTAAGTGCCCCCATAGCAGGCTTTGTGCTGTGGAGGCACTCTTGCGGGTGTACTCCTGAGCCAGGAATGTGTGCTTCCATGTAGCAAGGCCTGAGCCCTGGCCATACTACATAGGGACCCATATGCATCTAGAAAGTTAAAGAGAAAAAGTACTGAAGCCTTTTAATAAAGCTGAATACTGGGGAAAAAATACCCTTGCAGCACCCTGCCTAGAGGATGATGAATACAGTGATATCCTTGCCTTATTCCTCAATCCTGCCTCCTCTCCATAGGACTTGTACCTCAAAGCTGACCAAAATTCCTGCATTGTATGTGAAGATTCCGAGAGCCTGCTCACAATCCATGATGTCAGACAGTTGAGGAGAATGCAGGCTGCAGGGGATCATTGCAATCGTCAAAGGTTTAAAATGCTTCCTGTTGAATCAGATTTATATCTATGCATTACCAAACTCCATGTTTCCAGCTGATTGAAGAGCTCTAGCTCTGATTCAACATAAGACAGGTCAGACCTCTGCACAGGTCTTGATGAACATGGAATGTATTTTGCTGATTTAACCCCTTCACGCCGACCGTAAGCAAACATGTGGCCTCGGCTTGAAAGGGTTGTACTGTGGGGATGCCTGCATCTGCAGTCATCACCCCGGTACCCTTTTTTTTTTTAAATGGTCGGCTTTCTTGGTATAACAGCCAATGCGGTTACCAACCACCTTCAACTCCCCCTTTTCCCTTTTTGTGGCTCTCCCAGTCTCTATTGTCCCAGAAAACCTGAACGAAGCAGAGATCAGATAAAAAAAATATTACAGCATTCCAAACTGCCAAACTTGGCATTTTGAATGCTTTTAAGTGCAAAGGAGGGATTTGGGTTCTTATAGACCCCAGATCTCACCATAAAGAGAACCTGTCACTGACTATTACTGTCACAAGGGATGTTTACATTCCTTCTGACAGCAATAAAAATGATCAGAATATTTTTGTTTTTAAAGAGACAATGTAAAAAAAATAAAGTGCCCCATCCCTCCATGTTCATGCGTAGAACGCATACGCAATTCGCACCCACAAATTTAAACAGTGTCGAAACCACACATGTCAGGTATAGCCGCAATCATTAGGCGGCGTACACACGAGGGGATATGTCCGCTGAAAACGGTCCGATGGACCGTTTCAGCAGACATCTCCGCTCGTATGTATGGGCTAGCGGACAGATTTCTCCACCCGACAGATTTCAAAGCAAGCTTTGAAATCTATCCGGTGGGAATCTGTCCGCCCGACATGTCTGCTGGTTAGTACACTTACCAGCAGACATGTCGGCCCCCACCGCCGCCGCGCCGCTGCCGAATGGATTTGGCGCATGCGCAGAAGTGTTTTACTTCCTGGTGCGGTGACGTGGCGGTGACGCGGCGGCGTCAACGTAACCGCCGCGTCACCGCCACGTCACCGCGCCGTCCGGCGGCGGGGAATTTGATCCGATGGTGTGTACACGCCATCGGATCAAACTCCCGATCGGACATATCCGATGGAAATGGTCCGCGGACCGTTTTCATCGGATATGTCCGATCGTGTGTACGCCGCCTAAGAGGGATGCAATAGCAATAATTCTAGCACAAGTCCTCCTCTGTAACTCTAAACTGGTAACCGGTAGAAAATGTTAAAGCAATTTCAAAGCATGGCATAACATCATATTTCACATTATACAAAAAAAAATAGGCTAACTTTTTTTGTTTTGTTTTTTTTTATTCGTGAAAGTGTATCTTTTCGCAAAAATTGGCACTTGAAGGACCACTGCGCAAATATCGTGTGACATAAAATATTGCAATGATTGCCATTTTATTCTTTAGGTAAAATATATATATAATATCTAGCAAAAAATACGTATTTTAACAACAAATGTCAGAAAACGGCTTAGATGTGATGGGGGTAAACTGAAAGGCCAATTGGGCTATAACATCAGAGCCAAGCAACTAGCATTGTATAGGGGGAGTTCAACAATGGCACCCTATGTATTTTCTAAGTTCAAGTATCCTTCAAAGATTTTTAATAAATACATATGTTACCGGCATGACATTTTTATGATTACCCGAAAGGTTAGCTTTTAATGGCCTATTTGTAAAATGTTTTACAAAATTACAAACAAAATCAGATTGAAAATACCTTTATTTGCCATTATTTTTACTTAATTTTCTTTCTTTTTTTGTATGTTTTATAAAGCTTAAGACTTATAGACCAGTGAGCTGGAAAAATGATAAAGTGGCTCTTGAAAACTCATAATTATAATAAAGAAGAGGGTGAAGCTTTTATGACTTCTATAGTGTTGCAGTGCTGCAATAACATATCACATTCTTTGTCATATTCCACTTTCACAGCTTGAATGTAGAATACATAGGAAAATGGTTAAGTGCCAAACTATTTAATGGAAAGGACAGACTTGCCCTTCAAACGTACATTTATATATAAGGTGACTTGTGAAATGAAATTGATCCCTAAGTGTCAAAATTACTTGCACATGTTAAAAGGAGGCCAAAATCTGTAAGCATGCCTTTGAAGTTACTGGTGACATTACTGTAATATGAGGTACAATTTAATAAATGTTACAAGTTCTTTCACTTTATGATTCATATAATAGAGACAGAAAGTTGAAAGTAATTTTTAGATTCTTAACCGTACAAATTTCTATAGCCCACTCATGGAAAACCACTGTGATACATTTTGAACTGCATAAAAAACTATCCTACATGGTAAATGAAAATTTAGCCAGTATAATGATTGATATACAGATTACCTTAAAGTGTAATTCCATCTTAACCCTAACTACTTTCAAAACGACCCCCTTCCCTCTAAGAGCCGGTTCACACTGCAGCGGCACGACTTCGGGGGCAACTCTGCAAGTCGTCCTGAAGATGACTTCAGAGGCGATTAGCAAAATGACTTCTGTATAAAAGTCAATGCAGGTCGCCCCAAGCCACCCCCGAAGTCGTGCAAGAACCTTTTTCTAAGTGGGAGCGACTTACGTCACTCCTTTTAAAACAGTTGTATTGCATAGAATGGGACGCGACTCGTCAGGCGGCTGAGCCTCCTGACGAGTCGCCCCAGTGTGAACCGACTCTAAATAACTTTTCTTATTCTCTAAGCGTAACAATAAATGAGATATTTGAATTTAAAAATAGTTTATCATGGCACAACAATGTGTCATATTCAATTTAATTGAGCAAATATTACTGCTTTGTTCTGGGAAATACAATTAACGGTAAAGACTGAAATTTATATTTGCAAAATAAAAGTATTTTCTTTTTTTTTTTTAAGACTCATTTGGTTTTGGGAATATCATTGCATAGTCTGCACATTTAACACATTTGAAAAGGAATCCCTTACTAAGCATAAATAGAGATTAATATATCTTTGACTTATGACCTACGATACTCAGAATAATCAATGATAGAGCTTAAGTTATTAATGGTAATTAAATACCACATTATTAAAAAAGATATGATGTTCACCTACATAGCAAATGTAGCATTGATGAAAAGGGAGAATGTTCTTACATGCAATACATTTTATAGTAAGTGCCATATTTAAAAAAATGAATTCCACAGAGACCAAATGGAAATCTGTACTAAGAGAAATTTGGAGCTTTCAAAACTGACCTTCTTGAAAAAATTCCTTGCTTACTCTGGTTAAAGTACCCTGTGAGTCACTGACCTGGGGCAAGCACATAAAATAAAAAGTCAAACTGAATCACAGTTTCTATATACTGTATATTTATTTTGGGTCAGAACCTCAGAAAGTACTAAAGACATGGGGTTGATATACTAAAGGCAAATAGGCAAGATAGAATAAACACAAATACAAATTAATTTTCCTTGCATGTTATTGGATAAAAGAAGTCAGCAGAGCTTTTCCTCATTCACAAAGCTAAAGAGGATTTGTATGATGGTCAGGTAGCTTGTGTTTTAAAATAGAAATTACTAGCTTATCCAGAATTTCTGTGTGCATTTAGCTTATGTGGCCTCTGTGTGTGTGTGTGGGCAGGCGTTAGGTATGTAGTTTAAACTTCCATTGAGAAGTACAAATTCCCTTGCATATTTAAGAGCTTATTTTTCTTATTAAATCAACCCCAAAGTATTAAAGTATAGGAAAATTCCCATGCAAAGTAAAAATTGAAGTGAACAGACTATTTGAAGTTGACACCACTAACATCAACTTCCTGTTGTTCTCTCAACACAGCTTTGCTTTAATTTGAGAATACCAGTGAAGATTCCAGCATAGCCGTGAACAAAGTTTTCAGTATGAAGCTTCTTGCACTGAAAACTGCTAATAATCCTAACCCCTTCACGCCTAAGGGTAAAACAAATCTTAAAGCAGAGCTCCACCCAAAAAAGGGAAGTCCCGCTTTAAGCACTCCTTCTCCCCTCCTTAGCCACATTTGGCATGTTATTTTTTAGGGGGGGGGGGTCAGGTACCCAGTTTTGACAGGTACCCACTCCCACTTCTGCTTGGACCAGCTAGGCGATCCAAGCAGCAGTTCTCCTCTACCCCTCCCTCCCTGCAATCTTCTGGTACATGTCACAGGTCCCAAAATAATGCCTGACCATACAGAAAGCACAGCATGACTCGTGCACCTGGCTGTGGAGCCACAAGCTGTCACAGCCAGGTGCATACAGTTGTAATGCCAGCACAGACGAGAGGAGAGGGAGAGAATCAAGGGTTTAGACGGCCGCATTGCTGGATCATGGGACAGGTGAGTGCATGTTTATTAAAATTCAACAGCTACACTTCTTATAGCTGCTGACACAAACTGGAACTCCGCTTTTAAAGAGGAGTTCCACTCTAAATTTTTACTTTTTTTTAATCCACTCCCCTCCCCCTTACATGCCACATTTGGCATGTAATTTTTTTGGGGGGGGGAGTGGGGGCTTCAGTAGGAGTGGGACTTCCTGTCCCACTTCCTGCTTCCGCCGAGGGGCTGGTTAGGCGATTAAGCCTTAATCGCCTACACCAGCCCCTCCCTGTAGGCGATCACATGGGACACTGACATGTCCCATGCGATCGCCTCTCCAATCAGTGGCGAGCCGTGCCGCGCGTGCATGCGCAGTGCGGCTCGCGCATGCGCAGTGGGTGCCCGGCCGTGAAGCCGAAGGTTGTCACGGCTGGGTGCCCACAGTCGGGATGGAGATGCCGGCTGGGGAGGGGGGGAGAGGAGCGGAGCCCCGGTCGGCGCGTCGCTGGAACGCAGGAGCAGGTAAGTGAGTGTTTATTAAAAGCCAGCAGCTACACTGTTTGTAGCTGCTGACTTTTAATAAACACAATTTTGGGCTGGAACACCCCTTTAAGCCTAAGCACAATTTTCCAATTTAGACATGTGTTTTTTTTTTCTATTTTTGTTTTTTATTTTTTTACACACATATTTTCCTCTGTACAAGAAAGGAGAAAGATACATTGTATCTTTCCTCTCCATTCACAGAGAGAGAGAGAGAGAGAGAAAATACAGCAGTGGGCTTCACAGTAACCAGCCATTCAGAGGCTACCACAGCGATCAGGTGACCTGATGAGAACTTTCGGTGAGACGCCGGCCTCTGTGCTGGGCGCACGCTGTGCGACGTACTCCCAGCACAAATAGAGATATGCATATATGTGGCCCCACGGAAAAAAATCTGAGTGCAGTGGTGCAGCATATATGAGTTACATCGGCAAGAAGAGGTTAAAGCTAACTATAACTACCACTAAACAATCTCATAATACTTAACCATCCTTTACCTGAACTCTACATGTAACCTAGATCTTTAAAAAAGCCCTTAACTCATAATCTTTCCACTTAACTTCACCTATCCCTTAACACTGCATTTTTTACGCATTACTTGAAGATAACCCTTGACCCTCACTGAACCTCTCCCAACACCTAGGCTAAAGTGTAACCACTTAAACCCTGACTTTAAAGCGGAAATGAGCTCTGGAAGTTGTACCCAAAAAAGGCAAACATAGGTCAGAGGGCTAGTCCGTACTATTGACTGTGGTTTCATTGCAGCTAAAGTTTTGACATTACTGAGTTACCATGTCTTCTTCTTCACTGTGTCTCTGTGTGTGTGGCATAGTGGTAGAGTCAGGGTTTTTCTTCCTCATGTCAGATCCTCCATGAAGGAGAACAATGAGCAGCCTAGTTGTGCTATTACCCCAGGGGTGTCAAACTGGTGGCCCTCCAGCTGTTGCAGAACTACAAGTCCCATCATGCCTCTGCGTGCAGGAGTCATGCTTGTAATTGTCAGTCTTGCAATGTCTCATGGGACTTGTAGTTCTGTAACAGCTGGAGGGCCGCCAGTTTGACACCTGTGTATTACCCAATCTCAGTCCAAATAATATGAAACTAGAAGTCAGAGGCAGCAGTGCCTTAGATTTTATACTGCAGACATACAGATAAGAGATGTTACCCCTAGCCTAGCAAAATATTCACTTTTTGTTTTTAGGTCCACTTTAACTTCTTTGCATATTCACTTTAACTCTAATGCCGCGTACACACGATCACTTTTTGCGATGAAAAAAACGACGTTTTTTAAAACGTCATTTAAATTGATCGTGTGTGGGCAAAACATGTTTCTTTCTCGTACATCACGGGACACAGAGCGGCATATTGATTACTATATGGGTTATATGGAGTACCTTCAGGTGTGGACAGTGGCAATCTCAAACAGGAAGTCCCCTCCCTATATAACCCCCTCCCCTAGAGGGAGTCCCTCAGTTTTTTCGCCAGTGTCTTAGGTGTTGGTCACGGAATAGCTTTGCTCCACATCCTTGGGATTAAGGGCGGGCTAACCGGATCTGTCCAAGGAGCCTCAGTGCCAAAGTGGACAGTACCCGGGCCCCAAACCGTGGGGTTTTGCCTATAATGCTCCTCTTTGGAGGGCTGGACCCTGGGCCCAGGACTTGGAGTTCGTAAAGACCATAAGTTCCTGTTTGCCAGGGTGCTATATAGGTCCAGGACAGTGGGTACCTTCATAGGACCCCAGGGCCTGAAGGTCTATTACTCTACCCACGGAGATGGGAGAAGATTGGATTGTTTTGCTAGACAAACATCCTGCAGCATGGAGCAGGTAAGAGGGGAGCCTGCGGGACTTGGTTCGACAGCAGGCTCTCCGGGGTAACCTAAAAGGGGGGTAGCCTAAGTATGCTCTGCATTGGCAACCTTGCTCACTATGTCTGAGAAGACAGGATGATCCCATTCCCCCATCACTAGGTTCCCCTGTCTAAGAAACAATTGTGTTTGCTAGCTACCTGCTGCTTTCTTCCTAGGGCTAGTAAGGACCCCTATGGGGCCTTTTGGAGAGTCCTACCTGGCCGGGGGTTTGATTCTGCCGCCTGGTACTGCAGTCCTGGGTCTCCAGCAGCGCGGCTCCTCCATGTTCTTCCTGCTCCGGCATACGCGCGCGTGCGCGTGCGCGCGCACGTCTTATAGACGTTTTTCGCGCCATTCGGAGGGGAGGGCGGGGGGGGGGGCGTGCCTGCAGCGTCATCAGGGGCGCGCCTTGTGCTGTTATAGATCAGCAGGCTATAGTCAGTGCTCAGTCTGAGGCTGATCTGAAAGGGAGAGGACGCAGAGCGGCAGAACAGTGACTCCCGGTGGGGGAAGAGGGGTAGTACATGCTGGACTTGGTTCCAATGCTTTTCTGTTAAGCCAAAAAATCCCCCTTTTTGCAACAGGTTGGAGGCTGGCAAACTAAGTTTGGGGTCGCTGTATGTTTAAAAAAAAAAAAAAAAAAAAAAGAGGACTTATATATTTAAAAAAAAAAAAAAAAAGAAAACATACGGGGCCCCATCAGTTTTTGGGCATTAGTGATCTATTGTCCCCTAAACCCTAGTTTTTGTACTCCTGGCCACTACAGTCTGCTGTTGTAGGCGGAGTCCCTCGATTTTGTATTATGGCTTCCAAAGGTTCGGGGTCAAAGGGTACAAAAAAGACCAAAAAACAAAGGGGTTCCCCCTCTGATTCTGATGATATGCCGATACTTTCCCCGCAGCTTATTCCCATGAAGGTCGCCTTGGATGAGCCATTGGGGGGGTCTGGTGCTGAGGCTGGCCCAGATCAGCCCAGCCCTGTGTTTATCACAGAGGAGATGCTAGCTGTATCCCTAGGGGGGCTAGAAGAGAGATTAGCAGCGTTGATCGCTAGATCTATTCCTGGCAAGAAACGGGCTAGATCCCCATCACCAAAAGGTGTATCCTCAGATGCTGAAATTCTCTCTCCGGAGGAATTGGAATCGCAGGAGGATCAACTAGACTTGAACCAAGAGGGTTCAGGGATTGAGGGATCTAACTCTGAGGAACCATTTTCAGACTCCCAGACAGAGAGACTGTGGGTGCAGTCTTTGACGGACATGGTCCGCTCGGCATTTAATTTACCATTGCCAGAGCCTCAGGTTCCTGCGGTATCCTCTCTGGGCTCTTTGAAAGCTCCTTTAAGCAACGCAGTTTTTCCGGTCCATCCTCTCTTGGAGGAATTGATCTTTCAGGATTGGGTACGACCGGACAGGATTTTTCTGCCGCCAAAGAGATTTGCGGTCATTTACCCTATGGAGGAAAAATTCTCGAAGAGGTGGAAGCTCCCAGTGGTGGATGCAGCCATCTCATGTGTGAATAAATCACTAACTTGCCCGGTGGAAAACATACAAATGTTTAAAGATCCGGTTGATAAACGGTTAGAGACACTTTTAAAAGCATCCTTTGCTACGGCAGGAGCAGTGGTACAGCCAGCTGTGGCTGCGAATGGAGTTTGTCAGGCGCTAAAGGACCAGACAAAAGAAATGCTAAAAGACATGCCTACCCAACAGGCAGAAGAGTTTTCTGACATTCCCAGAGCTCTGTGTTTTGCGGTAGATGCTATAAAGGATTCCATCCAGCAGGCCTCTCGTTTATCACTATTTTTGGTGCACATGAGAAGGCTCTTATGGTTGAAGAACTGGGCGGCGGAGCCCCCATGCAAAAAGCTTCTGGCAGGGTTTCCCTTCCATGGAGGACGACTCTTTGGAGAGGATCTGGATAAATACATTCAGACTATTTCAAGTGGCAAAAGTACCCTTTTACCAGTCAAAAAGTCATTCCGGGGTCCTACATTTAAAAGGCAGCTCTTTCCTGTCTCAGGGCCCTCAAATTCCAGGCAGTATCGACGGCCGCCTGCGCGATCCAACTTTAACAGTAGATCGCAGGGACAGGCCCCTGGGGGTAAGAGACCATGGTATCGCAAGCCGACAAAACCAGCCCCTAAGTCTGCCTTATGAAGGGGCGCCCCCACTCTCGCGGGTGGGGGGAAGGCTTTGTTTCTTCTCAGAAGTTTGGGAAGCCAAGATCCCCGACAAATGGGTCCGGGCGTCTGTAACCACAGGCTACAGACTGGAGTTTCTAAAGTTTCCTCCGCCTCATTTTCAAGAGTCAAGGCTACCAAAGGATCCAGCAAAGAAGGCCTCGATGCTGGCAGCTTTGGATCACCTGCTTTGCCAGGACGTGATAATAGAGGTGCCAGCCCAAGAGCAGGGGCTAGGTTTCTATTCCAATCTCTTTGTCATACCAAAGCCCAACGGCGATGTCAGGCCAATCTTGGACCTAAAGAGTTTAAACGTTTACCTAAGGGTTCGTTCCTTCCGGATGGAATCCATCCGGTCAGCAGTCGCCACGCTCCAGAGGAACGATTTTCTGGCTTCCATAGACATAAAGGATGCTTACCTTCATGTACCAATCTTTCAGTCGCATCAAAGATTTTTACGCTTCGCAGTGGGGCAGCGACACTTCCAATTCAGGGCGCTCCCCTTCGGGCTAGCCACGGCCCCCCGGGTATTCACGAAGATCCTAGCCCCAGTTTTGGCCAATCTAAGGATCCAAGGGGTCACAGTCCTAGCATACTTGGACGACCTTTTAATCATAGATCACTCACGGCCGTGTCTGCAACAGGCAGTAAACCTCACGGTTCAGTACCTCGAAAGGTTCGGCTGGGTCCTAAACCGGGAAAAGTCAGCGTTCCAGCCTACAAAGCAGTTGGAATACCTCGGCATGAGGTTAGACACAGAACAGCAAAGGGTGTTCCTGCCCCTTGTAAAGATCGAGGCTATCAAGGGGTTGGTTCAGTTGGTTCTAAGCAAGAAAAAACCAACTATTCGCCTGTGTATGCGATTACTAGGCAAGCTAGTGGCCACGTTCGAGGCAGTACCATACGCTCAGATCCACACTCGCGTCCTATAGGCAGCCATTCTAGCAGCCTGGGGCAAGAGAGCACATGCCTTGGAGTCCCCTTTGACGCTATCATCAAGGGTCCGACAAAGCCTGGCTTGGTGGTTGAACCCTCAGAATCTTCTAAAGGGAAGGTCCTTCAGCCCCGTTGTCTGGAAGGTAGTTACCACAGACGCCAGCCTGGCAGGCTGGGGGGCGGTCTTGGAGGGGTTCTCTCGCCAGGGAACTTGGGTGGAAGCAGAGAGGCAGCTACCCATCAATGTCTTGGAGATCAGAGCTGCTCGCCTAGCCCTCCTGGCATGGACCTCCAGATTACAGGGGTCCCCGGTGAGAATCCAGTCAGACAATGCCACAGCAGTGGCATACATAAACCACCAAGGGGGAACCAGGAGTCAGGCCGCTCAGAGGGAGGTGAGCTTGATTTTTCAGTGGGCAGAGGTTCATGTACCCTGCATTTCGGCGATATTCATTCCCGGAGTGGACAACCTGCAGGCAGACTTCTTAAGTCGCCAGATTCTGTCGCCGGAGGAGTGGTCTCTGCATCCCCAGGTCTTTCAGACAATCTGCCAGAAGTGGGGAATGCCAGACGTAGATATAATGGCATCCAGGTTCAACAAGAAACTAGACAGGTTCGTGTCTCGAGCGAGGGACCCTATGGCCTGCGGAACCGATGCGTTGGTTTGCCCTTGGCATCAATTCAAACTTCTATATGCATTCCCTCCGCTACAGTTACTTCCGCGCCTGTTGCGCAGGATCAGAGTGGAGCACAAGCCAGTCATTCTAGTAGCTCCAGCTTGGCCCCGGAGGACATGGTACTCACTAGTCCTGAGGATGGCAGTGGGAGACCCTTGGACTCTTCCTCTACGACCAGACCTACTTTCACAAGGCCCGATCCTCCACCCTACATTACAGCGTCTAAATTTGACGGCCTGGAGGCTGAATCCCTGATTCTCAGGAGTAGAGGTCTGTCTAGGCAGGTAATTCCTACCCTGATTAGGGCTAGAAAGCCGGCCTCCAGGGTGATTTATTACAGGGTGTGGAGGAACTACGTAGGCTGGTGTGAATCCAAAAGATGGAATTCCCGCAAATATACCATTGATAGGGTACTAGGTTTTCTCCAGCTAGGAGTGGATAAAGGCCTGGCTTTAAGCACAATCAAGGGACAGATTTCAGCTCTGTCAGTGTGGTTTCAGAGGCCGCTGGCCACCCACTCGCTGGTAAAGACCTTCATACAGGGGGTCTTGCGTATTAATCCTCCTGTCAAGTCACCAATTTGTCCATGGGACTTAAATCTTGTCCTGTCCACTCTACAGAAACAACCCTTTGAGCCGTTGGCTGAGATTCCTTTAGTTTTACTGACAAGAAAGTTGGTATTCTTGGTCGCCATAGTTTCGGCCAGGAGAGTGTCAGAGTTGGCAGCCTTATCGTGTAAGGAACCATATCTCATTCTACATAAGGACAGGGCAGTTCTCCGGCCCCATCCTGCCTTTCTACCAAAGGTTATATCCAATTTTCACTTGAACCAGGATTTGGTACTTCCATCCTTCTTTCCGAAACCCACATCTAGAAAGGAGGGGTTGCTGCATACCTTGGATATTGTCCGGGCCCTGAAGGCCTATCTTAAAGCTACAGAAAAGATCCGGAAAACAGATGCGTTGTTCGTTCTACCAGATGGCCCCAAGAAGGGGCAGGCAGCTGCAAAATCCACCATCTCGAGATGGATTAGACAATTAATCATTCAGGCCTACGGTTTGAAGAGGTTGCCTCCTCCTTTGTCGGTAAAGGCCCATTCTACCAGGGCCATGGGCGCCTCCTGGGCAGCACACCATCAGATCTCTATGGCTCAGATATGCAAGGCGGCGACGTGGTCATCAGTCCACACGTTTACAAGGTTTTATCAACTAGACGTGAGAAGGAATGCGGATTCAGCCTTTGGGCAGGCAGTACAACAGGCTGCGGTTTAAGATCCTCGGGAAAAAAAAAAAAAGTTTTTCTTGACTAAGTTGGATTTATTATTATTATTTGAGTATACCTCTAAATTAAATCTCTTTTGAGAAGATGTCTCCCTCCCCTCATTAAAGCATTGCTTTCGGACATCCCATATAGTAATGAATATGCCGCTCTGTGTCCCGTGATGTACGAGAAAGAAAAAGGGATTTTTAAATACAGCTTACCTGTAAAATCCTTTTCTTGGAGTACATCACGGGACACAGAGCTCCCACCCCTCTTTTGGGGAACATTTTTGGGAGGCATACTGCTTGCTACAAAACTGAGGGACTCCCTCTAGGGGAGGGGGTTATATAGGGAGGGGACTTCCTGTTTGAGATTGCCAGTGTCCACACCTGAAGGTACTCCATATAACCCATATAGTAATGAATATGCCGCTCTGTGTCCCGTGATGTACTCCAAGAAAAGGATTTTACAGGTAAGCTGTATTTAAAAATCCCTTTTTTTTTGTCTTCAAAAAAACGACCAAAAAAAAAATTCCAACATGCCTGAATTTTTTTTGTCGTTTTTCAAAACGTCGTTTTTTGTGTCATAAAAAGTGATCGTGTGAACGACGCTTTTAAACCCGCGCATGCTCAGAAGCAAATTATGAGACAGAGCTTCAATGGTAAAGAGTGCCGTCGAACGTGGTGTACGTCACCACGCTTTGCTAGAGCTTTGTAGAAAAACAATGGTGTGTACGCAACATCGTTTTGGAAAATTAAGTTTGATAAACGTCGTTTTTTTTCATGATTGAAAACGTCGTTTTTTTTCATCGCAAAAAACGACCGTGTGTACGCGGCATAACACTCAAACTAAATTCTCTAAAGCCTAAATCCAAGAATTAAGTTAACATAAATACTTACTTAATCAATAACACTAAGCTATATCCTGTAGCAAAATACTCACCTTATCCTTTGCCTGGAGCCCTTGCTCATGGTCTACGCAAAAAACGTATCATTATGACAGCACCAAGTAGTAATGACTCATGCTAGTAGATGGCTTTTTAATATTAAAATGTATTACACTTGCTTTTTCCCTGTTTTATAAATGACTGTGTATATTTATTTATTTACAGAGATATGGATTTTACATGACTGGCTTCTATGATGTGCTACTATGTTGTTAATAAATCATATTAAGTCTTTTTTTTCAGCAAACTATACTTTAGTTTTGCTACAGTAGATTAACATTTATACAGATATGTTTTAAACTAACGTGGCAATTAGAAAATAAATATGTGAACCTTTAAAATAATACTAATGTACCAATACAATACAATACTAATGTACCAGCCATAATACTACTTTAAAAGTATAGAATATTTATAAATAATAGTGAAGTTTGAAGGCATTCCAATAAAAATAAATACAAATCACATTTAAAAAAGAAGGCTGTCAAAGTCACATGACTGACTCTTTTCAAATCACAGAGCCCCCTCCGCTGCATTAAAGTGGATGTAAACCCCCAAAAAAATGTTTTTGTTTTTTTATGTCACAATGTAGAGAATAAGATTTCCTATCATCTGTGCCCAGTCTTGCCACACAGAGTTAATCCAGCGCTGAGTAAACCTCTTGTAATGTTCAGTGAGAATTAACAGAATTCCAGATAAAAACTTGCCAAATTATGAAGTCCGTTTCTCTGTTTTTGCTTTCAGTGACAGGTTATTTACAAATCTAGCTTTGACGTGTTTATTATAACATGAGGTGATCCAAAGTTCATTGTATATTACCAGGATGTGTTATGTGGGGGAGGGGTGGATTTCTCACTTTGTATACCTCATGTTATGATAAACATAACATAACATATGATAAACATGTCCATGCTACCTGTCACTCAAAGCAAGAGAAAACTGACTTTTTATTTAGGCAAGTTTTTATCTGGAAGGCTGTTCATTTTACTGAACATTGAAAGAGGATTACTCAGATCTGGATTAACTATGTGTGGCAAGACTGGGCACAGATGATAGGAAATCTTATACTCTACATTGTGACATCAAAAACATTTTTTTTTTTGGGGGGGGTTTACATCCACTTTAAGCACTGGGAATTTCATGGGGCTCTGCATGCTTCATATTGCACATGTTATTAATTTAAAATGCAGGCTGTGATATGTATAGTAAAACAGAGTATACCAGAAGCAGACAGCAAAATCTACTTGCCAGTACTAAAAACAGTCCTAGTTGACTTTCCATATAAAGAAAGTATAACATTGTGTATACTTGGACTGTACAAAAATGTTCTGTTGAAATGTAATGTGCCCAAACCAAATGAGTCTTCCAAAAATCAAAAAATAAAAAATCCTGTTAAAACTCATGAGCGCAAGGACATGACGTGATAATGCCATGACAGAGGATAAACATTGTTGGGTGACACCCAGGGAACTACAGGTATGTTCTTCATGTGATAATATAGGTGTATGAGGATACCATTTGCAAAAAACCAAACCTACTGTAGGTAATTCTTATAGGTGGCTATGATGGAGAAAACTTCTAGATAGTAGATGTGACAGACTCACCCGGGACAGGCTTTTGGAGGGGACTGAATGCTAGCCTCTTGCCTTGCGATCATGGGCCCTGGCATTTAGGGGAACGGTGCTCTTTGTGAGCTGTATGCCTGGGGACCCTGTATATGCCATATTAGAGTGACTGATTCATACTGTTGGGACATACAGTGTAAGGAGATGCTAATGCCATCACAGACTCGTGTGCTTGTGAGCAGCTGGAATATCTGATATCTATATCCAGACTGATAGGTAGCAGTATATGACGGAAGCACTCAAGCGGAGTGTGGGATATTCCGTTACAGTAGACACAAGTGGAAAGGGAACAGCACTACAAGTCACAGCAAAATATGACTAAGCACTAGTTTCAGTGCGAAATGCGTCAGCAGTCAGGTTTTACTTTATTTTGCTGTGACTTGTAGTGCTGTCCTTTTTTTTTTTTAATAAAGGCTACTATTTGTTCAGAGTGCAGCTGTCCAGAGACAATTTTTTGTTCCTGCTTTACAGTAGACACAAGTGTCAGAACTTACTGTGAATCTGGTTGGTTTACTTGTTGATGGTGTTTACCAGGAAGTGGGGAATTACAGACGGAACTGAATTTTTCAAATTCAAGACAAGTCAGTTATTTTCCATGCAGCAGAGTGCACAGTTAACCCCTCAGGAGGAATCCCATTTTGCCATCTGAGGCATGTTTCCCAATTCTTGAGTTAGTTCAGATCCTGGCAGAATCAACAGGGAACTTTTTTTTTAAATTGTATTTTTATTAAAGATTTGCAAAAATACAGAAAATGGTGTTGATCAATAAGACATAAAAGAAAAATTCAACGATCAATCATATCAAATCAGACAAATCGTATAGAGGCCAGCGGGCATGGACAAAATCAAGCTATGCATATAAGACCCGCGTACCTCAAAGCTTCGTAGGCTAACAATAGTCCAATATACATATAACCTGTAAAGAATAGCCAGCTTTGCGTACGGGTCTGAAGCCCTAAGGCATGTACAGGAAAAAAGAGAACATAAACAAATAAACAGATTAGCAGTTAAGCTAGTAAACTTATAAACACAGAAAAGTACCATGGGGGTCAGGGATCACAGTGAAGTTCAGACAAGGAGTTCAATGAAAATTCGGAATCATCCCATAACTTCCAAACCTTATCAAAAAGAGGTAGAGTATCTTCAATTTTTGCAGTCAGGTGCTCCATTCTACGTGTGTCGGCTAAAATTAAGAGGACTTGATGGAGGGAGGGGGGTGAAGTGGAGAGCCATAATCTAGGAATGGCCCTCCTGGCGGCTAGCAGAACAAAGGACATAAGTTTCTGCGATGACTTGGACATATCTGCCAGGGGCAAACCCAAAATAAAATGTAAAGGAGACAGAGGTATGGAATGGGATAGTAACTTCTGTAAAAGTTCCTGAACTTGAATCCAAAAAGGGCTAATGAGGGGGCATTCCCAAAAAATGTGAAAGAGGGAACCTACATTGTCTCGACATCTCCAGCAAAGGTTAGATAGGGAGGGATCCCGAGCATGCAATAAATCTGGGGTCCTATACCAGAACATTAAGATTTTAAAAGCCGTCTCATGCTGCACCACACATCTGGAGATTTTCGATACAGTAGCCCAGATTTTCCCCCAATCCAGCAACGATATCGAACGTTGCAAGAAAGAGGACCATTTGGTCATATACTTATGCATTGAATCGGTCAAGGGGGAGGAATCTTGTAGAATCTTGTATATGGAATAAATCTGTTTAGGCTCATAGGGACCAGCTGCACACAGGTGCTCAAAATCCGTAGGTCTATCTAGGGACAGCGAGGGGAAGGAGGAAAGGAAAAAGTGCTGAAACTGTAGATGTGAGTATTGAAGGGAAGATGGGAGGTCATGTTTTGTTTTAAGTTCCGAAAAAGGGATAAAAATTTGCGTAACTGGGTGCACTAAGTGTCGCAGCTGAAAGATCCCAGCTTGGATCCAAGGACGCATTCTCTCCGATGACAAACTATCCGGGATATCGGGATGGAAAAGAACATTCATTAGAGGAGAGCACCTGGAGGAGAGGGAGAATCGCTCCACACATCTCCTCCAGATAGTCATGGTAAATAACATCGGGGCAAGGCACAGAGATCTCAATTGGGGCATATGTTTAGCCGAAGAGGGCCACAATAGGTAGCAGGGATGCACCGGGGCAGTGACCCCCATCTCTATCTCCGCCCACCTAGAAGGGGCTTTTCTGGACACCCAGGATGTCAGCACCCGGAGGTGGGATGCATAATAGTACCTAATAATGTCCGGGGCCGCCAGACCACCTCTGTGCTTAGGGGCATAGACTACGGATTGTGCAATCCTATGGGAAGCACCATTCCAAATAAACTTGAGGCAATGCCTTTGGAGAAGATTCAGCTGTGACATCGAAACTGGGACAGGGAGGGTCTCAAAAAGATATAACAGTTTAGGGAGTATGGACATTTTAAGGACGTTAATCCTGCCTAACATGGAGATTGGGAGAGAAGTCCATACATTCAAAAGGCGCGTTATCTCCGCAAAGATGGGGGGGAAGTTAGCACGGTATAGGGTAGAATAAGAGGGGGTTATATGCACACCCAGATATTTCAGTGAGTTGGGACACCAACGGTAATTAAACTGAGTTTGGAGGTCTTGAAGCGTATCGGGTGGAATGTTAATCGGTAGGGCCTCAGTTTTTGATTGATTAATCTTGAAGCCTGACAATTTTCCAAACTTAGAGAGGGCGTCGTGTAAAGCAGGCAGGGTAGTAGAGGGGTGAGTGAGGGTCAGTAAAATGTCATCAGCGAAAAGAGAGAGTTTGTAATCCCTCCGTCTCAGCGTTACCCCCTGTATGTCTGAATGTTGTCGAATATACACAGCAAGGGGTTCCAAACTCAAAATAAACAGTAGAGGTGATAATGGGCACCCCTGCCTAGTACCATTACTAAGGGAGAACCGCTGAGACAGACAGGAGGACAACTGAACCTGGGAGGTGGGAGCGGAATAGATAGCTTGTAGGGCTTTAATAAAAGGGCCTGAAAACCCGCATCTGTCCAGGACCGCAAACATAAAAGGCCAGCTAAGGCGGTCAAAAGCCTTGTGTGCGTCGAGGCTGAGAACAATTGCCGGTTGTTTAGTTCTGGTCAACAAGTCTATCAAGTCTATAGTCCATCTAGTATTGTTGCCAGCGTGTCTAGTAGGTACAAAGCCTACCTGATCTCTATGTATCAGGGCCGTCAGAAGTGGGGAAAGTCTATTAGCTAACAGTTTAGTAAAAATCTTATAGTCCGAATTTAATAATGCAATAGGTTGGTAGTTATGCGGTAATGAGTCGTCCTTGTCTGGTTTTGGGATGACCGTCAAAAAGGCGTGTAAAAAATGTGCGTGAGGGGTGGTACCCTTAAGTAACGAGGAGAACAGAGATTGTAGGTGAGGGTTTAAAACATCTGAGAATGTCTTGTAATAAGCATAGGGGAGCCCGTCCGGGCCAGGGGATTTGTAAGCTGGAAGTGCCTTCACCACTTTCGCTATCTCTTCCAGAGAGACAGGGGCATTAAGTGTTGAGTTCTGTTCACTAGATAATTTGGGTAAAGCTAAGGAGGACATAAAGGCATCAAAGTCAATCTGGGAGAAATGGGTTGATGATTCCTCACTCAGGCAGTTATATAATTTCTTATAAAAGTCTCCAAAGACTTGTGTCATAGCCCTAGGGCAATACGTAGGATTGCCATCCGGCTGCATCAGGTGATCAGGGATCGAAAGAAAGGGGCGCGGTTTCAACCTATTAACTAGCATTCTATGTGGTTTATTAGCAAATTCGTAAAACTTCTGTCTAGCCCATAGCATAGATTTGGAGATTCTATTTAGATTGAAAGATTTAATACCATTCCGCAGAGACGTCACCAATCTCAAACGCTCCACCATGGGGGAGTCAAGAAGACGAGCTTCCGCAACCTTAAGCTGAGCCAAAAGCTTGTCTCTTTGCTTTAAAGAATCTCGTTTCAAACGAGAGCTAGCGGAGATACACTCCCCTCTGAAAAAGGCCTTATGGGCCTCCCACAAGGTGGAGACCTCTGTCACCGATCCCATATTGAGGTCGAAAAATTCAGACAATTTGCGTTGCAACTGATCTTGTAACAACCTTAATGAGGGACTCGTTGAGACGCCAGTGGCAATTTCTGGGGAAGGGGGCAGACAAAACAATATCAAGCTCAATGGGGGCATGATCAGACCAAGTAATCGGATTAATTTCAGAGGCGATTACATACGGAAGTAGGGGAGCTGTCACAAAGAAATGGTCTAGCCTAGAATAGAGTTTATGGGGGGGGGGAGTAAAAGGTGAACCCTCTTTGAGTCGGATGTCGCACCCTCCATGTGTCAAAAAGATTAAATGATCTAGTCAGTTTGCGGAATGAAGCGCAAAGCCTCTGGACAGCACTCCCAGTAGTGTCCCGGAATAGGGCCTTCCTGTCTCTAATTGGGGACATGCATACATTAAAATCTCCCCCCAAAATCATGAAGGGTTGAGAAATTGCCTGAAGCTTCTCAAGAACTCCTGATAAGAATCCAATCTGGCCCGTATTGGGGGCATATACATTTGCCAGGGTAAATTGGGTGTCCAGATGACTACAGTCCAGGAGAATATATCGGCCATTGGGATCTAGATGTGAGGCGAGAACACGAATCTGGCTTGAGCGTTTAATAATAATTGCTACACCCGCCTTACCAGAGGGATCAGAGGCCATATACGCCAAGGGAAAATGTTTGGAAGCAAATTTAAAGGAACCCCCGGGTTTAAAATGAGTCTCCTGGACCATAATCACCTCCGCACCAGAAGATCTAAACTCCTTCAGCGCCTGCCATCGCTTGCCAATGGAGTTCAGACCCTTAACATTACAAGAGTAGACCTTTAAAGCCATTGCATATCACTGGATAGAGCAGCAAATATCACATATAGTTTAACTGAACCGAAAAAAAAAAAGAAATACCATGGTACAAATAACTGAGAACTTAACCTGCTTACAGCATGAACAAGTGCAACATAAAAAACACAGGGAACTTTTAAGGCTGCATGATTTGGGGAAAAAATCCCTATCTTATATGTGTCATCACTGCTCTAATAAAGTATTACAAAGATTAAAATCACAACTAGAATATGGAGTACCATATTACAAGTTTTGAACACTACATTGAATCCCCTCTTAAATTTCCATGTTATGTTTACAAAAGCAGGCAACTAAGTGATTAAAAGGAAAATCAGGCTGCCTATATCTAACAGTTTGTGGCACAAAAAACAAACAAAAACGATTTAAAGCTCCTGTCAGTGAAAATATTAAATAAAGCAGATTAAAAAGCAATTTTTTTTTACTTTTTCTCAATCTTTGTCTGCAGCTGCAGACAAGTTCTATTCATACAGAGCCATATTTAAACTGGCTTGGGCCTACGAGAACAGCTCTGGAAGTACAGGAAAAAAACTGAGGTTAAAGGTTATGTTTAAAAGTTTTATGGTATCCCTGAATGTGTTAAAAAAAAAGATACATTTAAAAACACATTTTAAATCTCTAATGCCCCGTACACACGGTCAGGTCTTTGCCCAGCCAAACGCACATCGGAATTCTGACGGAATTCCATCGGAGTAAAAGAGAACATGTTCTCTATCTAAACTCTGATGGAATTCCTCGGAATATCCAATGGAAAAACACTGATGGGGCATACACACGGTCGGAATCTCCAATGGAAAAGGTCCGCCTGACTTTTTCCATCAGAAATTCCGATCGTGTGTACGGGGAATAACACATTTGCAGAGAGCAGCCTTTTGAATACTGTTCTGTTTTAAAAATTGTTTAACATAGTAGGTCTCTAAGTGAATGTATTATTATATATTAATATTAATCCAAACACAGACACGGCCAAAGACAATGTTTAAATAGTGAATTGCTACATGCCCAATTACTGTCATTCCAATGTGCTTTTCTTGTACAGAACAAAAACTAATTCATAGATTCATAGATATTTTATGGATTTGATTTATGTAAAAATGTTATACAAGATGTTTTGTGTTTATTTTTAAATAGCAAAAATGATCTGTATAACCCCTTTGCTTAAGAAGTTGAAAGTGTACAGTATGTATGGGATAAGATTTTCTAGTACCTCTGGCTTCCTTGTCTTTTCTGGCTGTTTGACATGAATACAAGGGTTGTTATGTCAAGCACAAAGCAGAAGAATAGTAAATGCCCTTTTCATATATACTCCAAAGGCCTTCTTTCACATCACCTTTTGCCTGACCTTACTCCTTCGTAGCTTCATTGCTTTCCTCGAAGTGTTGTGTTCCCTGTGGTTTTCATGCTCTTTTCTACCTGTCATAGATGTTTTCTTACTTAGTTCTTTTGAAAACTTTTTTTTTCCTAAACCTTAACTTTACTCGCTCTTTTTTCTTGCCATCTATACTGAGACCACATCCAGCTTGTTCTAGCCTGATACAAGGGTTCATGTTCATGTCCATGATCTCTCTGACTACATATCCTAGTAAGGTTTTTAAACTTATGCAGTATAGGCCACTTGTTAAACATAAAACTCTTCAGTTTTGACATCTAGCAGACATTACACGGCAAGGAGACTGACTCTCTATTATGCTTTATGGACAAAATGTCCTCAGAACCTCATAATTTTCTTTCTCCAAAGAAGAAAAAAATTCTGTCCGGATTTGATCATGGTGGTAAGAGACACATTTTTGTCTGATTTGATGTCTGTAGATGGTATATAGCTTTGATGAGAATGGCAAGAGAGGCAGTTGACAAAAAAATGTGTTAACAATATGGATCTCTTGTACAGTTTTAAAAAATAAGAATATGTTCTAAAAATGTGCTGTGGTCCTTCTTGTCTGAGAACTCTTAATATAAGTCCCATGCCACATTGTACTCAGTGAATTGAGTTGCATAAAGATTATAATTGTTAATGCTTATAATGACCCTTTTCTTCAATAGAGTGGAATGAATTAATGGTAAGGGGTACTTATCTAAACTTTGTTACAGTCAGTGCTGTATACTGCCTTTATACACTACTGTCATATTGCACGGGGCCTGTTTTCACAAAACCCATAATGTCATACTTATCATTTTCAGTGCATTTTCTAACTGCTAGTGTTCACTACCTCCTGCCAGAAATTCTTACTTACTACTCAGTGCCATAGTGCCATAGGGGCTGATTTACTAATGAATCTGCGCTGCGCCGGTACATGCCTTAATAGGTGCGCTGGATGAATCCCTAATTAGGCGCATGAACCGGCGGCAGCAGCAGCGCGATGTGATTGATAAGTAAAGCCGCCGCCGAACTCCCTGTATAAGTCTATGGGGGGAAATCTTAATAGTGAATTTTAAAGGCTAATCTGCAAGTTTTGTCCTAAAAAGTGTTTGGGGACCTCAGTCCTGCCCCAGGGGACATGTACCAATGCTTTTTTTATTTTTTAAAACGGCCGTTTTTTCGGGAGCAGTGATTTTAATAATGCTAAAAGTGCAATAATAAAAGTGTAATTTTCCTTTAAATTTCGTAGCATGGGGGGCTCTAATGTCAGCATGTGAAAAAGCGCATGTTTCCCGTGGTTAGAACTGTCTCTGCACAAAATGTCATTTTTCAAAGGAAAAAAGCCATTTAAAACTGACTCGCGGCTATAATGAATTGTCGGCTCCCGGCAATTGCAGGAGAATTCATTCATTAAAAAAAGGGAAAAAAAAGCGTGGGGGTCCCCCCAAATTCAATAACCAGACCCTTTAGGTCTGGTATGGATATTAAGGGGAACCCCGCCGTCAATTTATTAAAAAAATGACGTGGGGTTCCCCCCAAATATCCATAACCAGACCCTTCGGGTCTGGTGTGGAATTTAAGGGGAACTCCACTCCAAATTAAAAAAAAATGGCGTGGAGTCCCCCCTAAAATCCACACCAGACCCCTTATCCGAGCACGTTGACCTGGCCGGCCGCAGAAAAGAGGGGGGGACAGAGCGCGGCCCCCCCCCTCTCCTGAACCGCACCAGGCCACATGCCCTCAACATTGGGAGGGTGTTTTGGGGTGCCCCCCAAAACACCTTGTCCCCATGTTGATGAGGACAAGGGTCTCTTCCCCACAACCCTTGCCCGGTGGTTGTGGGGGTCTGCGGGCGGGAGGCTTATCGAAATCTGGAAGACCCCTTTAACAAAGGGGCCCCCCAGATCCCGGCCCCCCCCCTGTGTGAAATGGTAATGGGGTACCTTGTACCTCTACCATTTCACGAGAAAAAAAATGTAAAGGGTTAAAAAAGACAAGAGCCGGTTTTTGACAAGTCCTTTATTATCTTCTTTCTTCTTTTCTTCGGGTTTCTTCTTCCTCCTCCTTCTTCTTCCTCTGCTTCTGTCTTGGGTCTTCTATTCCCGCATCTTGCCCGGCGTGTTCTTCCATCTTCTGTTCCTCCCGCTGTCCTTCTCGTCCGCATCTTCTCCTTCTTGTTCTTCTTCGCCGGAGCGGCCGCTTCCAATTGAAATACCCGCTGTCTGCCGGACCACGCCCCCCCTCTGACGCCACGAGCAAGCTCTTAGGAGTGTGCTGCCAGTGCGTCAGAGGGGGGCGTGGTCACATGTCAGAGGGCGGCCAATTCAATTTGAAGCTCGTGCGCGGCTTTTTCTTTGCCAGAGTCGCCGCTTCCAATTGAATTGCCCGCTTTCTGGAACATGTGACCACGCCCCCCTCTGAC
Source organism: Rana kukunoris (assembly GCA_029574335.1). Taxonomy (NCBI): domain Eukaryota; kingdom Metazoa; phylum Chordata; class Amphibia; order Anura; family Ranidae; genus Rana; species Rana kukunoris. The sequence continues at coordinate 146,828,808 of CM056053.1, forward strand.
GCACTGGCACCACACGGGGACTTTCCTAAGAGCTTGCCCGTGGCGTCAGAGGGGGGGGGCGTGGTCCGGCAGACAGCGGGGATTTCAATTGGAAGCGGCGCCTCCGGCGAAGAAGAACAAGAAGAAGATGCGGACGAGAAGGACAGCGGGAGGAAAAGAAGATGGAAGAACACGCCGGGCAAGATGCGGGAATAGAAGACCCAAGACAGAAGCAGAGGAAGAAGAAGGAGGAGGAAGAAGAAACCCGAAGGAAAGAAGAAAGAAGATAATAAAGGACTTGTCAAAAACCGGCTCTTGTCTTTTTTAACCCTTTACATTTTTTTTACTCGTGAAATGGTAGAGGTACAAGGTACCCCATTACCATTTCACATAGGGGGGGGCCGGGATCTGGGGGGCCCCTTTGTTAAAGGGGTCTTCCAGATTTCGATAAGCCTCCTGCCCGCAGACCCCCACAACCACCGGGCAAGGGTTGTGGGGAAGAGACCCTTGTCCTCATCAACATGGGGACAAGGTGTTTTGGGGGGCACCCCAAAACACCCTCCCAATGTTGAGGGCATGTGGCCTGGTGCGGTTCAGGAGAGGGGGGGGCCGCGCTCTGTCCCCCCCTCTTTTCTGCGGCCGGCCAGGTCAACGTGCTCGGATAAGGGGTCTGGTGTGGATTTTAGGGGGGACTCCACGCCATTTATTTTTTACATTTGGGGTGGAGTTCCCCTTAAATTCCACACCAGACCCGAAGGGTCTGGTTATGGATATTTGGGGGGACCCCCACGTCATTTGAATAATTATTTTAAAATTCGTACCATGGGGGGGGGGGGGAATGTCAGCAGGTGAATAAAGTGCACTTTTCCTGCGGTTAGAAATATGTCTTTGCACAAAATGACATTCTGAAAAAAAAAAAAAAAAAAAAAGCCATTTAAAACTGACTCGCGGCTATAATGAATTGTCGGCTCCCGGCAATTGCAGGAGAATTCATTCATTAAAAAAACGAAAACAAAAAGCGTGGGGGTCCCCCCAAATTCAATAACCAGACCCTTTAGGTCTGATATGGATATTAAGGGGAACCCCGCCGTCAATTTAAAACAAAATGACGTGGGGTTCCCCCCAAATATCCATAACCAGACCCTTCAGGTCTGGTGTGGAATTTAAGGGGAACTCCACTCCAAATTTAAAAAAAAATGGCGTGGAGTCCCCCCTAAAATCCACACCAGACCCCTTATCCGAGCACGTTGACCTGGCCGGCCGCAGAAAAGAGGGGGGGACAGAGCGCGGCCCCCCCCTCTCCTGAACCGCACCAGGCCACATGCCCTCAACATTGGGAGGGTGTTTTGGGGTGCCCCCCAAAACACCTTGTCCCCATGTTGATGAGGACAAGGGTCTCTTCCCCACAACCCTTGCCCGGTGGTTGTGGGGGTCTGCGGGCGGGAGGCTTATCGAAATCTGGAAGACCCCTTTAACAAAGGGGCCCCCCAGATCCCGCCCCCCCCCCTGTGTGAAATGGTAATGGGGTACCTTGTACCTCTACCATTTCACGAGAAAAAAAAAGTGTCAGTGTAAAAAAAGACAAGAGCCGGTTTTTGACAAGTCCTTTATTATCTTCTTTCTTCTTTCCTTCGGGTTTCTTCTTCCTCCTCCTCCTTCTTCCTCTGCTTCTGTCTTGGGTCTTCTATTCCCGCATCTTGCCCGGCGTGTTCTTCCATCTTCTTCCGCTGTCCTTCTCGTCCGCATCTTCTTCTCCTTCTTCTTCTTCGCCGGAGGCGCCGCTTCCAATTGAAATCTCCGCTGTCTGCCGGACCACGCCCCCCCCTCTGACGCCACGGGCAAGCTCTTAGGAAAGTCCCCGTGTGGTGCCAGTGCGTCAGAGGGGGGCGTGGTCACATGTTCCAGAAAGCGGGCAATTCAATTGGAAGCGGCGACTCTGGCAAAGAAAAAGCCGCGCACGAGCTTCAAATTGAATTGCCCGCCCTCTCACTTGTGACCACGCCCCCCTCTGACGCACTGGCAGCACACTCCTAAGAGCTTGCCCGAGGCGTCAGAGGGGGGGGCGTGGTCCGGCAGACAGCGGGGATTTCAATTGGAAGCGGCCGCTCCGGCGAAGAAGAACAAGAAGGAGAAGAAGATGCGGACGAGAAGAACAGCGGAAGAAGATGGAAGAACACGCCGGGCAAGATGCGGGAATAGAAGACCCAAGACAGAAGCAGAGGAAGAAGAAGGAGGAGGAAGAAGAAACCCGAAGGAAAGAAGAAAGAAGATAATAAAGGACTTGTCAAAAACCGGCTCTTGTCTTTTTTAACCCTTTACATTTTTTTTTCTCGTGAAATGGTAGAGGTACAAGGTACCCCATTACCATTTCACACAGGGGGGGGGCCGGGATCTGGGGGGCCCCTTTGTTAAAGGGGTCTTCCAGATTTCGATAAGCCTCCTGCCCGCAGACCCCCACAACCACCGGGCAAGGGTTGTGGGGAAGAGACCCTTGTCCTCATCAACATGGGGACAAGGTGTTTTGGGGGGCACCCCAAAACACCCTCCCAATGTTGAGGGCATGTGGCCTGGTGCGGTTCAGGAGAGGGGGGGGGCCGCGCTCTGCCCCCCCCTCTTTTCTGCGGCCGGCCAGGTCAACGTGCTCGGATAAGGGGTCTGGTGTGGATTTTAGGGGGGACTCCACGCCATTTTTTTGTTTTTTGGGGTGGAGTTCCCCTTAAATTCCACACCAGACCTGAAGGGTCTGGTTATGGATATTTGGGGGGAACCCCACGTCATTTTTTTAAAAAATTGATGGCGGGGTTCCCCTTAATATCCATACCAGACCTAAAGGGTCTGGTTATTGAATTTGGGGGGACCCCCACGCTTTTTTTTTGGTGTTTTTAATGAATGAATTCTCCTGCAAATTCCAAGAGCTGACAATTCATTATTGCCGCGAGTCAGTTTTAAATGGCTTTTTTCCTTCAGAATGTCATTTTTCACATGCTGACATTACACCCAGGGCCGCCATCAGGGGGGTACAGGCAGTACACCTGCAGGGCCGCCATTAGGGGGGTACAGGCATTACACCGCCCGGGGGTCCCCAGGGGCCCCCAGGGGCCCGGATGGGAACCACCCTAAAACAAAAAAAAAAATTTTTTTTTTTTTTTTTTTGTTTAAGGGCTCCGAAGGTCCCCAGGGGCCCGGAGGCCACTAAGGGCCCCAGATGGCAAGCCCTTTTTTTTAAATAAAATATATATATTTTAAAAAAAATATATATTTTTTTAATATATTTGTTTTTTTTTTTTTTAAGGAAAGGGCCCAGAGGTCCCCAGGGCCCTGGAAGGCTACCCCCTTGTTTTTTTACTTTTTTTCGATAAATGTTATATTTAAAAAATATATATATATGTATTTTCTCTCTTTTGTATTTTTATTTGATAAAGAGCACAGAGGTCCCCAGGGCCCCGGATGGCTACCCCCCTTTTTTATATATATTTTTCTTTATTTCTTATTTCTGTCAAAATTTTTGTAAAGGGCCCCTCCGCTCAAAAATTTGTGGCACCCCCCCCCCCCCCGCTTCTCAATTTCATGCGGCAGCACCCCCCCCGGTTCTCTGCTCCAGGGGGCCCATGCCTGAAGCTGTGTAAGGGGCCCCAAAATTCATGATGGCGGCCCTGTACACCTGTAAGGGGCCCGGGGGTCCGGAGGTGCCCAGATGCCTGGAGGCCCCCCAGCGCCCCAGATGGTAACCCCCCTCTTTTTTTTTTTGTATATATATTTGTTAGTTGGTTTTTGTAGGATTTTTTATTAAAGGGCCAATTTTTGGAATTTAATATTTTTTAGCAGTCTGGAGGTCCCCAGGGCCCCGGGTGGCAACCCCCCAAATTTTTTGTTATTAAAGGGCCAATGTTTTGGTTTAGGGGTCTGGAGGTCCCCAGGGCTCCAGATGACAACCCCCCACCTTTACCAAAAAATCTAAAAAAAAACATATGATATATTTTTTGGTTATTTTTTAAACATATATATATAATATAATTTTGAAAGCTCCCAGAGCTTTTTGCTTCTAAAAATGTTATAAACATTTTCCCCAGGTTTGTTACTTTTTACTTTAATTTCTTTTTTAAAGTGTATTTTGTGCGTGAAGTCGAGAGAGAGGAGCTGGACTTGCAATCGCCATCCTTCTCCATGCCCCCGGTGGCAATGGTGGGTGTGAGGGGGGCCTCACCCCACCTGCTACACTTGGGAGCCCGATGGGACAGAGGGACTCCCCCTATGAAGGAGTGTAGCCCACCCAGCCAGCCCTGTAGGTCCTTCACCTCCCTTTATTTTAGGAGACCTCATGGCCAAAGTGTGTGCAAGTGTGGTGTTTTTTTTGTGGGGGGGGGGGGTGGGCATACTAAGCACAGGCGTACCTTGCATAGCACACCCACCGGGAGCCGGGCTGACACCACCAAACTCAATTCATATGTAGCCGAGACCGGGATCCGAACCCTTGGCTGCAGAGGTGAACGGCTTGTCAGCGCAGTGCCATTCACGTTGAGCCACCACAGCTCCCACCCAATGTTATTTTTTTTTTAGATTTTTGGTAGTTATTTTTTATTAAAGGGCCCAGAGCTCCCAAGGCAACCCCCTTTTTTATTATTTTATATATGTAGATATTGTAATTTATTTTTCATTAAAGAGCCCAGAAGTTTCTTTTTATTAAAGGGCCCAGTGGTCCCCAGGGCCCCCGGATGGCTACCACCCTTTTTAATATATATTTTTCTATATGTATTTTTTAGTAAAGGAACCCCCCGCTTATCAAATTGCGGCAGCCCCCCCCCCCCTTCTTAATATCAGGCGGCACCCCCCCCCCTATTCTCTGCTCCAGGGGGCCCATGCCTGAAGCTGTGTAAGGGGCCCCATAATTCCTGATGGCGCCCCTAATTGCCTCCCCCCCCCCATGGTACGAAATTTCAAGGAATTTTTCACTTTTATTGGTGCACTTTAACCACTTCCATACCGCGCCTATTCTGGCACTTCTCTCCTTCATGTAACAATTATATTTTCTTCCTTGAAACTTACTCAGGACCCCCAAACATTATATATATTTTATTAACAAACACCCTAGGGAATAAAGTGGCGGCCATTTTTTCGGACACATTTCCAACAGTATTTGTGCCAAAAATTTTCTAACGTTTTTTTTTTTTTTTGGCTTTCCAAAAAAAAACCTGTTTCATGAATGACAAAATAAGAAAGCAGTAAAGCTAGGCCAATTTTTAGGGATAAGGTAAAAGATGATGTTACACCGAGTAAATAGATACCTAACTTGTCACGCTTTCATATTGCGCACACTCATGGAATGGCGCTAAACTTCGTTATTAAAAATCTCCATAGGCAACGCTTGACTTTTTTTCTCAGGTTACCACTTTTGAGTTACAGAGGAGGTCTAGTGCTAACATTATTGCTCTCGCTCTAACGCACGCTATGATACCTCACATGTGGGGTTTGAAGGATGTTTACATATGTGGGTGGGACTTGCATGCGTGTTCGCTTCTGAGTGCGAGCTACTAGGGACAGGAGCATTTAAATTCCTTTGTTATTTTATTTTTTTACTTAATATTTTATTTTTTGCACTTGTTTGTCCCTTTGTTTGTATTATTTTTCACTTTTCTTCCTATTACAAGGAATGTAAACATCCCTTGTAATAGGACTAGTGTGTGACAGGTCCTCTTTATAGAGAAAGGCGGGGTCAATTAGACCCCACATCTGTCCTCCAGGCTGGAAATCATGGAATTGGTAAAAAAAATAACATCTCATGCTTTCAGCTGCAATCATGTTCGTTCAGCACAGTAGCGTAGTGTGTAGCATGTTCACCTAGCAGCAAAAGGGTTGCTGGTTCGAATCCCGCCCGTGACACTATCTGCCTGGAGTTTGCATGTTCTCCCTGTGCGGGTTTCCTCCCACAATCTAAAAACATGCTGTAAATTGGATCCTGTCTAAATAAGCCCTAATATGCAGTAGGATATTTAGGTTTTGTGCTGCCCTAGGCCTGACCAAATTTTGGCACCCCCTAATAGAAAAATGACCCACCCTTCCTGTCAAGGCCACACCCTGTTTTTTTATGACCCACCCAGGAATTTTTAGGGGACACACACAAGTTCTGTGGGGGGGGGGGGACCCGGGGGGCCCTTAATTTGCCTAATTTTTCGATCACTTCCTGTTTGGCTATGGGGCAGGAAGTGAAGGCCAATCTCCCCAAACGGACAGGGATAATACAAAATAAACTGACAGAGCTTCTAACCCCCCCCCCCCCCACCAACTCTATCCAAAATGAAAGAAATCCAAAAAATAAAAGTGATGATTATTGTTCCAGTTTCACCCCAAATTTCAGATCATTTTATTGAGAGGCTTAAGAAAATATAACCATGCCAATAGGCCAGGATCCAGCGTTGCTAATATGTATGAATGTGTGTTAGGGACCCCCACAAACACCACCCAATGTTAAATCAACTATTTTCTTGTTTGTTTTGGGGATGCCTGCACCCCTGATAGGGTAAAGACACCTCACAAATGTTGTCACTTTCTACTTAATTCATTCACTTCCTGCCACACAGCCAAACAGGAAGTGAGGGAAACACCTGAGTAATGTTTTGTTGGGGACACACAGATCAATATAAATAGTTTCCCATTTTGGAAATGGCATTTTGCTGTGTACACCCCAAATTAGTAGGAATCTTGGACTTTGGGGTCCATTTACTAAAGGCAAATCCACTTTGCACTACAAGTGGACAAGCAAGGAAGAAAACTCAAAACTTGGCGGGATTGGAAGTAAAAACCATCAGTGCTTCCCTTCTGATTTTCATTGCCTACGCTTCTACTGCAGAGCGGCTTTGCCTTTACTAAACCCCAAAGTAACTAATCATTTGGGGTGTACACTGCAGTGCAATTTGCTTAATGGTGACACTAGTTAGATTGACCTGTGCCCCGAAGAAAAGACCATTGGTAGGGTTTTAACCTCACTTCCTGTTCAGCTGTGTGACAGGAAGTGAAGCCAATTTTAGGAAAAGGGACACAAAGCCCAACCTAAAAACACTAGCAGGGGTTCTAACACTCAATTGGCTTCCCTCAAACAACCCACAATTAGAATAGGATTGTCTTGTGCTAGTTTCAAGCACAGCGCTGTAAATCAGCACTTCAAGCCTGTCCAAAAAAAAAACACCACCCCCCCCCCCCCTCCAACAGGCCCTGTTTGCAGCTTTTCCTACATCTTGCACATGTGCTTTAAAAAGTCAGTCTGGACATCAGTTCTAGGAAACAATACTTACCGCTTTGTCCTTCCTTTTCTGGTGACTAAACATTTCATGCATACACACCAGGAAAGAGCTTAGAGACAAATCACACTTGATGGTTTAGGCCCAAACTAGTTCAGCTGCAGCGGTTGAAATCCATAGCAGGAAAAAAATATCACAAAACAAACTTCAAAATTTGAAAGTAATTTTATTGGTCCACAAAACAAGGAAAGCAAAACAAAAAATTACAAATAAACACACCAAAAATATATAAAAACACCTAAAAACAAAAAAGACCAACGTTTATTTCACAGTCATTGGAAAATAAATCATGCTTTTGAAATAACAGGATAGACCCACAGGATTAAAACATTAGTCATTAACATCTTGAGAAACATTTAGCAAAATTATGTAGCAGAGAAAACATCAAAAAATACAAAACTTGCTCCAAAACATCTCTGTTTCACTCCGCCATTACTTCCAGCCAGCAAATCTGCCCCCTCTGAGGGGCAGCTGACACATGCAGTATCCACGCTTTTTATAACATGTGTGCTAATGAACCAATTGGAAACACATGAAGAAATGTCAGCCTCTAGTTTGTGTGCACTTGGAACTGCTTACACCTGTTAAGGATGTCCTTAAATTACTAAGCCAAAAAAAGAGCTTTCTGAGCATGCTCAGAAAGATGCAAGTCATTTTCAGGATGAAACTTCCAACTTCTTTTTCTAACTGTTCGAGCATGCCCAGTTCACTCGAAATGCAGTACCAGAATCAAATCTGCAATGGCGGATGAAAGCATTAGAGGTGTTAAATTTTTTTTTGGTCCCCATGAAGTGATGCTTTACAAGCTGAACGGGAGGTCTTATAGAATTTTTACGTAACAAACCTAAATAGTAATAATTTAAAAGCCCCTGTCCCTAGTAGCTCGCAGTCAGAAGCGAACAAGCAGCATTTTTATTGTTTCCGGTTACCAGTTTAGATTTACAGATGAGGTCTAGTGCTATAAATATTCCTCTTGCTGTTACGCACGCTATGATACCTCACATGTGTGGTTTGAAGAATGTTTCCATATATGGGGGCGGGCCTTAAATGTGTAAGCCCCGCCCACATATTGAACCCCCGTTCAAACCCCACATGTGAGGTATCATAGCGTACGTTAGAGCGAGAGCAATACTTTTAGCACTAGACCTCCTCTGTAAATCTAAACTGGTAACCTGAAACACATAAAAAAGCGTTGCCTATGGGTATTTTCAAGTACTGAAGTTTGGCGCCATTCCATGAGTGTGTGCAATATTAAAGTGTAACATGTTGGGTATCTATTTACTCGGTGTAACATCATCTTTCACATTATGGCCATAAATTGGGCTAACTTTAGTGTATTCTTAATTTGTAACCACTTGAGCCCCAGAGCATATTACTGGTCACTGACGGGGCCATTTTTTGCATTTCAACACTGCGTCATTTTGACTGACAATTGCGTGGTTGTGCGACGTGGCCCCCAAAAAAATTGGGCGTCCTCATCCCCCCCCCCCCCCCCCAAAAAAAATTTTTTTTTTTTTTTTGTTGGTGGTATTTGATCACCTCTGCGTTTTTTCTTATTTTTGCTTGACCCAAAAATATAGCGGCAATTTGGTAACTAAAAAAACATATTTTTTACGGTTTGCTATAATAAATCTCCCCCAAAATATATTCAAAAAATGTTTGCCCTCAGTTTAGGCCGATAAGTATTCTTGGACATCTTTTTGGTTGCAAAAAATCACAATAAGCGTTTGATTGGTTTGGGCAAAAGTTCTAAGTAGGGGTTGGTCTTATGGGTTTTTTTGGAATAATTTTTTGTTTTACTAGTAATGGTGGCTATCATTGTTTTTTCTGTCTAATGCGACATTGTGGCGGACACATTTTTGTGAGATTTGGCATTTTTGTAGCGAGCAATGGTATATAAATGCATTGCTTACTATAAAAATGACACTGGCAGGGAAGGGGTTAACACTAGGGGCGCGGAAGGGGTTGAATATGTTACCTGGGTGTGTTCTAACTGTAAAGGGGGTGGGACTGTGTAGGGGAAATGACAGATCGCTGTTCATACATTGTAGGGACAGACGAGCAGGCATTCCCCCCCCCCCTGACAGGACCGGGATAAAGGGGAACTCCACCCCAAATTAGAAAAAAAAACGGCGTGGGGGTCCCCCTTCAGGTGCACAACAGGCTCTTAGATTTGATCTGGAACATAAGGGGTTAAACCCACGCAAAAAAACGGCGTGGGGTTCCCCCTCAGATCCAGACCAAACCCTTCTCCCAGGCACGCAGTCTGGCCGGACAGGAATGGGGGTGGGGACGAGCGAGCGCCCCCCCCCCTCCTGAGCCGTACCAGACCACATGCCCTCGACATGGGGGAGTGTGTGCTGTGGGGGAGGGGGGCACTGCCCCCCCACCCCAAAGCACTCTTGTCCCCATGTCGATCGGGACAAGAGCCTCTTCCCGACAACCCTGGCCGTTGGTTGTCGGGGTATGCGGGCGGGGGGCTTATCAGAATCTGAGAGCCCCCTATATTAAGGGGGCCCCCAGATTCTGGCCACCCACCCTATGTGAATGAGTATGGGGTACATCGTACCCCTACCCATTCACCGGGTGGAAAAGTGTAAACACAAAAAAAAACACACAGAAAAAAATAATTTATTAGTCAGCTCCGGGGGTCTTCTGCCGGGACCCCCCACCACCAGCCCATTGGGCCCCGGGCTTCGCCGTCTTCTGCCGGGGGGGGACACCCACCGATGATCTCCGCCATGTCCAGCCAGGCCCCCACCCCAAAATAAGCTCTTTCACATTTGGGGGGGGCCGGCCGAAAAAAGCAGAGAACAACGGGGGCGGAGCCCCTCGGTCTTCCAGACGTTTTCTGCCGGGGGGGCTCCAGCCCCGCACCGGTCTTCGCCGCCGCCTTCCGCCGGGGGGGGACACCCACCGATGCTCTCGGCCATGTTCGGCCAGGCCCCCTACCCCAAATCAAGCTCTTTTACATCCGGGGGGGGCCGGCGGAAATGGCGGAGAACAACGGGGGCGAAACCCCTCCTCGGTCTTCGCCTTCCGCCGGGGGGGTACACCTACCCCCCCCCCGGTCTTCGCCGCCGCCTTCCGCCGGGGAGAGAGACACCCACCGATGCTCTCCGCCATGTTCGGCCAGGCCCCCTACCCCAAATCAAGCTCTTTTACATCCGGGGGGGGCCGGCGGAAATGGCGGAGAACAACGGGGGCGTCGCCACTCCTCGGTCTTCTAGCCGTCTTCTGCCGGGGGGGGGGAAACACCCACCCATGCTCTCCGCCATGCTCGACTGTGCCCCCACCCCAAAATGAAGCTCTTTTACATCCGGGGGGGGCCGGCCGAACACAGCGGAGAACAACGGGGGTGTCGCCCCACCTCGGGCTCCTCCCAGGGCTTCTTTCGCCGTCTTCCGCCGGAGGGCGCCACTCTCCGGGCTTCTCGACGTTGTCTTCCGCCGCGGGGGCCAGGCCTTCTTCTTTGCCGCCCCCTTCGAATTTTTCGGCCTGGACGGGGGTCGCACATCCCATCCAGGACTTGGACGTGGCGGGCTTCTCGTCGCCGTCTTCTGCCGCTGCCCCCTTCACCACGAAGCTCCGTGCTTGTTTGATGAGGGCAGCGGGCTTCCGTCGTCTTCTCCGGGGCGAGGGTCGTACATCCCACCCCGGATTTCGTCGCCGTCTTCTGCCGCTGCCCCCTTCACCACGAAGCTCCGTGCTTGTTTGATGAGGGCAGCGGGCTTCCGTCGCAGTCTTCCGCCGCGGGGTGACACTCGCGGGCTTCTTCTTCCATTCGATGTTGACACGGCGAGGTCCGGCGCTGAAATGCCTTCTGAGCGGCGGGCAAGGACTTATATTGGCATTGGGCGTGGGCGTGGTTATGCCAACATGTGGGGGGCGGCAAAGAAGAAGGCCTGGCCCCCGCGGCGGAAGACAACGTCGAGAAGCCCGGAGAGTGGCGCCCTCCGGCGGAAGACGGCGAAAGAAGCCCTGGCCCCTAGTAGGAGCCAGGCAGAACCCGGCGACGAAATCCGGGGTGGGATGTACGACCCTCGCCCCGGAGAAGACGACGGAAGCCCGCTGCCCTCATCAAACAAGCACGGAGCTTCGTGGTGAAGGGGGCAGCGGCAGAAGAGAGCGACGAGAAGCCCGCCACGTCCAAGTCCTGGATGGGATGTACGACCCCCGTCCAGGCAGAAGAATTTGAAGGGGGCGGCGGAAGACCCTCAAAAGTGAAAACGTTCACCAGGTGAATGGGTAGGGGTACGATGTACCCCATACTCATTCACATAGGGTGGGGGCCCGAAATCTGGGGGCCACCTTATTAAACGGGGCTCCCAGATTCTGATTGGCTCCCGCCCGCATACCCCGACAACCAATGGCTAGGGTTGTCGGGAAGAGGCTCTTGTCCCGATCGACATGGGGACAAGAGTGCTTTGGGGTGGGGGGGCAGCGCCCCCCTCCCCCAAAGCACACACTCCCCCATGTCGAGGGCATGTGGTCTGGTACGGCTCAGGAGGGGGGGGGCCGCTCGCTCGTCCCCACCCCCATTCCTGTCCGGCCAGACTGCATGCCTGGGATGAGGGCTTGGTACGGATCTGGGGGGGAACCCCACGCCGATTTTGGCGTGGGTTAACCCCTCACGTTCCAGACCAAGCCGGAGAGCCTATTGTACCCCTGGGGGGGAAGCCGCGCCGGTTTCACATTTGAAATTTGGCGCGGAGTTCCCCTTCAGTGTCAGCGCAGCCCGAGAACAGCTCGGAGCTTGCCGTGCGCCGCTCCAGGCAGTGCAAACACTGCTACGCCGCCTGGTATTTACCAAGGATTTCCCGGCGTACTGAAGCGGCGTGCGGTGAGCTCCGATTTTTCCCTCTGCGCATGCCCAGTATGCAAGTGAACCTTCCGAGGTTCTAGCGTACTTTGCAAGGGCACGGGGATCGGGTCCCAAAAGTCACTTTCCCTTTCAAATCGGCCCGCCACACAAGTTGAAACACATGTCACTACACTTCCCCTGCATCACCCCCCTCCCTCCCCTCATAAACTCCCGCCCGAATCCCCGATGTTTACATTACTAAATGCCGCACGCCAGCTCTGTACTGGCGTGCTGTGCGCCCTCTTCTGGGCGCATTAGGCACTTTAGTAAATGAGGAAACACGCTGCACTGGCAGCGTGTTTCTTTTGTAAATGTCAAAAACAGGTTTACTCCTGCTTGTGCACCATGAGTCTTGGCGCACAGGCTTGGTAAATCAGCCCAATAGTGTCTTTATCATCATCATTTCCCAGAGTCACAGAGTTCTAGACTTCAAGAATTATCCTTGTTTTCTCAGTGTCATCAGCATTCATTACAGTCACAGAAGGCAAATTTGATAACTTTCCATCTTCCCTGATGGCTGACAGCAATTCTCATTTCTCAGCCATTGCTATATTGACAGCACTATTATTCATCAGAGTCACAGAGAGTAAATTCTGCTGTCGGTATTTACTACTAGGCGCCAGTAATACTCCCATCTGATTTGGGGGTGTTTTTTATACAAAAAAAAAATCGACTGCATATGAATTTGTTTTGGGTGAATGGGACAAAATTGAATGTTCTCAAGTTATATCACCCGCAGTGTGAATGTGGAAAATACCATACTTACATTAGTTACCGTTAGCAGGCCATCACATTTCTATAATGTGATATCTCCTGCTGCTCTTCCACATTTAAACGACAGAGAATTTAGCTTAAGAAAACATTTGATTTTGCCATTTTGCTCCAAAGAAGTTTGCACACAGTTTTGAAGGACAAACAGCTATGAATTTTCTTTAATAAATACATAATTTGGTGCACTTTAATCATCACAATTATTCATAGATAATACATTTGTTTTTTGCCAGCGCTCACTATTTTCTGCTGTTAATTATTTTAAGACAGTGACATAAGATCATGCATATTGTTATTGTCTCAGACACATGTAGCTTGTCCTCAATACAAATATAAATACGTGGCATTTGGATTTTTTTTTCTCAAAGACTTTACACTGATATGAGCAGCCTTTAAAGTATATCTAAAGACAAAAAAATGTTGTTTTATGTTTTTCGATAGAGAAGGGAATGGTTAAAACCACTTTCAAAACCGCTTTACCATCATGTCTCATTGGACAAATGTACCTCGACTTCCTGTACCATAGATGTAACAAGAAGTGAGATGAAATCCCTCCGAAGCAAGAGAAATTACCTCACTTGTCATTGAAACAAAACTCCCTATTGCAAGATTTCCCATATATACATGGTATGGTGACATTTTAAAATTGTGGATCTTCTATCACCTGCAGTCCTGGTGCTAATGACAAGTAGGACAAATAGGGAAGGTGAATCAACCCAGCAGGGACAGAAACAACAATAATAACCTGATAAAGATTAAAAATGTTAGCTTGAGTTGTGTTTTAATTTGTTTGTCTCTTATATTAAATATAATCAAAATTACCATCTAAGTCCCACCCTGTCCACACAGTGAAAAACACTGGATGCAATTTTACTATAAGATAAACAGCACGGGAAGTAAAAATATAATGGCTTTACTTGCAAGATCAACAGGAAATACAACTTTGTTATGGGGGGCTCAGAAAAACTACAATTGTTAATGGTAAAGTGTTAATGTTAGTACCAGATCATATACTGTATCTATCGCCCTATAACGCGCACAGGTGTATAACACGCACCCTAACTTTAAGAGGGAAGTTTCAGATTTTTTTTTCCAGAGCCTCCTGCATAGTACACAGAGCCCCCTGCATAGTAAACAGAGCCCTCTGAATAACACACAGCCCCCTGCATAACACAGAGCCCGCTGGATTAGTACACAGAGCCCCCTGCATAACACACAGCACCCTGCATAACACAGTTCCCCCTGAACAGTAGACATAGCCCCCTGCATAACACACATCCCCTTGCATAACACAGAGCTCCCTGCATAACACAGAGCCCCCTGAATAGTACACAGAGCCCCCTGCATAACACACAGCCCGATGCATAAAACAGATCCCCTGCATAGTAAACAGAGCCCCCTGCATAACACACAGCCCCCTGCATAGTACACATACCCCTGCATAACACAGTGTCCCCTGCATAGTACACATACTTCATATTCCCATCGCACACTTTCCTGGATCCGCTCTTGGGTTTGGGTGCTCGTAGCAACAACCAGCTGGATACTGGTATACGTTACAGTAGAAATATTTGCCAGCACACCATGGAACAACGTAAAAAGCGCCCACACGGATGATTTATTGCATGATCACAACACAAAGAGTGCAACATTTTGGAGCCACGTAGGGCTGTGTTGTGATCATGCAATAAAACATCCATTTGGACGCTATTTACGCTGTTCCATGGTGTGCGGGCAAATATTTCTACTGCATAATACACAGAGCCCCCTGCATAACACACAGCCCTCTGCATAATACACAGCCTCCCGCATAGTACACAGACCCCTTTCATTATAACGTCCCCCTCCTACCCTGCCAGGTATCGGCGTATAACACGCAGGCACGGTTTACCCTATGTTTCAGGGGAAAAAAGTGTGTGTTATACACTGATAAATATGGGTATTATTTTTTTGTTTTGTCCATACAGTAATTACACTTTAGGTATTTTTAATAAATATATTACTGGATTCAATGGGATCCCACAGGATTACTGATTTATTTTAAGGCAAATGCACAGTTTACTTTGCAGGCGATGTTACACTCTGCAAGGGAATTTTCACCAAAGCTTAGTGAATGTAGTAAACTTTACTTTATAAAGAATAGCCAATGCAATGCAAGCAAAAAATAAAAAATAAAAAAATAAAAAAATAAATAGCCAATGCAATGCAAGCAAAAAATAAATAAAAAATCTTTGTGTGCAAAAGGTTGGATGATGGAAGCCAGCAGAGTTTTACCCTATGCACTACATTCTTGGAATAATTGCCTTGCAGAATGCAGCTGCATACTTTTATTACATCAACCCAATACTGCTTCGAACATTAAACCAGTGCAATATTCAATACATGCATTACTTGATCTGAAAATGTATATTATTTTATGCACAATCTCTAATACATGTTGAATTGTATATATTATTTAAATCTCATTTGCTTTAAGTGCCAGGTAATAAGAAGGATGGGATGTATTTATTTCCTAGCAGGCACCAAAAATCTCTGCATGTCATGACTGCTGACTCTGCTTTCTCTTGTGGGACTCACCATACAATCAACATGACCTTTAAGAGCTCTTACAACTCACCAGTTCAATAACTCATTAATTCCTTTGTCATCACAATTCTTCCAGTCCATTACAGACCAAATGATATGAGTCCTTTATTGTGTTTAAAGTGGATGTATTGTCCTGTTATTATGTTCAGAGCATGTTTTATTGTGCTTGTATATATGCCTCTAGAAGTTCAGTATTGGTAATCAAGTTTATTGTTTTTAGGGGTGAGCTTAAGGCTCAATCCAAACACAAGTTCAGCACCTTGCAATAGACATAAATTTTCATCACTGGATTATATGATTCGTGGTGGATGTACATTGCGGCACATTTTTTGTTACAGGACTTGACAAAAACTGTATTTATTTACACATTCAATTTTTTTGTACATAAGTGAGTAGAAAAGGACCTCATGCTTTTTTATGTTTTTTTTTGTTTTGTTTTTTGCACAGGGTCTATCTGTATATTTATACCAACCCCTCCCTGACAAGGTCAATTATCAGCTTTCAGTGCTATTGCATTTTAAATCACAATTGTATGGTCATGCAAAAATGTTCTCATATGGAATTTTTATATATTTTTTTGAGACAGATAAAGCTTTTTTTGGTGTTAATTAATCACCACTGTTTTTTTTATTTTTTTGCGAAACAAACAAAAATGGTTGTAGTTCCAAAGGTTTGTGTTACACAATATTAAAGCAATGGTTTAGGAAGCACAACATTTTGGTAAAAACGTATACTAAAGTTAATTTTAGGGTACACACATGCAATATATTTTCATTTTTGTGGTCATACTTCTGTATGTGCATTTATGTGGAGGTGGGGGTACTCAGAAATTTATGTTGGGGAGGGAATTTTAAGAGCTTGGGTGTAACATACATTTTTTACAATTTTTCTAAAATTTTTGTTGGCTTAACTTTTTTTAATCGCATAGGGGACAGTGATGGACAGCTATGTGATGATTTTTTGGTGACAGGTTCCCTTTAATCAGACACCAGGGGTCTAAAAGACACCTTCAATGATACCAATGGAATGCAGATTTCATGTCATCAACTTCTACTCCAGCCATACAGGCTGGGAAAGTGAAAGGGATTTCACACGTCATTTCAAGGTCAGCTTCTTGCTGACTTACAGGTAAGCAAGAAGAAGGGGAGGAGAGAAGATGGATATTCGCTCAGTTAATGTTTCATATTAGGCTTTACTAAAATAGCTGTTACATGCCCGATTTATTATTATTTTTATTATTTTGCTTTGGTACCCTCCAAGGACAATGCCCAGCCCCTTGTCATTTGTTTGGCGCTACCAAACACATTAACCTAGAACATTGGTCGCCGCACTTTCTAAACAAAGGGTCACCTTCGGGGGGTGGGAGTATAAAACACCCTGGCGTCAGTGGGAGGAATCATGCCCCATGCTTAGTATTAGGGGAGGAGTAGAGTCTCATCATTGCTGTCAGTGGAAGGAATAGTGCCCCCTCGTTGGTGTCAATGTGAGGAATAGTGCCCACTCGTTAGTTTCAGTGGGAGGAATAGTGACTCATTGTTGGTGTCAGTGAGAACAATAGTCCTCTAAGCACCTGGATAAAGACAAGAAAATGGTTGCATCCGCCACCTGGGCTGCAGTTTGGAGACCACTGACCTAGAACATGGCCATTACTATGTTTTAACATTGCTTCCATTGATTTCAATGTGGTTCAGAATGGGTACACCAGATTTTAGTCGTTGTTCACCAAACCTGCCCTAGTCTCAACCAAAGTATGTTCTGTTCATCACTAATCGTTTTGTATATCTCATCATTACAAAGTCAAAGTCAAAGTCAAAAGCCTAGGGGTCATTTTTGACTCCTTTATGACAATGGACGCACAAATAGGGTCAGTAGTCAGCGGATCTCACCATCTGCTGCGCCTACTACGCAGACTCACTCCGTTCATCCCTAGAGAAGATTTAGCGGTCGTGGTGGGAGCAATTGTAAACTCCAGGCTGGATAATGCAAATGCCCTTTACCTCGGACTCCCCAAGTACCAAATCGCTCGTCTGCAAGTCGTTCAGAATACGGCCGCCAGACTTGTGACTGGGAAAAAACCCTGGGAATCCATCTCACCTTCACTAAGAGCCCTTCATTGGCTGCCAGTTAAAGACAGAATTGCTTTTAAAGCTCTCTGCCTTACGCATAGATGTGTCCATGGGAATGCCCCCCTTTATTTATGCGAAATAATAAAAGCTCATAACCCCAATTGCGTTTTGCGATCCACTAATCAGAACCTGCTCCAGGTTCCGAAAGCCAACTTCAAGTCCAAAGGAGAATGAAGATTCGCGATCCAAGGTCCCAGACTATGGAACGCTTTACCAACCAGCATTCGGTTGGAGGAGAACCACCTAGCATTTAGGAAAAAGGTCAAGACTTTTCTCTTTTGATATCAAAGGAGACAGGAACAACAAGTGCCCAGAGGCGATTCAGTTCGCATGTGCCGCGCTATACAAGTTTTCATTCGTTCATTCATTCATTCATCATGACAAATTTATATGTGTCCTGCAAGTCAGACATCAAGCTATTTAGTGACAATTTCAACTATATTTTTTAATTGCTAAAATTATGTAGGGCGTCTTAATCTGTTTTAATGTTTTTTGTGATTAAACACTGGATTGCTATACATTTTACAAATGATGATTGGCATTACATGTCTTTGCACTTGCTCTGCAGGTAGGCAAAGTATATTCTGAAAAGCAAGATGGCATTTGGCATGAAGGAACAATGGGAGCTATCATTGTTTGTCTCCTTATAAAAATGTGAATTACCTTTGGCTTATTCACACTATGGGGTTTATTTACTAGGCTTAGTAAATGAGGCTTGGCTGACTTTTTTTTCCTTTTCCTTGCACATGCTTGGGTATTTTTTGAGAAGTGAAACTTCTAATTTTTGTGTAGGCCAAGCCCTTGCTCTTAGGTGCATCAAATCCTTCTACTTATTAATGTAATTTACAGCTTAAACTTTAACCAGTGCTATGATTATATGCGGTTAATCTCATTTTGATGGAAATTAAGTTTGGGCACCTTCAGTGATAATGAATAGTTATATAGAATTATCTGTCAGGTTCACTTAATATGGCTGCTGAAGACCATGAAATCTAAACATTCTTTCAAGGACAAGAATTTTAGTACTATGTTGATTTTCCACCATTTAAGTACGTGGTACAGAAAACAAATGTGACTTAACAATAAAATAAAAAACCTTGGTAAATCACAACTGAGGATACTAGTGTACCGAAAAAAAATTATATATAGATATATATATATATATATATATATATATCTATATATATATATATATATATATATATATATATATACCGTATATATAAAAAGTCAATAAATAATAACCTAAGAACTTATGATGATCAAAATGATTTGATGAATAAATTGCACCATCTAGTAATACACATGTATCTAAAAGCAAATTTAGAATTGCATCAAACATTTATTGCATTAAAAATACACAGCTTCAAAAAAGAAAAAAAAACTCTTCTCTCTCTCTCTAATCTATGAGGACACTTATTGACAAGCTTTATTATGAAAAAAAATTGTTGTTGACATTCCCAGATTGTTCATAGAACAAACACTGATAATAAACACAGCATTTATATAGTGCCGGCAGTTTATGCAGTGCTTGACAACATAAGGGCAGACAGTACAATTAGAATACAATTTAATACAGTAGGATTTAGAGAGCCCTGCTCGTTAGAGCTTACAATCCAGGAGGGAGGGCCAAGAGTTACAAGAGGTAATAACTGTTGGGGGTGGGCTGTTGGAGAAAATAAATGTGCAGCTGTTAAGTGGAGGCAGGATTGGCTACTCTGAAGAGATGAGTTTTCAGGGATCTTCTGAAAGTGGACAGAGTAAGAGATATTTGGACAGATTAAGGTAGAGCATTTCAGATTATGGGAGAGGCTCTGGAGAAGTCCTGGTGGTGAGCCTGGGGTGAGGTGACAAGGGAACTAGAGAGCAGGAGGTATTGGGAGGAATGAATAGGGCTATTTGGTTGGTATTTTGAGACTAGGTTAGTGATGTAGCTGGGGGCTGAGTTGTAGGTGGCTTTGAAAGTTGTTGTAAGTATCTTGAATTTAATTTGTTGGGTGAGCACAAGACAGTGGAGAGATTGGCAGAGAGGGGTAGCAGTGCTGAACGGTTTTGTAAGGTGGATGAACCTGGAAGCAGAATTCATGACTGACTGAAGGGGGGATAGCCTGTTTAAAGGTAAGCCAATGAGAAGGGAAAAGCAGTAGTCGAGGCGAGAGATGACCAATGAGTGAATTAGAAGCTTTGTGGTATCATTGGTTAGGAAGGGCCGTAGCTTGGAGATGTTGCAGAGGATGAGGCGGCAAGCTATGGACAGAGATTGGATGTTAGGAGAGTTGAGAGTGCAGGACTACATCTAGGATCTTGGCATGGGGGGATGGGCTGATAGTTGAGCTGCTGATTTTGACAGAGAAACCAGGGAAAGAGGCATGTGGGGAGGCATTATTATTAGGTCAGTTTTAGATAGATTGAGTTTGAGGAAGTGGTGTGACATCCAGGCTGATATGTCTGTTAGTAAGTTGGAAATGTGGGAGGAGACTGATTGAGTGAGCTGAGCGGTAGAGAGATAGATTTGGGTGTCATCGGCGTAGAAGTGGTATTGAAAGCCATGGGAGGCAATCAACTGAACCAATTAATTGATTACTATGCACTGCTGCTCCTCCACATTCTGTCTAGCCCCATTTAGCAAATTCATTTAAGGTGTAGCTTTCTTCAAAAAATAATTGTGGTCATGGAGGTAAGTGTAAGCTTCAAAATATATCCATAATGCACACACCACATAAACAAACAAACACACACACACACACACACACACACACATGAATACTCACTAGATAAGCTAGTAATTGCTATTTAACTACTTGCCGACCACCTGCCGCAGATGTACTGTGGAAAAGTGGTTTGACTGCTCAAATCGCGTAGCAGTACGGCAATTTGTGCACTAGCATTCATGGGAATGTCCGTGCTCCAATTATCCAGCAGGGAAGCAAATCAGTGGGTCTTGCAGACTCGATATCCACCAGCTGCCCTCAATCATTCCCCACAGAGACAAAATGGGGTTCTGCTGAAGTAAACACGGCAGATTTCTGTTCTGTCAAGGGATGACACTCATATCTGTCTTCCTGCTTTGCAGGAAGATGGATCTGTTTGTTTCCCCAGTCACACAGTCCCAATACAGTTAGTAATCACAAACAGGGAACACATTTAACCCCTTGATCCCCCTGATGTTAACCCCTTCCCTGCCAGTGTCATTATTACAATGTCAGTGCATATTTTAACCACTTGACTACTGGGCACTTAAACCCACTTAATAACCAGACCAATTTTCAGCTTTCGGTGCTCTCACATTTTGAATGACAATAACTCAGTCATACAACACTATAACCAAATGAAATTTTTGTCCTTTTTTTTCCCACAAATAGAGCTTTCTTTTGGTGGTATTTTATCACCTCTGCGGTTTTTATTTTTTTCACTATAAATGAAAAAAGAACGAAAATTTTGTAAAAAAATGAATTTTTCTTCATTTCTATTATAACATTTTGCAAAAAAGTAATTTTTCTTCATAAACTTGGCCTAAAATGTATACTGCTAAATATCTTTGGTAACAAAACAAAAAAAATTTAGATATTATTTAGTCTGGGTGAAAGTTATAGGGTCTAAAAGCTATGGTACCAATTACTGAAAATTGATCAATTTGATCACATCTGATGTACTGACATCCTCTCTCATTTCTTGAGACCCTAACATGCCAGAAAAGTACAAATACCCCCCAAATGACCCCTTTTTGGAAAGAAGACATTCCAAGGTATTTAGAAAGAGGCATTGTGAGTTTTTTGAAGTTGTAATTTTTCCCACAATTCTTTGCAAAATCAAGATTTTTTTCATTTTTATTTTCTTTCCACAAAATTTTCATATTAGCGGGTTATTTCTCACACACAGCATATGCATACCACAAATTACACCCCAAAACACATTCTGCTATTCCTCCCGAGTATGGCGATACCCCATGTGTGGGACTTTTTGACACAGCGTGGCCACATGGAATGGCGCCAAACTTTGCGACTTAAAAATCCCCATAGGTGACGCTTTAAATATTTTTACTGGTTACATCATTTTAGTTGGAGAAGAGGTCTAGGGCCAAAATGATTGCTCTCGCTCTAACGTTCGCAGCGATACCTCACATGTGTGGTTTGAACACCGTTTTCATATGTGGGCGGGACTTGCGTATGCGTTCGCTTCTGCATGCGAGCTCACGGGGACAGGGGCGCTGTATGCCCAGAGTATTGCGGAGTATGCCCAGAGTATTGCGGAGTATGCCCAGAGTATTGCAGAGTATGCCCAGAGTATTGCGGAGTATGCCCAGAGTATTGCGGAGTATGCCCAGAGTATTGCGGAGTATGCCCAGAGTATTGCGGAGTATGCCCAGAGTATTGCGGAGTATGCCCAGAGTATTGCAGAGTATGCCCAGAGTATTGCGGAGTATGCCCAGAGTATTGCGGAGTATGCCCAGAGTATTGCAGAGTATGCCCAGAGTATTGCAGAGTATGCCCAGAGTATTGCGGAGTATGCCCAGAGTATTGCGGAGTATGCCCAGAGTATTGCAGAGTATGCCCAGAGTATTGCGGAGTATGCCCAGAGTATTGCGGAGTATGCCCAGAGTATTGCGGAGTGCGGAGTATGCCCAGAGTATTGCGGAGTGCGGAGTATGCCCAGAGTATTGCGGAGTATGCCCAGAGTATGCCCAGAGTATGCCCAGAGTATTGCAGAGTATTGCAGAGTATGCCCAGAGTATGCCCAGAGTATGCCCAGAGTATTGCGGAGTATTGCCCCCCAGAGTATGCCCAGAGTATGCCCAGAGTATGCCCAGAGTATTGCAGAGTGTTGCCCCCCCAGAGTGTTGCCCCCCCAGAGTGTTGCCCCCCCAGAGTGTTGCCCCCTCAGAGTGTTGCCCCCCCAGAGTATTGCCCCCCCAGAGTATTGCCCCCCCAGAGTATTGCCCAGCATTGCAGAGTATGTGCAGCAGGGATGGCTGAGCAGGGAGGGATGGATGGATGGATCTGTGACTACATTTGTCACAGATCCAGCCCGCAGCACTGGCGCTGCCATCCGCTCCCTCCCCTCTCCTCTCACACTGTACCGATCGGTACAGAGAGAGGAGGGAGGAACCGGCGTCATCAAATGACGCCGGTCTGTTTACATCTGATCGCGCCGTCATTGGACGGCGCGATCACGTGGTAAACCGCCGCTATCAGCGGCGATTTACCGTGAGGACCCGGCGGTCACGGACATTCCCGTGTGCGCGCCCCAGGGGGCGCGCGGGAGCGCGACTCTGGAATCACGTTATATAACGTGATCCCAGAGTTAAGCAACCACCTTGCCGCCGTTATTTTTCGGCAGGTGGTTGCTAAGTGGTTAAGCACCAATCACTGTATTAATGTCACTGGTTCCCAAAAAAGTGTCAAAAATGTCTGTTAGGTTTCCTATCTGTCAGCCACAATGTTGCAGTCCTACAAAAATTACTGTAAGGAAAAAAAAATCTAAATGTCATGATTCTATCCCCTATTTTGTAGACGCTATAACTTTTGCGCAAACCAATCAATGTTATTGTTTTTTTTTTTTTTACCAGAAATACACAGAATACATATTGGCCTAAACTGGTGAATACATTTGTTTATTTATATATTGTTTTGGATATGTACATGTATTATAGCAGAAAGTTTTTTCAAAATTGTCGGTCTTTTTTTGTTTATAGCGCAAAAAATGAAAACTGCAGAGGTGATCAAATACCACCAAAGGAAAGCTCTATTTCTTGGGGAAAAAAATATGTAAATTTTGTTTGGCTACAAGTTTGCACAACCGTGCAATTGCCAGTTAAAGTAAGGCAGTGCCGTATCGCAAAGAAATGGCCGGTGATTAAGGGGGTAAATGCCTCCGGGGCTGAAGTGGTTAAAGAACACATAATGAGAGAAACCTAAGGGCTGCCATCGCTGATCTCTACTTCTGAAAATGTTACCTGCCTATCCATCATGCTGATTTTCTTGCGCCAATATTTTGGGGTTGATTTACTAATGGCAAATAGACTGTTCACTTTGTTAAAAAATCTTCCCTTAGCTTAAAGAAAGAGGTGAAGCTCTCCTGACTTCCATCATCCAATCATGCGCCAGCAATACCGTTTTTTCCCCCACAACCTATTATACATACATTTTGCACAAATGTATTTACCGGTATATAATCTGCATTTATTATATTATTAAAAGAAAACATATAATAAGGGTTTACATCAATATATTCCCCCATAGTGCATTAAAAGGCAGTGCAATTAAGCATTTCTCATATTTGCGCAAGCGTTACAATTCCCTAGTCCATAAAGAATTATACAGAACTTTCACATGCAAAATCTGCATAAAATCATCAATGCAAATTAGACATGTGAACGTTATGTATAGAATTTACCAGCTGAGAGTATTGTTAAAGGGGTTGTAAAGGTAAAAAAATGTTTTCCTAACTAGCTTCCTTTACCTTAGTGCAGTCCTCCTTCACTTACCTCATCCTTCAATTTTGCTTTTAAATGTCCTTATTTCTTCTGAGAAATCCTCACTTCCTGTTCTTTTGTCTGTAACTCCACACAGTAAAGTGAGGCTTTCTCCCTGGTGTGGAAAAAAGCCTCTTGAGGGGAGAGGGGGAGAGCAGGAGGGTCAGGAAGCTCTCTAATTTGCAGATAGAGAAAGGAGCTGTGTGTTAGTGGGTGTCCTGACACTCCTGCTCGCCCCCTCCCCCCTCAAGAGGCTTTCTCCACACCACGGAGAAAGCCTTGCATTACTGTGTGGAGTTACAGACAGAAGAACAGTAAGTGAGGATTTCTCAGAAGAAATAAGGACATTTAAAAGCAAAATTGAAGGATGAGGTAAGTGAAGGAGGACTGCACTAAGGTAAAGGAAGCTATTTAGGGAAAACATGTTTTACCTTTACAACTCCTTTAATTGTTTTATTTTACATATCTATCTCTAGATCTGTCGCTAGATATTTTTTTTTTTAACATCTTTAGCTTTTCTCTTGCATCTGCCAAATACAGTATTATTGTTTGGTAGAAGCAAAAAAAAATATACAACCCCTTTAAGTCAATTAAGTCAATGGGTCCCAAGGAAGTGTCTGGATGCCGTGAAATGCTTAGACCTATTTGAAGCAAAAAAGATAGCTGAGCTAGTGAATTGTAACACTCACACAGAATTGAGAAATGCTGATTTGTCTTTTAACCACTTGCCTACTGGGCACATATACCCCCCTCCTGCCCAGGTGAAATTTCAGCTTACGGCACTGTGTGGCTTTAACTGACAATTGCGCAGTCGTGCGATGTGGCTCCCAAACAAAATTGACGTAATTTTTTCCCCAGAAATAGAGCTTTCTTTTGGGGGTATTTGATCACCTCTGCGGTTTTTATTTTTTGCAATATAAACAAAAAAATAGCGACAATTTTGAAAAAAAAAATCTAGTTTTTTTACTTGTTGCTATAATAAATAGCCCATTTTTTTTCTCAGTTTAGTCTGATACGTATTCTTCTACATATTTTTGGTAAAAATAAAAAATCGCAATAAGCGACTGGTTTGCGCAAATGTTATAGCGCTTACAAAATAGGGGACAGAATTATTATTATTTGTTATTATTTAATTTTTTTACTAGTAATGGTGGCGATCTGCTATTTTTTATTGGGACTGCGACATTATGGCGGACACGTCGGACACTTTTGACACATTTTTGGCACCATTCACATTTATACAGCGAACAGTGCTATAAATATGCACTAATTACTATATAAATGTGACTGGCATTGAAGGGGTTAACACTAGGGGGTGAGGGAGAGGTTAAATGTGTACCCTGCATTGTGTTCTAACTGTGGGGGGAGGGGGTGACTGGGGGAGGTGACCGATCAATGTCCCTATGTACAATGGACACAGATCGGTCTCCTCTCTCCCTGACAGGACATGGATCTCTGTGTTTACACAGATCCATGTCCATGGCTCTGTAACCACTGATCGCGAGTGCCTGGCGGATATCGCGGCCGCCAGGCACGCGCAGCGGCATCTCAGTGATGCGGCGGGCACGCATGCACCGCCAGCGGCGCTTGCACGCCCCCCATTGGCCCGGAGGAGCGGAGGCTGTAAAAAGACGGCAGGTCAGAGATTTAGAACCACCCTGCGGCCGTATATATAGTCGTACGGCCGTCAGGAAGTGGTTAATGCAGTATGAGGGATGATTTGGGCCATTGTGGATGCCCAACACAGTATAGTCCATGTATAGCCAACTTGAGTTTTTTGATTATATTAAAAGTGTAAGGTTTATAAAGGTCTTCACCAGAGTGATAAAAATGAAAACCGATATTTAAATATGCAAGCAAAGGGATAAAATGCAAACACCCTGCAGACAGCATCATGGTTGGGATTCAATCTGAGAACGTCAGTGCTGAAAGGCAGATGCCGTTGTGGTGTTCTATAGGTAATAAACATACAAGGAAGATTTTTTGTGCAAGATAAATGTAGGATTTACATATAGTAGTATTATGTTGTAGATAACAGTTTTCATGTCTTTCTTTTTGTTTGCTTATAAACTCAGATTTAACAGGATAAAGCAGAAACGTTCATACTGGGTCAGGCCTGCTACAGTGAAACAAAGTTAAGTTGTAAAATTCCCAGAGCTCAAAGATTTACCCATGAGGTATAACAGCATTACTGAGCTTGGTAATTCCAAATGTTAGATGTAAGTGTTTTGACACATACAGCACAGTGCATTTTATATAGTTCTGTCACTGCCTGCAGATTTGTTTGTTCCTGCCGGTGTTTTAGTAACCTTGGGATTCAGTACTGTGACTTTTGTCTGGCAGTGGTAGACACAACAAACTTCTACTATGTACAGAGGGTATCTGTATACCACATATAGTTTTATTTTAGTGTTTAAAAAGTATACTTTTTATTCACCTAGTTTGTTCTGATTTTTTTATTGGGTTTAGAGACCATAAACAAGCCTATAATATAATTGTGACAGAAGGGCTAATAGCAACGTAAAGCAGATATGCTTTCATATGATCATTTTATTAGACCCAATTACCTTTTATAATGAAAGTAATGAAAATAATGTGCTACTAATAAATATACATGTCTAAGAATACTGGTAGATTAACAAATATTTGCTGTAGAAATGACTAACCTTTTCCTAGCCATCTATGCCAAAAGGATGGTCAGCAGCACCACAATGACTATCTAGTATTTCCTAGAAGTCATTGGGGTTGTTTTAGGAAAGGTAAATAAAAACTAGCAAGCAAAACGAGTTTCTAGGATATTAAAACTCAGACAAAACAGCATACCTTTATACTCTAATACACAATACGGTAGACGCATATAGATAGTTATGAGGGCAGCACTACGTAATTCTACATGTGTATACTCACAATAACTAAATTTGTGCAAAACACAACATTTCATACATATATATAAAATTAGTAATAAAATAGTGAATAAACAAATACGACACTATGGGCTTGATTTACTAGGAAAATAGACTATGCAGTTCCTCCAGAGCTTAAAGTGGAGTTTCCATCAAATAATTTTTTTTTCATTAACCACTTAACCCCCGGACCATATTGCTGGTCAAAGACCAGAGCACATTTTGCGATTCGGCACTGCGTCGCTTTACTGACAATTGCGCGGTCGTGCGACGTGGCTTCCAAACAAAATTGGCGTCCTTTTTTTCCCACAAATAGAGATTTATTTTGGTGGTATTTGATCACCTCTGCAGTTTTTAGTTTTTGCGCTATAAACAAAAATACAGCGACAATTTTGAAAAAAAATTATATTTTTTACTTTTTGCTTTAAAAAATATCCCCCAAAAATATATATAAAACATTTTTTTTTACCTCAATTTAGGACGATACGTATTCTTCTATATATTTTTCATAAAAAAGCATTTATTGATTGGTTTGCGCAAAAGTTATAGCGTTTACAAAATAGGGGGTAGTTTTATGGCATTTTTATTAATATATATTCTTTTACTAGTAATATCGGCGAACAGCGTTTTTTTCGGTACTGCGACATTATGGCGGACACTTCGGACACTTTTGACACATTTTTGGGACCATTGGCATTTTTATAGCGATCAGTGCTATAAAAATGCATTGATTACTATAAAAATGCCACTGGCAGTGAAGTGGTTTACACTAGGGGCGAGGAAGGGGTTAAATGTGTAACATGGGTGTGTTCTAACTGTATGGGTGGGGGTGGACTGACTAAGGGAAATTACTGATCTTCTGTTCATACATTGTATGAACAGAAGATCGGCATTTCTCCGGCATTTCTCCCCCTCACAGGACCGGGAGCTGTGTGTTTACACACACAGCTCCTGGTCCCCACTCTGTAATGAGCAATCACGTGTGCCCGGTAGGGATCATGCCCGCCGGGCACACGCACGGGAGTCGGGGGCGAGTGCGCCCCTAGTGGGAGCTTTGAGAGCCGACGTAGAGCTACAGGCTCTCGCGCAGGGGAACCGACCTGCCACCGTAGAACTGCGGCGGCTGGTTGGCAAGTAGTTAATGTGCATATTATACCTATAAAAATGTTTTTTGAAAAAAAATGTTTTTTTTTACTCACCTGGAAATACCTGTTGCTATGTGGTCCCACAATATCTCCCTTCTAAATCACCTAGGAGTGTGTCATCATCTCCCTCGGCTCCAGTGCTCGCTACTGCTCCTGGGTAATGTGAGTCATCATTTTCCAAGATGCAGTGCGCTTCCCCTAGAGCTAGAATTGCGGTACTTCAAGGCAGGAAGTGACGTGATTCAGTGAGTATCTTGGCACCATTTTCAAGACTGGAATAGCCCTTTGTTATTAGTGTTTGGCCACAATGACAGAGCAGCCTGAACCGGAGAGGGACGTGCAGCCAGAGTACTTGATGATTAATCTCCACAGTGCCAGAATCTCCTGCACCTCTGCTGTAATATCAGGTAACTGCTGATGCAATCTTCTCTCCTATCGATAGTTTCGATTTTATAGCACCGAACACTGTTTGTTTTACTCGTTGCCATCACAATGGGGCGGGCACTTCTGACGTCGCTGCCTGTTGTGATAACAACCCAAAATGTTTGCGCCGCTGCGTTTTGCTTTTACTGCGCATGTGCAAGATTGGAACGGGCGGTGCATGATGGTCAATGCTCGTCACCGCTAATCAGGAAGTAACTGCTTGTGAGCTTCACATGCCCACAAGTAAAATGAGAACTTCCGAGAAAATTATTTATTTACAATGTCACTTGGCAGATCGGTGGTGGTTTTGAATATAGTAAGTGAACTTAATTGCACAATTGTCTTGCCGGATGAAATAAGATACTTATAAAAATTGCAAAATGTGATTGGAACTCCCCTTAATAAATGAGCAGAAGCTATGCTAATTTTTATCATCCAATCATGTGCAATTAACAATGCAGTTTTTTTATTTCCATTGCACATGATTGGGCATTTATTGCAAAGTAAAGGTTTACCTCATTTACTAAGCTCTGGAACAACTGCACTTGCAGAGCGAAATTGCACTTTGCAAAGTGCAGAGTCTATTTGCCTTTAGTAAATCAACCTCAATATATACTCAAAATAAATAATTCTCAAGCAGCTCAGGGGCAATACTGGAAGCTAAAAGGTTTGAGTGTGTTGGTTCTTCATACAAAGCTAATGCACTTTATTATGTGCGTTTTTTATGTTATATATTGATTGTTTATAAATGGCTTTATGCAATGTAGGCATTTCTGCTGTTATATAAATACCTGCTTGGCACTAGATGTATCTGGTATGAGGCTTATTAAAGGGGTTGTAAAGGTACAAGTTTTTTTACCTTCATGCATCCTATGCATGAAGGTAAAAAAACATCTAGCAGCACCGCCCCCCCCCCCCCGAGCTCCCGTTGTACTTACCTGACCGTTCGAATCTCTTCCGGGGCGCGTCCACGTCGTCCTCTTCGGTTCCCAGCCTGGCCGTTGATTGGCTAGGCTGGGTGGATTGATAGCAGCGCAGCCATTGGCTAGCGCTGCTATCAATCAGGGCGGATGACGCGGCGCGCTGGGGGGCGGAGCCGAGTGATACAGTCGGCGGCTATGGCCGCCGCTGTATCACGGGAGCGCGCTCGCAAAAGCTTTCCTCCATGCGAGCGCCCTCGCATGAAGAAGGAAAGCTTTTGCGAGGAGGAGCCCAGACAGCCACCGAGGGACCCCAGAAGACAGGTTTCCGGGCCACTCTGTGCAAAACGAACTGCACAGTGGAGGTAAGTATCACATGTTTGTTATTTTTTTTTTTTTAATCCCTGACTTTAGTGACCCTTTAAGCAAGCTGGTGGAGTTACAGTAGAAATATCCCAAGAGGGAAAGAGTCATTAGACCCACTTGTTAAAAAAAGCACAAAAGACCTAAGGTGGAGGTGGTGTGAAGCACAGAGTGGTTTATGAATAATTGCGAGAAGGTGCAATGGTGGATTACTGATGGAGAAAATCTAACAATTGGCATTTCAATAAGCACTCGTCACTTTATTAATTATTGCAAAATTTTGGTTTGATTTTAGGACACTTTTATAAATAGTGGACACTTAATTGATGTTATTGATTCTATGATTCTTTGATGTCTATGACACGTTATTGTAAGTAGCACATAGCATTGTATTTTTATATATATATATATATATATATATGAATGAATGAATGAAAACTTATATAGCGCAACACATACAAACTAAATCGCCTCTGTTATATATATATATATATATATATATATATATATATATATGAATGACAAAAAGTGCAGCATCTAAGGGTGTTACAGCTGCTGAGAATTTTACTTGTTTAGGGCTCATGCACACAGGATGTTTTTACAGCTGCTGTTAGGGGCAACCATTTATTTTTTAAATGCCCCTTAACGCCCCTCCATGTTAACCTATCTGTCCATGCACACGTAAACTTTCAGAGGTGTTTGGAGGCATAAGCATTTAGAAGCAATAGAGAAAAACGACAGCCTGTGCTTCCAGAAGCAGTAAAAACTAGCTGTAAAAATGAAAAACGCCCCCTAAATGCCGTTAAACGCTGGTAAACGGTGTAACAAGCTGTTAGCTGTGTTTAGTCGCATTTGGTGGTTTTAGCCATTTTTATATTATAGGGAGTGTTTTTACTGAGAAAAAGCCAAAAAACGCTATCGCCAAAAAAGCCCATATACACCTATAAACTTTATTCAAAAACGGCTCATTTGTAACGCTGCTTTTTCCTGGCAGCAGCTCTGGCATTTTTTAAACATCCTGTGGCATGAGCCCCTAATCATTCAAAGCAGGTGAAGTAAACTAGATCAAAATAACTGATACTAAACAAAATCAATACAGAATATGCATACCCAAGCACATGTGCTATAAAAATGAGTTAAACCTCAAGAAGTACTGTACAAAAAATCCAGATATCTGTGCTCATAAAAATCACTCAATGTGTACAAAAATGTCCAAATGGCGCATTCCGAGTACCAAATTAACTTTACATAAGTGTCCAACACTGTGTAATCAGCAAAGTTCAGTGAACAAACATAAACATAATACTCAATACAGTGAAGTCCACAGTGGAATCCATATGCCCGGGTAGAGAAGATGAAACACGACATGACCCTTGATTTTAACAAGCATGAAAAGTGTATTAGCCAGACAGTACAGCTCATCCTAAGCTTCACCTGTGAGGCCCTGTACACACGACCGAGGAACTCTACAGAATCCATCAAGAAACTTGGTGAGAGAGCTTTTTTGCCGAGGAAAACGGTCGTGTGTATGCCTTTCATTGAGAAAACTGACATGGAACTCGACGAGAAAAAAAGAGAACAAGTTATCTTTTTCCTCGTCGGGAGTCTCAATTTCCTCGTCGTGTTTCTCGTCGGGCTGGTTTTTGACGAGAAACGCGTTCATGTGTATGATTAGAAACCCGTGCATGCTCAGAATAAAGTATGAGACGGGAGCGCACCTTTGGTAAAAGTAGCGTTTGTAATGGAAATAGCACATTCGTCACGCTGTAACAGACTGAAAAGTGAAAATTGTCTCTCACCAAACTTTTACTTAACACGCAGTAACATGAGATTAGCAAAAGCAGCAGCAAGGGTTGTGCCAGTGGAATCGCACTTCCCATGCAGTCGTATGTGCTGTACGTCACCGCGTTTGAGAACGAGGAGATTTGGTCTTGACTGTGTGTAAGCAAAGATAGCTTGTCAAGTTTCTCGACAAGCCTAACAAGGAACTCAGCGAGGAAAACGATGTGTCTTTTATGACAAGTTCCTCAGTTGTGTGTACGAGGCCTGACTCTCCATTCATCTCGCAATGGTAACATACATGACACCAAAAGGAATGAGATGCCCGCAATAGTGTAACACCAGCAACACAATTTAATAAAAATCTGAATTAAAAACACACACGTTAAAATCAAAGAAGCTCTTATCTGTTTAAAAAAAAAACAGCCCCATTGGCAATACCAACAGTACCAGCATTGTGTATTTCAAGTATATATAATGTTTTTCTTTATTCATTCACCATTTTTTTCTACATATTATATGTATGTATATGACATTTTTTTTATGAAATGTGTTTTTGCACATGTTTAAAGGGTAACTCAACTTCTGTGGGAAAAAAATAGCAAAAAAACAAACACAAACAAAAAACACTGATTTACACATTACAGGCCACAGCATCAAAGTAACCCCAAGACCTCATCCACACATGGAACGTTTATTTTTAATATTTGACAGGACCTGTGTAGCATATGTGGTATTTGTGTCTGCTAATAATTATTTTTATTTTTTTAGCAAAAATATAATTTCATTTTTTTTGGGGGGTAGCTCTGTCAGATAGCTGACCTCTGTCCCCTGCCCTGCAGACCCCTATGCTCGGCTGTTCTGACACTTGTACACTGCCCTGCTGACCAGTGTCTTCCGCATTGCTGAGCCCTTTACACTGTCCTGCTGCCCCCTGTTCTTCACCCTGCTGACTTCTGTCCTACACCCTGCTAATCCCTGTACGCTGCCATACCGATTCCTGTACACTGCACTGCTTACCCTTGTACACTGCCCTGTGGATACCCTGTACTCTGTCCTGCTTCCCCTCTGCCCACTGCCCTGCTACCCTCTGTAAACTGACCTACAAATTAACAGCTTCTGTACACTACCGTACGTATCCTCTGCCCTTCTGACCTCCCTTCCTCTGCCTCCTTTACATTATTTTACTTCACCCACATGTCAGACAGGTGAGATTTGGAGACCAGGAGCCCTGGTCTCCAAAGTGCTGATGCAAAAGAATGTCCAATTCAGAACCCCTGCCATTCATCTATTCAAAGGCACAAAGGTAACGGTGGCTTTCTGCAGCTATTCTTAGAAGTTCATTACATTTCATTTGTGTTACCAAGCTCAATGACACCTGTCTTGTCGAAGATGGGCTGTTATGCACAAAGACACCTGCTCAGCTTTTTTTAGAACTTGTAGCTTCAAAGTTGCTTGTCAGGACGAGCCTGAGTATCTGATTAGGGCGCATTGCCAATTAGCAGCACTGAGGCAAATTAGGAAGCTTTCTAATTTCTTCCTTTAAATTAACATTTTAAAAGGTAGCTTGTGGCCAGGGAATATGGAAACTGCCACTCCTGACCTCTCCTCCTGTAATGGCTTGTTGTCTGGCTATCATGCTGTTCCAATGACTTTCTGAACACAAACCTGAAACAAGTATACAGTCAGGAGTTCTGACTCACTGGGCAACTAGGATGCTTATATGTACTTTCTCCACCAAATTTCCTTAAATAAAGGTAATAAAGCGTTTTCATTTCAAAAGAAATTAATAAGTTAACAGCACAAATGCAAATAATTGTTTCTTGAATCACCTCACCTAACATATTGAGGTTATTTTACTAAAGGCAAATAGGCTTTTAAATTTTCAAAGAATACTCAATTACCCAATGCAGTAAAAAAATAGTACCTTGTACCTGATTGAAGGATGAAGTCAGCAGAGCTTCACAACATTCACTAAACTCTAGGTAAAATGGTATTGTATAGTATGTGTGCCTTTAGTAAATCATAGTAAATCATTGTTTTTCCAGTGTATGTAAGCGTTAACGCCTACACTTTTCCTTAAGGCCCCTTTCACATTGAGGCGTGGAGCCGCGGTGACGGTATAGCCGCGCTATTTGTAGCGCCGCTATACCGTCGTGTTTACCGCGATATTCGGGCGCTAGCGGTGAGGTTTTAACCCCCGCTAGCGGCCGAAAAAGGGTTAATACCGCCCGCGTTGCGGGCGGTATTACCGCGCTATTGCCGCGGTTTCCCATTGTTTCCAATGGGAAGGCGCGCTATAGGAGCGGTGAACACACCGCTCCTATACCGCGGTAAAGATGCGGCTAGCAGGACTTTTGGAGCGTTCCTGCTAGCGCACCGCTTCAGTGTGAAAGCCTTCGGGCTTTCACATTGAACACTACAGGGCATGATTTTTCATGCGGTATAGCAGCGCTATTTTTAGCGCTGTACCGCATGAAAAACGCCTCAATGTGAAAGGGGCCTAACTATCATCTACTGTAAGATAACAATAGATTTCTCTCAAATATTTTTTTTTACACCCTACACTAGTAGCTGTCTTATTAGCCCAATGACTAAATCTGTACACATATGATTGACTAATAACTGAAAATTAAACCTCAGCAATTAGCTTAACTGACATACCTGTATTTGCTTATTACACAGCTGTAAACATTTCTGCCATGCAAAAGAAAAAATACATTAAATGTACCGCAGTTTTAGCCAAGTGTCCTAACTATTGCATCACACATCAAAATGTAAGAGAGCTAGTGAGAAACACACCTTTCTATCCTGCGATCTATACTAATTGCCCTATTCAATAAATGGCCCAAATAACACAGTGCAAATTGTAGTAAAGTAAAGTCATCATCCGAAATTACATAACATAAAACCAGTACAATGTGAATATTTACAGGTTGCTATGGGTACTAGACATGTGCATTTGTTTTCATTAGAATGCATTTTCGTCCGAAAATCTGTTTTTTTCGTTATCGTTTTAACAAACGATAGCGAAAACGCAAGAAACGAAAACCGAAAGATCCAACATAAAAAATGCTTTATTTTCCTTTTCGTTGCGGTAAAAATTTGGTATAGAGAGATTCGACATGACGCTGACTGAATAGAGTGAATGAATAGCAATCTGTCTATCAAACCTGATATACACACACACATACGGTACTTTTCGACATCATAGAGAAAAGATTCGACACTATAGAAATAATAGATTCGATAATACAGAGAATAGATTTCAATTCATGAGAAAATAGATTCGACATCATAGAGCAGAGATCTCCAAACTACGGCCCTCCAGCTGCCGTGGAACTACACTTCCCATGAGGCATTGTAAAACTCTGACATTCATAGACATGACTAGGCATGATGGGAATTGTAGTTCCTGAACACCTGGAGGGCTGTAGTTTGGAGACTCCTGTTATAGAGAATAGATTCGATATTATTACTAGTCATACAACATTAGAATTCTCGACTATTCTCGGAATATTCGACCGGAAATGTACGATACGGCGTAAAGTTTCGAAGTTCCGTCGAATATTCTTTTGACCATTCGACAGAAACCAAGTATTATTGGATTTTCGGACGAAAGCTATTCCCCAACGAAAAACTAAATAAATCAAAGCGATTTTCTGGGGTAACTAAATAAATTAATTTTCCAGACGAAAACGAAAAAACAAAACAAAATATTCCAGTCTGCACATGTCTAATGGGTACTGCATTCTGCCCTTGAATTATGCCATTGAAAAAAATGTGGCAAACAATATAATATCAGAAGAACATTACATTTGTTTACAGGAAAATATTAACTACACTGAGCAAAATTATAAACGCAACACTTTTGTGATTGCCCCTATTTATAATGAGCTGAACTGAAAGATCTACCACTTTTTCTATGTACACAAAATACTTATTTCTCTTAAATATTATTCACAAATCTGTTTAAGCCTAGGTTCACATTGGAGCAGTTTGGAAGAGTGCCATTGCCGTCAATAGGCTGCGACTTGTCATGCGATTTAATCTCTCAAATCGCATGACAAGTTGCAGCCTATTGACGGCAATGGCACTGTTCCAATCGGTGCGACACCGATTTTGCGGTGCCGCATCGATTTGCAAAAGTAGTTCCTGCACTACTTTTGCTGATTTCAGGTGCGATTTCTATAGACATCTGTGTATGAAGCCACACAAATGTCTATCAAGTGCTGACCTTGCTACTTTGAAATCGCGCTACTTCAAGTAAAGTAGCGCGATTTCAAAGTAGCATTAGTGTGAACCAGGGCTTAATCTTTTAGTGAGCACTTCTCCTTTGCTGAGATAATCTATCCACCTCACAGGTGTGGCATATCAAGATGCTGATTAGACAGCATGATTATTGCACAGTTGTGCCTTGGGCTGGCCAAAATAAAAGGCCACTCTAAAATGTGCAGTTTTACTGTATTGGGAGGATCGGGGAGGGGTCCGAAAACCAGTTATTATCTGGGGTGACCACCATTTGCCTCACGCAGTGCAGCATGTCTCCTTCGCATAGAATTGATTAGGATGTTGATTGTGGCCTGTGGAATGTTGGTCCACTCCTCTTCAATGGCTGTGCAAGTTGCTGGATATTGGCAGGAACTGGAACACACTGTTGTATACCCTGGTCCAGAGCATCCCAAACATGCTCAATGGGTGACATGTTAGGTGAGTATGCTGGCCATACTAGAACGGGGATGTTTTCAGCTTCCAGGAATTGTATACAGATCCTTGCAACATGGGGGCATGCATTATCATGCTGCAACATGAGGTGATGGTCATGGATGAATGGCACATCAATGGGCCTCAAGATCTCGTCACGGTTTCTATGTGCATTCAAAATACCATCAATAAAATGCACCTGCATTCATTTTCCGAAGCATACACCTGCCCATACCATACCTCCACCGCCATCATAGGCCACTTGATCCACAATGTTAATATCAGCTAACTGCTCACCCACACAATGCCATACACACTGTTTTCCGTCTGCCATGTACAGTAAAAACCAGGATTTTTCCGTGAAAGAACACTTCTCTAAAGTGTCAGAAGCCATCAAATATGAGCATTTGCCCATTCCAGTCGGGTACGATGATGAACTGCATTCAGGTTGAGACCCTGTTGAGGACGGCGAGCAGGCAGGTGAGCTTCCCTGAGAGGGTTTCTGACAGTTTGTGCAGAAATTCTTTGGTTATAGAAACCAATTGTTGCAGTAGCTGTCCAGGTGGCTGGTCTCAGATGATCTTGGAGGTGAAGATGCTGGATGTGGAGGTCCTGGGCTGGTGTGGTTACATGTGGTCTGTGTTCAGAGACAACTTATGGTAGAAAAATGAATTAATTCAAGGGTAACAGCTCTGGTAGACATTCCTGCAGTCAGCATGCCAATTGCACGCCCCCTTTAAAACCTGCGACATCTGTGGCATTGTGCTGTGTGATGAAACTGCAAATTTTATAGTGGCCTTTCATTATGGCCAGCCTAAGGCACACCTGTGCAATAATCATGCTGTCTAATCAGCATCATGATATGCCACACCTGTGAGATGGATGGATTATCTCAGCAAAGGAGAAGTGCTCACTAACACAGATTTAGACAGATTTTTTAACAATATTTGAGAGAAATAGGCCTTTTGTGTACATATAAAAAGTTGTAGATCTTTTGAGTTCAGCTCGTGATAAATAGGGGGAAACACAGAAGTGTTGCATTTATAATTTTGCTCAACCAGTAAGACATTTTTTATCATTAAGATAACCTTAAAATAGTTACCATGGAATGTAAGGTCCACAATAATAACACATTAAAGCACATTAAAGTGGACGTTTCAATAACTTTAGAAATCAAGTAAATTCCTGATATATCTCCACATATAGCAACAGTATAATTGAAAAACATACATTCTTTTTCAATTAAATCGTTTTCATTTAAAAAGTTTTTGCCTAGTCAGAGATGATGTTTTCAGTTTGCTACAGGTACATTTCCAGAGTGATCACAGTGCAGCTTTGTAACTTTGTGGAAAGGTAAGAGGCTACAGCAGGGGGGTGATAGGTATCAGACATGTGTAAACACAGCCCAAAAAATCATACAAGCAACAGGATTTACATAATTGTGTCATCTTAAGGGTAAAACTAAGTGAGTTAAAAAATTATGTTGTACTTTAGAACAGAAAAAGCAGTTAATGTCCTTCTTTGGGGGGGGGGGGGGTCTAGGATCTCTGTGGAAAGTAATACATACCTGTTTTCACTGTATGCACTTACACTACATAAAAAAATAATCTAATAATAATAATCTATAAGCTAGGTGCACTTTAACCATTTCCCGACCGTGCTATAGCCAAAAGACAGCTACATTCCAGTTCTGGGAGGGCGTTCATGGAAGTCCTTGCAGAACTACACCCACCCAATTATCAGTGCAGCCCCATAAGTGCCAATTAGTGCCCATCAGTGCAGCCTATCAGTGCCCACCAATGCTGCCTATCAGTACCTATGAGTGTCTCATATCACTGCAGTATCATCGGTGCCTCCTCTTGGATGCCGCCTGTCAGTGCCCATCCATGCAGCCTATCAGTGCCCATTAGTGCAGCCTCATTAGTGTACATCAGTGAAGGAGAACAACTACTTATTTGAAAAATTATATAACAGAAACTAAGAAAAACTTTTTCTTTCAAAATGTTCAGTCTTTTTTTATTTGTTTAGCAAAAAATAAAAATCTCAGTGGTTATTAAATATCTTTAAAAGAAAGCACTATGGGTCAGATTCTCAAAAGAGATACAACGGTGTATCGCAGGAAACACCGTCGTATCTCTGTTTTTTTCCCTGGGTATCTATGCGTCTGATTCATAGAATCATTTACGCATAGATACGGAGAAGATCCGACAGGTGTAAAACACTTACACCGTCGGATCTTAGATGTAATTACTTCGCTGGCCGCTAGGTGGCCTTTACGTTGATTTCTCATTTGCCTATGCAAATGAGCCTAATACGCCGGTTCCCGAAAGTTTTTACGCCGCCTCGTCGTCGTTTACGTCGTTTCCGTAAGCGTAAACCTATATGAGGGGTAGGCTTATAAAGTTCCGTCGTATGCCATGTTAAGTATGGTGTCGGGTCAGCGTCGTCTTTTTCCGTCGGTTACGTCGTTTAACTAAGTTGTTCAAGAATAGGGCATTGCGTAATTGACGATCACGTCGTTTTCACGTCGGTTTCAACTACGTTTTCCGACGTGAGCTGGAGCATGCGCACTGGGCTTTTTTCCCGGCCGGCGCATACGCTGTTCGATCGACGCGGCGGCGCACTTAATTTAAATACAAGCCGCCCCCTTTGAATTACGCGGGGAATACGCCGGGCCATTTACACTATGCCGCCGCAAACTACGGAGCAAGTGCTTGGAGAATACGGCACTTGCTCCAGTAAGTTGCGGTGGCGTAGTGTAAATGGCTTACGCTATGCCGCCGCGGATTCTACCAGAATCTGGCCCTATGTGTCTCAAAAATATGGTAAACATGTAATATGGGTACAGTGTTGCATGACTGCTTAATTGTCATTCAAAGTGCAGAAAATTGGCCTGGGCATCAGTGAATGTGACCAGTATTGAAGCGGTTAATAAACCAACACAATAAATATGTCATCTTTAAAATACTCTTAAATTCGAAATAAGTGGCATAACTAGCTGTTAGCACAAGCTCTGCCCATGGGACTTTCATTTTTTTTTCATTTTTCACTTGCAAAGTCAAATTCACAAGCCTATGGTAATAAATAACACAATATTTGTTTAAACATAGTCTGTGCTTTTTTGGCATTCATCTATTTTTACACTTTTTTTTTTTATACAAAATTGTCTCATTGCAGTACCTTTGCAGAGTTAAAAAAAGCTACAGATGTATAGAAATAATATTCACACATACAAAAAACTCTCATTCTTGATAATGCTCACATTCTCAGTTTTATGCTGCTAATATAGAGTGCTAATTTCAATCTTTAAGAATGCAGAAAGACCAAAACTTATCTTGTAGCTGTTTCTATAGACCAATGCTTATATTCATCTAAATGAATATCACAACCACATGTGAAATAATTGGCTGAACTCCTAAGAATTTAATTAAGATGTGGATCTCGCATAAAAGAAAAAATATACATTATATATATATATATATATATATATATATATATATATATATATATCTTTCCTAATTTTCAAACCATGTAAAATACATTTTCTTTCTGGAACAATGACAAAAGGTATGCAAAGATTAAACAGAGAAAAACCTGAAAACCCAACTTCTACTAAAAATATTATTTCTATTAGAAATTATTCTTCTCTTTAAGCCCTGGTTCACACTGGTGCGTTTTGACATGCGATTTGGCATGTCAAATCGCATGTCAAAACGGCGGATTTTGCCGCAAATTGCCGGCAATGGCAGTGTCCTAATCGGTGCGACGCTGCATCTGCGGCATTGCACCGATTTCAAAAAGTAGTCTCTGTACTACTTTTTGCGATTTCAGCCTGCGATTTACATTGACATCTGTGCAGAAACCTGCACAGATGTCTCTGAAATCGCGGCTGAAATCGGGACTGCCGGGCGGGAGTGAAATCGTGCGAGTTCAGCTGAACTCGCACTGCTTCACTCCCGCAGCCCAGTGTGAACCAGGGCTCAATCCTACATGGTGTATTGTTGGCGTATTGTTGGCTGTTTCAGGACACCAGGTGGTGCTATTGCATTCATTGAAAGGCGCAGAAGTTTTGGGTAAGCGCTGAGACGCTGTAGCAGTGTGGTGTGTGCTTGAGTGTGGGAGCTGTGGACGATGACACCCCCCCCTACTGAGACCGAGAGATGTGGCAGAAGATTTAGAGTCAGTGAGTAGTGGCAGGCGCAGGACATCGGCTAGGAGGAGCGGGAGTGACTGGGGGCATTGACACCCCACTGAGACTGACAGAAGAGAGTATGCGGGTGGTAAATCAGCAGGAAAAACAATCAAAGTACAGCGCTTAAAAAGATCAATGATAATGGAAACGTTAAATCTGAAAAAGTGAGTATTTCAAAAATCCCCCCAAAAAATATAAAATGTCATTAACGTTATATAAAATTAAATATATAGAAGTTATTGAAAAAAACAGAGGTGAGATGATTCATCAGTAGTGTTGCTCACGAATATTCGCATTGCGAATATTCGTTACGAATATTGCATATTCGTGTATTCGCGAATAAATCGAATATCGCGGTGAATATTCGCTATTGCGAATATTCGTATTTTTTCAAATTAATTTTTAAAACAGATCACATCCTAGTGATCTCCATCGACGTCTAAAAGCATTGCTGGTATGATTAGAGACCCTGGGCCGAGTAGCTGAGGCGATCCTTTTATGTTGCCGAATATTCGCAATGCGAATATTCGTATTACGAATATTCGCGAATACTTTCTCTGCCCTTCTGTGTTTTGTGTATAAAAAAATAAAAAATAAAAAATTAGCTTTAGTTTAGTCATATAAGTTTGTGTAAGTAGAGTTAGTGTTTAGTGCATATTAGTTTAGTAATCCAGGAAATGATCTCTGTTTTCGCGTGTTGACGAGAATTTCGCAATCAATTTCGCAATAATTTTTTTTTGATAAAATATCACGAATATTCGATATTAACGAATATTTCGCGAATATTCTTCTATATATTTGTGAAATATCGCAAAATATCGCAAAATCGAATATGGCGTATTCCGCTCATCGCTATTCATCAG
Organism: Rana kukunoris; assembly: GCA_029574335.1. Classification (NCBI taxonomy): domain Eukaryota; kingdom Metazoa; phylum Chordata; class Amphibia; order Anura; family Ranidae; genus Rana; species Rana kukunoris. The sequence goes on from CM056053.1 coordinate 146,870,190, forward strand.
ATGCAATAAAGTCCATGAAAAAATATTTGAGGCAATAAAGAATGGGTTAATGTGATAAAGAGTGAAAAAAGGTGCACAAATATTTTCTTCCACCAAACTGGACACCCATATAGTGAGATGTAGTCTTCTTACCGAATCCACTGACCGTTAATACAGCGGTCAGTAAGGCACAGGGATGTTTAATAGCCTTCCCAATCAGACTTAATCCAGAGGGTGGATGAAGGGGCAGATTCTCAGAACCAGTGCTCAACACGTTGGAAAATATGGCTCATAAATAACAAAAAGACAAACAGAGAAACTCCATGGTGAAGTACTGTTGAAGAGCGGGTTTAATAAAAGTTGGGTTGCACTTACAATTAAGCTGGGTTTAAAACGGCATGGTACAAACAGAAAACGGCGTTTCATCCGATCAAATCCTATCAGCTGGTCTCTGTGTGTGTGTGTCTCTCCGTAGACGTGATGACGTTCCACGCAAAATAAGGCCAAATTGAGTATCCCTGTGCCTTACTGACCGCTGTAATAACGATCAGTAGATTCTGTAAGAAGACTACATCTCATTATATGGGTGTCCAGTTTGGTGGAAGAAGATATTTGTGCACCTTATTTCACTCTTTATCACATTAACCCATTCTTTATTGCCTGATATATTTTTTCATGGACTTTATTGCATCTGATGAATCATCTCACCTCTGTTTTTTTCAATAACTTCTATATATTTAATTTTATATCACTTTAACCACTTGAGGCCCGCGCTACTGTAGAATGACGGCAACAGCGCGGGTCTGAATATCCAACATGCCGTCTTTTGACGCCATCTCCTTTGGGCGTTCCCAGCGTGTGCTGTAGAGCGCACTGCGGGGAAGCCCTGTGTTGTCTGTGTCCCTTGGACACGGGCAATCACAGATCGCGGCAATCAGAGTGGCCGTTTGCGATGCGATCTGTCGGCGAATGAGAGATGATCTCATAGATCATCTCTCATTGCCGTTTTACACAGAGACAGCGTCCTGTCTCTGAAGAGGAGGAGCCCGATCTGTGTTCCTTCCTACATAGGGACACAGATCAGTCACCCCCCCTCCCCCCACAGTTAGAACACACCTAGGATACACATTTAACCCCTTCCTCACCCCCTAGTGTTAATCCCTTCAATGCCAGTCACATTTATACTGTAATTGGTGCATATTTATAGCACTGATCGCAGTATAAATGTGAATGGCGCCAAAAATGTGTCAAAAGTGTCCGATGTGTCCGCCATAACGTCGCAGTACCAATAAAAATCGCAGATCGCCGCCATTTCTAGTAAAAAAAGAAATAATAAAAAATAATAATTCTCTCCCCTATTTTGTAAGCGCTATAACTTTTGCGCAAACCAGTCGCTTATTGCGATTTTTTTTTTTTACCAAAAATTTGTAGAAGAATACGTATCGCCCTAAACTGAGAAAAAAAAAAGAGTTTTTTTTTTTTAATTGGGATATTTATTATAGCAACAAGTAAAAAATATTGTATTTTTCTTCAAAATTGACGCTCTTTTTTGTTTATAGCGCAAAAAATAAAAACCGCACAGGCGATAAAATACCACCAAAAGAAAGCTCTACTTGTGGGGAAAAAAGGACGTCAATTTTGTTTGGGAGCCACGTCGCACGACCGCGCAATTGTCAGTTAAAGCGTCGCAGTGCCGGAAGCTGAAATTTCACCTGGGCAGGAGGGGGGTGTATGTGCCCAGTAAGCAAGTGGTTAATGAAATGTTATATTTTTTGGGGGGATTTTTGAAATACTCACTTTTTCAGATTTAACGTTTCCATTATCATTGATCTTTTTAAGCGCTGTACTTTGATTGCTTTTATGTTTGTTAACTTTGGGTATCTTAAGTATTATGTACTGGCAGCTTTTATAATTGTTTAATCAATCTATTTCTTTCACATTTATATTTATTTTCATATCTGTTAGCGCAGTGTTTTTTCCTAGGAAAATTTCCTTGGTAAATCAGCAGGACTGAAGAGTGTCAGGCTCACCCGGAGAGGCAGCGGGTAAGTGAAACCACAGACCGGAGGAGTTGTGTGTGACAGGTGTGAAGCGGTGGGAGCAGAGAGGCAGGCTGACCAGGGGAGACTGAAGGTGCTGGCAAGCCCTACAGGGGACGGTGACAGGTGACTGAGTATCTGAGAGTAACTGAGTACTGCAGAGTGACTGAATGCCTGAGAGTATCTGGGTACTGCTGGGTGGCTGGGTACATGAGAGTAACTGAGTACCTCAGTACCCTTACTACCTAGGAGTAACTGGGAGTGCTAGTAGTACCTAGGAGTAACCTTAGTATCTGAGAGTAACTGAGAGTGATGCAGGGTGCTGAGAGGGACGCAGGTTGTTGTGAAGTGTCACGGGGTGCTAAGAGTGTTGCTAAGAGTGTTGCGGGGTGCTGAGAAGTGATGTGGGGTGCTGAGAAGTGATGTGGTTTACTGCTTTTCTCAAAGTTCTGTACTGAGATACAAGTCAAGTTTCAAAACTTTTAAAAACAGACACATAAACCTGTATACAACTGTAAGGCCTCATACACACGACCGAGGAACTCGTCGTTTTCCTCAACGAGTTCCTTGTTAGGCTTGTCGAGAAACTCAACAAGCTGTCTTTGGGTACACACTGTCAAGACCAAATTTCCTCGTTCTCAAAAGCGGGGACGTACAACACATAGACAGCAGGGGAAGTTTGATTCCACTGGCACAACGCTTGGGGCTGCTTTTGCTAATCTCATTTTACTGCGTGTTAAGTAAAAGTTTGGTGAGAGACGATTTGCACTTTTCAGTCTGTTACAGCGTGACAAATGTGCTATTTCTATTACAAATGCTACTTTTACCGAAGGTACGCGGGTTTCTAAGCATACACACGAACGTGTTTCTAGTCGAAAACCAGCCCGACGAGGAACACAACAAGGAAATTAAGACTCCTGTAGAGGAAAAAGAGAACTTGCTCTCTTTGTTCCTCTTCGAGTTCCTCGACAGTTTTCTTGATGAAAAGCATACACGCAACCGTTTTCCTCGGCAAAAAAGCTCTCCCACCAAGTTTCTTGATGGATTCTGTCGAGTTTCTCGGTCGTGTGTACAAGGCTTAAAAAAAAGTTTGCTATGATTATATAGTTATATATATATAGCTGGTTAAATAAAGACACTGGTCCATCCAGTTCAACGTGTGTTTATATTTGTGTTTATGTCACTACCATAAATGTCCCTGTACATTGTGTTAGATAAGAAACAGATCTAAACATTTATTTTTTTTACATTTATCTATACTTCTTGCTAAAACCACCAACTGTGTAAGGGAGTTTCACATCCCTATTATATGCAATGTATGTAATTCATTTACAAAAGAATGTATTTTTCCCAACAAAGCTAAAATTGCGCAGTGTGCCACTACTTATAATGGCATTGGGCGGGGTCACCGTGTGATGTCATCCAGAGGCCCCACCCCTATGACGCCCAGGGCATGATGGGTTTTAGACGTCATAAGGGGCGGACCTTTGGTGACCACACCCCATGTCAATATAAGTAGTGGCACACCGCGCATTGGGCATTAGAGCGGGAGAGAGCATTGTGTCAACATCGGAGAAGAAGAATAGAGGGTAGAAGACAACAGAGAAGACCGGGCAAGGGCAGGCAAAAGAGCATAACAAATGACCAGGGTTGTCGGGAAGAGGCCCTTGTCCTCATCAACATGGGGACAAGGTGCTTTGGCACCCCCTGCCCCTAAGCACCCACCCCCCCCATGTTGAGGGCATGTGGCCTGGTACGGTTAAGAAGGGGGGAGCTCGCTCGTCCCCTCCCCCCTTCCGGACCAGCCGGGCTGCGTGCTCAGATAAGGGTTCTGTTATGGACCTTGGGGGGACCCCACCGCTGTTTTTTTAGTGTAGGGGGTTTCCCTTAAAATCCATACCAGACCAAAGGGCCTGGTATGCTCTTAAAAAGGGAACCCATGCCGTTTCTTTTTTTATTTGGTGTTAAGTTCCCCCTCAAGATTCATACCAGATACAGTGCCTGGTGTTGTCGGGGATCGAAGTCGGGTCCCTGTTCATTGAAGTCGGACGCATGTTGCACTTCAAGTCGCAGGACAAAGTCGGATCCAAAGTAGTACGACTGTCGTGTTGTACCAGTGTGAACCCGGCCTTAAAAGCACTAATAATTAATTACTGGTAGTAGAGATTGCTGTGCATAAATAACTAATGGCTCATTATGGAGTAAGTGCATTAACACACTGGAAAAGCGTGATCCCAATCTTAAGACCCCTTTCAATCTGGGGCCGCCCGTGCTTTTTCAGTAAAGTGTTCTCATTTTAGTGACGCTTTACCACTGTTTAAACAGTGATTTTTGGACGATAGCAGGGCGCTTTTAACCCCAAAATGGATTAAAAACTCCAGTGTTGTGGCGCTTCCAAATCGCTTTTCAGTCGTTTCATTCATTGCAAAGGGCAGGAGAGTTTTGCAAGTGATGTATAACTTTTTCTAACATCCCGCAAGCGCACTGCCCAGTTGTGTGAAAGCACCCATTGCAGAGAATGGGAGGCAGTTTTCAGGCACTTTACAAGCACTATTTCTAGCGCTAAAATGCCTGAAAACTGCCTCAGTGTATGTGACAGGAAGTCAGGTAAATCTGTGGGTGTTGTCACAGACGGGAGATACCTTTCTGCCTTGTTTAGACAATACACCAATTACTACCAGGTGTCGGCTGCAGAATTAGCCAGAAAGGTTTAGGGCGTTGGAAAACTTCAGCTGTTCAGAATGAGGTAATTAAGGCCTCTATAAGTCATCCAAAGGATGACTACTGATTGCTGCATCCTAAAGGCTTTTTGAGTGAAGGAGAGCAGTGAGAAAGACTTCTGAAGAGGTGAGGTGGTTGGTGATTTTTCTGTGTGAGAAAAAATCCAAAAGACTTTTGTTTCTCTGCTGTATGACCAGCAGTGTCTGCCCAGCAGTAGGCTGTGCCAGACTTCATAGATAGGTTCTTGTGTGGTGAAGATAGATGCCCCAAGTGGCCAGGGTTTAATTTATGTTTTGTTTTGTTTATGCTGTTTGGATGCTTGCACTTCTTTCCTGCAATATGGAAGAATAAACCGAACTCTTTGTTTTCAACCGTCTTCGGGTGCCTCTCTGTAAAGTTCAGTGTGTAGTGAACCCATCCAGGGGTCCACACACCCCCGCTACCGAGCTAATTCCTCACAACTACTACCATTTACTCAACACTTTCTTTCTGTACTGGTTATGTTGGTTTATGAAACTACAGTATAGCCATATATATATATATATATATATATATATATATATATATATATATATATATATATATATATATATATATGAAACTAGTGGGAAAAAAACTTAGAAAAACAAAAGGAATTGTACCCTGTACAAGAACTGCCTTTATTGTTTCTTCTAATTTACAATATATTTATGTTTTTTCAGTTTTATTTGCCCTTAAAATAAATGTTTAATGTTTTTTTACTCTTGTTGCAAGGTTTGCAGAATGTCACCCAACTGATTTGTGGCATTCTGCCATTTCTTTCAGCTACCGTATACTCTTTCAGTTTCAGATCCTCCAACACGGGCCATTCCAGTATGTATGAAACACTACACTGTTGATCAACCATCTGTCTTTATGGTTATACGCGTCTGACATTAAAGGATTTTTTTTTTCAATTTTTCAATTTTTTTTTTCCAGGTTAAAGTGAAATATTGCATATGAATATTTAATATTTTCTTATGCAGCTAGCAAGTGGCATTTTTAGACTCCTCTTTACAAGTTTACTGGTATCTCTTTACCTCATAATGGAAATAGCCTATTTACAGAGTTCAATAGTTCAAGCTGGTATTTACCTACACAAGTGAACAAATCAGGGAAGTGACTTCTCCCCTCCCCTCCCTCTTTAGGTTTCAGTTTGAGGTTTCAATCACAGGCAGTGTCTAAAAGGAAACTACTACTGCGCCATCAGTTAAGAAAATCCATAATGGCCTGGGAATCCTTTATTGTGTAAAAATTGTTATTGTAAAACAAAGATTTTATATATACAGTGGAACCTTGGATTATGAGCATAATCAGTTCCATGAGAATGCTCATAATCCAAAGTACTCGCATAGCAAAGCGAGTTTCCCCATTGAAGTCAATGCAAACGAAAATACTTTGTTCAACATTGACTTCAATGGCATGCAATACCGCATGCGACCAGAGGCTGGGGGCACCGGACACTTCGGCCGATCTCAGCAAACCTTGGAAAGACTTTGTTCCCGAGATTTTCACAGGGCAGCCGAGCTGTCCTCTGGCCTTTTCATGCATTTCTGAATGACGCCGATCAGCGACGTTCGGCTTCTGCTATTGTTGTCTGATGTTTAGCATTGGTTCCCGAGCATGCGCGTTTGTACTTTGGATTTCAGTTGGAGGGACTTGTGTACACATAATTGCGATTACAGGGAGCTGTGATCAGTGTCCTGTCACTAGGAAAAATGGGGAAATGCTTGTTTACATCAGCATTTCCCCATTCTTCCTCCCCATGAGACGATCGTGGGTTTCCCCTCGGACATCGAGTCGGCGGGACCCAAAGCTCGTGGCAGGCGTTCGTGTGAACTGCACGCCCAAAATGCCGCATCTTGAAGGGGACGTACAGGTATGTCCACCTGACTAGCCGTGCCATTGTGCCGACGTATATTGTTGTGCGCTGGTCCTTATGCGGTTAAAGAAAGATAACAATAAATGGTCCACACTTGAAAAATGCAAGCATGTTTTTTATGGTGAACATTTAATATTTAACATTTATGGGGTTAATTATCTGTCTTTTTAAATTTCTGAATACAAATAAATATCTTTGTTTTTGATGTCGATACTACTGTATGTTAGCATTTTCAGAACTATTCTGCAATCTCTCTTCAAGATGATTTATAGTTTCAATTTAGGGACATTAAATCAGTTAACAGACCTCCTGCTTGGTGGTAGCCCTTCACACCTGGCTCATTATTAAATTACTGACAGAACAGCAGGCCAGTTCAGTCAATCAGTTTGACAGATCTGTTTGGACCTCTAATAACTCCTTTTCTGCTACAGGCATACATTGTGATTATATCTGTAGATTTGATGGAAGAACTTGTGTTGGCTGGAGGGAAATGGAATACATGGATGTACGAAAAAGCTGTTGAATGTCGTTTATCGACAACGAAAAACATACAATTATCCGATATTGACAAATATAATTTGCAACATTTTATACTAATCATTTTTTTTTTTTGATGATTGTAGCTGTGCCCAATTAAAGGATAATTGAACGCATAAAAATGTGTATAAAACAGTGCCATTTCCAAGTAATAAATAAACACTTTATTATCATATATCACAGAAAAATAATTCCAAAAACAATACACATACACACACATTATGGGCCAGAATCAGAAAAGATGTACGCCAGCATATCTCCAGATACGCCTCCGTAATTTCAAATGTGCGCTGTCGCATCTTTGCACCGATTCACAAAGCGAGATACGCCGAAAAACATGGCTTCAGCCGTCTGACGTAATTTGCCTATGCCGGCGTATCGTGGGCGCATAGTTACGCTGAACGCTTTTGGCGTTCCCATTATAAATATGCAAATTAGTAAGATACGCCGATTCACGAACGTAGATGCGCCCGGCCACTTCATATACGCGATTTACGTAAGGCTTACGTCCGGGTTAAAGTTACCCCTGCTATATGAGGCTCAGCTAATGCAAAGGTATGGGCCAGGGAACAACGCTGTCAAATTTTACGTTGTTTATGCCGTTTACGTAGTATGTGAATAGGGCTGGGCGTAGGTTATGTTCACACGTCGTAGGGAGTATATGCAACGTGATTCTGAACATGCACGCGCATGCCCAGTTCGACCGGCCATTCATTAGCATGGGGTCACGCTTAATTTAAATAGATGAAGCCCACCTCCTTCCTACTTTGAATTAGGCGGGCTTATGCCGACAAGTTTACGCTATGCCGCCACAACTTACGAAGCAAGTGCTTTGTGAATACTCCACTTGCCTCTAAGTTGCGACGACGTAGCGTAAAGAAGATACGCTATGCCCGCACAAAGATGCGCCCAGGTACGTGAATCCAATATATATCTAAGTCAATTATGTAAACCAAACGTTAAATACACAATGTGCTACAGTATCTGAAAATGTTTACACCATCAAATCTGTGCAATATTTGTGAAAAACTTTCAAAATATCCAAGGTTCTGTGATGTGCCAAGTAAATAGCCTCCACTGTCCCCCTTAAATCTTGACCCTCATTTCAAAGGTTAAATGTACATCTTTTATTCGACCACAATCCAACATAGTAGTAACCTTTGTAAGATTGGGGTGAACAGACTCAAGTGGTAGGTGGGTTGTCAATGAGTGCGCCAGTCCAAAACTATTTTTAAGGGCTTGGTAGCCCACTTTTATTTAAAAGAATGGAAAAGTTCACAAAAGACTTCAGACCATTACTGTATCTTGCACAATCAGAATATTTCAGCCTCCTCTTGCCACACAGCTGCTTCAGGCCTCCAGCTTAGGCCATAGCTCTGCTTTTCAGACCAAAAGAGTTCCTTAGAGTCAAGCTCTCTTAAAGCTTACTCATGATCAGCTCCTTGCTGCTCTGTGACAAAATACATCTGCCTCCTGCAGACATGCACACTCTGGCTGCCTCATGTAGCCTCTGACTCCTACAGAGGAATGGGAGTCCACATGACTCCCATGCACAGACCTCCTGTCTGTTGGGTGGGGCCCTGTGCCATAGTCAGGTCAAAACTTAATAGCCCAGCAAACAGCTGTGCAATCAGAATGCCTATCTCGCCAAAATCTGGCATAAACCAACAATCTTCCAAGTAGCATAGGGTCCCACTGCCACACCTTCCAATTGCACCCAACACAAAAAATACATTAGTGCAATGGCAAACTTTTGCTCATGTATTAATGTGTGTAACAATGGTTGTGTCAAAATATAGTGTGTATGGGCCCTTAAAGCATTTTTTCATTACTAAAAAAATGTACATCTATATTTATCATGGTTAGCATCAAAGAGATTATGAAGGTGAAGCAAAGGAAAATTAATTATATATAATATAACTCTTCCCCTTCAAAGGACTCCCCTTGGAAGGTAAGGTATTATTCTATAGCTATTAGAAACACGTTGTACATTGAGAAGTACCTACAAATATTCACACACATTTCAAATGATGAGGACACACAACAGATTCAGAAAGCTACACTACTTCAAAGCTACTGGACACTTCAGACTCTTTCAGACATGCAGCCAGGGAGTGGTAAAAAAAAGGAACATAAGCTGCAGTTTTACCACTTCCATCCACCCACCCAAACTGTCAAAATACAGCTGGACAGGCATGTCTACATGCTGTGGCTACGGTGCTATGTTTTACACCCGTTGCATTTTTAAATGAGTATTACAAGTAGCAGCGCTTGTCAAACTTTAGTACCCCACTTAGTTCAGTGGGGTACTGCTGTAACTATGTCCAGAATTGACATTTAAATGGGATATCTCTGGAAGGCCTGTGTTGGCACTTTGCCTATGTGCCATGATCAGAAGCTGGGGGGTAAGTTAAGAGCACTTTTTCTCCTTGTGTAGGTTGTATTATGAGGCATTTTTATTTGGCAAAGCAGGGGTTTGTCTATAAAGCATTTAAAGTATCAGTCCACCCAAATGTGATGTTTCTGAATTTTTAGTAGATGCTGAAGAGAAAATGTCTTACATCTCTTAGGTACTTTGTTGGTGAGATATCTGAATATATGAATCAGTATACTGTTTTTATGAAGTGAAGAGCATTACAAAAGTTATTACTAAAATCTTAAGCATTCACCTCATTCACCTCATATCAAATCTGTTTTGCAAACTGTCTAATAGCTGTGGGGATCTATGGCTATTTTTCATTTAGTAATAATAAAATACTTAACTAGTATGTCAAGCTGTGCCAGAAATCAGAAATGTGGAATAGTGTAATTACATTTATGCTTTATTTATGAAATTAAAATATTTATTTTCAGTGGTCTTAAAGGAATTATTTAGGCAAAATGTTTACTTTGCTAAAGTTAATCATAACAGGTGGTTAAGTTTAAATTAACCACTTCTCGCCCACCATATAGCATATCACATGCGCAAAGTAGTTCAGTTATAGTGACTGAACATCATATGACATCCAGCAGGATAAGCCGTGATCACGCTCCCGCTGGCACGCAGCGTGGCAATCGGGGGCGTGGTGTGTCAGTCTGAAGGGAAATCCAAAGCAAGAGGTAAGGGGAATTTTTCAATGGGAACACCTGTCCTAGGGACAACTGTCTAAGAGGGCAGTATTCTTCACTTCGGAAAATCCCCCCCCCCCAAAAAAAAAAAAAACATACACTTTAACTTTTTAAGAACATATGTTGCCTTTTGAGCAAAGGAAGAATGACTCTTCAAATAGGAAAAAAATATTTCAGGGTTACAAATTGAAGTAACCTTGTTGCTTCTCTAAAAAAATATCCTACCAGCTGCCCCCTGCAATAGAAGAAACCAAATACTTACCTGTCTGGTGAGTTATGAGGGAAATTGGCACTGTTTTCAAGAGCTCTGAGCCCCACAGCTATTTGGTAATTCAGTCTCAGAGACTGAAGAAGACGGCATGTCTTGCCTTCGAAACTTGTATAACAGAAGCAAAAGCACTTTTGACAGCTCACTTGGTGGTGTACTGAAGAGTTACAGGGGTGGCTCCAGCGATCCATATACTGGCTCCAGTGAGGGCTCCCAGTGGCTGCTGTGGTCCTCACAGGAGTACATCCACCACGCCTCTGACCCTGGATGCAACATGCTGCTACACCAAGATATAACCTTTACTGGGTTGCACTCATAGGCCCGGATTCACAAAGCACTTACACCGACGTAACTCACCTTTTCCCGGCATAGCGTAAATATGCACCCGGCGTATGTGTGCGCCACAGTCACAAACCAAGATACGCCTAAAAATAGGCCATCCTAACCCGACGTATGTTACTTACGCCGGCGTGGTGTGGGTGCAAATATGATCTGGACGTATGTTGCTTCTCCCATTGATTAGGCATTCAAATATGCAAATGAGGGAAATACGGCGATTCACAAACGTACTTGTGCCCGACGCATGATATACACGGTTTGCGTAAGTTTTTGAAGCGCAACCCATGCAAAGGTATGGACCAGGGAACACAAGCCTACGTATTGTACGTTGGATGTCTGTTAAAAATGGGCCAACGTGGGTCTGACTGGCCGTAGGTTACGTTCACGGCGCACACAGTGATCCGGCGTATCTTAGGCAATTGTTCCGACGTGGTTGTGCACATGCGCACGAGGATACGTTCACGTCTCGACGCATGCGCAGTTCGTTTTAAGTACTTGTCTGGCGCCCGGCCCATCATTTGCATGGGGTCACGCTTCATTAACATGGATCACGCCCACTTCCAGCCCACTTCCACCTACTTCCTCTTACGCCAGCCTGCACCTTCGAAATGTACGCTACGCCGGCGCAGAGTTGGGAGCAATAGCTTGCTGAATTCAGTGCATGCCTCTCCGCGCTGCGCCGGCATAGCGTAAAAAAGAGATACGCTACGGTGGCATAAATGTGTGCCGATGTCTGTGAATCCGGACCATAGTGATTAGTGTCCATACATTAAACAGAATTAGGATTAAAAGTCCACATGTGATGAAATGTATAAATCCCTGGTTAAATATCACCACCATCTGCCTTGAAAGTGTGTTTCTTTATAGCATCGCCACCACCAAAAGCAAAAATGCTTGCTTACCAGCTCCCACTGACCTTGTAGACGAATTGTCTAATTTTATACCAGCTTTTATATGGTCTAATTTTAGACAGGACATTTAGCTGTTGCGCACAGCGCGTAGCCTGCGCTGCACCAACGTTCTTTTGTGGATCCCTGTAACTCCCTCATTAGCATATTTGAATAGCAAATCAATGGTGTGTGTAGCGCAGTTTTGCGCGGACGAATGCGCCTGTCTAACGAAATTACACTGGAAAAAAAAAAGTAGATTTCTTGCGTATCTCGTTTTGGGGATGCGGAGTATCGAAACGCATGCGCAAATTTAGACTTACGCCGCGCATCTTCTGTTACGCCGGCGTAATCGCTCTGTGAATCTGGCCCAATGAGTTTGGCTTTAACCAATTGCCAACCATATGACAAGGTTATACAGCGGCAGAGTGGTTCTACTGAACCATATCAAGTACCTAGTACGCTATCCAGCACTTCTGGGTAGGGGACACACATGCCCACCGCTGGTGCGCTGCTTCTGCTGTGATTAGTCACAACAGAAGATGATCAGTGGGTGCCAGCCAATGGATGTCTGCCAGCACCCGCTGATCATTGAGGAGAGAGGCTAGACGGAGCTCTGCATATGTAAACAATGACCCTGACAGTGGGGGTGTGACAGGTTTTCTTTTCCAGCAAAGCAGGTAACAAAAATCCATCATATCCCTTAGTAAAAGCACCACACATAGTACACAAAAACACCCTTAAACCTTTCCCTGTCCTGTTTGGACATCAGCATTGTCAGTCTGGGGAGGGGGGGGGGACAATTGCGCGGTTGTGAAATGTGGCTCCCAAACAAAATTGGCGTCCTTTTTTTCCCACAAATAGAGCTTTCTTTTGGTGGTATTTGATCACCTCAGCGGTTTTAATTTTTTTGCGCTAACAAAAATAGAGCGACAATTTTGAAAAAAAATGCAATGTTTTTGACTTTTTTCTATAATAAATATCCCTCAAAAGTATATAAAACATTTTTTCCTCAGTTTAGGCCGATATGTATTCTTCTACCTATTTTTGGTATAAAAAAATCGCAATAAGCGTTTATCGGTTGGTTTGCGCAAAATGTATATCGTTTACAAAATAGGGGATAGTTTTATTGCATTTTTATTATTTTATTTTTATTTTTTTACTAATGGCGGCGATCAGCGATTTTTTTCATGACTGCAACATTATGGCAGACACTTCGGACAATTTTGACACATTTTTGGGACAATTGTAATTTTCACAGCAAAAAAATGCATTTAAATTGCATTGTTTATTGTGGAAATGACAGTTGCAGTTTGGGAGTTAACCACAGGGGGCGCTGTAGTGGTTATGTGTTCCCTAACGTGTGTTTACAGCCACCCCTGGTGTGGAGAAAGCCTCTTGAAGGGGGAGGGGGCGAGCAGGAGGGTCAGGACGCTCTCTACTTTGCAGATAGAGAAAGGAGCTGTGTGTGAGTGGGCGTCCCGACCCTCCTGCTTGCCCCCTCCCCCCTTAAGAGACTTTCTCCATACCAGGGAGAAATCCTTGCATTACTGTGTGGAGTTACAGACAGAAGAAAAGGAAGTGAGGATTTCTCAGAAAAAATAAGGACATTTAAAAGCAAAATGGAAGGATGAGGTAAGTGAAGGAGGACTGCACTAAGGTAAAAAAAGCTATTTAGGGAACATTTTTTTACCTTTACAACCCCTTTAAGTACCTGATATTAGAAAAAAAACCTTGAACAAACACTCACAGCAAGTAACATGAAGATGCGCCTCAATTTACAGAAATAAACTCTCATAGGAGTTATAGAACAATGATACAATGCCTATTATATTCAAATATCCCGAAGTCTTTGTGTTATCTTATAAAACAGGCAAGCATTAAGAACTGTGTCTGCATATAAAACAACAATGACTTTTAAATATCTTGGTTCACTGACTTGAAAAAACAATGCAACAAGATCACGGTTGACATTTTGTTTTTAGACTGGCTTTTATTGTACTGCAATATATTCTGGTTTAAACAGAAAATATCTTCATATATGGCAACCTAATTTATAGATGTTCATTACATTTGAATGGCTCTACTGACATATTAGTATTTAAGGTGATATTTATAGGACCAGTAAACCTTCAAGTGTAAGTGTGGTCTTAAACAATGTCATCCAAACCTACCCCTTTACCCTCCACAATGCAAATATAACACCATTTACAGAGTCAAAATGGATGCTCACTCAGAACTCGGTATAACACAAAAGCAGTTTTTTTTTGCTGTCTAAGAATCTATTTATCTTATGTGTTATTACACACCTGTTCCGGCCTTACCAAGAACTGCTCAGGCCTATTCTTTTTAATTGGCAACACACAAAATTGCACTTTTGGCAAAGTGATTCACAACGACATGCAATAGGTTTAATTCACAAAGCTTTAACACCAGTCTAAGTCATTCTATATCAGACCATGTGACTGTCATTTTCAAATTTCATTGGACTCAACAAGTGCATTGGGATGCCATTCAAAATAAAAGGCAATGTATCACAGTGGCGGCTGGTGGTATTTTTTTTGGGGGGGGGGGGGGGGCGGCAAACATTGCAACCCCCACCCCCAGGTCGGTCTGGTTGTCCACTGACCTCAACCATGGGGACAGCTTTCCCAGCTCTCCTCCGCGGGCATCATGTTAATGGGCATCTCCTTCCCCTGATTGGTGTCTTCCGTCTCCTCCTCGGTGGCCAAACATAACGCTTCTCCTTTCCGCCAATCAGGAAATGCTTCTTACACCCACACTTCCTGATTGTCGGGGAGGAGATTCAGTGTTAGAATAAAAAATATTCATTATTCTAACACAACTACATGGGCTCGGAGTGCAGATGCTAAGGGTCCGGGGCCCACCCTATTTTGAAGCCTTTTAGGGTCTCTGGCTCTCAGGTGCTTCAAAAGAAAACCCTGAAACTGTAATTCATGCGTCCAGCAGCCTGAAAGGGGCAGGACACATGAATAGGGGGGTGTTGGTTGCAACGTTAGGGCCCTTTCACACTGGTGCGTTTTTCCCGCGCTATTAAAACGCCTCCCATGCCCCCCTCCATTGAAATGAATTAGATCCCTTTCACACTTGTACTACTTCAAAGTCGCGTGATTTTACCGCGATTTCGCGGCCGCGATTTTACCGCGATTTTGCCGCGATTTGCAGCCGCGATTTCAATGAATGCCTGTGTAAGTGGCATCAAAATCGGACCAAAGTAGTGCAAGGACTACTTTGAAGTCGCCACTACTTAAAGTCGTGCCAGTATGAATGGTGTTCATTGAAAATAATGGAGAATGACGTGGCATACGATTTTGCAGTCCAAAATCGTGGGACAAGTCGTGTAATTGTGAAAGGGCTCTTAAAAACGCTGTAAAAACGCGGTAAAAACGCGGTAAAATTGCGGCAAAATTGCGGCAAAATTGCGGCAAAATCTCTGTTTTTTCCGCGGTTAAAATTGCGGCAAAACACCGCGATTTTACCGCGTTTTTACGGCGTTTTCACCGCGTTTTTACCGCGTTTTTAATTCATTTCAATGGAGAGGGGCACGGGGAGCATTTTATGAGCGTTTTAATAGCGCTATTTTTACCGCGAAAACGCGGCAAAAACGCGGCAAAAACGCACCAGTGTGAATGGGCCCTTACTGCAACATATATGTGTGAATGCAGAGTGAATAGCAAAACACTTAAGTCCCCTTTCACACTCAGGCCCCTTTCACATTAAGCCCTGGTTCACACTGGGCTGCGGGAGTGAAATCGCGCGATTTCAGCTGAACTCGCGGAATTTCACTCCCTCTGGCAGTTCCAATTTCGGCGCGATTTAGGAGACATTTGTGCAGGGTTCTGCACAGATGCCAATGTAAATCGTGTCCTGAAATCGCAAAAAGTAGTACAGGAACTACTTTTTGAAATCGGTGCAGCGCCGCAGATGCGGAGTCGCACCGATTAGGACGGTGTCATTGCCAGCAATTGCCGCCGATTTGAGATGCGATTTCACATGTGAAATCGCTTCTCAAATCGAACTAAATCGTACCCAGTGTGAACCTGGGCTTATACGACTTGTCTCACGATTTTGTACTGCAAAATCGTATGACAAGTCATTCTCCATGATTTTCAATGAACACCATTCATACTGGCACGACTTTAAGTAGTGCCGACTTCAAAGTAGTCCCTGCACTACTTTGGCCCGATTTTAATGCCACTTACACAGGCATTCATTGAAATCGCGGCCGCGAATCGCGGCAAAATCGCGGTACAATCGCGGCCACGAATCGCGGCATTTTACCGCGATTTCACGGCCACGATTTTACCGCGATTTTGCGGCCGCAATTTCAATATAAGCCTGTGTAAGTGGCATCAAAATCACACCAAAGTAGTGCAAGGACTACTTTGAAGTCGGCACTACTTAAAGTCGTGCCAGTATGAATGGTGTTCATTGAAAATCATTGAGAATGACTTGTCATACGATTTTGCAGTCCAAAATCGTGGGACAAGTCGTGTAAGTGTGAAAGGGCTCTTAAGGAAAAAACAATTGCCTAAAATTAATGTCTGCAAGGTAAACAGACATGCCCGGATTCACAAAGCACTTACACCGACGTATGTCGAGATACGCTGCGTAAGTGTAAATATTCGTCGTCGTATCTGTGCACCGTGCCCACAGAACTAAGATACACCTAAAAACTGGCTTTAGTCCACCGACGTAACTTGCCTATGCCGGCGTATTGTGGGCGCATAGATACGCTGGACGCTCCCATTGATTTCCTATTTAAATATGGAAATGAGGGAGATACGTCGATTCACAAACGTACTTGCGCCCGGCGCATAATATATGCGGTTTGCGTAAGTCGTATGTCCGGTGTAAAGTTATTCCACATATTGGAGGCGC
Organism: Rana kukunoris; assembly: GCA_029574335.1. Taxonomy (NCBI): domain Eukaryota; kingdom Metazoa; phylum Chordata; class Amphibia; order Anura; family Ranidae; genus Rana; species Rana kukunoris. Next base: position 146,886,870 of record CM056053.1, read on the forward strand.
AACTCATGCAAAGGTATGGACCAGGGAACGAATGCCGTCGTATTTCACGTAGTTTACGTAGTACGTGAATAGGGCTGGGCGTAGGTTACGCTCACACCGTAGGCAGTGATTCAACGTATCTTAGGCAGTTGTTTCAATGTGATTGTGAGCATGCGCACTGGGATGCGTCCAAGGTACGACGCATGGGCAGTTCATTTTAAGTACTTGTGTGATGCTCGGCCCATCATTTGCATGGGGTCATGCTTCATTTAAATGTATCACGCCCACTTCCAGCCCACTTCCACCTACTTTGACTTAGGCTGGCTTACGCCTACGAATTTACGTTACGCCGGCTCAACGTTGGGAGCATTTGCTTTGTGAATTCCATGCTTCCCTCTCCGCGGTGCGCCGATGTAGCATAAAAGACATACGCTACGGCGGCATATATATGCGCCGATGTATGTGAATCTGGGCCACAGAATAGTGTAATGATTCTGTTAAAAAACAAGTAAATACCTATTAAATTCCTTCATCTATATCACATCCGGCGGTCTAGTTTCTGTTCTCTCATTCACTTCCTGGTTTGCGGCGCTCGTTCATGTAAAAACTACATTTCCCAGTATGCATTGCGGCACACCCAATAATTCACACCTCCTTGAAGTCTCTAACATGTAGAGAGCGTCCTGCCGCACAGATGTAATTCCCAGGAGTGGGCGAGCACGTCACTGACCACTGCAGTAAAGCCTCCCTTCATGGTGGTGAGTAACAATCAGACAAGCAGGAAGTGAACAAAACAGAGAAAAAATAGAGCAACTTCTGAGCAAAAACAAACAATGAAGAAGTGAAAAGAGGAATGTCTGCAGGTAAAGGATGCTTATTGTGAAAAAAAAAAAAAAACTTTAACGTCATGTGACCAGCTTATTCTGCAATCACATTGTTTTCTCTGTAGCTTTAAGCAGCATTAGGTTCTTGTATAATGCAAGTTGCAGTGTGGAGTAATACTGCAGAGTCCATCAGACAGTGGATAGCAGTATCTGCTATAATCAGAGGCCACTGACTTACTTCTGCAAGGAAAAAAGTAGCATTCAAGGTAAGGAGGAAAATGGCAGCAGTATATCAGTCGGCTGTCTGTGATCTATGTTATACCACACCGTGTCCAAACTACATGTATCATCCTAAGTGCAAGCATGAGGAAGGGCCTGATGAAGGGTCATCACCGTTGGTGTCCTGGGTTTTGAAGAGGAGCTCTAATATTTAAAGAATTAAGTGTTTTTGGGCATGTACACAGGAACTGTACACTGGTGTGAGTAACAACTCTTCTCAGATAGCTATGTCAACCCTGTAGTCTTTGACAACCTGACCATTTAGGCATTAACAGCTAAGGCCCCTTTCAGACTGGGGCGGGAGCCGCGGTGGCGGTATAGTGCCGCTAAAAATAGCGGCGCTATACCGTCGGGTTTGCCGCGGGAATCGGCCGCTAGCAGTGCAGTATTAACCCCCGCTAGCGGCCACTAAAGGGTTAATACCGCCCGCAATGCACCTCTATAGAGGCGCATTGCGTATGGTTTTGCAGCGGCTTCCCATTGTTTTCAATGGGAAGAAGCGGTATACACGTCGCTCCTCTCACCGCTCCAAAGATGCTGCTGACAGGAGATTTTTTTCTCTCCCGCCAGCGCATCGCCTCAGTGTCAAAGCCCTCGGGCTTTCACATTGAGTATGCAGTGAAGGAGTTTTTCGGGCGGTATAGCAGGACTATTTTTAGCGCTGTACCGCCTGAAAAACTCCTCAGTGTGAAAGGGGTCTAAGACCAAAAGAAGTGTTTGTGAAGCAGGATGTTTCGGTACATAAAGATCAGTAAAATCAAATGTAAAAGGAAATCCAAGTTCACACTACAATGCTTTTATTTTGGCTTGAGTTCACTTGTATTTCAGATAAGCAATGATCTTTTTTTGCTTCTACCAAACAATAATACTGTATTTGGCAGATGCAAGAGAAAAGCTAAAGATGTTAAAAAAAAAAGATCTAGCGACAGATCTAGAGATAGATATGTAAAATAAAACAATTAAAGGGGTTGTAAAGGTAAAACATGTTTTCCCTAAATAGCTTCCTTTACCTTAGTGCAGTCCTCCTTCACTTACCTCATCCTTCCATTTTGCTTTTAAATGTCCTTATTTCTTCTGAGAAATATATATTTCTAACTGGTTATATGCAGGATTCACAAGTTTACAGTGATCTTCCATTATGCCCCCAATATGAATCCAATCCATTTTTCCCCCATCTACTCCAGATTGTGGATTCCCATAGGCAAGACACTATATTCATAGGTAGGGATTCTTATAAGGTTCTGTGCCCTTACTTTGACAAGTCGTATTACTCCACACCCTCTGCTCCCTCTAAATTGACTCATAACACTTTTTCAACACTGCTCCATAGTATATAAATGGAGAGAGTGCAATCCTACCAATTGCCAATACACCTTTTACTCTCATCCCCATAAACCTTTTCCTAGGATAGACCATATTTTGGTCTGTATAGGCTCGGCTCAGCCCCAGTACTACTAACTGACCACTCTGCAGTTATCATGTCCCTGTCCTCACTGTTGTCTAAAGCTCAAGAACCCACTTGGGGTATCAATGAATCCCTTTTAGCTCACCCTTCCTACCGCATAGAAATCCAAAAAGCCATTAAGGAATATTGCACATTTAACATATAAGAAGGCCAGTATGGTGGCCTGAGTTTATGGGAGGAGCCCGGAGGGTATTTAGGCAGCCCACTCACACATGCTCTTTGTCAGTTCAGTGTGCAGTACTACACGTCACTGGGCCGACTCTTCCCAGCTCACCTCATGTCCGTGAGTCTGCGCATTCAATCACATTCGACACCCTACCGCCCTTCTCTTTTTCAGGGCACTTCTCAGCATATCCTTCTTCAATTAACTACTCATTTCTTACTTTGGGTATGCCCCCTTTTCTTGGCATACTGACCAGACCACCAAGGCACACTTCAGGTCTATTTATGTTGTAAGTCTTGTCGCGTGTTTATGTGATCCACATCACTCTCAGTCAGAGGGCCACGACCATAAACTCCAGATATTTTCCTAGTCATTCTTAAATTGTTATATGTGGCTTGTGTATCTAGATGACTTTCCAATGTAAAAAAGAAGAGACAAGGGGCGTGGCTATAGCATGAGCAAGTGAAGACGTACTTCCTCTGAGCTCCGTCTGACCCGCTCTTTACACCGCTCGTATGGCAGTTTTCCTGGGGGGACTCAGACACTTAAACATGCCTCCGAAGCACAGGACATCCCCGCCACCACAGCGGACCCCCCCCCCACCCCGGGGCCTGTCCAAATCACTTAATGACTTATTTGCTGAGACTCGCAAGGAAATGTCAAGTTCCTCCAAAATGGCGCCCGGAGAGCACACTGCTACGCAGAATTAACTCCCTGCTGGATCAAATGGGTGACTTTAAGAATAGGAGCCGGAGGGTTAATATCCGCATTAGAGGCTTACCTGAAGCCACAGGACCGAAGGATATTGTACCTACTTTGCAAAGGATTTTCAAGAAAATATTGGGCCGCCAAGCCCCTTGATCACATTGAAATAGACCGGGCCCATAGAGCATTGCGGCCCCCATCTGGTGACCCTGACAAGCCCAGAGACATTATCTGTAAATTACACAAATATTCACTGAAGGAACGCATAATGTTTCAAGTCAGGGGAGTACGCCACGTTGATTTTGATGGTGCCAAGTTAACCTTCTTTGCCGACTTTTCCAGATGCATGCTTATGCAACGTCGTGCCCTTAATCCGCTTTTGGAAGTTTTGCAAGATGCCCAACTGCCTTACAGATGGGGCTTCCCATTCAGTCTTTCAACTACTAAAGATGGCCAACAGTTCACAGTTCCTGGATTCCCTTGATCTACATACTGTAGACATTTCAGACTGGAGAACCTCGCCGGAGTTACCTCTCCCACCCCGCCCACTCCCACCCTCTCCCACCTTGGAGTCAGGCCCATTGCAGAAGACGCAACGGACCCAAGAGAAGGCCCTCTGGTCAAGCACCAGCCCCTCCATCTTATTGACCCCATATGTCACGGTAAAGAAGATCTGTCATGCCATATTCCTATTACAAGGGATGTTTACATTTCTTGTAATAGGAATAAAAATGATCAAAAAATTATTTTTGGGGAAAAAAGTGTCAAACTAAAATAAATAAAGTAAAATGAACAATACATATTTTTCTTAAAGTGCCCCTGTCCCCATGTGCTCGCATGCAGAAGCGAACGCATACATAAGTCCCGCCCCCATTTGTAAATGGTGTTCAAACCACACATGTGAGGTATCTTTGCAAACTTTAGAGTGATAGCAATAATTCTGGCACTAGACCTCCTCTGTAACTGAAAACATCGCCTATGGGGATTTTTAAGTAGCAAAGTTTGGCGCCATTACACGAGCGTGTGCAATTTTGAAGGGTGACATGTTAGGTATCTATCTACTCAGCGTAACTTCATCTTTCACATTATGCAAAAACATTGGGCTAACTTTACCTCTTTTTTTTTTTTTAACGCACAAAACTTTTTTTCCCCCCAAAAAACGTGTTTGAAAAATTGCTGCGCAAATACTGTGCGAGATAAACAACCGCCATTGTATTCTCTGGGGTCTTTGCTTAAAAAAAATATATAATGTTTTGGGGTTCTATGTCATTTTCTAGCAAATAAATTATGATTTTTACATGTACTGTAGAAGAGAAATGTCAGAATTGGTCTGGGTGCTTCAGAACGCCTGATGGTGCTCCCTGCATGTTGGGCCTCTGTATGTAGCCAGGCATGTGGTATCGCCATACTCTGGAGTAATAGCAGAATGTGTTTTGGGGTGTAATTTGTGGTATGCATATGCTGTGTGTGAGAAATAACCGGCTAATATGACAATTTAATGAAAAAAAAAAAAAAGAACTGTGGGAAAAAATGACAACTTCAAAAAACTCACAATGCCTCTTTCTAAATACCTTGGAATGTCTTCTTTCCAAAAATTGGACTTTTGGGGGTATTTGTACTTTTCTGGCATGTTAGTGTCTCAAGAAATGAGATAGGTCGTCAGTAGATCAGGTGTGATCAATTTTCAGATATTGGCACCATAGCTTGTGTACTTTATAACTTTCACAAAGCCCGAATAATATGCACCAATTTGTACCTTTTTTTACCAAAGATATGTAGCAGTATAAATTTTGGCCAAAATGTATACCGAAAATTACTAATTTGCTAAGTTTTATAACAGAAACAAAGACAATTTCATTTTTTTTACAGTATTTTTATACTTTTTCTTTTACAGCGCAAAAAATAAAAAACCCAACAGTGATAAGATAGAAAAATAAAGCTCTATTTGTGTGAAAAAAAGGATACAAATTTCATATGAGTACAATGTTGTATGTCTGAGTAATTGTCATTCAAAATGTGAGTGCCCCGAAATCTAGAAATTGGTCTGGTTAGGAAGGGGGTTTAAGTGCCCAGTGGTCAAGCTGTTAACAATGATTTCTTTTGACCTTCTATGATTGCCCCCACTAAGGGCTGATGTCTTTTGTTTATGCCTAAATCCTTAGGGACTACCCATTGGTTCAAAAAACGTTCTTATATTCTATTGTTTCTCATGTCTATCGTTTTGCAATATTGTAATTGTATTATCGTTTCTGACGTCTGTTGTTTTGCAATATTGTAGTTCTATCATCTGATATCATCTTACAATGTTCTTGTGTACTCCAAGAAACCAATAGAAATATTGAACAAGAAAAAAAAAAAGTTTTTCAAAGCATTTATTACAATTTGGTTATACTTATTCTGTTTATGTATCTAAGCAACTAAAAGTTAAACTTGACTTGTTAGTTGGCCATAAGTAACATGGCAACGAACTCTGGCAACTCTAAAGAAAGAAAGTATGAATATTTAAATGTTTTCGTTTCATTTACCTCTACTGCGTTAGATTTGCATTTACTTTAATAAAGAAGACATGGGTTGCATCAAAAATATCAGTTATTTCTAATTGAATCCTCTTATGGGGAACATGAACCATCTGTTATATTAAGTAGACAGCAAGTTTTGCTTATGAATTGTCTAAGCTTGAAAAAGTATTTACTTATAGTAGAATAGTTTATTTCCTACCAGAGTTGCAGTCACAGCACTTAACCACTTAGCTCCCTGTGTTGCTTAGAAAAACTATAGTAGTTTATATAACAGCACAGTGGCGCTAAAACTAAACACTACTGTGTATCTATACTGTTTACATTGTGTCATGACAAATGAGCCACTGCTTATATTTAGATATTTGTATTTTTGTTACAGTTATTTTCCAGATGCCCTAAAGAATAATTATGTGTAAATTTACGCAATTAAGAATTGTATTCCTAAAGCAAAACTGTAGCCTTAATATTTATACATAAATGTATTATCAATTGTTAGGAAAAGCATTTCCAGGTTGCAAAGGTTTATTACCAACCACTGGATCTGTAAGACCATGCAATCCCCTGTATGTTCTTGCTTTAAAGTGGAATTAAAACCCACTACCATCATTTACACATCATATAGTGATATACATGCCTCCTGCATGTATCGTTTTTTTTTTTTTTTTACTCACCCCCTCAGCTGTAAGGAGCCCCACAATATCGCCAAATTGGTGGGTGTTTCTGATTCCAAGCACTCGGTGGGCGGAGTCGTGACGTCAGAGGACTCCTCCGCCCACCGCTACACTCCCTTGGCCAGCCAGCATTGCGAGCACGAGCCTCGTGCCAGGGGAGACTGAAGTGCATGTGCAGGAGTGACACAGCGCATTCTGTGAAGAAGCAGAGCACGCTCATGTTACTCCTGTGCATGTGCAGAAGAAACAGAAGGATAATAATTGAGTCAGAGAGGCAGAGAGCCATTGTAAATTATTGAAGAGAGAAGATAGAAAATGGTGAGGTGCTATTTCACTCCCCTCGGAAAACTAAGAATCATATTTTTTTAAATCCTCATTGTCTGCAATGGCTGGAGGGGAGGGTAGGGGAGGGGGGATGTGAATTGTGAACTTTGTTCACATGATGTGCCTGTCACAGGCTAGTGCATGAGATATGTAAATCCCCAGTCACTCACTGCAAGGGGGAAGAACCACAAAGTTTTCTCTGCTTGTAAGTTTTAGCTCACTGAAAAAAGATAAGAGGATTGCTCAGAGCTGGATTAACTCTTTGTGGCAAGACTGGGCACAGGTGATTGAAAATATTATACTCTACATTGTGACAGCAAAAAATGAATAAAACATTCAGATTTAAATCCACTTTAATCTGTTCTTGCTGCATAGCTAAAACTAGTTCATGGATGGATCGAAATTTAGTTGGATCAGCAGAAACCAGCCAAATTTTGATCCATCCTTCTGGTTGTACAGAAGTCGATGTCACACATGGGCATGACAAAAAAGTCAGACCCATAAATACATGATTTGAGAAGCTTCATGTGAGGAACTTGTGTATCCTACATAGAGTCTTGACCTCAACGTTAATGAACCCCTTGGGGATGATAAGAGGCATGAGAGGATAAGGTAAAAAGCCAGCAGCTTGTTCTCCCGATAAAAGTACCTTGTTGATAAAGGGTACAGTGTGCAAGTTACAGCAGCTTACGCGTTTTGGTAAAAAACCTTATTCATAGCCAACTTGTGTTTATTGGCACTCAGCTCACATCTTCCAGAACACCTGCTCTGTATTTGCATTGAACATTGAAGGCTGGAAGGCTGCCAAGTCACTGCTTTGATGGGTATCAAAGCAAACTGAGCTAGTCAGACAATAATTTTAATATTTAGCTGTTACACTTTGAGGTTTTACTCAATTTACAGTTATGGTCATCATTGGATCTCTTATAGGTTATATAGAATAGTTTTAGGGCCAATACATGATGATGTAATTAAGCTTGCTACTAGCCTCAGAAAATGTAGTTACATAATCAACATACTGCATTTGTTTGTATATGTGTTTTTGTGTTTGTATGTCGGTGGATGGGCATTGATAGCTCATCTACTGCTTGTTAATAAAATGCAAATTAATGTCTATAACCTGGCTGAACCACTTAGGCCCCTTTCACATGAGAGGACGAACGGTCCGCTAATTACAAGTCCGTTTACGGATTTGTAATGTGTCCCTATGGGCGCGGATCCATTAGCGGATGATGCATCCGCTAACGTCCGCCTACTGTCCGCGTCCTCCTGGATCCGTTTTGCGGACGGAAGAAAACCCTATTTTTCTTCCGTGTGGTAGATCGGATCGGATGCAAACGGACAGACGGTCCGTTTCCATCCGATTCCCCATAGGGATAGCGGAGGAGAGACAGGGCGGTCCCTGCACAGTGTGCGGGGTCCGCCCTGTCCGCCGACAGCTGAGCGGGACCCCCCGCTGAGCCGACGGACACACACGGAGCGGACCGAAAAACGGACCGCTCCGTGTGAAAGAGGCCTTACTAGTAATATATATATATATATATATATACATATATATATATATATATATATATATATATATATATATATATATACAGATATACAGAACAGACCAAAAGTTTGGACACACCTTCTCATTCCAAGAGTTTTCTTTATTTTTATGACTATGAAAATTGTAGAGTCACACTGAAGGCATCAAAACTATGAATTAACACATGTGGAATTATATACATAACAAGAAAGTGTGAAACAACTGAAAATATATGTCATATTCTAGGTTCTTCAAAGTAGCCACCTTTTGCAGCAGACACATCTCTAGAACAACTGTTAAGAGGAGACTGTATGAATCAGGCCTTCATGGTAGAAAATCTGCTAGGAAACCACTGCTAAAGAAAGACAACAAGCAGAAGAGACTTGTTTGGGCTAAAGAACACAAGAAAAGGACATTAGACCAGTGGAAATCTGTGCTTTGGTCTGATAAGTCCAAGTTTGAGATCTTTGGTTCCAACCACTGTGTCTTTGTGCGACACAGAAAAGGTGAATGGATGGACATGCCTGGTTCCCACCGTGAAGCGTGGAGGAGGAGGTGTGATGGTGTGGGGGTGCTTTGCTGGTGACACTGTTGGGGATTTATTCAAAATTGAAGGCATACTGAACCAGCATGGCTACCACAGCATCTTGCAGCGGCATGCTATTCCATCCGGTTTGCGTTTAGTTGAACCATCATTTATTTTTCATCAGGACAATGACCCCAAACACACCTCCAGGCTGTGTAAGGGCTATTTGACCAAGAAGGAGAGTGATGAGGTGCTGCGCCAGATGACCTTGCCTCCACAGTCACCGGACCTGAACCCAATCGAGATGGTTTGGGGTTAGCTGAACCGCAGAGTGAAGGCAAAAGGGCCAACAAGTGCTAAGCATCTCTGGGAACTCCTTCAAGACTGTTGGAAGACCATTTCAGGTGACTATCTCTTGAAGCTCATCAAGAGAATGCCAAGAGTGTGCAAAGCAGTAATCAAAGCAAAAGGTGGCTACTTTGAAGAACCTAGAATATGACATATTTTCAGTTGTTTCACACTTTATAGTTATGTATATAATTCCACATGTGTTTATTCATAGTCTTGATGCCTTCAGTGTGAATCTACAATTTTCATAGTCATGAAAATAAAGAAAACTCTTGGAATGAGAAGGTGTGTCCAAACTTTTGGTCTGTATATATATATATTCTGGTAATTCTTGTCATACCCCTTAAGTATACCCATAACTATTAAATTTTTTAGCAAGATAATGCTGAACATTTTGATAAAAGACAAAAACTTGACACTAATAATCCAAAGGACTGTCCCACTAGGTCATCTGATTTGTCCCCAGTTAAACATAAGTTATACCTAGCTAAGCCAATTGATGGAGGTTTGTGATAATATAGCTCAAGAAGCCATCAAACATTACAAACAGATTAAGGCAACACCAGCGACTATTGTGTATGATTTATTGTAGACATTGTGGCCTTGGGTGCAAACAACAGAATGAACTTTAGATCGTTATGGCTGTACCTCGAAACATAACATTTATTACAGTGTTAAAAAAAGTTATTTGAACAAAGGGAGTGGAAAACTGTTCTAAGGAATAACAATTCTTTGTGTGACAGTTTTAAAGATGCCATCTCTTTCATATAGCTAGTTCTCTGGATATATTGCGAGCAGCTGATGAAAAAGAAGGTTGCCATGTGGTCAAATAACATCAGTCATCTATTATTCTCAACATAATACTGTACAGCTGCAAGGAAACTTCGATCATGCACATGACAGCAGCTCAACTTCGAAGTCACAAACATCAAACCTCTTTATCACTGCACTTCCAAACCATCTTGCACAGGAATGACCTTCAGGTCATTTAATTCCAAGTCAGATGCCATACAGTAATGTATGATGTATAGGTTTTTCCTACAGGAAAAATTAAATTGATATCCAAAGTCTCTGAAATATCATTCATGTGCCAATCTCTGGCAACAGAAATGTATGCTGCATCTACAGTGAATTTATTTTTCTCTTTCTTTCTTTCATTTGTTTTTGTACTTAAAGCGGAGGTCCCACGAAAAATAAAATATTAAAAGCCAGCAGCTACATATACTGCAGCTGCTGACTTTTAATAAATGGACACTTACCTGTCCAGCACGCCCGCGATGTCGGCAGCAGAAGACGAGCATTTGCTTGTCTCTCTGCTGCCCCATCGCCATCCTTGGTGAGGGAATCAGGCAGCGAAGCCTTGCGGCTTCATGTCCTGGTTCCCTACTGCGCATGCACGAGTAGTTTGGCGCATTCCCAGTGGTCCCCGCTGTTTCCTGGGACCAGTGTGTTTCCCAGAAGGCAGCGGGGGGGGGGGAGTGGAGTGACTCCCATGGGAGTCTCTCCCCGGAAGCGGGTGCAAATACCTGTATTATGCAGGCATCTGCACCCCCTCCCCCCTGAAAGGTGCCAAATGTGACACCGGAGGGGGGGAGGGTTCTGAAAAGAGCTTTCTAAACTGTCCCTCTCTAAGCTGTAAAAAATCGTTTTACACTAACATTTACACAGTAAAGGATGGCTTCATAAAACAGAGGGGCCTCCAGCCCAGTAATTTTCTTTTTACTTTACAACCATTTTAAAGTGGAACTGAAGTTCAAGATACTTATCTTAGTTCCAACGGTCTGATGCCCATGAGTTTCCTTGATGGAATCTTCTCCTCGTAATTCCAGGTGCCAATATTTGACGATCTAGATTGGTCAGTGCAGGATCACATAACTCCCATGCATGTGCAGGAGTTCAGTCATCCCGGCACACAATGCTGGAATGTATACTGAGCTTCGCATGCACAAGACTACCCAATCCCTGCCAACTAGTGATCAGTTGAACATACCTGGGTTTGGTTCAAGCACAGTTCAGTGAAAATCAGATATGTTTGGATACAAAAGCTTAAAATCAATTAAATCAATAGGATTTACATCTGTACAATCATTAATAGCATGTAGCAATAGTATCATCATGTTCTAAACAAATTAATTATTGGCCAGGAGCTCTGATTTTATTAATAATTAAATTGAAACATCAAAAAATTCCAAATGTATTTAAATAACATGCCTGGGGTGCCCTAAACTTGCTGGGGAAGTAATACATTTGTATGATGAATACAACCTACAACAACACTAAAAATTACAGAGAAAAAAAATGCTGTTTGGATGCTGATAAATGACATTCTCTGCCAGCCTGTTTCTGACATGAACTGCCTCTAAAATCCATACCAAACCCTTAATCTGACCATGCAGTCTGGCTGGTCAGGAAAGAGGGGGAAATGAGCGTTCAGACCCCCATCCAGAACCGTGGCAGACCATATGCCTTTAATATGGTGGAGCGAGTGACCTTGCCCCCATGTTGATGATGACAAGGGCCTCTTCCCACTACCCTGGCAATGTGGCAATGTGGTTGTAGGAGTCTGCAGGCAAGGGGCTTTATTGAAATGTAAAATACGTTTTTAAAATAAGGTGGTAGCCAGATAAAACCAACACATTCATTTTTTGACAAGTTCATTATAACAAATAATGTTCCACAATGTAAATCCATTATCAATCACAAAAGCAGACAACCTGAATGTGAGGACAGCCACTTGTTGAATGACAACTCCTTAAACTGTCATCTGCAATACAAGGGAAGGGGCGAGGATAGCAGTGACATCATTGTTTAAATATGTGATTTCCAGCCATATAAGCAAATTGGGCTATGTGACATCAGTAGTTGCTGAGCACACAACAAGCGCCTGCACCCATTGTGTCTTTAGCAACCATAAAAATGTCAGTCTTTTTTCATCTACTGTATATATTAACAATGAAAAATCCTATTGTTGATTAAATACTACCTAAAATAATGTCTATTTATGTGAAAAAAATATATAATATATATACATTTGCGTACAGTGTTGCATGACTGTGCAATTGCCAGTTATAGTAGTGCAGTGCTGAATAGCAAAAAATGCTGTGGTCATGAAGGGAGTAAAACCTTTTGGAGGTCAGGTGGTTAAAGGGACCTGAAAAGCAAACACTAGCATATAGCTATGCTGCTAAATTTGGTTTGATTTACTAAAAGATTTAGGATTCTTCACTCAAAAAATCATGTTAGTATTTATCTTACTTTTGCAATTGTGTGAAAAGTATATGCAAAGAAATTGAGTATTCAAAGACAATAAACAGGAATGGCTTTTCACATGATAAGTAAATATTAACACATATTTGTTTGTAAACATGTTCATCTATAGTATTTTAGACATGATTATACATCAGACAGGAGGCGAGTATCTTATGCATTAATCCTTCTTTATTAATGCTCACAGCAGATAGTGTAAAACCATGTAAACGTAAGTAATAGTAAAGAAAAAACAGTAGGAACTACGTATCCCAGCAGCCCTGGGTCCTAGCCACTCCTACTCTAGTCTCTATAAATGTCATGTTCTGTCTTGAATCTTCCTCTTTCTTTCTGCTCACGGCAGAGCACTAGAAGATAAGTACTGACAAGAATCTCATATTGATTGTGTTACTGACTTAGTGATTCTGATTTTATTGATTTTTGCTTCCTTATATGTATATGTGTGCTTTGCTGTCTGAGGTGTGGGAACTGTCAGATGACACTGCGGTATCCCCGGGGTTGCCATCCCTGCGCTGTCTTGGGGTAACCACTGTTTTTTTCCTGACGCTGGCTCTTAGTCCCCCTGAATTTGCCTGACACTATTGGTGCCTCTGTGCCAACTTCTGACCCCCACCTTAGAACGCTGCGATCGACGGCGACCCACTCTGCGCTCTGCTTTGTCCTCTCTCCCTGTCTCTCTGTTCTGAGACGCCATCTTGGCCTTCCTCCTCTCCTCAGGACAGCGTTCGCGCGTACAGGGAGGCGGACTCTTCGCCTCCCTGCAACCTATCATCAGTACCGCTCCCCCCGTCCAATCGCGGCACGCGTAGGACCGGGGGGGGCGGTCTCCTAGTGCGGCGTCTTCCAATAGGCGCTCCGGGGCTGTAGTCTCGCGAGACTTCGCCCCTGGAGTGCAAATTCTTCAGGTCCACCTCCCATCGCATGCCAGTCGGCGCTGGTGGACGGAGGTTGAGCCTGAGCACACCATTTGTTCACATAGTGAGTTAGATAGATAGCATTTCTGGGAATTTATTCCCTATAGCCCTATACAGCTGCAACTAGCCTACCCCTGTGCTGCCACCACCCACTACTACCTTCCCTTCTGTGCTGCTGTTTTTTGCTATATCCCAACAGCATGGCAGAAGAGGGCTCTCCCCACATCCCAGATCAGGAGATGGCGCTGGATCCAGCACAACTCCTGAACACTTCACAACTCCAGGATCTCATCAATAGATCCATTCAAGCGGCATTAGCTGCAGCTGCCACCTCTTCTGGAGTTAACCAAACCCTGAACCTACCCGTACTCATGCCACATGACAACCAACCGACCGTAAAAAAGGGTAAATCCTCCCAAAAGAGGAAGCACACGGTGACGGTTTATGACTCCCCGGCAGGGGAAGTAAAGAATATGCTCAGAGCAGATCCCCACACGGACTGCCACCCCACGCATCCTTCAGACCCCCTTCAACCCCTGGACCTCAGGGAGTCACATAAGAGGCATGGACCCGCCAAACGGGCCAATCCAGACTCGTATGTCCTCGAGTCAGACGACGATTCATCCGATGAGTCGGATGGGTCCGAGGTCTCGGGGGCTGACTACTATGGAGAAGAGGATGCGGGGGCACCGGCACTCCTACAGGATGCCAACCCTGACAACCAGGGCAAAGATGTTGTGGATGCCATGGGTGAACCACTGTTCAACCCAGACGCCATTTCCCACCCTCGCTCTGGGGACTGGTCTCCCCTTCCCCACGTGTCCCAATACATCGAACTTTGGGCACGTAGACCCCTAGAGAGATCTAACCGCAACAAGCTAAGAGCGGAATGCCCTCGCCCCCACATACCCATGAAGGCGGTCATGACACCTGAAGTCGATCCCATTTTAGCGAAATATCTACTAAAGACGGGGAAATTTCCCAAGAAAGGGATCGACCGATCTTTTAAAAATATTCAAGATCGCATTCTGGATCTGTTCGGACCCCTGACCAAAATCCTTAATCTGGCAGAACAAGCTGCGACCACTGGTCAGGCGGTTGACCTAGCCCAATTACGTGGGTGGGCCCAGAGGGCCATATGTCTGACGGGCAGTGCCAATACCGCCTGCTCCGTCGAGCGCAGACGCTCGATCCTCATGCGACTCGATCCGCAACTGGCACACCTGGCGGAATCCGAGCCAGGCCCCGCAGCAGAGGGCATGCTATTCGGTGACTCCCTGGTCAAAGACATAAATAAATTCGTGGGCATGTTTAACAGCCTTGACAAGGCACAAACGTCTCTCAAGAAAACGGGCAACACTAGAGTTTTTTCCCGGGCCGGAAGAAGTAGGGGCCGTTCTGCCGGCCGCTATAACACCGGCAGACCCTTTCAAAGGTCAGCTGCCCAACCTCACTACACTCAGGCTCCCGCCCCGTACACCACCACTGCGCAACCTGCTCCCTTCTTCCCACCACGTGGCAGATCCTGGAGGGGACGTGGCCAGAGAGGATACCCTCGTTCCCGCCCATATACCGGTGAGTACCACACACATTGCCTTGCCCCTTACACCTGTGGGGGGCCGTCTAATGTTTTTTACCCACGCCTGGTCTGCGATTACGGCAGATACATGGATTCTAAATACAGTGGCAGGGTTCCAGATAGATCTCCTATCCCCACCGAATCTGGGAGTAATTCCACCCCTATCCGGTTTGCAGAACAGAATGTGACCCTGATAGACAACGAGCTCAGGGAACTGATATCCAAAAAAGCCGTGATCGAGGTCGACCCCTCCTCCCCGGGGTTCCTCAGCAATCTCTTCTTAGTCAAGAAGAAAGGGGGAGGTTACCACCCGGTTATAAACCTTCGGGACCTGAACCAACATGTCGCCTATCGACATTTCAAGATGGAGGGCATCCATTGCCTCCGAGATCTCCTCGTCCGGGAGACTGGTTGGTAAAGGTGGACCTAAAAGACGCCTATCTCACTGTCCCCGTGCATCGGGCGTCACAACACCTTCTCCGTTTCAGGTGGTGGGGACGCACGTGGCAATTTACATGCCTCCCATTCGGGCTGTCATCCGCCCCGTGGTGCTTCACAAAGATCTTGAAACCAGTTGTGGCATCGCTGAGGTCCAGAGGAGTACGTCTGATTATATATCTAGACGACATCCTCATCATAGCTTACTCCAAGAATCAGGCGTACCACCACATGACTTGGACGATCAACCTTTTACTAGGCCTAGGCTTCCTGATCAATCAGGAAAAGTCAGTTCTCATCCCGGCCCAGGATATGGAGTTCCTGGGTTTCTCCGTGGACACAAACCTAGCTGTCCTTCGCCTGCCCAGCGAAAAATTGGCCCTGATTCGCAAGGAGATCAGGGCGGTACTCCGCAAGGGGTTCTTATCCCTACGCGTACTGGCCCGCATAGTAGGCCTGCTAGCGGCATCCATCCAAGCCATCTTTCCGGCCCCCCTGCATTACAGGGCCCTCCAAGTCGAACTACAATGGTGGCTCCGATACGCCATCGAGTGGAATGGCAAAACGATCTTCAACTCACGCCCGGACGTTGTCATAGAATCGGACGCGAGCCGCCGTGGCTGGGGCGCCCGCCTGGGGGAAACCTCAACAGGAGGGACCTGGTCCAAGGAGGAATCTCTCTTACACATCAACGCTTTGGAACTCAGCGGCACTCTTCACTATTCAGAGCTTCCTAGCGGAACGGTCCAATTGTTGCGTCTTATTACGCATGGACAATATTGCAGCGGTACAATACATCAACCGCTTAGGTGGCACCAGATCCAAGGTTCTGGCAGACATTACCACAGAGATTTGGCACTTCTGCCTGTCTCGAGACATCATCCTTATGGCGGAATACATCCCGGGTACTTCCAACACTGTCGCAGACTGGAATTCCCGATATCTTGCCGACGCCAGCGATTGGTGCTTGGACCGATCAGTCTTCGCCCAACTGAACCTACTTTGGGGTCCCTTGGACATAGACCTTTTCGCCTCACGTCTCAATCACCAACTGCCCCGCTTTTTCAGCTGGAGACCGGATCCAGGGTCCTCAGCAGTGGACGCTTTCCGTCACTCTTGGACAGGGGGGACACACTATGCGTCTCCCCCATTCTCAATGATCTCCAGGACTCTACTGCAGGTCACATACCAGAGGGCGATGATGGTCCTGATCACGCCATGGTGGCCAACACAACCATGGTTCCCTCTTCTCCTGGACTTGGCCATAGACCACCCTAGGCTTCTTCCCCAATTCCCTCACATCCTCTCCCACCCTACCAAAGGCATTCACCCTCTGGTAGAGGAGGGCACACTGACACTCTTGGCATGGTTGATTTCGGGATGCCGGACGCGCATGACGGCCTTTCAAACTCAGCTAAAGATCTCCTCTCCGTGGCCTGGGCCCCCGGGACTCGATCAGCATATCAATCAGCCTGGCAACTCTGGGTACGTTGGTGTGACCAACGGCAGGCTGATCCCGTGCGTGCCCCTGTCACCGTCGTAGCGAATTACCTGGCGGATTCCTTTAACTCCGGCAGGTCCTACAGCTCCATTAATATATACAGGTCTGCCATTTCAGCCCACCACTGTCCGGTAGATTCCCTGCCAATCGGCAAGCACCCCCTAATCTGCAGACTGCTTCGAGGCATCAGGTTCAAACGGCCTCCTCGTCCTAAATACCAATCCACCTGGGATGTTTCCAAGGTCCTTGACATGTTCTCAGGCTGGGAGGACAACGATTCGCTGTCTCTCAAAATGCTGTCGTTTAAACTTACAGTGCTGCTATGCCTGATCTCCATCAAACGTGTCTCAGACGTCAGGGCCTTGGACATCTCTAGACGTCAGTTTTCACCCCACGGGGTAAGATTCACGGTTGTCCGCAGAACCAAAACTGGCCTACATTCGGTGTTTTATCCCTTTTTTCCGGCACACCCACGACTCTGCGTGGTTAGGTGCCTACAGGCTTACGAGGCGAGCACAAACGACCTACGAACCCCAGGTTCTTCTCAACTTTTAATATCCTACGTAAGGCCTCACCACCCGGTCTCCCCGGCCATGCTGGCACGTTGGGTTAGGTCAACCATGGCAATGGCGGGCATAGACGTCACCCTGTTCGGAGCACACTCTGCCAGAGGGGCCATGGCTACCAAGGTGGTTACGACCGGAGGCTCTCTTTCTGACCTTTTACTGGCGGCCGATTGGTCTTCTGAGACCGTTTTCCGCCTTTTCTATTTCAGACCGGAGGAACATGTCACAATGTCTGTTTTATAATCTATGATTTGGGAGTTCATGTTTTGTTTTCAATGATGGTATGAATACTGTATTAAGCTTTGAACTTGCATAAGATATGAGCCTCCTGTCTGATGTATAATTCGAGATTTTCCTAGCTTGTGACGGAAAATATTGATTATATGAAGACAGGAGGCGAGTATCTTCCCTCCCTCCCCAACCCTCTCACGGTAATGCGTGTTTTATTTCAGGCTATTGACATCGTTCCCGTTTGGAATATTGTTCGGGTGATGTTCCCCCGCTTTTGGATGACCAGCTGGTCTGAGTAGCTCAGTTGGCTGACCCCGTTGGGACCTGCGGATGCTACCTCAAGAGTCTTCAGTTAAGAAGTCGTGGGCCGGCTGGCCGAAGAATCGACGGTTGACGGGACGTTGCAAGTATGGACCCGGATCTAGGCACTTCAAGGTTCACACTAAGAAGGAGGAAGATTCAAGACAGAACAGGACATTTATAGAGACTAGAGTAGGAGTGGCTAAGACCCAGGGCTGCTGGGATACGTAGTTCCTACTGTTTTTTCTTTACTATTACTTACGTTTACATGGTTTTACACTATCTGCTGTGAGCATTAATAAAGAAGGATTAATGCATAAGATACTCGCCTCCTGTCTTCATATAATCAATATTTTCCGTCACAAGCTAGGAAAATCTCGAATTATTAGCATTACAAAGTTCTGGCTATTCTATTTCTACTATAGTACACAATTAATAACATGTATCTACTGATTTGATGGGAATCTGACTTTGCCATTCAAAATCCCCTCCTAATAAATAGTTTTATTTGACTAAATTTCTTGTATGCGTGGAACACAACTTTGGCCACCTGTTTGCCTACTAGGCAACATTTAACATTTAATTTGTAATAAAGCATGCTGTATCTCTCGGCACTGAAATCTGTTTCGTATTTTCACTACGGCTGCTCTCTTATGGGTTTTTTTTTTCTCCTTCTTAATAAGGTAATTTTTTTTTGTTAGGAACAGTTAGAAAAAGTGAGCTTTTGCTTGCAGTTAAACTATCACCGTGTCTTTTTCTGTTTTTGACTACTTCTCTTTGAGATTCATGTATCAAAAGTTTTTGAAAGCTGTCCATAGCAGCCAGAATCCATCTGTCATTAAGTGGAGGTTAGAAAAAAAAGGAAATATGTGAGTGGTTCCTCCAGACGATGCACTGTCGGATGTTAGAAGGATAGGGTTTTTTTTTTTCTCCTTCTCCATGTGACTTTGTTTTTGTTATTTGGCTTACTGCACAGATGAAGCATAGATTGTAGGCAATAAAAAAAAAAAAGATCATTAAAGATACTATAGAGTGGCAAACTTTTTACTAAGAATGATGGGCAGTGAGTGATCTGTTCTTCCTTGCTGCGATCTTCTCCCAACTTGCTAAATAAACAGGTGTAGGATAAAAGATTTACTCCCTTTTCCCGTAGAAAAAAAAAATTAATGATGATCAGTCATGCAGAAACTTCCCAACCTGTCACAAAATCTCAGCTTGTGATGAGTGTCTTTTTCTTTCAGGAATAATTGGTTACCGTCCTACAGTTATGCCTTGTACACACAACCGTTTTTCATGACGAGAAAACTGCCACTTTTTATATTGGTCGTGAAAAACGGTCGTGTGTATGCTTCCTAGCAGTTTTCTCGACAAAAAAAAAATGCCCGCAAAAAAATTGAAACCAGCTCACCAAACTTTTACTAACAAGAGGATCAGCAAAAGCCACCCAAAGGGTGGCGCCATTTGAAAGGAACTTCCCCTTTATAGTTCCGTCGTACATCACCGCGCTTTGGTCAGACGTTTTTTTGCATGAACGTGTGTATGCAAGTCAGGCTGGGGAGGAATCACATCAGGAAAAACGTTGTGTTTTTTCCTGCCGAGAAAAATGATCATGTGTATGGCCACGTACACACGACCGGTTTCCTCGGCAGAATTCAGCAAGAAACTCGATGGGAGACGTATTCTGGCGAGGAAACCGGTCGTGTGTACACTTTTCGCCGAGAAACCCGTCGAGGAACTCGTCGAGCCAAAAAGAGAGCATGTTCTCTATTTCCTCAATGAGCAATGGGAAAATTTGGCTCGAAGAGTTTTTTGACTGCCGAACAAGGAAATCGATGGGGAAAACTATGTTTTTCGCCTGACGAGTTTCTCGGTCGCGTGTACGCCGCCTATGAGGCATTAATCCCTGCACAGTGTGATCATTAAAAGTGTTGCTTGAGTCTATCTGTTAACAAGGAATGTGATTTGTAAATAATCAATTACAACCTATTGTTAAGTAAAATTTTCAATGTCCACTGAGACGGCGGATGACGGGTCCCTCTTCTGGTCACTGAGCGTGGAGGGGCTTGTCGAGCGCCGCTGTCTCTTATGAAGAGATTGGACGAAAACGGACAGCATGTCTGTTTTCATCAGATCTCACCCGATCCGATCCACCAAGGATTTTAGCGCATCGGGTCGGATGTCACTGATTACATCTGACACTCCATAGAGAAGAATGGAGCGGCTGTTCAGGTCTGCCGAATAAGCCTGAACGGTCCGGCAGCGTAAAAAGGGGTCTAATATGTAAATAACCAATTAAAGCAGTTTTGAAGCTTAATCCTGGACTCCTGAAAAGTCCCCCAATATGTAGTTATGTCTATAAATTACATAAACAATCTTAAAAATGTTTCTTAAGCCTTTCAAATCACTCACAAAGTCTACTAGCTATCATAATTTGCTGCTGTTCCCAGCTTAAATGGCATTATTACTTTTTTGGGGGAAAAGAATAAAGATATGTAGATGACTTCTTATTAGAGTTCATAATAATTACTATGATTATACCATAAGCATAACAGTCAAAAGTATTTTACTACACTATAGTAGTTACAGGAACGCTGTCCCCCATACAATTAGAAACACCTCCCAGGGAACACAGTTAACCCCTTCCCTGTGTCATTTATACAGTAATCAGTGCATTTTTATAGCACTGATTACTGTATTGTAGGGATGAGCCGAACACCCCCGCGTTCGGTTCGCACCAGAACCGTCGAACAGTCCGATCGTTCGCACGAACATTTAGAACCCCATTGAAGTCTATGGGACTCGAACGTTCGAATTCAAAAACGATCATTTTAAAGACCAATTTTCAAGTTATTGTTGGAAAACATCTTTCAGAACCCAGGTCTTGCCCCAGGGAACATGTATCAATGGAAAAAAGTCTTAAAAACAGTGGCCCAGATTCACAGAGCAATTACGCCTGTCTAACTGGTGTTAGACAGGAGTAATTTCAAATTTTGCGCGCCGTATCACTAGTTTGAATCCTCAAACCATGATACGGCGGCTTCGGGCTTCGCTCCGAGAGGCTTACGTCTTCGTAAGCCTTCGGATCTACGCTGCGATATTTTTGCGGATGCTGGGAGGAGTTCGCGTCGTTTTAATGCATCGGGATATGCAAATGAGTTTTTACGGTCTAACAGTGCGTAACCCATGTTAAGTATGGCCATCGTTCCCGCGTCGAATTTAAAATATATATTTTTTTTTTTACGTAACTCGTTCGGGAATAGGAATGTCCGTAAATGACGCTACTCAAGAAAAAATGACGTAACGACGTGATTTCGCGCAATGCACGACGGGAAATTTGGGAACGGAGTATGCGCAGTTCGATCGCCGCGGGAACGCGCCTATTTTAAATGCTTCACGCCCCATAATCGCGTATATGGGTTGCGCTGGGAGAAATACACTACGCCGCCGTCGTTTACTGGACAAAATCTACCTGGATTCCACGTAGAGCCAGGTAAAATACGGCGGCGTAGTGTATTTGGGAAACGCTACGATAATCTAATTCTATCTGAATCTGGACTCCTGAAAAAACGACCGTTTTTAAAACTTTTTTTTCCATTGATAGTAGTATCAATGGAAAAAAAGTTTTAAAAACGGTCGTTTCACTTGAATTTGCCGCGAACGATCATTTTTGTTCGAAATTCAACGAACGAACGATCGGACGATGTTCGAGTCGAACATACGTTCATTTCGAACGCGAAGCTCATCCCTACTGTATTGGTGTCACTGGTCACCAAAAAGTGTCACTTAGCCTAGGTTCACACTGGAGCGATTTGTCATGCGATTTAAGAGATCAAATCGCATTACAAGTCGCAGCCTGTTAGCGGCAATGGCACTGATTTGCAAAAGTAGTTCCTGCACTACTTTTGCAGATTTCAGGTGCGATTTCTATAGACATCTGTGTATGAAGCCACACAAATGTCTATCAAATTGTGCTACTTCAAGTAAAGTAGCACGATTTCAAAGTAGCATCAGTGTGAACCAGGGCTTAGGGTCAGATTTGTCCATCACAATGTCACAATCCCACTAAAGATTGCAGATCATCGCCATTACTAGTAAAAACAATAACAAATAAAAGGTCCCTAAATCATTCCCCTATTTTGTAGATGCTATAACTTTTGCGCAAACCAATACATATTAGCCTAAACTGATGAATACATTTGTTTTTTTTTTTATATTTTTTGGGGATATATATTATAGTAGAAAATACAAAAATATATTTTTTTCAAAATTGTTGCTCTTTTTTTGTTTATAGAGCAAAAAAACCCGGCAGAGATGATTTAAATATCACTAAAAGAAAGCTCTATTTGTGGGAAAAAATGACTGTTTGGGTACAATGTCGCACGACCGCGCAATTGTCAGTTAAAGCGACGTAGTGCTGTATCACAAAAAATGGCCCCGGCAGGAAGCGGGTAAATCCTTCAGGGGCTGAAGTGGTTAAATTGTTTTGTTCAATCAGGGACTTAAAAACATCTGCCACTACATTCTTCAGAGTTTTTTTTTTAATATAGTCTTATACTGATACCTTTAGATTTTCTGTAACCTAAATGACTCACACAAACTCCTTTTCTCACATGTATTGTGGGTATCCAAACTGATAAAAAAAAAAAAAGAAACAATCCTTTAAGGCTGTTCTGTCTGGGAAACTGACCACAGTTTCATTGGTTGACCATCAAAAATATTCCTTTCACAAGTTCTAGCTGCAATCTTCGCCTAACACGTTTTACTTGTATTACAAAAAGACAGAAATATTCCTGCACCGTGGATTAGAAGCAAGACATTATTTTGACAGTTGCACCCATTTTATGTGGAAATTACAAGAACACTGGCATAGTGTTCTCATTCCTCTGCAAAATTTCTGCTGATGGTAGTGATTTCTGACTCACTTTACTCTGCCAAAACTGATCTCACTTAGTAATTCCCAGGGACTCTATGTAGAGAAAGATACCACTGCCTTATAATGAAAATAAAAAAAAGAATTACTTATTTTTCACAGATACAGTGGAATTGGACTCACTTCATCTTTAAAGCAAGACAGATAAATATGTGCCGATAATGACAAATGGTGCAATATTCACAACTGCAACATGCACATAATATATACAGTATCTCACAAAAGTGAGTACACCCCTCACATTTTTGTAAATATTTTATTATACCTTTTCATGTGACAACACTGAAGAAATTACAATTTGCTACGATGTAAAGTAGTGAGTGTACAGCTTATATAACAGTGTAAATGTGTTGTCCCCTCAAAATAACTCAACACACAGCCATTAACCACTTAACCCCCGGACCATATTGCTGCCCAAAGACGAGAGCACGATTCGGCACTGCGTCACTATAACTGACAATTGCGCGGTCGTGCGACGTGGAGATTTCTTTTGGTGGTTTTTGATCACCTCTGTGGTTTTTATTTTTTGCACTATAAACAAAAATAGAGCGACAATTTTGAAAAAAATGAATATTTGTTTACTTTTTGCTGTAATAAATACTCCCCAAATATATATATATATATATATATATATATATATATATATATATATATATATATATATATATATATATATATATATATAAATTCCCTCAGTTTAGGCCGATACGTATTCTTCTACATATTTTTCATAAAAAAAAATCGTAATAAGCGTTTATTGATTGGTTTGCGCAAAAGTTATAGCGTTTACAAAACAGGGTTTTTTTTTATGGAATTTTTATTAATATAATTTTTTTTACTAGTAATGGCGGCGATCAGCGTTTTTTTTTTCGGTACTGCGACATTATGGTGGACACTTTGGACACTTTTGACACATTTTTGGGACCATTGGCATTTTTATAGCGATCAATGCTATAAAAATGCATTGGATTACTATAAAAATGCCACTGGCAGTGAAGGGGTTAACACTAGGGGGTGGGGAAGGGATTAAGTATGTTCCTGGGTGTGTTCTAACTGTATGGGGGGTGGACTCACTAAGGGAAATCACTGATCTTCCGTTCATACATTGTATGAACAGAAGATCAGCATTTCCCCCCCCCTGACAGGACCGGGAGCTGTGTGTTTACACACACAGCTCCCGGTTCCCGCTCTTTAACGAGCAATCGCGGGTTCACGGCGGCGATCATGCCCACCGGGCACGCGCAGGGAACTCGGGGGCGAGCGGTGACCTGCGAGAGAGCCGACGTAGAGATACGGGCTCTCGTGCAGGAGAGCCAAACTGCCGCCGTAAAACGACGGCGGCAGGTCAGCAAGTAGTTAATGTCTAAACCGCTGGCAATAAAAGTGAGTATACCCCTAAGTGAAAATGTCCAAATTGGGCCCAAAGTGTCAATATTTTGAGTGGCCACTGCCACACAAAATATTTTCCAGCACTGCCTTAACCCTCTTGGGCGTGGAGTTCACCAGAGCTTCACAGGTTGCCACTGGAGTCTTCTTCCACTTCTCCATGATGACATCACAGAGCTGGTGGATGTTAGAGTCCTTGTGCACCTCCACCTTCCGTTTGAAGATGCCCTACAAATGCTCAATAGGGTTTAGGTCTAAAGACATGACTAGCCAGTCCATCTCCTTTGCCCTCAGCTTCTTTAGCGAGGCAGTGGTCATCTTGGAGGTGTGTTTGGGGTCATTAGCATGTTGGAATACTGCCCTGCAGCCCAGTCTCCAAAGGGAGGGGATCAAACTCTGCTTCAGTATGTCACAGTACATATTGGCATTCATTGTTTCCTCAATGAACTGTAGCTCCCCAGTGTTGGCAGCACTCATGCAGCCCCAGACCATGACACTCCCACCACCATGCTTGACTGTAGGCAAGACACACTTGTCTTTGTACTCCTCACCTGTTGCTGCGACACACACGCTTGAAACCGTCTGAACCAAATAAGTTTGTCTGGGTCTCATCAGACCACAGGACATGGTCCCAGTAATCCATGTCTTTAGTCTGCTTGTCTTCAGCAAATTGTTTGCAGGATTTCTTGTGCATCATCTTTAGAAGAGTCTTCCTTCTGGGACGACAGCCATGCAGATGAATTTTATGCAGTGTGTGTAGTGTGGTCTGAGCACTGACAGGCAGACCATTAATGTCTAACCTCTGCAGCAATGCTGGCCGCACTCATATGTCTATTTCCCGAAGACAACCTCTGGATATGACGCTGAGCACGTGCACTCAACTTCTTTGGTCAACCATGGCAAGGCCTGTTCTGAGTGGAACCTGTCCTGTTAAACCGCTGTATGGTCTTGGCCACCATGCTGCAGCTCAGTTTCAGAGTCTTGGCAATCTTCTTAAAGCCTAAGCAATCTTTACGTAGAGCGACAATTCTTTTTTTTTTTTCAGATCCTCAGAGAGTTCTTTGCCATGAGGTGCCATGTTGAACTTCCAGTGACCAGTATGAGAGAGTGAGAGTGATAACACCAAATTTACCAAACCTGCTCCCCATTCACACCTGAGACCTTGTAACACTAATGAGTCACATGACAACAGGGAGGGAAATTGGCTAATTAGGCCCAATTTGGACATTTACACTTAGGGGTGTACTCACTTTTGTTGCCAACAGTTTAGACATTAGTGGCTGTGTGTTGAGTTATTTTGAGGGGAAAGAAAATTTACACTATTATACAAGCTTTACACTCACTACTTTACATTGTAGCAAAGTGTTATTTCTTCAGTGTTGTCACAATAAAAAAAATTACAAAAATGTAAGGGGTGTATTCACTTTTGTAAGATACTGTAAACATTTGATTATTTTTTGTAAGAAACAAATGATTGCAGATAACACACTTTTGTGATAAACCCTGTTCTTTGTCATGGCAAAGAAGAATTTAGTTTAGTGTGTCTAATTCATAATGTTTTCAGGTCCTCATACTTTTGTATATATAGAAATGGATAATCAACTAGCTAGTTATACGTATTAGGTTGAAATTGCAGTTGCCAGCCCCCATGCAATTTGCTTCACAATCCCTTGCCTATTAGGCTATAAAATGACAATTACTGTTTTAACATTTGGCACTTGTGGGCTTCAATAGGCTTCATATTCAACACTGAATTTTAGTAATGTTTTCTCAACCCGCGTTGAACCATACCCAGGTATCATCACTAGAGATCCTTTAAATGTATTTCACAATTCATTGTTCTCGCTTTTTAGTTTTTTATAGCCCCTTAAAAATGACTATCACTCATAAATAAAGAAGTATAAAAGAAAGGAACCTAACCAAGAAATTAGGAGAAACCAGTAGGGTTGTCCCGATACCACTTTTTTAGGACCGAGTACAAGTACCGATACTTTTTTTCAAGTAGTCGCCGATACCGAATACCGATACTTTTTTTAAACGTGTCCCCAAATGCAGCCATGTCCCCCCACATATTGCAGCCATGTCATGTCCCCCACATATTGCAGCCATGTCATGTCCCCCACATATGCAGCCATGTCATGTCCCCCCACATATGCAGCCATGTCATGTCCCCCCACATATGCAGCCATGTCATGTCCCCCCACATATGCAGCCATGTCATGTCCCCCCACATATGCAGCCATGTCATGTCCCCCCACATATGCAGCCATGTCATGTCCCCCCACATATTGCAGCCATGTATGTCCCCCCACATATTGCAGCCATGTATGTCCCCCCACATATGCAGCCATGTCATGTCCCCCCACATATTGCAGCCATGTCATGTCCCCCCACATATTGCAGCCATGTCATGTCCCCCCACATATGCAGCCATGTCATGTCCCCCACATATGCAGCCATGTCATGTCCCCCCACATATGCAGCCATGTCATGTCCCCCCACATATGCAGCCATGTCCCCCCACATATGCAGCCATGTCATGTCCCCCACATATGCAGCCATGTCATGTCCCCCCACATATGCAGCCATGTCATGTCCCCCCACATATGCAGTCATGTCCCCACACATATG
This sequence comes from Rana kukunoris, assembly GCA_029574335.1. Taxonomy (NCBI): domain Eukaryota; kingdom Metazoa; phylum Chordata; class Amphibia; order Anura; family Ranidae; genus Rana; species Rana kukunoris. The sequence goes on from CM056053.1 coordinate 146,913,947, forward strand.
CAGCCATGTCATGTCCCCCCACATATGCAGCCATGTCCTGTGCCCCATATTGCAGCCATGTAATGTCCCCTATACCTCCCCAGCCGCCGCCGCTGCTGCAGGGTTAATCCCCGTGTAACACATACCCGCGGCGCCATGTAAAGACACGCGATTGGACGGATCCGTCCAATCGCGAGCAAGGGGGGAGTGTCTATGGACGTATCCGTGTATAGACACTCCCCCCTTGCTCCCCCTTGTGTCTATACATGGCGCCGCGTGTATTACATGTTTACAAGGTGCACAGGATTATTGGCGGTCGGCGGCGGCATTGTGCGGCGGGCGATTTGCGGTGAGCGGCGAGCGGCGGGGGGGGGGGCATGGGGGAAGTATTCTATTTTGGTATCAGGGGTATTTGCGGGAGTACAAGTACTCCCGCAAATACTCGGAATCGGTCCCGATACCGATACTGGTATCGGTATCGGGACAACCCTAGAAACCAGTATATTGTGCAGGTACTATAAGACACTGCAGAACCTATGGAAATGCATGTCCTGTAATCCAATGCAGAAGTTCTTTTAGTGCACATATAAATCTATAGAGCTTTTTCTGACTTCTTCTTTAGCACAGGCCCCAGCATGTGTTGGGAGTTTTTTTTTGGTTCCCCTATTCCACAGGTTACTGGGCACAAAGAAACAGGGGTCCTAATTATCTAGTGAGCTGATTATGTAGCACTTAATCTGGGTATACATGTGTTGAAAATTGTCTGAAAATGGTCTGATCCGCAGGAACTGGCCAACTTTGAGTTTAACTATACGCTTAGAGCCTGAGCCAACCGCTCCTGCCCCTCCAGCCCAGCGCAAGGAGGGGCAGAGCAGAGAGCGGTGACTGATATCCACCAGCTCTATGCTCAGAACAGTGGAGAGAATTGAGTAATCAGTGGTGTTTGATCAATCGCTCAGTTCTCTCCCTTAGAGATGGTGGGAAATAGATTCAGCATCGCATCGATGCTGCATCCACCTAGCATCCACAAATCCAGACTTCTCTTTTAAACACTGGTTCTGAATAAATTAGGCTTTGAACACTTTTAACCTTCAAATGTTTTGCTTATATCCATTCTTATACATTGAGAAAGCTGGAGGAACCAGTAAAAAGGGACATAATGTTAATAGCAGTTAGCACCGGTACTTGGGAACAAACCACCTAGAAGAAAGAGATTAGCCCTATATGAATTTTGGTGCTGGGTCTTGTCTTATGTAGCTTTGATTGTCTCACTGAAATGCTGCACTTCCATACATTATGTAGTATTATTTTTTCTGTTCTACAAAGCATTATTAAAAAGTTTAGAAATAATTTTACAGACCTTTTAAGGCATTTATTCAAAGAATAGTTTTTACACTGATGATTGCAATTTGCAGATTAACTGAGAGTTAAACATGGTACTAAGTGAAAGGCAAAGGTGTGAATAACAGTCATGACTTCCTCATCGCACCTTTTCAAAAGTGCTAAACATATAATAGATTGATAAAGCAAAATTGTGTTACAATGGAAATTCAGTTTTACTTCCTTTGGGGCACTTCTTTCATGTCTATGTATGGAAACCTCTTGGAATTAGAATGGACAAACACAATATTCTTAAGCTGATAACATACAAACAATTAACATGTTTCATGTCTCTATTGAAAACAGCCATTAAATATGCACAATGCTGTAGAGAAAAGTAAGTGGACCCTGGAGTTATTAGCTAGTCAAAACTTTGCAGCACTGACTTTAAGCAAGTACTGCTCTGAATCCAACATGTACAATATTCAGAAGGAATTTTTGACCATTCCTCTTTACAAAACCACTTCAGCTCAGGCACATTTGTAGGATGTCTGGTGTTTAGGACACTCTTGAGATCATTCCACAGCATTTCTATGGGGTTTAGGTCTGGGCTCTGATTGGGCCACTCCAAAAAATGCATTTTCTTTTTCTGAAGTCAGTTTGTGAAGTACCGTATTTATCGGCGTATAACACGCACATATATATTTAAGTGAAATTATTAATAGTAAAATAAAAGACTTTCAAACACCAGAAAATAGCAAACATAAAGATATAAGTGAACAATTAACCAAATGACAAAATACCTGACCACCTAACTATGATACAATATACACAAGTACACAATTACAAGATGAGGAACATAGGTTGGTCACAGGAAATACCATAGATGCAAGGGGGGGGGGGCAGGACTGGAATCAGGTACAAGGCAAGCAGAAATAAGTGAGCAGGGTGCAGAATCAGGAGCAAGATAAACGGCAAGCAGCATCTGACTTAGCACAACAAAACAATACACTGACACAAATAGTACTAGCAGAGGAGAGACTAAATACCCTCCCAGAAACCAGTATCAGGTTTAGTCTGATTACCTGGCTGCTGGGCTACACATGCTGGGGAACAAAACATAGTGGAACTATAACTTTCCGCTCTAGGAAGCACAGTGCCACCAGCAGGTGACCCAGATCCCGACAGTCTGAGTTTATTTTATCAATCAGCTCTAAACCACACCTCCAAACTAATTTCATCAATTGGACTGCAGGAGGTTGATTTACTAAAACTGGATAGAACGGGATAGTTCAAAATCTGGTGCAGCCGTATATGGTAGCCAATCAGTGTCTAACTTCAGCTTGTTCAATTAAGCTTTGACATAAAAAAAAAAAAAAACTGGAAGCTGATTGGTTTCAATGCAGACTTGCACCAGATTTTGCACTCTCCAGTTTCAGTAAATCAACCCTCAGATGTGAAAACTAGTGATTTTAATTAGCTTTCATTGAAGTAATTAGTCTCTTGGTCTATATATATTAAAGTAAATCTAGCAATCTATATATATATTTTTCCTCCAGCACTGTAAATGTTTAATGGGTGTTTTTAGTAGAGACACAAGAATCTAGAATTGTTTGTGTTTTATCAGCTTAAGCACACATGCTTGTCTATTCTTGTCACTTAGATGAGGATTAGATAACATTTTAACAATTTCAAGGGGGGACATACTTGTTTCTTCCTCTTTACATATAGACAGAATTTCTTTACATGTCTGTAAAAAAATGGTTGTGATTATCCTACCTGTCAATGATTGCACACATGTCAATACTGATGTTTGCAAAGCTTCCTTGCTTTCCCCGCTCTATGGCATGAAGGTCAACCAACTGGTTATCCACGTGGATGAGCTGCATGCACCCTTGAAAGAAGTTTTCAAACAAAGGGCGATCAGTACTGTTCGTCTTGGAATAGAAACCTAAAGGAAAACAGATTTTTTTAAATTAAACATATATTGTATTTACTGTATATGTATAATGATCACATTGATAACAGAAATAAGATTTTAATGCCAGATTAGTGAATTTTGGTTACATGTTAATCCAGATGTCATTTGCAACTTTCTGTTCATCCTTCTTCATAATCATAAGTATAAAATAGCAATCAAAGCAAGAGAAAGGTAAAGAATGTGTTCTATCTTGTAAGCTATACATGTATTTCTTTTAACAATAAATACTGACAATAAATGGTTAAAATCTAGCAATATTAATCAAACACAGAAAAGGATAAGATCAGAAAAAAACTGAAAAATCCTTATGTTATCAGTTGTATTATAGTTTTTATAACATGTGTAAACAAAACAAACCTGCATTATACCAAGATTTCTTCAGGGTTATAAAAGATGAATTTCTTCAAGGCTAAAATGTATTGCATTGTATGCTTTGCTTATTATGCTTTTTGAAACATATTTACATTTTTAAAATGTCTGGTATGATACTAGTAAACAGATTGATTTTCCCAAAAAAAATCTTTTTTTCTGATACTCTTAACCACTTCAGCCCCGGAAGATTTGGCTGCTCTATGACCAGGCCATTTTTTGCGATACGGCACTGACAATTGCACGGACATGCGACGCTGTACCCAAACAAAATTGACGTCCTTTTTTTCCCACGAATAGAGATTTCGTTTGGTGGTATTTGATCACCTCTGAGGTTTTTTTTTTTGTGCTATAAGCAAAAGAACCTTGGACACTTTTGACACAATTTTGGGACCATTGACAATTATACAGCGATTGGTGCTATAAAAATGCACTGATTACTTTATAAATGTCACTGGAAGGGAAGGGGTTAACACTAGGGGGCCGATCAAGAAGTTAACTGTGTTCCCTAGGTGTGTTCTAACTGTAGGGGGGAATGGGAGTGACTAGGGGAAAAGAGAGATCGGTGTTCATACATTGGAAGAACACACAATCAGTGTCCTGGGATCTGTGTGTGTAGGAGGTGGGGTGGCACAATAAATAAAAAGGAAGAAGGGAGAAGAAAAAGAGCAAAAGAAAGAGGGGAATGACCATGTGATCTAAAGAAAGGGAAAAAAGGGTAGAAAGTCAGAACAGGAAAGAATCTCGGGGAATGAATATAATAATAAAATAAGGGCTATCGGCCACGAGGATAGCACTGAAGCCAACTGTTGGGGGAAGCTTTAAAGGTGCTGAAGGAGTCTCTATGCTGTCCTATTCGAGGACTGGGACGATGTGGTCACTGAACCACCGTCAGCTGATAAAAAAAACTGCTGTCACATTCAAAATTGATGCAGCTTTGTGGGGCTCCACCTACAAGCTTTGTTTGCCATTGCATTATAGTTGAGTATACGGATCAGCACCCTCTTAGTCCATTAACCCTTCATCAAGCTTCCTAACTAAAAGCCCATATGGAGGTATGGTGAAAAACCTGGAGGAGATGTCTGTAGGAGCCTGACATTGCATTTGCGGGTGCAATGCTTTGCAAGATCCTGTGTAAAAAAATAGTAAATGCACTTTTTTTTCCTGTAAAAATATGTAAAAAAAAAATCCTTTAAAGGTAAACTTAGCCCCTTTCGCTGCCATCACTCTTTGGCAGTGAAAGAGTTTAATCTACAGGAGGCTTTATAGACCGTAATATTTACATACAAGGAGGTTTGGGGTTAGTGGCTTATTTTATGCATAAGGACCTAATGCTGCTTACACACAATCATTTTTCAGGATGAAAAAAACATTGGGCCAGATTCACATACACTTAATATTGCGCTGCGTAATCGAAATACTCTACGCTGCCGTATTTTACCAGGCTCTACACCGAATTCTGGTAGATTTTTGCCCGTACGCTACGGCGGCGTAGTCTATTTCTCGCCGCGTAATCGAAATACGCGATTAGGGGGCGTGAAGCATTTAAATTAAGCGTGATCGAACTGCGCATGCTCCGTACAGAAATTTCCCGCCGTGCATTGCGCGAAATCACGTCGTTACGTCATTCGTTGTTTGAGTAGTGTCGTTTACGAACATTCCTATTCCCGGACGACTTACGTTAAAAATAATAAAAGACGTCGGAAAACGTAGAAATTCGACGCGGGAACGACGGCCATACTTAACATGGGCTGCCTAATATTAGACCAGCAAAAGCTGGTATATTGTTACGCAAAAAAAAGATGACTAAAGATGCCGTAAGAGATTGCGATTGAAGATCGTAATTCCTGGGATCGCCGGCAAAAGCTCATTAGCATACCCCGACGGGGAAAACAACGGGAAGTCCACCCAGTGGCCGCAATTTTATTGCAGCATAGATCCGAAGGCGTGCGAACACGTAATCCAGTCGAATTGAAGCCCGCAGCCGTCTATTCATGGTTTGAGGTTTCCGACTAGCTAAAAAACGTGCGTAATTTGAAATTACTCCAGTCTAACACCAGTTAGACAGGAGTAATGGCTCTGTGAATCTGGCCCATTGTTTTTCAGCACGTCCAAAAAAGCGACGGTTCCCCAACTTCATCATTAAAAATGATGTTGCCCACACACCATCGTTTTAAAAAAATGATCTAGCATTACGTCATTACAACACGTACGACGGCACTATAAAGGGGAAGTTCCATTCGCCTTTGGGCTGCTTTAGCTGATTATGTGTTAGTAAAAGACGATTCATGCTTTTCTGTCTGTTACAGCGCGATGAATGTGCTTACTCCATTATGAACGGTAGTTTTACCAGAACGAGCGCTCCCATCTCATTACTTGCTTCTGAGCATGTGTGGGTTTTTTACGTCGTTTTAGCCCACACTCGATAATTTTTTACAACCCGAAAAACGACATAGTTTAAAACAACGTTAAAAAATGCAGCATGTTCGAATTTTTTTTTGTCGTTTTTCAGAACCTGAGAAATGATGTGTAGCCCACAGATGATCATTTTAAATGACGTTTTTCAAAAACAACGTTTTTTTTTCATGCTGAAAAATGATCGTGTGTATGCGGCATCAGGGCCTCAAGTTACACCCTAATAGATACAAAAAAGACCAATCTAATGCCTAGTACACACGATCGATTTTCCTGACGGTCAAAAGACCACCGGGAAAACCGAGGGGGAAAACCAATAACCGGCTTGGTCCCCTTTCCCTTGTACACATGGCTGGTTTTCCTGACAGGAAAACTGCCAGGAGAACTTTGGTCGGGAAAACTGGCTCATTTTTTAAACCGCAGTTTTCCTATTGGCATACACACGGCCGGTTTTCCCGGCCAAAAGAAAACACGTCAGTTTTCCCGATGGGAAAAACGATCATGTGTACTAGGCATTAGACTGATAAACTTTTTTGCTTCCTAAAGACCAGTAATATAGTAAACAAGAGCCCTGACCTCAAAAATGCAAATGTTTGATTACTTTGATGAAACCAAATTAACCTAAATGACTTAATACACAGCCTGAACGCTGATCAGTAATGAAACACTATCGGGAAGAAATGTACTGTATAATGAGCATCGCTGAGTTACTGTCACTAACACCCAGCTGTGAGATGCTGCCAGTAATTGTCCATTTCCTTCACTGTGTACAAATATGTCAAAGCCACATTGCTTGAATAATCAACAGAAAAGTTCAATGTGAAAATAGCAACTGCTTTGTATCAGTTGTCTCCTTCTATCTATCTGGTCTGTATTATTTTCCTAAAATTGCATTCATGTTGCTTACAGTTTTCCTGTTCACAATCAGAGATGAAAGCAACGTAATGGAGCAGTGTTCCAGAATCCTGACACCTCTGCAAGATTTGCAAGGCAACTTTATGTAGGAAGCCTTAGTTATTGAAGTGTCATTATTCTGAAGAGACACACTGCTATGTATTCAGGAAATCAATGTGCCTTCTAGATGATTTAGTCCCTGACCATCTGGCAGGTAACTGAAGTGCAGATAGTTTTTCGGGATAGCTATTTTTCATATCTACAAAGTTAAGCAACAGTAACGGACAGTGGCTCATTGGTAAAGCAACACACTTAAACATTTTAAATATTCAGCCATTTTCTTTCTGTTTCCTGTGAACCTGCCTGTAGTCTTTTGAAAGATTAGGTGGTTGGTTCAGTAAAATTTATTTAAACTTGATACAAATTTTATTTTTATTTTTTATAAACAGGTAGAAATAAACATCATTGATAAAAAAAAGACCTTATAATACACAATTTTACCATCTATGAATTGAAATGTATCACTGAAAATTGAAATACCATTATAAATATGGTATTGTAGGAATATTTACAATCAATAAAAAAGCTTCTGCAAATTATAGACCAGAAAAATCAATTAGCTGTCTATACAATAGCTCCCAATTGTAACTTTTTTTTAAACCAAATTGCTCTGTCCATTCCTCTTCAGTTGTCCCTATCTTTTTAAAACTGGTATCTTTAAAGTGATTATATATTTTTTTATTGTTATTTAAAATAAAAAGATGTCATACTTACCTGGTATTTTACCTTCTTTTCTGGAGTCTGTGCTGAGTGGGCACCAGTGTGACCACACACATGAGCCCAGCTGTGTGAGTCCAAAGACACACATAGCACCAATAAGCCATGCTTAAAGGGGAGGTTCACCCTCCAAACAAATTTTAGGCATGCCATGGAGCCCACCCACCCAACCGGCAGTATGCCGATGTTTTTATTTTCTTTTCTATACATACCTTTTTATGGGCTCTCGTCCCCTCCGGCGGTCCCGCGGGACTCAGCGTTTACAATCACAGGCTGTGATTGATGTCCCTCAGCCCTGCGCAGACAGCACATCACGAGATGCAGAAGGAACCCGAACGTTGCTGCGCTGGCGCCGTATAGGGCCACACCGGAGTTTGGGTTCCTTCGGCATCTCGTGGCGCGCTGTCTGCGCCGGGCTGAGGGACGTCAATCACAGCCTGTGATTGAAAACGCCCAGTCACACGCGATCGCCGGAGGGGACGAGAGCCCGTAATAAGGTATGTATATTTAAAAAAAAAAAAAACACTGTTGGGTGGGTGGGCTCCAATGCATGCCTGAAATTTGTTTGGAGGGTGAACCTCCACTTTAACTGACAGCTGTAGCATCCTATCACTTTCCTTGTGTCTCCAGTGAGACCAGGAAGTAAAGAAGTGGAAAATATGCATCTGGGACAGCATTGGATTAGTGAGAAGAGTTAGGTCAGTGTTTAAGGATAATAACCTTAATAACCACTTTAACTATCAAAAGGGTTAAACTACACTAAATATTCTTAGTACCAGTTGGCCTCTCTACTGGATGCCTCCAAGCCAGATCCTCCTTAGACTTCCTGCCCGCTTTAGGGGTCTCTGGATATGGGTCCCCAAGCTGCAGCTGGAGCTGGGATGGAAATAGATTTCTTCTATTCTTCAGCTAACAGCCCAGAGGGCCTAAGCCCTCAGGCTGAGAATTCCCCCATAGGAACAAGGGCCCTTCTGTTCCAGTCCCCAAACTATTTATGCACACCTCAGCCCCCTCCTGGCCACTCTTCCTTATGGGGTTTGCTGAGGCTGCAAGAATATGCAGGTAAGGGTCTGCCTCCCCTACCCACTAAATTCTGGAACCTACCTTAATCCAGGAGAACGCAGCAGAGCTTGCAAGCAGCAGAACACAGAATAGTCAGGGTCTGCGCTAGCGCAATGCAACATGGGCACTTGCCTTACGGCGCCAGCTCCGCCTAGGGTGGAAAATTGACCGGGACAGTCGTCCGCCCATAACAGGCATTGCTAGGTGGGTGGGGGGGGGGTGCGGACTGCATCTGGGTGACACCCGCCAGAGGGGTGACACACCGTGGATAGCGGCACCTATATCACCGCCCACTGCCCTGTTGATCTGACATCACTCTGTTTCAGTGGGTCGGACTGAAGCCGCCGGTGCCTCCTCCTCGCTCTTTACATACAATGATGAGGAGGAGCCAAAGGGACACACACCGCTGTGTGTATACGTCTGCTACCACGCTGTTCTGAGGTCTGTACTGTACACTTTATTACTCTATTATAAGTAGATGGACATGTGGGGGGGCTATGGGAGGGGAGAGGGGTGCCTATACTGCAGGGCGTCTGTCCTAAAGGGGGGATCTCTATACTGATGGGGGTGTCTATACTGATGGGGGAGTCTGCACTATGGGGGGGTGTCTATACTGTGGGGGTCTGCACTAAGGGGGATTTTATACTAGTGGGGGTCTGCACTAAAGGGGGAAATCTATACTGATGGGGGGTCTGAACTAAATGTGGGGTGTCTGCACTAAGAGGGGGGATTCTACACTGATGTGGTGTCTGTACTCCGGGAGGGGGTCTGTACTTACGGAGGGTGGTCTGCACTTAGTGTGGGGTCTATACTAACGGAGGGTGGTCTGTACTTAGTGTGGGGTCTATACTGACTGAGGGTGGTCTGTACATTTTGACTGAGCTTTCAATGTAAGAAAATATTTTATTTTTTGCCAGAGATGTATTTCCTTCAACACTGTCAGGACCACAATACACTTTTCTAGGTCCACATGAAAAACGACTCTAGCTGTGAGAAAATGTTAATTGACCTTGCAGCAGATAACTTTTAAATGCAAAACTGTGTAGTCTTGGCATCCAAAAAAACTCTGCTTATGAAAGGGTAAAAGAACAATTGCAGTGACAAGCAAAATAAATAAGTGAACTGCTAATGTGATCTCAGATCTCTGTTAAAAACAAAGTAATTGATTTACTGAAGAACTTCGCTTTTATGTTAAGGTGGCTACATGTTGATATAATCATTCATCTGATCGTTCAATGTAACTAAAATGATGAAATTTGAATATGAATCTTACACTGCAGACCCACCATTCTATTGTTCTAGAGAGCTTTTAACTGATTTTAACAAAGGCAAGTGGACGTTACTAAATGATATTGATCGTTCCTGGATCGATAAAGTAAATACCTGCGTGTTTGTCAGACAACAAATCATAATATAAATCAATGAAATTATCATTTTTTTCAATCCATATCTTATGTAGTGTGTTGTTTGATATTTTAATTGATAATAATTTGCCTAGTCATAATTGCTATGCATCACAAAGCGATATAGCTACCGGGTTTCCCTGAAAATAAGACACCGTCTTATATTTATTTTTCCTCAAGAAGACACACTATAGCCCCATACACACTATCAGTTTTCCTGACAGTTTTCTCTTCAGGTTTACCAAAACCATGTAGTACAAGGGCCTGCCTGATTGCATACAAATTGAAACTCTTGAGGTTTGACCTCATATTAGATGATTTTGGTAAACCTAAAGAGAAAACCGTCAGGAAAACTGATAGTGTGTATGGGGCTTCAGTCTTATTTTCAGGGGATGCCTTATTTTTATTAAAGGATCACTAAAGGAAATACATTTTTTTTTTTTGCTAAAATGACTGTTTGCAGGGTATAGAGACATAAAAGTTAACAGATTCCTTTTAAAAATGATTAAAAACAGAAATCAATCATATAATGTGCCTGCAGTTTAGTTTTGTTTTAAAAAATGGTTTCATGTTTCTGTGAAGTAAAGAGACACACAGAACAAAAACAAACAAATACAGGGCAATGTTTGTTTTTAAAATGAATCTGATTGGTTCTGAGGAGTTTTAGACACATAGTAATCACACCTCTTTGATCATGGACCACAGTGAAAAGCTAGCATAAGTTTTTTCATAAGGAGCCAGACAAGCAGGAAGTGTGGAGATCAGAGAAGTATTACAGCTACTTCAAAGCAAAAAACAAAAAAAAAAACAAACGAACAATGAGGACATGAAACCAGGACTGTAGTAAGGTAAAGGAAGCTATTTAGCTTAAAAAAATTCCTTTAGTGACCCTTTAAGCAGCAGCTTTACTGGTGGTTGTGGGGGATGAGAGAGACCCACAGACTGTTGCTGGGGGAGAGAAACCCACACTGCTGAGTAAAACTGGAGCCACAGCTTTACTTCTTGAGGATACACAATACCTAAAGCAGAGCGCCCTGCTCCTCACTTCACTGAGGAGACTTTTTTACTTTCATAATCCAAATTCAGGTCACTTTAAGGAAAATACTAATGCTTCCGTTTAAACACCAAGCTTGTTTTTTTTTTATGCACTGGAAGCTTAAATATTTATATTTTTTTGCAAAGTAAATGGTTTTACAATATTCTACAGCCCTGGAAGAATTAGTCATACATACCCATTACTTTCCATTTCTCCCTCTATGCCTCAGCTTGCAGCACAGAATCACTATGGGCCAGATTCAGGTAGAGTTAGGCTGGCGGATCAATGGATCCGCCAGCCTAACTGTCACTTTAAGCCGGCGTTTTTGTTTTCTGTAACCAGAAAACAAGAAACGCCGGGTTGGAGTTCCGATGCGATCGGCGTAATTGAATTTCGCCATCGCATCGTTACTTCAACTTAAAAATGGCGCCGGGGGCGTTCCCGCCGATTTACGCTCAAAAAATATGTTAATGAGCGGAAATCGGCAATTCACGATCTTTTTCGGGCGCGATGCAGTGACTTTACGACGTTTCCGGAAGCGATACGCATCGTATAGATAAAGCAGCCCCCTAGTGGAATATCCTATGTTAGGTATAGCCGTCGTCATCGCGTCGGAAAAAAAACAAATCGCGTCGTTTGCGTAAAACATTCATGAATGGGGACGTGACGTCATTGACGTTCACTGACAGAACTTGGAGCATGCGCACTGGGATGCATTGACACTCGACGCATGCGCAGTACGTTCGCCGCGGGATCGCGCTTATTTTAAATAATACGCGCCCCGTACCCGCCCAATTTGAATTCCGCCGGCTCATTTGCGATACGCTGCCGCAACTTTAGGAGCAAGTGCTTCATGAATAACAGCACTTGCTCCTAAAATTTCTGCAGCGTAACGTAAATGAGATGCGTTACTCCAGAGCAAAGATGCTCTGATCTACCTGAATCTGGCCCTATGTCTTATTTTCGGGGTATGGCTTATATTGTGCAAATGCTTAGAAATCCTGCTACGGCTTATTTAACCACTTCCCGACGGCCGTACGACTATGTACGGGCGCAGGGTGGCTCTGAATCTCTGGGAGGATGTCTTTAGATGTCCGCCCTTTCCTCGTTCCCCACATGCGCTCCCAAGCGCGTATCAGGTAACTTCTGTGCTGGCCGTGTCCCTTGGACACAGCCAATCACAGATCGCGGTAAATAGCCAAGCGGCTATTTACAGCGCGATCTGTGCGGCCAATGAGAGATGATCTCAAATGTAAACATATGAGATCATCTCTCATTGCCGGCTCACACAGAGACAGCATCCTGTCAGGGAGAGAGGAGAACGATCTGTGTCCCTTGTACATAAGGACACAGATTAATCACCTCCCCAGTCAGTCCCCCTCCCCACATACAGTAACTAGTGCATATTTATAGCACTGATCGCTGTATGAATATGAATGGTGCCAAAAATGTGTCAAAATGTGTCAAAAGTGTCCGATGTGTCCGCCATAATGTCACAGTCCCAATAAAAATTGCAGATCGTAAAAATAGTAAAAAATATAAAATAAAAAATAATAATTTTGTCCCCTATTTTGTAGGCGTTATAACTTTTGCGCAAACCAGTCGCTAATTGCGATTTTTTTTTTACCAAAAATATGTAGAAGAATACGTATCGGCCTAGACTGAGAATTTTTTTTTTTTTAAATAAATAAAATTGGGCTATTTATTATAAGTAAAAAATATTGTATTTGTTTTCAAAATTGTTGCTCTTTCTTGTTTATAGCGCAAAAAATAAAAATCGCAGAGGTGATGAAATAGCACCAAAAGAAAGCTCTACTTGTGGGGAAAAAAGGACGTCAATTTTGTTTGGGAGCCACGTCGCACGACTGCGCAATTGTCAGTTAAAGCGACGCAAAGCCGGAAGCTGAAATTTCACCTGGTCAGGAAGGGGGTATATGTGCCCAGTAAGCAAGTGGTTAATGGGTATGTCTTATTTTCAGGGAAACAGGGTAGGTGTGTTATTATACAGGTCACATACAAAGATAGGCTGGAGATCTGGGCCCAGATTCAGGTACATCTGCGCATTATTAGACCGGCGTAGCGCACCGCCTTTACGTTAGACTTGCGCAATTTTGCCGCGTAATCACCCTATTCTCATAGCTTTTGCGCAGGAAATTGCGCATACGTAACGTTTTTTCAGAGGCGTAAGGAGGAGTAATACAAATTGGGAAGGACGTGGGCGTGTTACATTGAAATGAGCCGTGACCCCATGCAAATGAAGGGCCGGCCGGCTCGCGCATGCGCGCTTGAACGAGACCATGTCAGCTCCGCTGTGCGCATGCTCACAACTCGGGAGCGGCGCAATCAGTGAAATTGGAAATGGACTAGGGCAACGTTGTGAACTACGCAAACAGTATAAATAGACACACACAAACGCACTTCCTTTGCAAAAGTACATCCCTTTGTCCCTTCCCATTTAACCAAGTGCTTTTGTTCTTGTTGTTCGTTGCGGTGTGTTTTGTAGTTGTCAGATTAGTGTTCTGTGTGATCAGGTGTTTGTTAGTAGATTTTTGAAAGTGGTTTTTGATAAGTGTTTGAGAGACTGTTTGTTTGATTGATATATTTCTTTTTGTTTCTTTTCCTGCTGTATTTTTGTTTTGTTTTTTGGGGACTGTTTCTTGGTGAGTAGTTTTCTCTCTGTGTGTGTGTTTTTTTGTGATTGGTTGTGCTTGTTTGTGTGCGTGAATTTTGTTGACTGGGACTGTTTTTTTTTGGAAGGATGACAGAGAGAAAACGAAAGCTGATTTTTACAGTTGTGGAAAAACAGATTCTTGCCCGGGCCATTAGCGAGTATGGGCGTTACCTCCACGGCCCAGAGAGTGCCAACACCACCCCGGCCAGGAGGAGGGAGATTTTGGATAGGATCACTGACCAGGTGAATTCAGCGGGGCAGGGGGAGACACGGACCAGGTCTGGGATTGACAAAAAAATCAATGACCTCCGGCGTCTGGTCAAAAAGAAGTTGGCCAGAATGCATGCCCATGCCAGGGGCACAGGAGGGGGCCCACCATGCCGTATTAGCCTGACAGCGGAGGAGCGTGCGGTGGCCCTGACCTTTCATCGGCATGAAGTTGAGGGCCTGCCCGGCTTTGACTCAAGTCCCGAGCCCGTGGTGCCAGGTAAGTTGTTTTATTTTTTAATATCAGGTGTGTAGCATGTGTGGGGGAGGGGGTGAAAGGGAATATGTGGCAAGTGTGTGGATCCTCCAACCTGTGAATGTTTTGTGTCATCCACAGATGTGCAGGAGGGTGCAGGGCCATCTGGCCTGACCGCACCAACCCCAGGACAGCAGCCTAATGAGGCCCCCCCAACAAGGCCGGAGTCCGCGGAGGAGGTTCAACAGGAGCAGGTGTTACGTACCTCGTGGATAGAGCCTCGTATGCAGGAAAGAGCCCCTCTTACCACCCGGGTTCAGGGACTGCTGGAGTGGGGACAGCAAGTCCGGGAGCACGGCGGGGTAGGAGTGCTTGGGATGACAGCAGACCGGGCGGAATGGAAGTCTTGCGGACAGGCAGTGGAGGAGACAGCGTCTCTGGAGGGCCACTGGAACCGGATAGCGGAATAGGTGGACGAGCCGGGTCAGATGCAAGACAGGAACAGGTAAGCAGTCAACAAGGGTCAGATGGACGGATCACCCGGAAGTCACTCTTGTAGCGGAGGTAACGTTTGTCAAAGTTCAAGCATAGGTCTGGTAACGATAAGCAGCAGAGAAGAGCGGAGTCGGGTCAAGCCAGGGTTCGGTAACGATAATCAGGTAGTCAGACGGAGCCGGGTCAGGTATCGGGTAAAGCAGGTATCAGGTCCCAATAGCAAGCAGGTATCAGGTTTCAGAAGACTTCAGGTTTCAGGGTATTCAGGACACAAAGCTGTAGATCAGACAGCAAGGTGTCACTGCTGCTACTGATCTTTTAAAGGGGAAGAGAGGCTAGTGCGCATGCGCGCGCTCCCGCCGCGCATGCGCGCGCCCCCGCGACGCAGACGCGCGCCGTGCACGCGCGCGCACGATAGGTGCACGCGCGCGCACGCGCGGCGCGCATACACGCGAAACTGGAGCGCGAGCAACAGGGACTCGTCGGAGCCCACAGGTAGGTCCCTGACATTGCCCCCCCCCAAGGGGCAGCCTCCGGATGCCAAATTGGATTCTTTTTTCAGGGTGAGCGGAAAAAAAATTGCGAATCAGTCTCTGTGCATGGATGTTGTTTTCGGGTTCCCAGGAATTGTCTTCTGGGCCATACCCTTTCCATTTTACTAAAAATTGAGTTTGCCCTTGCCGCTTCCTACAGTCGAGGATGGCCTCCACAACATATTCCTCGCACCCATCAACAAAAACAGGTTCTGGGGGACTGGTCCCTCTATCAGGAAAGGGATCCAGAACTGCAGGTTTCAACAATGACACATGGAATACTGGATGAATTTTCAAAGAATCAGGTAAGGATAGTTCATACGATACCTCATTGATCTTCCTTCGTACTGGAAAAGGTCCTATGAACTTTGGTCCCAACTTCTTTGAAGGACAGGCCAACTTGAGGTTGGTTGTAGATAGCAATACCTGGCCACCTGGTTGCAGGACTAATTCGCCTCTCTTTTTCCGGTCAAAGAACTTTTTACTGGCAGCTTGAGCTTTAGTCACCGCTTCCCGTAATACCTGGTTGTTGTGGCTGAGGAACTCCATCGTACTCTGCACTGCCGGGACTGGGGATTCTGAAAAAAGGTCAGGTAAAAAGGTTAGATCAAAACCATAATTGGCAAAGAAAGGGGATTGCCCGGTAGCTGAGTGGTTGGCGTTATTGTACGCGAACTCCGCTAGGGGTAGCAGGGAAACCCAATCGTCCTGAGAGAAGGACGTAAAGCACCTAATGTACTGTTCAAGAGTCTGATTGGTCCTCTCTGTTTGCCCGTTGGTTTGGGGATGATAGGCTGAGGAAAAGGAGAGTTTAATCTTCAAGGTTTCACATAAGGATCTCCAGAAGCGGGACGTGAACTGAACCCCCCTGTCAGACACGATGTCGGAGGGAATTCCGTGTAGCCGAACAATCTCCTTGATGAAGATGCGAGCAGTCTCTGTGGCCGTTGGGGTACTCCTTAAGGGAAGGAAATGAGCCATTTTGGATAGGCGATCCACGACTACAAAAATTGCCGTGCACCCCTCTGAACGAGGAAGTTCGACTATAAAGTCTATAGAAATCATTTCCCAGGGTCTATTGGGTACAGGTAGGGGCTTCAACAGTCCCCAAGCTCGGCTTCTTGTGGTCTTGTTTCGATTACACGTGGGGCATGAGTTGACATATGTCTTGCAGAAATTTTCCAGGTCTGGCCACCAGAAGGTACGACGTACCAGTTCGAGGGTTTTCCGAACCCCAAAGTGTCCCGCCAATGGGTGGTCGTGAAGGAGTTTCAGGACTTCCACACGGCTTGTTTCTGGAACGAAAATTTGGCTGCCTCTCCAAAACAGTCCATCCCTAGATGTTAAAGTGATGCTGGAAGGTTTGGAGGCATCTGTGGATGCTTCTCTAATTTCGGAGAGTAGGCCAGACTGGAGAAGTAGGAAGTTACCTGCTGGTAAAATAGTGTCAGGAACCGGTATATCCTTGGGGTTATCGTGCATCCGGGATAATGCGTCTGGCTTGACGTTTTTTGAACCTGGCCGGTAGGTGATGTGAAAACAGAAGCGTGAGAAAAACAGCGCCCAGCGGGCTTGACGGGGTTTCAACCTTTTAGCAGATCTTAGGTACTCAAGATTCTTGTGATCGGTATAAATTAATACTGGGTGGGCTGCGCCTTCTAACAGGTACCTCCATTCCTCCAATGCGGTCTTGATGGCAAGTAGCTCACGATCTCCGACATCATAATTTCTTTCCGCATGAGAAAGTTTCCGGGAAAAGAATCCGATGGGGTGCATTAGGTCTTTATTTCCCTGGCGTTGGGAGACAACAGCTCCCACTGCGACTTCAGATGCGTCAACCTCGAGGATATAGGGTAGTGCAGGATCAGGGTGACTGAGGATCGGGGCTGACGTGAAAAGCTTTTTGAGTCGGTCAAAGGCCTTTTGAGCTTCTGGGTTCCAGTGAAAACGTAGGTTTTGTCTGGTCAACTGCGTGATGGGAGAAATTATTGCAGAAAACCCCCTGATAAATCTTCTATAGAAGTTTGCAAAACCTACAAAGCGTTGTACCCCTTTCTTGTCTAGAGGTACCGGCCAGTCGAGGATAGCAGACACCTTCTGCGGGTCCATCTTAATTCCGGTGGGAGAGATTACCAAGCCTAGGAACTGGATGGTCTGACGTTCAAATTCGCATTTCTCTGCCTTGGCGTATAATCTGTGTAGACGGAGCCGGTGGAGTACTTTACGAACATGCTCTCGGTGTCTGTCTAATGATCTGGAAAAGACTAAGATATCATCAAGATAGACAATTACAAAGATGTCCAGAAAGTCTCTGAGTACGTCATTAATAAAATGCTGAAAGGTGGCGGGCGCATTACATAGTCCGAAGGGCATGACTAGGTACTCGTAGTGACCGAATCGGGTACGAAAAGCTGTTTTCCATTCGTGCCCCTCCCGAATACGGACCAGGTTGTAGGCCCCTCTCAGATCTAGCTTGGTGAAGACGATAGCTGACCTCAGTTTTTGGAAGAGCTCGGGTACCAGGGGTAGTGGGTACCGGTTTTTCACTGTGATATTATTGAGTTCCCGGTAATCTACACACGGACGGAGGGACTGATCCTTCTTTGTAACAAAAAATATTCCAGCGCCTGCTGGGGAGGTAGAAGGCCGGATGAACCCCTTATGTAAGTTTTCATCTATGTATATTTTTAGGGCTTCCTGCTCCTTTTCTGACAACGGAAAAATGCGCCCAAAAGGAATTTCGGCCCCTGGGAGGAGCTCGATCGGGCAGTCATAGGGGCGATGGGGCGGAAGGGAGTCGGCCCCTCGTTTACTAAAAACGTCCAGGAATTCATGATAGGGTTCAGGAATGCACTGAAGCAGGCTTGGGTCAGAGTCCATACATAGTAAGGTAGGAGGCGAACTGGTGGGCCCTGGTAGACAGTATTGCTGGCAGTAAGGGGACTGAAAAGACACCTCTCCAGATGCCCAATTAATCAGAGGGTTGTGAGCCTGAAGCCAGGGTAGGCCGAGGATTACCGGAAACAGAGGAGAGGAAATCACATCTAGGACCAACAGTTCCTTGTGCTGAGGAGCAATTAAAGCAGGTAGAGGTAGAGTCTCTTGGGTTACCTGTCCAGAACTAATGCGGGAGCCGTCGGCCAAGAAAACAGAGAGTCCATGGGTCTTTCTTCGTAAGGGGATGTTGTGCAGGTTGACAAAAGCGGTATCGATGAAGCAGCTGCATGCGCCGGAGTCAAGGATGGCGTTGACCGGAATATTCCTTCCCTGGCACTGTAACGAAAAAGGTAGAGCAAGGTGGTTTGCATTGCCTGACAGGGCTGAAAAGTTGACAGGAACTGAGGTGAGGCACTTACGTGTCTTAACAGGGCAGTTGTGAACGTAGTGGCCAGTCCCGCCGCAGTACATGCAAAGGTTGAGTTGGCAACGACGTGCCCGCTCTTCAGGTGGTAGTGTTGGTCGCAAGAGGCCAAGTTGCATGGGTTCAGATGAGTCCTGGTTGGTGCTGGGGGGATTTGGGTAGGTAGGAGGTAGGTAGCGAGAAGCCGGCATAGGCACTTTGGCAGTCATCCAGGTGGGACGGTTCGGTTGAGAAGATCGCTCAGCCCGGCGTTCACGAAGTCGGCGGTCGATCTGGATAGCTGTGGTAATTAGATCCTCGAGGGTCTCGGGCACCCCCACTCGAGCGAGTTCGTCCTTAAGACTTTCAGAAAGGCCCAAGCGAAACTGGTGCCGCAGAGCTGCATCGTTCCATTGAGTGTCCGCGCTCCAGCGCCTAAAGTCCGTAACATAGTCCTCAGCCGCTCTGCGGCCTTGCTGGAGCGTGAGTAGGGCAGATTCTGCGGTAGCGGCTCGTTGAGGGTCATCATATAGCAAAGCCATGGCCTCAAGAAACGCGAACAGGGTCCGTGTCTGATCACCATTCTCCTCGAGCAGCCGGTGGGCCCAGGTCTGAGGGTCCCCTTGTAGTAGGGAGATTACAAATCCTACTTTAGTGACCTCCAAGGAAAATGTCCGGGGTTGCAGAGCGAAGTAGAGCTCACAGGCACTACGGAAGGCTCGAAATTTGGTGCGGTCGCCAGCGAATCGCTCTGGCACTGGAACTCTTGGTTCAGGTGGGAGCATTACCACCGAAGGAGCAGAAACAGCTGATGCGGATCTGGAGGTTGAAGGAGCAGCTGGATCATTAGGGGCAGCCAGGCTGTGTACCTGTCCTTCTAGCCTAACGTAGCCTTCCTGTAGGTTCTTTACTGCTTCTGTGAGGGACGCCAGGTGTTTGCAGATTTCGTCTATGGCAGGGGCTATTCCCGCAGGCTCTGACATGGCTGTCTGATACTGTTACGTACCTCGTGGATAGAGCCTCGTATGCAGGAAAGAGCCCCTCTTACCACCCGGGTTCAGGGACTGCTGGAGTGGGGACAGCAAGTCCGGGAGCACGGCGGGGTAGGAGTGCTTGGGATGACAGCAGACCGGGCGGAATGGAAGTCTTGCGGACAGGCAGTGGAGGAGACAGCGTCTCTGGAGGGCCACTGGAACCGGATAGCGGAATAGGTGGACGAGCCGGGTCAGATGCAAGACAGGAACAGGTAAGCAGTCAACAAGGGTCAGATGGACGGATCACCCGGAAGTCACTCTTGTAGCGGAGGTAACGTTTGTCAAAGTTCAAGCATAGGTCTGGTAACGATAAGCAGCAGAGAAGAGCGGAGTCGGGTCAAGCCAGGGTTCGGTAACGATAATCAGGTAGTCAGACGGAGCCGGGTCAGGTATCGGGTAAAGCAGGTATCAGGTCCCAATAGCAAGCAGGTATCAGGTTTCAGAAGACTTCAGGTTTCAGGGTATTCAGGACACAAAGCTGTAGATCAGACAGCAAGGTGTCACTGCTGCTACTGATCTTTTAAAGGGGAAGAGAGGCTAGTGCGCATGCGCGCGCTCCCGCCGCGCATGCGCGCGCCCCCGCGACGCAGACGCGCGCCGTGCACGCGCGCGCACGATAGGTGCACGCGCGCGCACGCGCGGCACGCATACACGCGAAACTGGAGCGCGAGCAACAGGGACTCGTCGGAGCCCACAGGTAGGTCCCTGACAGCAGGACAATCATGAGGAGGAGGAGAATCATGAGGAGGAGGAGAATCATGAGGAGGAGGAGTCCATGTCAGGCACTGGACGTTTGGGTTTTGAGGACTCCTCCCCTCTGGCTGGCAGCAGGCAGGCCTCCCTAAGGGGGAGCCCCCCCCCTCCTCCCCCAACATGGCTCCCCTCACAAGGGCCTCCCCTTCTCCCCAGCCACAAGCATCAGCTGGAGGCAGGATGTCATCCCAGACCACCAGGGGGTTGGCCGATCTCCTGCCCGCCACCCTGAGAAGGGACCAGTTCCTCCAGACCCGCCATCTGGGACAGGTCAGCCAGACATTGGTGCGGATGGAGGAGAGCCTGTCCTCCAGCAAGGATACGCTGGGGAACCTGGACTCCCACTCCCGGGCTTTCACAACCTGCCTAAACGAACTGCAGACGACATCAGCAGGCGTTGGGCAGGATGTGAGGGCCCTTACCCTGGCTATCCAGGCCAACACGGCAACACTTGGTGCTGCCCTGGACAGAATTGCCGTGGCCTTGGAGGGCAGGCCACCAGGTGGGCAGAGATCAGGGGCTGATCCTCCTTCCCCGGTTTTACCCCTTCCCCATGAGTCTCCCCTGAGAAGCCGGGGCCGTGGCCGGGGGCGCCCCAGGCGTGGCTCACGCAGAGGGCAGTAATTTGTTTTTCCCCCATTTTTTTTTTTTTTCAATTTTTTTTTTGTCATTTTTTTTTTCAATTTTTTGCTTTTGCTGGTCATTTTTTTTTTTTTTGTGTTGTGAATGCTGTGTGAATGTGGGGGTGACATTCCTGCCGGAAAAGGGGTGTCACCCTCTATTTTGGTGGAGAAGGGTTCCCCAGGACCAGGGAGAAGTGATCCCCAGGTCCGTGTGATTGGTGTATGAATGTTCAGTGACATAATTGGAGCCTTGGCGTGGCGTTGCTGCTCACAAGTCCAGCATGGTGGACTGGTGCCAATCCAATTTGATGTGGATGTGGGGTGTGTGTGCTAGGGACCACAGTGGTGTGCATGCATGCATTCTCATTGTGCCATGATTAATGTGTATGTTTAACGTGCAAAGATGCCCAATGTGAGCTGTCTCCTGGCTGCTCTTCCCTCAGAAGACGGGGTAGCCTCGGTTAGGGGGGGATTGTCTGGTTCAGGGGTCAGGTCATCACGTAGGTCAATCTGCAGGCCCTTTTTTTCTGCAAAGTTGTGCAGCCTGCAACATGCACCGATGATCTGGCACACGAAGTTTGGGGAATACAAGAGGGTACCCCCAGACTTATCCAGGCATCGGAAACGTGACTTTAGGAGGCCAAAGGTGCGCTCCACCACTGCTCGTGTTTGGGCATGTGCTTGATTGTATCTTTCCTCTCCTAGGGTTTGGGGGTTCCGGATAGGAGTCATGAGATGGGGTCCCAGTGGATATGCAGAGTCAACTGTAAGGGAAAAGACAGGAGGATGTTAGTCATGCATGTGCCCCTTGTGATGTGCATCATGGGAGGGGATAGTCATGCCTGCCACCCATGTCACTCACCAACCAGCCAGCTGTCCCCATACACGTTCTGATCGAATTCCAATCGGATGTGGCATTGATTGTATATGTAGCTGTCATGGCTGGACCCTGGGTGTTTGGCACGGACGTGCCATATGAGGCCTTGGGCATCGACTATCACCTGTACATTGATGGAATGCCAATGCTTCCGATTGCGGTACATGTGCTCTGTCTCCTGGGGGGGCTGGAGTGCCACATGTGTGCAATCAATGGCCCCCACAGTGCGTGGGAATCTGGCAATTCTGTAGAAATCTGTCATTGCCTTCAGCCGCAGCTCCTCAGTGGTGGGTTTGATGATTTGGTTGGCCATGCGTCTGAGGATTGCAGGGACAACCTGGTGCACACATCTGCTCATGGAGGACTGTGACATCCCAGCCACCACTCCACTTGTACGCTGAAAAGAGCCACTGGCAAGGAAATGGAGTGTTGCCATGACCTTGACCAGTGGCTGCAATGCATGTGAGCGGTGTGTTGGGCTGGTGATGTCCTCCTGCAAGGTTGTGGTTAATTCCAGGATGGCATGAGGGGTGAATCTGAAGATGCGAAACACCTCAGAATCACTCATGCCAAACAGGTCTATGCGGGTACGGTATATCATCTCCCGTGCCATCCTCCGTGCCATCCTCCGTGCCCTCATCCTTCTTTGTTCATCTAAAGTCAGTAATATAGCTATGTGCGACGATGCCCCTGGCATGTTGGCATACAGATTGTTGAGCAACACGTGTGACTGCTGAGCTCCTCACTAACAGTGTTGCTTTATCTAACAAGTAGACTTTTTTTCTTTTTTTAGACCAGCTTTAATAAGCTCTAATTTTAGACAGGACATTTTGCTGTTGCGCACACCGCGTAGCCTGCGCTGCCCCAACGTTGTTTTGTGGATCCCCGTAAGTCCCTCATTAGCATATTTGACTAGCAAATCAATGGTGTGTCTAGCGCACTTTTGCGCGGAAGGATGCGCCAGTCTAACGAAATTACGCGGGACAAAAAAAAGTCGATTTTTTGCGTATCTCGTTCTGGGGATGCCGCGCAACGAAACGCACGCGCACATTTAGACTTACGCACGCGCATCTCCTGTTGCGCAGGCGTAATCGCTCTGTGAATCTGGGCCCTGATGTACAGGAGAGGAAGAGGGGAGAAAGGGTTAAAAAGATCCCACAGTTAGTAAAAGTTCCTCACAATGAATCTGTGCTGCTGCTGATCCATTCATTTGTTCTACATTTATAAATGACCACAATGTATTTCTATTTTCTGTTGTAAGTGGAAGGGGAGGGATCAACAATGTAAACAGTAGTAGGTTTAAATTTGTGATCGCCGTGATTGGCCATGACAGTGATCACATGGTACATAGCCACTTAGATTGGCTCGGTACACTGTGTCTGTGAAGTGTGCCATATAATAACAGCACATTAAAAAACATGCGGATTTCAAAGATTACTTTTATAGTTGATTTAGAGTAGGCTTGTATGCAAAACGTGATTGGGTACTTTAGAGGGAACATCTAGAAGTTGTAATTACAATTGGCCTTGATATGTTACTGTGCTTGGACAGCCCTTATTATCAAAGCTGTATATCTGCTGTGTAGGATAACCTAACACACTGCTACCCTTTGTATTGTTTCAAAAATGTGTGAGTACTAATGTGGTCAAATATCATCTTCAAACTACAAGTGAGCCCTCTGTGTGTCTGTGAATGTTCTGCCTGCTTGCAATTGTCAGATATAATTGCTGTGTAGCTCTAACCTGCACCAGCACTGGACTGATGTGAAATATGTAGTTTCATATTGGGAAGTGTCAGGTCTCACACTACAGACAAAGGCAATGCATGAAAGCGGAGCTCTACCTGCAAAAAAAACAGAGTTAAAAGTCAGCAACTATAAATACTGCAGCTGCTGACTTTCAAAATAAGGACACTTACCTGTCCAGGGCGCCCGCAATGTCCTAATCCGAAGCTGATCCGTCCCTCAGCTCTGGGTGAGGGTGCCGGCATCTTCAGTATGGGAATCAGGAAGTGAAGTCTTGCGCTTCACATCCTGTTTCCTGCTGTACATGTGCAAATCATGCTGCGCACTCTGAATGGTCCCTGCTGTAATCTGGGACCTGTGTGTCTCCCAGAAGACAGTGGTGGGAACAGAGGAGGGGCCGGCGTAGTTTGCCATGGTTTCTATGGCGCTCTTTCACCAGAAGTGGGAGCAAATACCTGGATTAGACAGGTATCTGCTCCCCCTCCTCCCTGAAAGGTGCCAAATGTGACATCTGGGGGGACCAGATCAGCGGAAGTTCAATTTCTGGGTGGAACTCCACTTTAACCTATGCAAAGACATACTGCATGCCTCCTAATTTAACACAAGCTAAAACTGCTGACACTGGAATGTCAAGATTTTCTCTACTATAGGCTGTGTGTACATTGCAACAAATGGCATCATGGAACTACATGATCAATGATCAATATCTTATGCAGGTGGAAAACACAAGGTACAGGCAGGAAGGTTTACCATGGCTTAAAGAATTGGGTATATGTGTATTTTTTTTTTGCTTCTGACTAAACAAACAATTTAAATGCAATGCTTGACTTTATCTGATTTGATTGATTTGATTTGGATTTTATTGAACTGGGCTGTGTTTGTTTTGTTATTACAAGATTGCCAAAATTTCTCTGTGCACTGTTATACACATAATGTCACACAACAGGCAATGTAAATGTGTGTTTTTATTATTTTAGTATTAAACTTTCAGCATGCCTATATTTTATCAAGTCAAATTGATTTGCATGTTTTATGCTTTGCAAAATTCTAATGTAATAACTCAATTATAGCTGTGGGGTTCTCCCTCTACAAAAACGTAGCTAAACCGTAAATTTTTGACACCCCCCAGCCGCAATCTGAATGAAGCCTAATGCCGCGTACACACCATCACTTTATGTGATGAAAAAAAACGATTTTTTTTGTGAAGTAAAAAACAACGTTTTTGAAACTTCAATTTTCAAAAACGACGTTGCCTACACACCATCGTTTTTTCACAATGCTCTAGTAAAGCGAGGTTACATTCACCACTCTTCTCCATTGAAGCTCCCTTCATAACTAGCTTCTGGGCATGCGCGGGTTGAAAAACGTTGTTTTAAACGTCATTTTTTGCTACACACAGTGATTTTTTGTGAAACAAAAAACGACGTTTTGAGAAACGACACAAAAAATTGAAGCATGCTTCAAATTTTTTTTGTCGTTTTTCACAAGACATAAAACAAAGTTTTCCCCTACACACGGTCATTTAAATTGACGTTTTTAAAAACGTCGTTTTTTTCCATCACATAAAGTGATCGTGTGTACGTGGCATTACAAGTGTTTAACACAGGGATATAGAAATGAAGACACTTGATGATGAACCCCAACGGTGGTAACCAAACATACACCAGCTTATCGACAGTCAAATTGATTACTGTGCTGGTTATTTACTAAATAGATAATGATACAATTAATGAAACTACTGCCATTGTTTCTTTGTATTCAATTATGAATTCCACAGTATATTTTTTACGTAATAGCCGTATTTTTATAGTACCAAGTTACTGTCCATACCTTTCTAGAGTACACTGAACTATTCACTTGGCCCTAGAGCAGAAAAGGTTACAAACACAAAACAATCATATAGACCCAAAAAGTCATGTAGACACAACACAGTCAAATAGACACACACAGCTAGTTTGACCAGCACCTGTGACTGTACCCATGGATTATGAGAGGAAATCAATAAGGACACAGGACAAAAAAACTGGTGTCAACTGAGCTCAGGACGGCAATGTTACAACATCACATTACTGCGCCATTGCTTATATTAAAAAAAAATATCCAAGAAATGCAATCTAGAAGGGCCTCCAGTTGTTTTACCTAGCTCAGTTCAGACCTCCTCCTCAATGAATGGGAATGAAGGCAACTTATTTTTTTACAACTCTGGTTAGGTAACATGACACATGACAAGGGGGGGGGGGAGAGCAGGCCCCCTTCACTTCTACCTTCACTCCAAGTGGGAGGCCACACTGAAAAGGAGATCTGCTGTCAACAGGTTCTCCCTATCCCTGCTATCTTCCACCCACAGTTAGCTGATAGAACTCTCTCTCCAGCAGCTATTGCAGCCTTTGCTTTCCCTAACAGCAGTGACACTGCTACCACTCCAGTCAATCAGGCAGCTAGAGGCTAGAGCACAAGCAAGTTCCCAGCAGGTGCGGTTCTCCACTTAAAATTACTGTGGCCAGGGTAGCTGCCCCTCCTGCCCCCTTTCAGGTAAATATAATCATAAAAGCTCATAATTCTATAGCTGGTTTGTAGGGACAGGTATTCTCCCCTTTCCTATGTTAATCTTCTCTTTCCCCTTAAAGCGGTGTTCCACCCAAAAATAAATAAATCATTTGTATCATGTATGTGTAGCTGATGGCTTTTAATAAATGAACACTTACCTGTCCTGGAGTCCAGTGATGTCGGCACCCACAGCTGATGTTTCCATCAGCTGTCGGGTGCTGCCGCCACCATTGCGGGTAAGGGTACCCATCACTGTAGCCTTTCAGCTTCACACAGTGAACCCTACTGCGCAATGCACAAGGCCCACTCCTCACGCCTACTGGTCTGGTGGCTGGGGGGGGGGAGCCCTGTGCCGACATCACAGGTTGCAGCCCGGACTCCCGGAAGTGGGAAAGGGTATTCTGTCCCTCCCTTCCCCCCCAAAGGTGCCAATTGTGACACCGGAGGGGGGGGGGGGGAATCCGATAAGCTGAAGTCTCCCTTCAGGTGGAACTCAACTTTAACTAGAGCCATTAATAAAATCCAGTTTAGAAGCATTTACAGACATGCAAGGAAAATTCAAACATATTGGGCCAGATTCTCATAGAATTTCGCTTGCGTATCGTAAGCCATTTACACTACGCCGCCGCATCGTACTAGAGCAATTGCTGTATTCTCTAACCATTTGCTCCGTAGTTTGCGTTGGCGTACCGAAAATGGCCCAGTGTAAGCCCGCGTAATTCAAATGAGGCGGCTTGTATTTAAATGAAGCGCGCCCCCGCGTCGAACGAAGTGCGCATGCGCCGGCCGGGGAAAAAGCCCAGTGTGCATGCTCCAGCTCACAGCTCAAAACGACGTGAGCGTCACTACGCAATGCCCCTATTCGCGAACGAGTTAGTAAAATGACGTAAGCGACGGAAAAAGCAGACGCTGACCCGACGCCATACTTAACATGGCATCCGACGGCACCCGACGGCATCAGACGGTACTTCGTAA
Source organism: Rana kukunoris (assembly GCA_029574335.1). Taxonomy (NCBI): domain Eukaryota; kingdom Metazoa; phylum Chordata; class Amphibia; order Anura; family Ranidae; genus Rana; species Rana kukunoris. The sequence continues at coordinate 146,941,238 of CM056053.1, forward strand.
GGTTACTCCACATAGAAGCTGGGGTAACCTTACGCGGACGAAAACAACGTACACGACGACGGGGCGGTGTAAAAGCGATTGGGAATCGGCGTACTAGCCTCATTTGCATATGCAAATGAGAAAACGTAAAGGAGTTGTCATTACAACTACGATCCGCAAGTGTAATGGTTTTACACTTGTCGGATGTTGAAGCGTATCTATGCAAAAGTGATGCTAAGCATCACGCGCATAGATACGAGGCAAAAAAAAAACGGCGATACGACGGGGTATCTGAGATACTCCGTCGTATCACTGCTGAGAATCTGGCCCATTCAGATTATATTTATGAGGTGACCAACATTTCGATGGGGTGAAGCCCACCTTTATCAAGGTATACTGTATACATGATGATGGTATACTGAATGCTTGGGAAAAAAAATATTCCTGCGTTCCTACAAGGTTACTGTTTTGAACTGTATTAGTGCATTTTTTTTTTTTTTAACAGATGCAAAATCATGTTGAATGTGAAATAATTGAATTGTGAAATGACTTTATTGGATTGCAATTACAAGTGCAATAACAGCTAAAAAGATGCTGCACAAGCATCTGTAACAATTAAATTTCCTTTTATTGGCTACATCTATCTATACTTTCATTGAAATACTCTCTTTGATATAGTATACCCATTTGAGGCTATTGGCTTCTGAAAGGCTAGAGGTCAGGGAAATATATTGATAACACTGAAAGACAGCAATAAAAGTCAAAAGCCAAATAAAACACAAGCTTTTTGTAAGATTAATCATACATATTCTGCTTTTTTTTTTCCCCCTTTACAAAAAATACTTTAAAGCACCAATAGAATCAATGCAGAATGAAAGAGAAATTCACCAGCCGGTAATGTCTCCTTTTCTCAGAAGTTTCTTCAAGCTGTAATGTAGAAAATAGCCCTTTTGTACGCTAAATTAAATGGTAAATGCTTAAAGGCTAATTGCATATCATGGAGTATAAAGGAAAGTATGCCTGACAGCAATGCACATTGAAAGAAAAGGATTGTTGAGATTAAGCTCTTTCAGCATCCTTATTTGTTTGAACTATAAGGCATTAAGGTCTTAAGGTTAAAGTACGGAAAGTTGTGATATTGCAGCCCTAGGTAATGTCTCTGGAAAAGGAGGCAGCACAATTGCTTCCCAGGGATACATTTAATGTATTTCTTCTATTTGTCAATCAATCTACTCATCCAGCTTGCACAGTTCACAAAATAATCTCTCCGAAAAATAGCGGCAACAGGTACATCTGCTTCTCAGTGTTCTTGCAGGGTATGCTACTTACTGGTTTAAGAGATAGAACTCTTATGCCACGTAGACACGGCCGTTTTTTTTTATGAAATAAAATGACGTTTTAAAAAACGTCATTTAAAATGATCGTGTGTGGGAAAAACGTCATTTTATGTCTTCTGAAAAACGATCAAAAAAATATTTGAACATGCTCCAATTTTTTATGTCGTTTTTCAGAATGTCGTTTTTGGTGTCATAAAAAATGATCGTGTGTGGGCAAAACGATGTTTAAAACAAAGTTTTTAAACCCGTGCATGCTCAGAAGCAAGTTATGAGACGAAGCTTCAATGGAACAGAGTGCCGTCGAACGTGGTGTACCTAAGAGCATTTTCAGAAAACGATGGTGTGTAGGCAACGTCGTTTTTTAAAATGAAGTTTGAAAAACTTTGTTTTGTTTCGTGAGATGTTTTTTTTACATCACAAAAAGTGATCGTGTGTACGCGGCATTAGTTACAGCTTATAACATTTAATGAAATGGACTATAACTAAGGAGGCCAAAAGAGTGGGATCATCAAAGTCATCATGAGTTTCAGTCATTTTATCCATGTGGAGGTCATAAGTGCATTGAGCTGATTAGACTATCTTAGGCTTTCCTTTACCTGACCATGGATTCTAGCTCATTCTGATGATTTTCTATGTCATCTTTGAGCTGTGATTACATTTTTGGCCTGTCCTGTTGATTTCCTGGAATGGTCTCAATGGAGTTTTTCAGGATTCATTCAATATGCATATATTTTACAGCAGACACATTTTATTACAAAGGTACTTTTTTTCTACTTCCAGATGTTCTCAGATCCTAAGATTTCTAAATCTAAAGCCTCATACACACGGTCGGACTTCCAACAAACTTTTCCGTGGGTTTTTGCTTTGAAGAGCGTTGGCCATGAACTTGGTATGCATACACACGACAGGACTTTTTCAGCAAACTTTCCCAAAATCACGTGTTTTTTCTGCTCTTTTCTGCTCTTTACCGCCACCCTTTGTTCAACATCTGCTACTGTTGGTTGATTTTAACATTGGTTCTGAACATGCGTATCTGTACTTCGGACTAAAGTCCGATGGATTTCTGTACACATGGCAGGACTTTGCACCGTAGGACTTTTGTTGCCGAAAAGTTCGTCCGTTTGCAGAGCAAACTTTTGTCCGAAAAGTTTGTCCGATGAAGCATACACACAGTCGGATTTTTTGGAAAACCTGCTCATTTTGAAGTTTGTTGTCAAAAAGTCTGATCGTGTATATGGGGCTTTACACTTACAGCAAGCTTTGATAATTAACCACTTAACCCCCGGACCATATTGCTGCCCAATGACCAGAGCACTTTTTGTGATTTGGCACTGCGTCGCTTTAACTGACGATTGCGCGGTCGTGCGACGTGGCTCCCAAACAAAATTGGCGTCCTTTTTTTCCCATAAATAGAGCTTTCTTTTGGTGGTATTTGATTATCTCTGCGGTTTTTATTTTTTGCGCTATAAACAAAAATAGAGCGACTATTTTGAAAAAAATTCAATATTTTTTACATTTTGCTATTATAAATATCCCCAAAAAATATATAAAAAAATATTTTTTCCTCAGTTTAGGTCGATACGTATTCTTCTACATATTTTTCATTAAAAAAATCGCAATTAGCGTTTATTGATTGGTTTGCGCAAAAGTTATAGCGTTTTCAAAATAGTGGGTAGTTTTATGGCATTTTTATTAATATTTTTTTTTTACTAGTAATGGCGGCGATCAGCGTTTTTTTTTCAGTACTGCGACATTATGACGGACACTTCGGACACTTTTGACACATTTTTGGGACCATTGGCATTTTTTATAGCGATCAGTGCTATAAAAATGCATTGGATTACTATAAAAATGCCATTGACATTGAAGGGGTTAACACTAGGGTGGCGGGGAAGGGGTTAAGTATGTTCCTGGGTGTGTTCTGGACTCACTAGGTGAAATCACTCATCTTCCATTCATACATTGTATGAACAGAAGGTCAGCATTTCCCCCCCCCTGACAGGAACGGGAGCTTTGTGTTTAAACACAAAGCTCCCGGTCCCCACTCTGTAACGAGCAATCGCGCGTGCTCGGCGGCGATCGTGCCCGCCGGGCACACGCGCGGGACTCGGGAGCGAGTGGGGACGCTTTCGTGCCCCCTAGTGGCCGCAAAAGGAGCCGACGTATAGCTACGGGCTCTCGCCCAGGAGAGCCGACCTGCCGCAATAAAATGACGGCGGCTGGTCGGCAAGCAGTTAATTGCTTAATTTGTGTTCATATTCATAAAAGTGCTCTATATTTAGCAATATTCTGTATGGATTAATCCCAAACCATGGATGTAATCTTTTGATGCTTCATGTTTTATTTTGTTTTGTATTTGTGATAAGTAAACCATGAGAATGTGTATATGAATCCAGTAATATATACCTATACATAATTCATACTAAATGCATTATTCATCCATTTAATAATTTATATTTAATGAACACAATCTAACACAATTATGTACAATAAACTAATTGGTAGGGAAGTTAAAGAAAACATAGTAGCATGCATTGCCACTAACTTAGCTGTTCGTTTTTTTCAAAAGACATACAAGCAATGGACTTTTAATTAAAAAACAACAGTTAACACGAACAAGTAATTCAAGTTATCGGAGACAGCTAAATAGCACAGGTGCCTCCATGCTGATAAGCCACATTGAGCATTATTGAAGCCAAACAGTTCAATTCCTATTAGTGCTGGAGCTTTTGGACTGGAGCTGTTTGAGGGGGACCCAACTAAAAAAAGGATTTACCCAATGGTGAAAGGTCTGCAGATTGGTGTCAGTTTAATAGCTGGGTACCCCTATTGGGTCACCTAGTTGCCCTGGAGGAGGTATTTTTTGCATGCTTTCCTTGTATAATTCCCCACTAAAACAGAGTAATGCCTCGCACACATAACCAGTTTTCCGTCGGGAAAACTGACATGACAGCTTTTGACATGGAAAACTGGCCGTGTGCATGTTCCATGGTAGTTTTCCCAAGAGGAGAACTGCTGGAAATCCCAGCAGGAAAAATTAGAACATGTTCTCATTTTTTACTGCCGTGAATACCCGGCAGTCTTTTTCTCTGCAGTTTTCCTATGGGAAAACTGCATACGCATGGCCGGGTTTCTCAGCCAAAGCTCTCATGGCAGTTTGCCTGCCAGGAAAACCATCCGTGTGTAGGGGGGAAAAGCTGCCGAACCAGTTCTCTGCTTTCCCCACAGGTATCCCGGCGGTAAAAAGTCATCCAGGAAACCCGTACGTGTGTACGGGGCAATACTGGCAAATATTGTTATAGTAAATGTTAAATGTTTTAGGGCTGGTTCACATCTGAATTACACAGGAATGCAGTCTGAATTCCTGTTAAATTTCTGTGCAATTCAGTGAGGTGCAATTTTCAGCCATTTGTGCATGCACTACTTTTCAAAAAGACACTGCATTTAATTGCATGGTACCGCAGTGCAGATCTGGTGCTGGCACTGCATTTTCAATCCAGGCTTAAGGTGTCCTTAGGATTATATTGACACCCGTAGCAAAACACACACACACAAAAAACAGCGAGTTTTGAACAAGGTGTGGAAAATGTGCAGGGAACGCAAGTTTCCCGAACCGCATTTTGGTGTGAACGAGCCCTAAATATGCATTTATTATATGACCAGCTGAGACCTACATCTACAGCAAGCCATCAGCCTCTGTACGTAACACCAGGATTACAGGAACTATTACAAAATAAAAGAAGCTTCTACCCCATCTTAAATTCCAAATCCATTCTGAAGTAGTATTTGCCCAGTACACACACACTGAATGTTGGCTGGTTCATCGGGAGCTTTTGTCAAGTTTTCTTGATGGAAACCCATTGTTCATTGGTTGAACAAAAAACTGAATGTGGGTACTCAGCTTTAGGAACCAGTTCACAGGTGTTTTCACATTTCTTATTTGCTCCAAATTAAAATATGTATAACACGCAAAGGTTATACTCAGTTAACACTTTTCTGTAGTGCTTCTTAAAACAAGTAGCTCCACTGCTTCGAACTTGCATTATGTTGCACCCTAATAAGGGTTCATGATGTTTTAATGATTGTTCACTTACTCTATAAATGTGTCGTGGACATTATTACAAACAAATTCAGAGTTTGATACCCCAAAGAAACAGTAATGCTTTTTCCATCAATAAATTATTTTGCTTGTTATGGCCAACCCTTGTACAAACAATGTGTTGCACTGTTAAATGTAAATGCCCAATTGATATTACCACAAATTCAACCATTACAAGTAAAACAAGACTCTAAATAAAAGTCCCAAAATAAGCACAGAAAGGGTGTCCACTTGTGAGATATCAACACTTTTGCCAACTTCCGTGTTGTCTTCTGGGTCTTCTGGGTCCCATGCCGAACAGCTGCCCTGCTGAATAGTAATCACAGGGATTTGCCCATGCAGCAAAGATGCCATTCCTCTGAATGCCTTGCATTTTTATCACTAAATACAAGGTATTCACTGATTGAACAAGGTTGCGAGGCAGGGCAGTGACTTCATAAACTCCACCTCATCCAAGAAGAGAACACCTTCTATTCATTGAAAACATGCAAGGTGTTCTGTGAATGACACCTGTGCCAACCAAGCAGCCCATTGTGGTTACTATGCAGCAGGACAGTTGCCTAGCACAGGACCCACAAGGCAGTGGTGATCACTGTAGTAGTGAGGACCACTACAGTAATTTTCTGTCTCTGGAGCAGTCCCACAAGTATAACATTTATATTTGGAGTTCAGCTTTAAGTTTTTACTGTACTTCTTTTTGTCCCTCTTCATGTGTGAAAGTTGACCTGACATGCTCTCAGCCATGGTGATGTGTTATATTAGAAAATATTGATGAAAACTCGAAATAATGGAGAACAGATGAGCATCAATCTTAAATAAATAAACCAGTGAACCTGCAGATGAGTGCTTAATGTATCATTTCTGTAACAAGGAAAACAGAATAGCTGTTGACGGCAAGGCTAGGGTGTATCTGGGTGTTTTTAGGTTTTCTAGTGAGTATCCTCATAAGCACTGTTGTCATATTTTGTAGCTATGTTTCAGCTGTTCTACATCAATAACAATTCTCCAATAATTACAGTAGTTATGGATTTTGATATCTGCCTGTTCACATCAATATGCTGTCATGCTAAGGTAATTTAATGTGGAGTGATTCTGCCTTTGGTTTCTAATAGCCCCTCTCCTGCTGTGACTTACAAGTTACAATAGTAATCTGATCTATTGAACTTCTACCCTTAAGGCTACTTTCACACTAGCGGACCTATCTGGTCTGCTTGGCAGTTTTTTTTAAGCTGAACCTGATCGGACCCCCCCCCAGTCTCCTCTATGGAGCTGCTGGTGCAAACAGACATGTGTCCATTTACACCCGCCAACATCGATACATGATTCGATAATAACCACAAAAAACAGAGGGATGGGGATCTGTTGGACAAGATGGCAGTTGGGTATAAACAGACATGTGGTCCGATTACATCGGACTGCCCTTAGAGGAGAGCAGGCTGTGTCTGCTCTGCATACGTGGAGTGGACACGGACCAGCCATCCGCTTGCTTAGCAGGGATCAGCAAACAGAATCCCTGCTAGCAGACAGACTTTAATGGAGCCCATCCCTTGTAGAAGGGGCATAAAAGTGTATGTAAACCCTAATGCCGTGTACACACGACCGTTTTTTGGGTCCTAAAAAATTATGTTTTTTTTTTTTCATGTCATTAAAAACAATCGTGTGTGGGCTTTAGAGCATTTTTCGGGTTCTGAAAAACGGGCAATTTTTTTCGAAAATGCTCTATTTTTTCACAAGGTTTTTTCGGGTTGTAAAAAATGGTCGTGTGTGGGCTTTAACCTCCCTGGCGGTATGATTCTTTCAGATTTTAGGTGCTGAAAGCGGTACCATTATTTGCAAGGAAATTTGGCGTTTTATACTGTAGGCTTGTAATTCTTAGGAGTAAATCACTTAAATCTGTCTAATAGGCATCCTGGGTATGACATTTTTTTAAAAACTAAATTATAAATTATAATATAATAAATAATTATAAATAATTATAACAAATAATAATATAATTATAATACAAATTATTCAATAATGTAATCAAATCAAAATCACTGAAATTTGCTCAGTTACAGAATTCCGCTGTCATTTTTTATTTTTTTTTATGATGAGTTTCCCCACAAATCGCTATCGCTCAATTCTGCAAGTGATTATAATTTATTATTGCTGTTTTCTAGCTGCTCTAAAACCATTTTTGACATAAAGGGACACTTTTGGTTGCTATGGGCAATCTACAGTTTGAAGGGAGAAAGAACATTTTGTATTATATAAAAAAAACATGCAGGACACTGGGCAGACCACTAGGGACAAGGGTGTGTGTATTTTTTACATACAGTACTGTAATCTATAAGATTACAGTATACTGTATGTATAGTGTTTGTTTACGTTTTTGAATATGGTGCTGTTCTCCGCCCCCGTGCATCGTAACGTCGCAGGGAACGGAACTCGGCGGCACACAGAGGCACTGTGTGAATCGAGCGAGCACCCGCTCGCTCACACAGCGCGGATGCATCGCTGGATCCAGAAACAAGGTAAGTAAACACTGCCTGTGGATTCAGCGAGGCGAGCCCAAGTCTGACTCTGGGTTACCGATCGCAGCACAGAAATTTAACCCCGAGTCAGACTCGGGAATACCGCCAGGGGGGTTAATGGTGTGAAAAATCTGCGCATGCTCAGAAGCAAGTTATGAGACGGGAGCGCTCGTTCTGGTAAAACTAGCATTCGTAATGGAGTAAGCACATTCATCACGCTGTAACAGACAGAAAAGTGTGAATCGTCTTTTACTAACACAAAATCAGCTAAAGCAGCCCAAAGGGTGGCGTCATCCAAATGGAACTTCCCCTTTATAGTGCCGTTGTACGTGTTGTACGTCACCACGCTTTGCTAGAGCATTTTTTTTCACGCTCATTTGAAGGCAAAACCGTTTTAATGATCAAGTTGAAAACAATTTTTTTTTCTAGAGCCTGAAAAACTTTGTTTTTTTACAACCCGAAAAATGATCGTGTGTACGCAGCATAAGGCTGTGTTCCATCTGCCCATTTTCCATCCATCTGTTGACAGATTAAAAACAGACAGCAATTCATTTATATGGGCAAACAGATGTAAACAGATGATCATTCAATTACATCCGCATCAGTTCAGGTTCATTTTTTAAACATAACAATGCTTGTCCAGGTCCATAGGAATGGACTGGAATGGATGTAAACGGACAATGACCTGTTTTTGCATCCATTTTTGCATTGGATATTAGGAGCCACCAACCTCTGCTGTCTTAACAACCAGTGACTCATCCCTGCTGTGAGTAGCAAGGATGAGTCATTGGTTGTTAAGGAAGGAGCACCCACCGGCATCAGAACCATGACTGATCCCTGCGTTTAGTATGTCTGCCATCATGCCTCAGCAAATATTTTTTTGTGAAACCATTACCAAATTTCTCACCTGTGCATTATCCCAACAACAGCCCTTCCTGTTGCAGGCTTCCAGCACTAAGCCAATGCCTCCCAATTACCAGCAGTGCTGTCTGCTTGTCATGTAAGCACCTTCATTTGGCAGCTGGACTGCCTATCTGATGCATTTGAGCCTGCAATAGGGAGTGCAGATACTGGTAGTTTAGTGGTAGGAAACTTAGAAATATATTTTCAAAAATGATTTGCTTAACCCTTCAGCTCTCACACTCCTATGCTCCCTACAGCCCAAAATGGTTTTCGGCAGTCAGTTCTCTCCAGTGTGCATGCGCATATGCAATGCGTGACAGAATATGGTGCCCAGTGGCCTATTTACAGCCTGCAGCAGCAACCGCTAGTTGCTGCACTATCTTCCGCTTCCCATTGTGTTCCCGAGGTCTTGTTCCTGCTATTATTGGATTTCATGTTTCTGACCCAGTTTGCCTTTGACCTGTCTTATCCCAATTCCTGGCTTTGACCCTTATCTTGTTTCAGTGTTTCCGCTTCTGGCTGCTGATCCGTGTATGACCCTGGCTTACTCCCGACTCTGCTTGCTGCCATAATTCTGGCTGATCCTCTGTGCATGACTTCTGACCTGGCTCCTGGCTCTTCCTGATGCCACGTCTCACCTTATGCTCCTGAGGTACTCCTACCCAGCAGTACACCCTGCTCGTCAGCCGCCATCCAGAGGGCATCTCCTTATCATCTAGGCCTGTCACAGCTGGCAACCCCTGCTTCTCTGAGATTTTAGGTTTACGTACACTTTAAGTTGTCCTGACAGTGCACTTTCTGTCAGAGTAGAACTGTCAGCCCAGTGTGGGACTGTAAAATGGAGGTCTATTTGTGACCTGCCCGGGCTCCAGTCAACCACATTGTCTTGGCTAAAGGAGTAATATAAGTTATCAAAAAAAAATATATAGTTTTCTTCAGGGAAATCGTGACACCATTTTGTTATACAACATGTTTTTGAACATTTGTTACAAGCACTGAACTTTGGTAGGCATACTAAAAAACAACAGCAACAACAACAAGAAAACAATGAAATTCAGACTATTATGAACACCCATTGGTTACTGTTTTTTCTTTTATCTCTAGTAGTAAATTACTGAGAAACCTTTTTTAGCATTATTTTGTTTTTGACATACTATATATTTGTGTCAATAGCTGGGGATATGAAACTTACTCTGGACCATCTATGTTTCTATGTCTACTACTAGTTCTATTTTATTGTACCAGCTTTTGATTAATAGAAATGTATTTTACAGAAAATGTTTCCTTTTTCAACACTTACTAACAAAATGGTGAAATATCTATTTTTAAAATGTCATATTTGTTATCTCAATGACATTCAAAATTAAGGGGCAGATTCACAAAACAATTACGCCTGTCTAACTGGGGTTAGACAGGAGTAATTTCAAATTTCGCGCGGCGTATCATTAGTTTGAATCCTCAAACCATGATACGCCGGCTTCGGGCTTCGATCCGAGAGGCTTACGTCTTCGTAAGCCTTCGGATCTACGCTGCCATCTATTTGCGGCCGCTGGGAGGAGTTTGCGTCGTTTTGGTGCGTCGGGATATGCAAATGTGTTTTTACGGGGATTCACGAACATACGAGCGGGCGTCGCAATCGTTTTCGTCTATTTTTTTATACGTAATGTTAGAGCAGCTTTTTGCTGCTCTAACTTTACGTAGCCCATGTTAAGTATGGCCGTCGTTCCCGCTTCGAATTTATTTAAAATTTTATTTTGTTTACGTAACTCGTCGGGACGTGGATCGCCCGTAAAGTACGCTACATAAACAACGAATGACGTCACGACGTGATTTCGCGCAATGCACGGCGGGAAATTTGCAAACGGAGCATGCGCAGATCGATCGCCGCGGGAACGCGCCTAATTTAAATGTTTCACGCCCCCTACTCGCGCAGATGGATTGCGACGGGAGAAATACACTACGCCGCCGTCGTTTACCGTAGAAAATCTACCTGAATTCCACGTAGAGCAAGGTAAAAAACGGCGGCGTAGTGTATTTCTGATACGCTACGATAATCCATTTCTCTGTGAATCTGCCCCTAAATGTTTTCTATAGTGCAAAAGTGACTCAAAATATGTTACATTTTCAAAACAATGAACTACTCACCATCTGTAAACCCAGTACTTAAATGTACAACAAATACTTTTACATACATGTTGTTTAAAACATTTGAATACTACTACTAAAGCTAATTCTTTGGATTTTAAGATCTGATAATGCCTAATAATGATGATAATAATAATTTACAGCATATTATACAAAGCTCCACAGGACTTTTTTTTTAAAACTTAACTCTACCTTTAAGGTTTGTAGGAAACTATTCTCCCAGTGCTGTGACTCCAATCACTATGCACAATGGAAAATGCATTACCATTGCAGAATGAAACTAAAATATTTTGTTATCATGTCTAAAGCCCTGTAAACATAACCGGGAATCCTGTCAGGAAAAAAAAAGGTTGGTTTTCCCGACAGGACATGATTCCTGGCAGGCTTGCCCTGAAAAGCCGTGTATATACACGGCCACACAAAAACCCGCCGTTCTTTTGAATTGCAAGAACACGTTGACGTCATAGACTACGACGAGCCGGTGTCTCATCACATTCAATTCCATCACTGCCAACTTGCTACACCCCACACTATCGTTGTATGCTACCGCCCATTGCGTCTAAGTCTGCCGGGAAACCCGATGGGAAAATAGAAAGCAGGTTCTCTATTTTTCCGTCAGGATTCCCGGCAGTTTTCCTGATGGGGAAAACTGCTAGGGAGCATACACATGACCGAATTCCCGGCCAAATGCTCTCCTGGCAGTTTTCCTGCAGGGAAAACCGGTCATGTGTACGAGGCTTAAATGGGTCAAATAAGGAGAAATGCCACAAGTCATTGTCCATGTCTACAGTGAATGCCGCTAGAGTCTTCATCCCTGAACACTGGCATTCCTCATGCACTCCAACGATAAGGGAATAGCTTAAAAGACTAAATACATTTGAAGAAATGGAAGAGCTTACACATATCTCCTAAGACCACACTTATGTCCTCACTTGGTCCTGCTGGACATATTTTAAAAGGACTGAGCAATACAAAGTGTATCTCTAATCAAATAACTTTTTATAGGTGCTAGATCTTTGTTAGATCTTGTGTATGTTCACCCATATATACTTGTAGATGACATCTCCTTTCCTCCTCCTGTGGAATGGGGGAATGCGAAGGGGTGTTACCGGCCCCTGTCTTCCTCCTCCACCCTTTTTTCCCCCAGCCGGCATGCTCGATCGGAAAGGGAGCTGTTCCTTTTTCCTCTTTTTTAATTTTGTATGCCTACTTTCTATCCTTGCTGCATCCTTTTTGACTTTCTGTTATTCAACTCTCCATTGCTACCACTCTAACCCTATGTGGGTCTCATACTTGGCTTAAACCATTACTTTAGGGCAAAACTTTAGCCACAGTGGTCTGACCTCTGGCAACTGAGATTGATATGCAATTTTGTGAGGTCTATTTATTGCACTGCCCACTGTATACCATGACTGTATTTTCTGTAAAATCAGAAATGTTTTTAGTCTGTACACCATTTTCTATCTCTTGCTGTGATGCAAAAAAAAAAAAAATAAGGAGACATGTAGCTTGATCAACATACACCAGATTGTAAATTAAAGCCCATATTACAGAGTGTGAGTAAACCAAATATTAAAATGAACATGACTTTCAAGCCAAAACCTTTTTTTTTTTAGTTTTGGATTGTAGGTTGTATGTCAACTTTTTATGCAGTTTGCGTCAGTTTAGAGTGATTTCCCTTTATGTTCTGTCTGTAACACAACAGGACATACTTTGAAAGAGGAAATACCATCTTAGACAGCTGTCACCCAGTAGTGTATTTAGGTTTTGTGCTGCCCTAGGCCTGACTAAACTTGTGCAACCCCTAATTTAAATATAACCCACCCTTTCCTGTCTAGGCCACACCCTTTGCTGTTTAAAACCCACCCTTAAATTTTTGAGTGTGGACACTAGTTCTGAGGGCCTGGGGGGCAACGGATTCCTTAATTTGCATAGATTTCCTCTCACTTCCTGTTTGGCTATAGGACAGGAAGTGACGGGAAATCTCTGCAATGGGACAGGGATGATAAAAAAACTGACAGGGGCCTTGTTTACTCTATCCAAAATAAAATAAAAATGTTGCCTATAATTTTATTTTAAGCATACATTTCTGATAATTTTATGGAGAGGACTAAGAAGATATATAAGATATAACATATGCCAATGGTGCAGCAGAAAACATATAGCACAGTGAGGAAGGTTTTTGGTCCAGGATGATAGGACAGTCAAAATGAGAATTTCCCCCCACAGTTGCGGAATTCTGGCTGCCCACATATCAGATATATGTGGATGCTTTATGGGGGCGCTAGACTAATTTGCCTCTAAGCCCAGTCTGCCCCATAAGACTGGTGCTACACTAACAGTGTAGCACAAGCCGACGGGGACTCTTTCTGTGCTGCCTTAGGCCTGGGCCTTGTAGGCCTAAGCCAGGATACAGCATTGCTGTCACCACAACCAGTGTCCCTGTTGCATTTTCTCTTAGCTCCTATTTCTGTGACAACTTAAATTTTTTGATTTTCAATCATATTTTGTTTCAGGACACATAAAGAGGTCAATTTCCCCAGAAGGAACACAGCAATAAATGCCCAACAATGGTTCTAACACTTCCTGTATGTATTCAAAACTACAAAAACATTGCTTTATACTGTATACACTCATTATATAGTCTGATTCTGCATAGGATTACATTCAAAATATTGCAAAAGGCTTGTTTTGCATTTGACTGTGGAAAAGGCCATTGACACAAACTAATGAGGGTAGACCACAGGTGTCTCTATTAAATCTACTGGTAGTCAGCCGAAACTGAATAACAGTTTGTGAAAAATTGACCAATAACAGATCTCATAATCCAAAGGTAATTGCAAAAAAAAGACAAAAAAGACAAAAAACAAACTACAAAATCTGAATATTATCTACCGTACAAAAGGACACCTTAAATCGGTTCCTGATAATATAATGAGCCTGTCAATTAACAGCTTAATATAATTGTAGTAGTCCCATGTGAAAATAACCTTGTTTCAATTTTCTTTTTCAGAACCAAAACTAAAAATGTTTATATTCAGAGATTTAGTTATAAGAAAATTACAGGTACCTTGCAGTTTGATAGCAAGAATATTATTTACTGTACATCAAGATGTGGCTGCATAGTTTTAAAAGACATTGAAGGGCAATTTTGGCAAAATATTTGAGGATCACAAAAAATTAAATTTTCTGCAAAATGAATAAAAAAAATTATGGCCATCTTTATTAGTGGTAAGTAGGTGTCAAGTGGGGATTTTGCCATGTCTGGGGGGGTAGAAGTGTAACTGGCTTCTTCTGCCCTCCCTACAGTCAGGGTGCAGGGTTTAGCTGCTATCAATATGTGTTTCACTGATTTCTACTGCTCTTCCTCCAGTCCATTTGCAGACACTGAAAGGGAGGGGTAAGGTGAGTGGGATGGGAAATGCTGCAGTTCCCCCACTGCAAAATAAGAAATGTATTCTGTGATGTCTTGTACACACCAACGGGTTTCCCAGCTGACTTTTTACCACCGGGAAACCCGAGGGGAGAGCTGAGAACCTGCTATGCAGCTTTTTCCCCCGTACACACGGCCGTTTTTTCTCACAGGAAAACTGCCATGAGAGCTTTGGCCCGAAAACCCGGCCGTGTATATGATCCACCCAGTGTTTTCCATAGGGAAACTGTCAGGAAAAAGACCGCCAGGAATCGCAGCAGGAAAAAAAGAGAAAATGTTCTAATTTGTCCCGCCGGGATTCCCGGCGATTTTCCTTTTGGGAAAACTGACATGGAGCATACAAACAGCCAGTTTTCCCTGCCAAAAGCTGTCATGGCAGTTTTCCCGATGGGAAAACTGGTCGTGTGTACGAAGCATCTGAGTAGATCATAAAAGTATAGTATGTATATGATGTGCCTAGAAATGCAAAGCAATAATAGGGTGAACCAAAAAGGAGAATGATATAACTGTTTACTCATTCCCAATCCAGTAGCAAGGTTAGGATACTCAAAAGAGACTTCACAAATATTGTGACTTGGACACCACTTCTCCAGGAGCGTTGAGTGTCCACTATTAATGGTGACTTTGTAGATACACAGTATATGTGATTGGAAAAATGCTCATTTGGGGGAAATTTTAAGTGCTTTTGAGAGCATGTCATTTTGTTCCAGGGTCCTGGTGATCGACTTTTTTTTTCCATAAAAGATACTAGTGATAGTTATTAAGTAAACTTAAAAATGTATCTTTTGGCATTTTCCTTATCCACATCTATCTTTGATGTATAAAAAAAACTATGGAAAAGTAAAGAAAAAGGGACTGAAGAACACACATACAAAACAGGGGGTATTTTACATTATTCATTGGTATATATTAGCATCCAATGACTGATGCATCCCCCAAGGCTAAAAACGAACTGGTGAAGTTCTGATTGATCCTGGCCAACAGCTTAAACTATGTAAATTCTCATTTACAATTTAAGATGTATTGCGTTCTTATCTATTCTTTTTCTGGCCTGGGAAAACTGCAGCATCTCAATTTTCCATTGCATAGTTGAGAAATTATCTACCAGTGTCTGCTACTGCAAGACAAACCAGGCAGCCATGTTGACATTAACTTCCAAGTTGTCAAGAGATTACAAATTATTTGTGTAGTACGAGGACTGAATTAGCTCCCATTTCTTTGCATTATCACCTTTCACAGTAAATTCATGAACATAAATACCGCATGAGGATTTGACCTGTCTTTTTATATTTTTTTTGCCCTACAATTTATTTTCCTGCAGAAACATTGCTAACACAAATCAGTCTGATATTAAGATCATATACGTTGCTAGGAATTTATTGTTTCGGTCTATGATGCTCACATTCTCAAAGACTGAAAAGAAACCTTGTGTTTTTTTCTGAGAAACATGTCTCACAGATCATACAACTATTTGTGAGTATTGTGACATCTTATATATACCTAGCAATACAAATCCAAGTAAGATCTACCTCTACCTCTCAGAAAATTTGCAATCTATTGATGTAGTATTAAGCCCTCACAACTACTTCCTTTTTTGCCTATCATTATAACGATATCTTGTTATGAAGTATTGAAATTCACAAAAATATTTTTTTGTGTAGATTGGGAAAGGATTAGAGATTTGGGGTTTTTACTGCTATCTGTGGCTTTGATGTCTCAGAGATGTCTCCTCATTTCCTGTGCTGGTAACAATGCTTTATATAGAGGAAGTAAGGGCAAATCTCCTACAGTAACACAGACAGAAATAAAAATGTTATTGTAAAGTAGAAGGCTTGAGCTTCCATAAGCTTGTCATTGCTATCGCAAAAAAACAGGATGCGCTAAAATATATATACAAACATACAGGATTACTGTCCATGGATGGTAGTCTTAGTAAAACAAACCAAAATAGTGTCCATAAGTGATAAACAAAGGGTTAATGTCCAACTGATCCTATCCGGGCCAGAGTACATTTCATAGCATATTCTTGAAAAAACACCAGTGAAAAAATTGTGATAATAACAGTAAAACGTGGTGACATTCAATGGAAAGTGCTGATAGTAGATCCTCCACCTTGCAGAAAACAGTAACTGCTTACCAGAAATCCGGTGGTCTCTTAATGAAAAGAAGACCCCAGATTGCATATGTATAACCACTGGAGGGAGGTAGTAGGCCAGGTAAGTTGTCAATCCCCTTCAGGCTAGGAACTCGGAACCGATTTCCAGGGAAAAGCAAGAAAGGCCACAATAGTGTAATAACGTCTTATAAAATTTATTAAAAAAGCCAAAAACACACTTACATAAAATCAATGCAAACAGGCATGTCAGTGATATGCTGGGACTCCGGCCAGAAGCGATCCATGCAAACACTTGACCCGTCCAAATGAGGAATGGGAAGAGGTATACAGCGGGGGATGAACCGGTGAAACACACTATCCCGCCCGACCGGTTCGCGAGAAATCGCTTAATCTATCATGATTAAGCGATTTCTCGCGAACCGGTCGGGCGGGATAGTGTGTTTCACCGGTTCATCCCCCGCTGTATACCTCTTCCCATTCCTCATTTGGACGGGTCAAGTGTTTGCATGGATCGCTTCCGGCCGGAGTCCCAGCATATCACTGACATGCCTGTTTGCATTGATTTTATGTAAGTGTGTTTTTGGCTTTTTTAATAAATTTTATATGACGTTATTACACTATTGTGGCCTTTCTTGCTTTTCCCTGGAAATCGGTTCCGAGTTCCTAGCCTGAAGGGGATTGACAACTTACCTGGCCTACTACCTCCCTCCAGTGGTTATACATATGCAATCTGGGGTCTTCTTTTCATTAAGAGACCACCGGATTTCTGGTAAGCAGTTACTGTTTTCTGCAAGGTGGAGGATCTACTATCAGCACTTTCCATTGAATGTCACCACGTTTTACTGCTATTATCACAATTTTTTCACCGGTGTTTTTTCAAGAATATGCTATGAAATTTACTCTGGCCCGGATAGGATCAGTTGGACATTAACCCTTTGTTTATCACTTATGGACACTATTTTGGTTTGTTTTACTAAGACTACCATCCATGGACAGTAATCCTGTATGTTTGTATATATATTTTAGCGCATCCTGTTTTTTTGCTATTCGTTTTACTGTGTTTGTTACTACAGTCAGGTGCAGCTTCTTTTGAGTTTTTAGCCACTCTAGATCACTAGCACCCTGTTGCTTTGCTCACTATTGTTCCTTTGTTCACCTTAGCGCAGTTGATTCTCTCCTTTTTCTATTATTGTCATTGCTATCGTTGTCCCTCCCTGCTATCTTTGACGCCCCCCCCCCACTTTCTGCCCAGCAAAAATTTTGTCAAAAGCACAGTTAAAACCTTATAAAGGGGGAAATCCTTCCTAATTCTTTTAGACAAATAACCTCATAACCTCTGATGTCCTTCTGAACTTATTTTCAGGTTAGATACTATGGGCCAGATTCAGGTAGAGTTAGGCTGGAGTATCTGTGATACTCCAGCCTAACTGTCACTTTAAGCCGGCGTTTCTGTTTTCTGTAACCAGAAAACAAGAAACGCCGGGTTGGAGTTCCAATGCGATCAGCGCAATTGAATTTCGCCATCGCATTGCAACTTTAATTTAAAAATGGCGCCGGGGGCGTTCCCGTTGATTTACGCTGAAAAAATATGTTAATCAGCGGGAATCGGCAATTCACGATCGTATTCGGGCGTGACGCAGTGACTTTCCGACGTTTCCGGAAGCGATACGCGGCGTAAAGATAAAGCAGCCCCCTAGTGGAGTATCCTATGTTAAGTATAGGCGTCGTCATCGCGTCGAAAAAAAAAAACGCGTCGCTTGCGTAAAAATTTCATGAATGGGGACGTGACGTCATTGGCGTTCACTGACAGAATTTGGAGCATGCGCACTGGGATGCATTGACACTCGACGCATGCGCAGTACGTTCGCCGCGGGATCACGCTTAGTTTAAATAATACACGCCCCGTACCCGCCCAATTTGAATTCCGCCGGCTCATTTGCGCTGCACTGCCGCAACTTTAGGAGCAAGTACTTCATGAATAACAGCACTTGCTCCTAAAATTTCGCCAGAGTAACGTAAATGAGAAGCGTTACTCCAGAGCAAAGATGCTCCCATCTACCTGAATCTGGCCCATTATAGTCAAGAACCCTCCTAAAACAAATTTCATAAGACACCTATTACCCTTTAAAAAGGTTTGTACCTCAGCCACTCCATGTTGTCACACCATAATATTACTATACAAGCTATTGGGCAAACTTTCTACCAAAGATTCTTACTTTCAGGTCAGAGACTGTATAGTCAACAACCTCCAAAAATGACATATCTCAAGACCCTATGAAAAGATATGTACCTCAGACATGAGTTTCAATCCCACCAATGATACTATCAGCATGACATTTTGCATGTTTCCTCCGGGCACTAAAGTTTCCGCCCACACTCCAAATGTTGGTAGGGTAACTGGATCCTTTCAAAATTGGTCTAGCTATGTGTATGTACTGTATGTATATGAACTAAGCTCCCTGAGGGCACAGACTCATGTGACTATACAATATAGTGCACTGTATGTAAAGTGCTGTGTAAAATTGTTGAAGTGTAACCCTAATTCCTTGGTTCTAAACATAAATGCAATAATGCAGACAATTGCCACTCATTGTCACTGACTATAAATGATCTTCTTCTTATCAATTGTCCTACAACATTTAACAGTAACTTGTTTGACTTTTGTTACTGTATTTCTGTAAAATTGTGCCAAGCTCTTTTTGTCACTTTTCTGTGCCGTATCTAATTGTGCTTGAAAAACACTCCTTAACCCCTTCCATACAGGGCATTTTCACCCCCTTCCTGCCCAGACCAATTTTTAGTTTTCAGCGCTGTTGCACTTTGAATGACAATTGCGCAGTCAGGCAACACTGTACCCAAATAAATCGTTATGGTTTTTTTCCCCACACAAATAGAGATTTCTTTTAGTGGTATTTGATCATCTCTGCGGTTTTTATTTTTTGCGCTATAAACAAAAGAAGAGCGACAATTTAAAAAAAAACACAATATTTTTTTCTTTTTATTTAATACATATCACAATATTTTTTTTTAAAAACTTTTTTTCCCCTCAGTTTAGACCGATACGTATTCTTCTACGTATTTTTGTTAAAAAAAACCCGCAATAATCGTATATTGATTGGTTTGCGCAAAAGTTATAGCATCTACAAAATAGGTGATAGATTTATGGTATTTTTTTTTTTTACTAGTAATGGCGGCGATCTGCGTTTTTTTTTGGTGACATTGCGGTGAACATATCGGACATATCGGACACTTTTGACACGTTTTTGGGACCATTCACATTTACACAGCGATTATTGCTATAAAACTGCACTGATTACTGTGTAAATGTGACTGGCAGGGAAGGGGTTAACACTAGGGGGCGCTGAAGGGGTTAAAATGTGTCCTAAAGTATGTTCTAACTGTAGGGGGAGGGGGACTCACAAGGGGAGGAGACCGATGTGTGTTCCTCTGTACTGGGAACACACATCGATCTCCTCACCGCTGACAGGAGGTGGATCTGTGTGTTTACACACACAGATCCACACTCCTGACGTGATTGCCGGAAATCGCGGGTCCCCGGCGGCAGCCATCGGGCACGCGTGCGGGATCGCGGGTGGTGCCGCGGGCGCGCGCGCGCCCTAGAACGCCGTGAAGACAGGACGTTGTGCAACGTCCAGTCTCATCGGCGAGGGGATGACCATAGCGTCATTTCCCTATGGGCTGGAATTGAAGGGGTTAAAATAATAATTTAAATAATATTAACATCACATTCTTAGATATAGTGGTTGCATAAATTGTCATTATTCAGACTTAAAAAAAAGAGACAGAAAGTTTTTGACCTTGCAAATGTTCTTCTCATTTTCTTCGAACTGACCTAAAAGCAAAAAGAATGTCATCTTTTTTATGGAAATTACAAATTCCTCCCCCTCCATGTAATGGAGATAAAGAGAGGCAGACAAGTTTGTTGTCCAAACTGTGAAAAAAGCAATCAGCGCCAAATACTAACATGAATCCAAATATAAATGTAAATAGTAATAATAAATTACAATATCTCCACATCTGCTGTGACACTCTCAGTGAATCACCACATCTAATATAGACTATAATAATTGTTAAATAGTGCAGCGCTATGAAATAAACTCTAAACTATACATATAAATATAAAGTGTACAATGCTTATTAATAGTGATTGTCTCACACTCTAGTCAGTCCTTGTGTGACCGCACAAAAATAATATTATTAAAGAAATAATAAAATAATAATAATAGTGAAAAAACAACTCCTGTATTCTCATTGTAAACAGAAACACCGCTGGGCAGATCCTCTCTCCCTCTCTCTTGTGCACACTATCACCAGCCAAAATGCCTGCTCACCTCAAGGATGAGTTAAAAACTCAAAGAAAAGATCTTGCATTCAAATCCTCCTCATTCCTTTCTTTTTCTCGTTTTATTGGTGGTAAGAATCTTATGCTCCTTACCAGTGGCGGCTGGTGACGTTTTAGGATGGGGGGCGCAAGACCCTGCCCCTCCTTGATTGGCACCTCCCACTTCTCGTAAACCACACCCCTTATATAATCCACCTACTTTGTCCAGTTTTTCTCTCACTGCTGGGACTTGTAGTCCATCTTCTCCTGGGGCTCAGGTGCATGCAATCCACCATCTATAAGACTACAAGTCCCAGCAGTGAGAGAAAAACTGGACAAAGATGGTGGATTGCATGGACCTGAGCCCCAGGAGACGACGGAGAACTACAAGTCCCAGCAGGTTATACATACAATAAGGCTCTGCGGTGAATGGGTTTGGATTGCATGCACCTGAGCCCCAGGAGAAGATGGGGAACTACAAGTCCCAGCAGGTTATAATATAAGGCTCCGAGGTTGATGGGTGTCCAGACATCCATCCACCTCAGAGCTTTATATTATAACCTGCTGGGACTTGTAGTTCTCCATCATCTCTTGGGGCTCAGGTGCATGCAATCCACCATCTTAGTCCAGTTTTTCTCACTGCTGGGACTTGTAGTCCCATAGATGGTGGATTGCATGCACTTAAGCCCCAGGAGAAGATGGAGAACTACAAGTCCCAGCAGGTTATAATATAAGGCTCTGAGGTGGATGGGTGTCCAGACATCCATCCACCTCTGAGCTTTATATTATAACCTACTGGGACCTGTAGTTCACCATCGTCTCCTGGGGCTCAGGTGCATGCAATCCACCATCTTTGTTCAGTTTTTATCACTGCTGGGACTTGTAGTCCCATAGATGGTGATTGCATGCACCTGAGCCCCAGGAGACAATAGAGAACTACAAGTCCCAGCAGGTTATACATACAATAAGGCTCTGAGGTGAATGGGTGTGGATTGCATGCACCTGAGCCCCAGAAGAAGATGGGGAACTACAAGTCCCAGCAGGTTATACTATAAGGCTCTGAGGTGGATGGGTGTCCGGACATCCATCCACCTCGGAGCCTTATATAATAACCTGCTGGGACTTGTAGTTCTCCATATTCTCCTGGACTCAGGTGCATGCAATCCACACCCATCTACCTCAGAGCCGTATTGTATGTATAACCTGCTGGGACTTGTAGTTCTACAATCTCCATCTTCTCCATGAGCCCCAGGAGAAGATAGAGAACTACAAGTCCCAGCAGTCTTACTAAAATTACAGGCTCTGAGGTGGATGGGTGGGGATCAGGCAGTGCACCGCTGATTTTCAGTCAATAAAAAACGAGGCAATGGGATGAGGCAATGCCGCAATGGCATGGCTTACCTTCCCAGCACCGCTCGGGCAGTGTAAACGACGGAGCTTTCCGGTTTTCTCTGTAAGACGAATACCGGAAGTAACAGCAGCAATAGTAATGCTCCCGGTGCCCATAGTGGATACGGACACACGGGAAGCTATTCAGCACTGTGCAATGTGCCCAAAGGCGGGATAAAAGCCCGCAAATGAAGCGCTACATCTGCAATCAAAAGATTGTATTGACGTGGCGCTTCATAGGGCAATGGTGGCCGGCGCTCAATCTAATTTTATTAAAGGATTTTTTTTCTTTATCTTAAAAGGGGCCATTGAAAAAAAAAACTTTTCAGGAGGGGGGGCGGCACCCAGGCGCCCCCTATGGGCGGGCCACCACTGCTCCTTACACTGCCTGTTCACACTGGTGGCTTGACTACATATGATTCCAGGGAACACCCTTCTTCACTCTCTCACTCAGGTTCAGCTCCTCTTTAATCAGTGTGGTTTTGTAACATGGAATAACAAACACAACTACCATAGTGTTTCTCTGTTGCTACATTTGGGCGATTGAAAAGGTTAAACATCATTGGAGGTCAGGGGTAAGTTTATCAGACAATTAAGCCATTGTAAGTCAGCCTGGATATACGAGATGTAAGTTTTAGCGCCCAGGGGTCTCAATATAGAGTTTGACCTTAATTGTTTTATTTAAAATGGTTAAATTAGTGTATACAATTAATTTTATGGGGTTTCGACAGTACTTGTGCATTAATTGATTTTACTATAACAATTACAACTTCAAACAACTCACCTTGCCTTTTACTAAATACATTGGACTGTCTACTTTTCAAAAAGCGGTCATTTGGGGGATATGTGTATTTTAGGCCTCAGGAAATAAGATAGGCCATCAGTACATCAGGATTCATTAATTTTCTCATATGTACAGTATACCATAGTTTGTGGACTCTATAACTTTCCTACAGACCAAATAATATACACTGATTTGGGTTATTTTCACAAAAGTAATGTAGAAGTATACATTTTGGCCTAAAAGATTATTTATTTTCAAGCAAAGGCATTTTTTTTATTTTTTTGTAATTTTTTATTTATTAAAGGAGTTGTAAAGGAAAACAATGTTTTGCCTAAAATTAATGTCTGCAAGGTAGACAGACAGAATAGTGTAATGATTCTGTTAAAAATCGAATAAATACCTATTTAAATCCTTCATCTATATCACCTCTGGCGTTCTAGTTTCTGTTCTCTCATTCACTTTCTGGTTTGCGGCACTCATTCATGTAAGAACTACATTTCCCAGTATGCATTGCAGCATGCCCAGTAATTTACACCTCCTTGAAGTCTCTAACACCTAGAGAGTGTCCTGCCGCACAGATGTAGTTCCCAGGAGGGGTCGAGCACGTCACTGACCACCGCAGTAAAGCCTTCCTTCACGGTGGTGAGTAACAATCAGACAAGCAGGAAGTGAACAAAACAGAGAAGAAATGGAGCAACTTCTGAGCAAAAACAAACAATGAGGAAGTGAAAAGAGGAATGTCTGCAGGTAAAGGATGCTTATTATGAAAAAATCTATTTCCTTCACAACCCCTTTAAGCAAAAAATTAAAAACCCAGTGGTGATTAAATACCACCAAAATAAAGCTCTATTTGTGCTTAAAAAATTCTGAAAATGTCATATGGGTACAGTGTTGCATTACTGTGCAATTCAAAGTCATTCAAAGCGTGACAACGCTAAAAGCTGAAAATGTACCTGGGCAGGAAGGAGTTAAAAGTTTCCAGTATTGAGGTGGTTAATGAAACCTACAAAACTAGTAAATATTGTATTTGCTCATTTTACTTTCCTGCCTTTGGTACAAAGTCACAAGGGCCTAATAAATATAGTCATAACCAACATCTATCTTAGTTCTATTCAAATTGGTAGAAGGTTTAAAAACTCTGTTAGTAATTCTGTTCTATACTGGTGCCTCTCTTTATTTTACCTATTCAATAGTGTTTTAACCATGCAATGAATCAAAGCTTTCAAAAGTAATTTTCATAAAACTAAATATACTCAGAAAGTATAACAAAAAATATTTCTCTCCTCTATTCTTTAAGAATCTCTTCTTGTAAGGGTGAAAGGTTCTGGCAGGTTTGCCTAGGAGACCTGTATTTATTGTTGTTTTTTCATTGACTAGTTTGAAAAAATGCAGCAATAGTGCATCATTTCAAGAACCTGGGTAATAATTCTCAGCGAGTATACCATATATCGCTGTACACTGGCTGGGTAAAAGCATTCTTGCTGCTTTTTACATTTGCTCAGTGAATTGATACTGCCGCTATTTGTATTGTCAGAGCTGATGTCTAAAGAAAAATACACATAAAAATCAGCCATACACGAGTCAAAGTGTAAATTGGTATTAGTTGTTTAGTCCTATTTGCACTGCAAATACTGAATTTCATTTGAAATACAAGTAAAAATTAATGTTACAAGAAAAAATAACAAACAAATTGCATGAAAACCAAAAAATATTAATGGTGAAAGAAAAAAACAAATACATAATAGACTCAACAGAAAAAAAATGGCTAAGGGGAGAAGGGTAGGATGGAATTAATTATGGCAGTTTAGGGTTAACTAAGGGTTAAATGGGAAAACATTTCCCATTTAAGAGATTAAATAGAAAAACATTATACATGTAGTCCCCGAGTTATAAACATCCAAACATCCGACTTACAAACACGTATAATTACAAACAGAGGGAGATAACAGGAAGTGTGAGGAAATATAAAATGTTATCTCTATTTTATCACCAAACCTTGTTTTCATGACAACCCAAAAATTTCAAAACCCAATTGTCACAGGGACAGAAAGTGAAGTCTTCTGAACAGGGACACAGATAGCAAAACAAAGGTTACAGAGGTTTTACCTCTTTCCTCTGCTATCCAAAATATGTTAAAATTATTGTTTTGGCTGGAGCTACACTTTAAAAATGTCACCAAAGGAATGTACCAGAATACACTTTGATCTGAATTTATGAAGTACTTATTTGCAAAATTATATAACAGAAATGAAGAAAAGCATGTTTTTTTTCAAAAATGACAGTTTTCGGTCTTTTTCCCGTTGCGAAAACAGCTTGTGTGTATGCTTTTCAGAGGGGGGAAAAAACGTGCATGCTCAGAATCAAGTATGAGATGGGAGCTCTCGTTCTGGTAAAACTAGCATTCGTAATGGAGATAGCACATTTGTCAGGCTGCTAAATTATTGCATCATTTAATGCAGCGCATGAAAAGCGCGAATCGTCTCTCACCAAACTTTTACTAACTTTAAGATCAGCAAAAGCAGCTCAAAAGGTGTTGCCATTTAAATGGAACTTCCCCTTTATAGTCCCGCCGTACGTATTTTACTTCACCTTGCTTTGGTCGGGCTGGATTTGGCATGAACTTCTGTATGCAAGGCAGACAGGGGAGGAATCACGTCGGGAAAAACGTAGTTTTTTCAGACAGGAAAACCAGTCGTGTGTATGAGGGATTAGAGTAACTAGAGCTAGAGCATTTAAGGGTTCTAAGCATTTTTCATTATTGTACGGATTAAAGTGGAACTTAAGATTTGCTATGGGATATTTTGCCAAGAATCCCTGGACTGTGTGTGTGCTAGATGGCTAGTCACAAGATTTGGAGTGGGATTTGGTGATTGTTTTTGGTGATGTTCACTGTTCTTTCTGGAGGCTCTAAGATTACAAAGTAAAAACTCTGGGCCAGATTTACGTACATTGGTGCATATATTGACCGGCCTAGCGCACCTCCTTTACGTTAGATGGCGCAATGTAGAGGCGCAGGTACCGTATCCTCGTAGCATTTGCGCACAAATTTGCGCCGCGGCGCAGCGAGGAGTAAGGCAGTGTAATTCAAATAGGGAAGAACGTGGGCGTGTTCCATTGAAATGAGCCGTGACCCCATGCAAATGAAGGGCCAGCCGGATTGCGAATGCGCGCATGAAGCAGACTATGGTCAGCACCTCTCTGCGCATGCTCAGAACTCGGCACGGCGCAATCAGTGAGATTGGAACTAGGCCCGGTCAAATAAGTGAGCTACGCACAGTGCTTAAATAGACAGAGAGAAACGCCCTTTCATTGCAAAAGTACATCCATTTGTTTCCCTTCCTACAGCAAGGTGCTTTTGCTCTGTTGTTTGTTAGTGTTTGTTGGTTTGTGACGTGTCTTTGAGATTTTTGGTGAGTGTTTTGGAGAGTGATTTGGAGAGTGATTTTTGGTGAGTGTTTTGGGGAGTGATTTGGAGAGTGTTGTGAACATGAGTGAGAGGAAGCGAAAATTAAATTTTTCCTTGAGGGAGAAGGAAATTATTGTCAGGGCCATTACCCAATATGGGCGATTCCTGAATGGCCCGAAGAGTGCCAACACCCCCCCGGCCAGGAAGAGTCAGATTTTGCAGGACATCGCCGACGAGGTAAATGCTTTGGGGGGTGAGACCCGGACACGCCAGGAGATCCAAAAGAAAATCAATGATCTCCGGCGTGTGGTCCGTATGAAGCTGTCCAAGATTGCAGCACATGGCAGGGGCACTGGAGGGGGCCCACCATGCACTGTTAGGCTGACTGAGGAGGAGCGTGTGGTGGCCCAGACCTTCAACAGGCAGCAAGTAGAGGGGCTGCCTGGCTTTGACTCCATTGAGGAGGCCATGAGGGCAGGTAAGGTTTTTTTTTCTATCTGGTGTGTAGCATGTGTGGGGGGGAGGGAATACGTGGCAAGTGTGTGGATCCTCCAACCTGTGAATGTTTTGTGTCATCCACAGATGTGCAGGAGGGTGCTGGGCCATCTGGCCTGTCGTCACCATCCCCGGGACAACAGTCTGAGGAAGACCCCCAGACAAGGCCGGAGTCCTCTGAGGAGGTTGAGGAAGAGGAGTTTGATTTGGAGGAGGAGGTCATGTCAGAGAATGACTTCATGTTAATTTTGGAGGAGTCTTCCCCTATGGCTGGCAGCAGCCAGGCCTCCATCAGGGGTAGCCCCTCCCACTCCTCCCCCAACAGGGCTCCCCCCAAGGGGCTCCCCTTCTCCCCGGCCACAAGCCTCATCTGGAGGCAGGAAGGCGACCCACAAGTCTAGGGTGGTGGCCGAGGTTCTGCCTGCAAATCTGAGAAGGGACCAGGCCTTTCAAACCCGCCATCTGGGACAGGTCAGCCAGACTTTGGGGCGGATGGAGGAGAGCCTGTACTCCCTAAAGGATTCAGTTGGGGACATGGCCTGCAACTCCCTGGCTCTGATCAATTGCCAAAATGAAATGCAGGCTACCACAGCAGGCGTTGTTCAGGATGTGCGGGCCCTCGGTCAGGATGTGCGGGCCCAACACTCAATGCTGGCCTGACTCGCATTGCCGTGGCCTTGGATGGCAGGCCGCCAGGTGGGCAGAGACCAGGGGATGCTCCTCCTTCCCCAGATTACCCCCCCATGAGTCTCCCCTGAGGAGCCGGGCCGTGGCTGTGTTTTCTTGGCTTTTCGGTGTTTTCTTTGCTGTGCATTTTTTTTGTGCTCTGTCTCATGGGGGGGTGGGGGGGCTGGAGTGCCACATGTGTGCAATCAATGGCCCCCACGGTACGTGGGAATCTGGCAATTCTGTAGAAATCTGTCATTGCCTTCAGCCGCAGGTCCTCCTGGGTGGGTTTGATGATTTGGTTGGCCATGCGTCTGAGAATTGCAGGGATAACCTGGTGCACACATCTGCTCATGGAGGATTGTGCCATCCCAGCCACCACTCCACTTGTACGCTGAAAAGAGCCACTGGCAAGGAAATGGAGTGTTGCCAGGACCTTGACCAGTGGCTGTACTGCATGTGAGTGTTGTGTTGGGCTGGTGATGTCCTCCTGCAGGGTTGTGGTTAATTCCAGGATGGCATGAGGGGTGAATCTGAAGATGCGATACACCTCAGAATCACTCATGCCAAAGATGTCTATGCGTGTGCGGTATATCCTCTCCCGTGCCCTCCTCCGTGCCCTCCTCCTTCTGCGCTTATCTTAAGTCAGTAGTATAGCTATGAGAAAGGATGCCCCTGGCATGTTGGCATACAGATTGTTGTCCTGCAAGTGTGGCTGATCAGCTCGTCCCTAACGGTGTTGGCTGACATGAAGATGGATTGTCCAATTTTAAACCTGCTTTTATACGGACTAACTTTAGACCGGACATGCAGCTGATGCGCACAGCGCGTAGCCTGCACCGCACAAACTTACTTTTGTGGATCGCCGTATCTCCCTCATTTGCATATTTGCCTAGCAAATCAATGGTGTGTCTAGCGCATTTTTTGCGTGCACGATGTGCCGGTCTATCAAAATTACGTCGGTCGAAAAATTCTAGATTTCAGGCGTATATCGTTTTGGGGATACGCCGCATAGATACGCATGCGCATATTTAGACTTACGCCGCACATCTCGTGAAACGCCGGCTTAAGTGCTTTGTGGATCTGGCCCTCTGTCTCTACCAAGATGGCCTCTTCTACACAGGGAATCAGTGCAGAACAAGGCACGGTAATTCATTAACTGATAAAAAAAAAACAGCTGTAGAGTGACCACAGGTATTGCTGATTATTCCTTTGCCCTCTGCCCGCCCTGTTTTGGGTACAGTCTACAGAAGTGGTTCTCAACCTGGGGGTCAAAACAGGATTTGCCAGGGGTCACCGAATCCTGAAGCCCGCACCGCTCTCCCAGCCTTTTATACAGCCACCCAGTAGGGCTGTCCCCGGAGCCTGTGGCTACCCAGCTGGGCTGTTCCTGGAGCCCATGGCCACCCACTCAGCCTCTTCACAGCCACCCATTCAGTTCATGGCATGGCTGGGGAGGCAATGACTAGAGGTCAGCTGACTGGTGAGGATTGTGAAGTGGGAGGGACTGGAGGAGACACAATCTACTGATTTTAGCATTGATGTCACTGCTACGAGACACCACAAAGTCAGAGACACAGTGAAGCCGGAGACACGGTGAGTAACACTGCCTGTGATTATAGGTGCCATTACACGTCCTCACTACAGTTCTCAGATCAGCAGATGACCTTGATCAAGAGCAGCAAAGTTGGCTGATTAGAACTCCCCCATCACTGTCACTCATTCCAGCCCCCCCCCCCCACATACACCAAGGAGTAAACGAAGCAATAAAAATTGAAAATACATTATATATATGTGGTGGCTCAACGTGATTGGCACTGCGCTGACAAGCCGTTCACCTCTGCAGCCAAGGGTTCGGATCCCGGTCTCGGCTACATGTGAATTGAGTTTGGTGGTCTCAGCTCGGCTCCCGGTGGGTGTGCTATGTAAGGTACGCCTGTGCTTAGTACGCCCACCCCCCCCACAAAAAAAAAAACACCACACTTGCACGCACACGAAATTGGTTTAAAACACACGCACTTTGGCCATGCGGTCTCCTACAATAAAGAGAGGCGAAGGACCTACTGGGCTGGCTGTGTGGGCTAGGCCCCCTCACTCCCTCATAGGGGAAGTCCCTCTGCCCCATTGGGGTCCCGTTGGGCTCCCAAGAGGAGCAGGTAGGGCGGGGTGAGTGGGAGGCCCCCCTCACACCCGCCATTGCCACCAGGGGCATGGAGAAGGATGGCGATTGCCTCCGGGGGGAGGGTCTGCCTACTCCTAACTCCTGCAGTCCGGCTCCTCTCTCTCGAGTTCACGCACAAAAAAATACACTTAAAAAAAAAAAAAATTTGAAAATACATGGAAGGGAGAGGAAAAGAGGGGGAGGAACAAAGCCAAACGTGATAAATAGTAATGTACATTGGTACAAAATCCAAATGTGTCCAGTTGTTTACATTTGTCAACTCTACCTAAAGAAATACAATGTAATTATAATTGTAAGGAATCCATTTTTATGTTTTGTTGTTCACAGTATAGTAAACTACACAATTATTTTCTTCACATTACAAACTTTAAAAATAAAGTTACACAGTGGGAATTAGTCAGTAATGAGATGCGTGGGAAATGACAGAAAGCGATTTTGTTCTAGTGACACAAATTGTATGAGGAGATTAGAGCAAAGTGCTAGTGAGATGCACTCACGGACCCTTTACTTGGGAAGTTCTATATGTCAGCTTAGAAGGTAATTACTGGGAAGATAGTTCTGAGCTGATTCAATCTCAGATGCATTGAAATAACACATGTACAAATATCCATAAAACAGAAAGACATTAAAAGGATTATTTATTGTTAAAGAACCTATTTCTTGAACATAATGACCATCATGTAGCAAACAGTTCAGACCAAAGGGTAAGGAAAATGCGATGTATATAATTTATACTCATGACATGATCTTCTAACCTCAATTAAAATCATAGTGAAAAAGAACATTTATTTTCTAGCATTGTGCCAATTTTCTCTGATGCCTGATGTGTGTGATAGCGTTGGACCCATAGAAGTGAAAGTTAGTTCCGATGGATCTACTGTATAAAGGGATTTTTCCTTCAAAGAAACAGCAGTGTGGTTAAAATATAGTGTAGGTGGACCCTGTTCTCGTCTTATGCCGCGTACACATGATCAGTTCATCCGATGAGAACGGTCTGATGGACCGTTTTCACCGGTTAACCCATGAAGCTGACTGATGGTCCGTCGCGGCTACACACCATCGGTTAAAAAAACAATCGTGTCAGAACACGGTGACGTAAAACACAACAACATGCTAAAAAAAATTAAGTTCAATGCTTCTAAGCATGCGTCGACTTGATTCTGAGCATGCGTGGATTTTTAACCGGTGGTCGTGTCTACAAACGATCGTTTTTTTGCTATCGGTATCCATTGGTTAAGTTTAAAACAAGTTGGCTTTTTTTTAACCGATGGTTAAATAACCGATGGCGCCCACACACGATCGATTTGGACCGATGAAAACGGTCCATCAGACCGTTCTCATCAGTTTAACTGATCGTGTGTACTCGGCATTAGGCTGCTACCTACCTATAACTCTTGGATTTGTACTAAGGCATGCCTGGTACAAAAGTCTCACATGAAGGACTTTTTAAAACATTTAATGGATGAAAGCATCAAATACAGCCAATGCATTTTGAGGGGGGGGGGGGGGAGTATCCATTTCTTCAAGGTGTAAACAGGTAACTTTAACAAAAAACAGAATTCACTAGGGGACCTACAGTATGATAATGCTCGATGAATACTAACATTCCTTGATGGCACTAAAGGTAACTGGCTGACATATGAAATTATCGTTCTTGAGTTTAGATATGCTTAAGGGTAATGTTTGACAATTACAAATTGATGTTATTGCGTTTGTTAGCTTGTGAATGGGACTCTTTTTGTACTTGTACTACTTGTACTGGATTAACTACAGTTGGCGACCTTACTTTGCAAGCACTCCACCTGTTCCGTGTCAGCTGGTCTTGGCAGAAGCATGTAAAACATTTAATAACATTGGATTTGTGTTTTGAAACTGGTACCTATACTGTATTTTAAAAAACATAAATGATCTGTTTTTATCTTCATGGTACCCTTTTTGTCACTTACAGTATCTTACAAAAGTAAGTATCCATGCCCTTAGTCTGCTTGTCTTCAGCAAACTGTTTGTGGGATTTCTTGTGCATCATCTTTAGAAGAGGCTTCCTTCTGTGATGACAGCCATGCAGACCAATTTGATGCAGTGTGCGGCGTATGTTCTGAGCACTGAAAGGCTAACCCCCCACACCTTCAACCTCTGCAGCAATGCTGGTAGAACTCATACGTCTATGTCCCAAAGACAACTTCTGAATATGACGCTGAGCACGTGCACTCAACTTCTTTGGTCGACCATGGCGAGGCCTGTTCTGAGTGGAACCTGGCCTGTTAAACCGCTGTTTGGTCTTGGCCACCGTGCTGCAGCTCAGGGTCTTGGCAATCTTATAGCCTAGGCCATCTCTATGTAGAGCAACAATTATTTTTTTCAGATCCTCAGAGTTTTTTGCCATGAGGTGCCATGTTGAACTTCCAGTAACCAGTATAAGAAAGTGCAAGCGATAACACCAAATTTAACACACCTGCTACCCATTCACACCTGAGACCTTGTAACACTAACAAGTCATATGACACTGGGAGGGAAAATGCCTAATTGGACCAAATTTGGACATTTTAAGTTAGGGGTGTATTCATTCTTGTTGTCAGTGGTTTAGACAATAATGTCTGTGTGTTGAGTTATTTTGAGGGGACAGCAAATTTACACTGTTATACAAGCTGTACACTCATTACTTTACATTGTAGCAAAGTGTAATTTATTCAGTGAAACATGAAAACATATAATAAAATATTTACAAAAATGTGAGGGGTGTACTCACTTTTGTGAGATACTGTATATGTCTGCGATAGACTCAAGCTTTTAACTTGAATAAGTATCTGTTCTCCATTATCAGAATATATTGAAACCTTAGTTGCAATATTAGCAGCATGAGGTGAAGGATATAAGGGGTAAAAATTGAGCAGATAAAGTACAATTATGGGTAGAAATCATGGCACAAGGGTATATCTTTTTTAAATGCATGCATTTAGGTATTTAGTAAAAAAAAGTGTTGAAATGCAATTAGCATAAATACCGATATCTGTCTTGATTTCAGCCACCTGTAATCCCCTGTACAGCAGCACTTGGAAGGAACCCCCTCAGAGAGAGCATTACCTGAGGGCAATCAGACATGTGTAGCCAAAGAGCATGCTCACAGAAGGAGCTAACAGAGAGACAACCTAATAAATCTGTTGTTGCCCCTTCACTGTACAATCACATACTCAGAGCAGAGAGGTAACTGCAGCACAGAAAAGCCATGTCACCAAACTTGGCGTTCTGTGTGTAGCGGTATGTACATTTTATGACTGGATGGGCAGAAATTACCAATTCTCTGGCAGACAATACACATCTCATTTTTGCATGTTCTCCCTGTGCCTGTGTGGGTTTCCTCCGGGTCCTCCGGTTTCCTCCTACATTCCAAAGACATGTTGGTAAGTTAATTGGCTTCTTCCTAAATTGGTCCTAGTATATGAATGTGAGTTAGGGACCTTAGATTTTAAGCTCTTTGAGGGTAGGGACTGATGTGAATGTACATTGTATATGTAAAGCGCTGCGTAAATTGACGGCGCTATATAAGTACCTAAATAATTATAATAGTAATAATAATAATTTGATTTAAAGCTTGCATTCTTTGAGAAGAAAATATTCTTTCACATAGCATATTTTTTTAAACCTTTCAGCAGAATCTTATATTCAGCTTTACCGTTTATAGGAAAAATTAATAGTACATTACTACAGGTCTTCTAGATTAGATCTTGTGTCAGTCCTGAAGCTGTAAATGTAAAGTCAGCAACTTTTTTAAGATAACTGATATAAGATCTGATTGAAACACTACAGAATTTATAAATGCAATGAAATCTTACATGATGCAAAAGAACGAGCTCAGCAAATGGCAGAAAAAAAAAATGTATTTGCATCAATGTTCCCTTATGTTTAAGATGCCTAAGAGGCAAGATTTTCTAAAAGTCTATCTCACTTGTTATAGGGAAGAACAATGCATAAAATAGACAACACAAATTTAAAGGTGTATTTCACTTCAAGCAAGAAAATAGAAGGCAGTTGTGTGTATGTATGCTTCAGATGGGTGTAGTTGGGGTTAATATTAGTGCCAATGCTACATTTCTCTTTTAACCATTTGTTCAAAGACATATCCAATGTTTCCGAGGTCATGAGAGCTGCTTGATGAGGCTCAGTTTTTTCTTCAATCTGACCCAGCTCCAAGGCTACACTAGAATGTATTGGTCTATGGCTCTATCCTTATAATAAATGTAAAAGGTGCTGAACAAAACATGTAGCTCCTAATGCTGCTTCATGAAACCTCTTCTTCTGCCATTTAAAGGAAAATAAATCTACTGTATTGACAAAAAAGTATGTTTACCAGGTTTACATGCACATGCATGCTTTTCTTTTTCTGTTTTCTGTTACTAAACCCAGGACCCTGCATTCACGATATCTGAGAAAAATAAGAAATGGCTGCATATCCAAAGTTCCCAAAAGTGCCTTTTATTGCAAACGGTCAACATACACCAGGGAAACCAGGTGTTAGTCACTATATCTGGTCTCCCACAGTACACAGAACATGGAAATGTAACAGTTTTATTAAATATACACTGCCAACACATTTTCTCATCAGCAGTATATAGCAGTCTCGTGACTTCTATCATTGTCTGGCTAAAGCTTGTAGGAGGAGTTTTCATTCTCCCATGATTGTCCTAGGAGGATGCAGTACCCCTGATCCTTTGTCTGGACAGTGCTGATTGGCCATGTGCTAATCACATGCACCTACCCAGGAAAAGAAAACTCTCCGACAATACACACCAAACTGAGCATGTGCAGATCGTCCCCTAGCCTCTGTACTATCTGGAAATGGTTTGGGGACTGTGGAATCAGGGGATAATCAGAGGAGACAGCCTTTTCTTACACAATGCAGGGGATTAACCCCTTAGGTTTCACAGTGAGTATAAAAAGGATGATTTACTGCATATACACACTGATTTTACTGCTGCGGATTTAGTACACTTTAAATGTACAGACAGCAATACTAAGTCCTTAACCACTTCAGCCCCGGACCATATTGCTGTCCAAAGACCAGAGCACTTTTTGAGATTCGGCGCTGCGTCGCTTTAACTGACAATTGCGCGGTCGTGCGACGTGGCTCCCAAACAAAATTGGCGTCCTTTTTTTCCCACAAATAGAGCTTTCTTTTGGTGGTATTTGATCATCTCTGCGGTTTTTATTTTTTGCGCTATAAACAAAAACAGAGCGACTATTTTGAAAAAAATGCAATATTTTTTACATTTTTCTATAATAAATATCCCCAAAAATATATTAAAAAAAAATATTTTTCCCTCAGTTTAGGCCGATACGTATTCTTCTACATATTTTTCGTAAAAAAAAATCGCAATTAGCGTTTATTGATTGGTTTGCGCTAGGGTTGTCCAGATACCGATACTAGTATCGGTATCGGGACCGATACCGAGTATTTTTGGGAGTACTTGTACTCGCGCAAATGCTCCCGATACCTAAATAGAATACTTTTTTTGTATTTATCAACATGTTCTGTGAAAATTCTTTGAGTTTTTACTACTGCGTGACAAGAAAATAAAACATTTTTATTCATTTTTACTAATTGTTATTCTTTTATAATGTTTTGAGTTAGAGTTCTTCATAATTCTAAAGAAAATATCCTTAATCTGTATTGTGGTTTGAAAACTGTCACATGACATTTAAAAAAAGTATCGGTATTCGGTATCGGCAAGTACATGAAAAAAAGTATCGGTACTTGTACTCGGTCCTAAAAAAGTGGTATCGGGACAACCCTAGTTTGCGCAAAAGTTATAGCGTTTACAAAATAGGGGGTAGTTTTATGGCATTTTTATTATTATTTTTTTTTTACTAGTAATGGCGGCGATCAGCGTTTTTTTTCGGTACTGCGATATTATGGCGGGCACTTCGGACACTTTTGACACATTTTTGGAACCATTGGCATTTTTTTAGCGATCAATGCTATAAAAATGCATTGGATTACTATAAAAATGCCATTGGCAGTGAAGGGGTTAACACTAGGGGGCAGGGAAGGGGTTAAGTGTGTTCCTAGTGTGTTCTAACTGTATGGGGGGGGTGGCCTCACTAGGGGAATCACTGATCTTCTGTTCATACATTGTATGAACAGAAAATCAGCGTTTCCCCCGCTGACAGGAACGAGCGCTGTGTGTTTTCACACACAGCTCCCGTTCCCCGCTCTGTAACGAGCGATCGCGTGTGCCCGGCGGCGATCGCGCCCGCCGGGCACACGCACGGGACTCGGGGGCGAGCGGGGGGCGCGCGCGCGGGCCGCCGGCGGCGCGCACGCGCCCCCTAGTGGCCGCGAAAGGCGCGACGTAGAGCTACGGGCTCTCGCGCACCCGTGCCGACCTGCCGCCGTATTACTGCGGCGGCTGGTCGGCAAGCGGTTAATCTGATATTAAAAAACTGAAATGTCCATGTGACAGAACCCACTGTCACTGTGTGTTTTGGAAGGGGCTGTGGGCTGGCCTCCTTCCCACAGATTTTGGCCCAGAAGAGACAGAGAAAATTGGGCACTAAATGGCTTTGAGATAACGAAATATAATGTAATGGTACATCCCTTCTCCCCCACCCCCCCCTCTTGTGGCTGTGTTTAGTTGTATTGGTTCATGGCACGTAGACAAAGGTCTGGAGACACCTCCCAGCAGGGGATGTGTAAGGAGGGGCTGACTGCTTATCATAATCCCTTGGTGTGTTTCAACTGTAGTTGATTGAATATACATGTGTTGAGTTTCCATTGGTTCTCCCTTGTACCCTACCCCCTCTATGACAAGGCTCAAGGGAGTGTCCCTAACTGTTTAAAAGTGCATGTTTGGTACTTAATAAAGAGTTTTTTGCTCTGCATGTTTAACCCTCAACACCTGTGTAGCTTGTCTCGTGATTGAGGGGTTAAGGGCTGGTTATGGCGAGTCTACAGGCTGCGGGTGCATTTGGAAGACAGGAGACACAGGTCTGGCGGAGGTTCCCATACAGGGTATACAAGATCCATCACAGTCCATTATCCACTGTGCATACTATGCATACAACAATAAATAATGTCCATGAATTTAACAATAAATGAATACATAAATAAACACATGAAACAAACTGATATTTAGGTTGCATAGCAGGTAGTTCCAGATTCCTGTCTTGGATGAGCCTCCCTGTACATCACTCCAAAATCCCTCAAACCTGGAGCATTCTCATATGCAAATTACAGCCACCTTATGTGGGGGCTGACTCTTGTATATGTCTTCCACCACAAAAGCTTTATCTTGATTATTTAGTCTATTAATTATAGTGATGGGCCAGTAGTATGAAGTAGTATGTGCTGATCACATGCACCCTCCCAAGAAAAGGAAGGGCCAGACCCAGCAACCGTGTAAGGTGGTCACTATTCGCATATAAGAACTGGTTTGAGCCTCACTGTGGATCTTTCACTGTAATGAGTGACCACACAAACCAACAACACATTTTTGCCTTACTGTAGCTACAAAAAGATCAATAATCTTTGTGTTAAAAATGTTATATATATATATATATATATATATATATATATATTGTAATATAGTAACAGAGGGATTTTTCACTGAGATCTTTTTGACTGGATGGCTCGGCAATCATGTGCTCAAGACCAGTACTGAAAGACTTTTTTGGGGATAAAGCTGTCCAGTGGCATCAGATCACAAGCTTCAAGTACTCACTTGAAAGCCCAAAGCATCAAAAAGAAGTGCTTTATACATTTTTTTGAGCTCAAAGCTATTAGTATATTTTTCATAACTTAAAGGGGTGTTCCAGCCAAAAAATTTGTTTATTAAAAGTCAGCAGCTACAAAAAGTGTAGCTGCTGGCTTTTAATAAACACTCACTTACCTGCTCCTGCGTTCCAGCGACGCGCCGACGGGGGCTCCGCTCCTCTCCCCCCTCCCCAGCCGGCGTCTCCATCCCGACTGTGGGCACCCAGCCGTGACAGCCTTCGGCTTCACGGCCGGGCACCCACTGCACAGGCGCGAGCCGCACTGCGCATGCGCGCGCTGCGCGGCTCGCCGCTGATTGGACAGGCGATTGCCTAGGACCTGTCAGTGTCCTAGGCCATCGCCTACAGGGAGGGGCTGAAATAAGGCGATTACGCCTAATCGCCTTACCAGCCCCTCGGCGGAAGCAGGAAGTGGGACAGGAAGTCCCACTCCTCCTGAAGCCCCCACTCCCCCCCCAAAAAAATGACATGCCAAATGTGGCATGTAAGGGGGTGAGGAGTGGAACAAGCGGAAGTTCCAAATTTGGGTGGAACTCCTCTTTAAAGGGGTTGTAAACCCTCCTCATTAAATTTTTCAATAAAAATAACAGACATGCCTATACTTACCTGCTCTGTACAATTGTTTTGCACAGAAGAACCCCGATCCTCTTCTTCTGGGGTGCCCGGCTTGTACTCCTCTTCATCGGGTGCCCCCAGCAAAAATCTTTCCCTAGGGGCACTTGGCATCCGTGTGGGCTTGCTCCCGAGTCCCGCTGCTGTGCCCATTGACACAGACAGGGCCTGCCCCCTGCTTCCATGTCACTGGATTTGATTAACAGCAGTGAAAGCCAATGGCTCCTGCTGATATCAAACTGTCTAATGAGGAGAGAGACAGCGACTGGACCTTCTGCGCTCATGCACATCGCTGGATCAGATTGGGTTTGGGTAAGAAAAAGGGGGGGGGGGGTCTGGGGGAGAAGGTTTTTCATGTTAATGCATAGAATGCATTAAGGTGAGAAACCTTGAGGCTTTACAACCACTTTAAATGCATCATTGGCAAAAATAAATTAAATAACAGACTCAATCGCATCCAACATTGGACACTGAGTTAAGTTGATTAAGCCTTTAAAGGTATACCTTGACAGAAATGGAAATCAGCTTTTGATTGATGTTCAAATGCAAATGCAAATGCAAATATAGTGTAAGTAAAAAAATAGATAAAAAAAACTTGCACTCCGCCAGCATGGCTAACTTTGCTAGTGAACCAGAGAATAAAGAAACTTTCAATTTATGAAAAAAATTGTTAACATGCTGAAGATTAGGCCTAGCAGAATTATTTTTTAAACCTGTACATTTCAGCCATGTTTTATTAGAGTACCAACCCTTTCTTTACTGCTTTGTTAACAACCTCTTTTATGATCAAGTACTAAAAGACGTTTTACTACTCACTAAAGCTTGTGTTTAACTTATGTGGCTCCCATTATGTCAATTTTAATAAAACCAGTCATCAGTGATAACACTGTTTTATTACATACATGTAATTGAAAACAATAACTATACTATATAGATAAAAAGTCTAATTTTGGAATATTCTTACATAAATTTTGTGATGCACTTGCAGAATAAGTTAGTCAACATCCCTAAATGGCAATGTTAAGATACTGTTAAGAAGGCAATGGGGTAGATTCACAAAGCCCTTACACCGACTTATCTCGAGATATGCCACGTAAGTGTAAATATGCACCGTCGTATCTGTGCGCTGTGCCCGTGCCTAAAAACAGACTTCAGTCCACCAACGTAACTTGCCTACGCCGGCGTATCGTGGGCGCATAGTTACGCTGGATGCATCTGGCGCTCCCATTGATTTCCTATTTAAATATGCAAATGAGGCAAATACGGCGATTCACGAACGTACTTGCGCCTGGCCATTAATATACGCGGTTTGCGTAAGTCATACGTCTGGCATAAAGTTATTCCCCATATTGGAGGCGCAACTCATGCAAAGGTATGGACCAGGGAACGAACGCCATCGTATTTTACGTCGTTTACGTAGTACGTGAATAGGGCTGGGCGTAGGTTACATTCACGTCGTAGGCAGTGTTTCGACGTATCTTAGGCAGTTGTTTCGACGTGATTGTGAGCATGCGCACTGGGATGCGTCCAAGGCACGACGCATGCACAGTTCATTTTAAGTACTTGTCTGACGCTCGGCCCATAATTTGCATGGGGTCATGCTTCATTTGAATGTATCACGCCCACTTCCAGCCCACCTCCACTTACGCTGACTTACGCCAACGAATATAAGCTACGCCGGCGCAGAGTTGGGAGCATTTGCTTTGTGAATTCCATGCTTGCCTCTCCGCGATGCGCTGGTGTAGTGCAAAAGAGATACGCTACGGTGACATAAATATGCACCGTTGTATGTGAATATACCCCATAGACTTTAATTGTTAACGTTTTACTAAACCCAGGACCCTGCATTCACTACATCTGGTCTTCCACAGTACACAGATGATGGAAATGAAATTATTTTAGTAAATATTAACTGATAAATAGCTTTTCTCATCAGAAGTATATAGCAGCCTTGTGACTTCACACAGTGCTGATTGGTCCTGTGCTGATCACATGCACCCTCCCAAGAAAAAAATAACTCTCTAGCAATACACACCAAATGGTGCATGTGCAACCCATTCACTGGCTCTGTAAACATCTGGTTATTTTTATTTTTTTGAGACAGTAAAAAAAGAGGAGAATTAGAGAGACATGATCAAACAGCCTTTATACACAATGCAACGGATTAACCCCTCAGGTTCCACGGTGAGTATAACAAGCATGCTTTACTATATACAGTATACACACTGGTTTTACTGTTGTGGGTTTAGTAACACTTAAATATATATTTTTTCTACCATGTTGCTTTTATACATCTGTAAAGTAGGAATGCGCTTAGGCTATGGACATTCAAATACTTATATAGTCCTACAAATAGTAAATTCATACAAACATGCCCTTACCGACCTCTGTAGCTTTATACAATGTGGCATAATTAATCCTCAAATTTTACAGCAAAACTACTTTATCATGAGTGATGAGATCCAACTTGAATAATTTAACTGTTTTTTTTATGAACTTTGAAGTTCATTTCTCCACAGTACTTTTAGTACAAAGGTTAGTGAAAGTGTGGTTTAAAATTTGTACTATTGGTCAAATAAAAAATACAAATATTTGCATTTCTTTAGCATGCCCACAGTTCTCAGTTAAATGATGCCCAAGTGCAATGTTTTACATTTTTTACTGGCAAGGTGTGGATGAATCATAAAAAAACAACATATGCAAATTATTCAACAACTGATAAGCATGTATAACTTATGTAACCTGCTCAGAGTTCATAACTATGCCACATGCTTTGCTCTGTTTGCATCAGAACTGTTGTTCTCCCCAAGTTTATTGGAATGGAAGAGCAGCATGATTCAGCTTTAAAGAAGACCAAAAATGGACAGAAGGAGGTTAGGTTCAGCTTCGAAGGTACGGATCATCTTCTAGAACTCAGAAAGTGCATGGCTGTGTGCTTAAACGGCATCTGATATACATTCAGTCAGATAACTGTCCACTTGCTTTATGGTACTGTGATAGACTGTGCTAAATATCTATTGCTCTACTAAATAACTCCAATACTAAATGGCTGCTTGTAGCTCTGTTATAAGGAAGAAGATGACTGGCTTTCAGATTCTTGGTAAATAAAGTGAGCTGAATGGAAGGTGTTTTCTTTTTGTTTGTGCTAAATATATTAAAGCAACAGTACATTAGTGCATGTATCCCCTGTTCACACTGGTGCGATTTGTCATGCAATTTGACAGTTCCAAGTCACACCCCATTGTCGGCAATGGGATCATTCAAATTGCCAAAATCTCGTGTCACAGTGACTTTGAAAAGGGTTTTGAAAAGGGTTTTGTTTTTCTGATTTCATTGCAACTTGCATAGCCTTCTGATTAACGAAGTTGCAATCCGCAATGAAATTGGAGATGCAAATGGCACTGATCTGTGGCTTTGATTTTGCGTTGAAGTAGTGCCGTTTCAAAGCCGCACCAGTTTGAAAATGTGCAGTGTGTAAACATTATTTTAATAATATTTTATTTAGGGAAAATAAGGGATCATTTTATATTTGACGTATCTCATGAAAAATATCCATGTGGCAGTAACTGTATACTATAATTGAGTTTAGGTTAGGCTGTTATATTTACTGAATGTTATTCAGTAATGCATTACTTAATGCAGTACTTCCTAAACAAAAGAAGAAAGTGTAATACCATCACTTAAAAGATTACAACTCTTCTACTATGCACTGTGAGGCCTAATGGAAGCTGCTACTCCAGCTGTGCACTGATAGCTCCACAAATTATTCCTTTGCTTAGAAAGACTTTGACTGGTAACATTTACGAGTATTATCAAAACATTCCCATAGATAGTGCCAGCTGTGTTGCCTACAGATGTCCTTATAGAATAGCACGTTGTTGACTTCACTGCATCTTTTTGAATGAAAATACAATCCTTAGTGCATTATTTTACATTCAGTAAGGCACACCAGTATGTATTTTTATAATATTCATAATAATAAACTTTTATTTTATATAGCGCCTTTAAGGGTAGCTTTTCAAAGCACTTTACAAAGAAAACACAAGAAATACACAGGATAAAACAAAGGAAAAAAGGGATAATTACATTAACGCTTAAAAAAAGGTTTTAGAATTGAATTTGTTTATATATGTTTTGTTTTGTTTTAATAATTTTACAAGAATGGACAAACAACAACAGTCCAGAAAATATGTGAAAACAAAAAACACTGACCAATAGAATATGACGGTATAGTTCACCCGTTAACAACGGGTCGTCTAGTGGTAACCATCCCCTTCACCTCCCGCACCCCGTTTGGGATCATGCTGTGCAGGAAGTAGCCAGGTCGGGTCACCCATATAGTAAACAAAAACATTAAATGCTCCAAATTGGAGCATAGCAGGAGAAAGCTCCATAGAGTGTAAGTGAGTACAGGGGACACACAGAGAACCAAAATTTGGCAAGCAAATGTTACAAGGTTAATTTGATAAAAGTTCAGATAGATGATGGGGTGCCAAGCCATGAAAAGCCTTATATGTGAGCAAGAGAATACTAAAGTCTATGCAAATCCTGATGGGTAGCCAGAGGAAGGACTCCAGGATAGGGGTAATATGGTAACTTGTACCAGACCTAGTGAGGATTCTGGCTGCAGAATTGTGTGCATATTGTAGTCGATAGTGGATTTAGGTACACCATAAATTTATGGATAAGCTTTTCAGCTACAGTGTAAGTGTATTCTGACAGTATTTTGTACATGTGGATCAAAGGCATCAAATATCATCCCTAGATTTTTCAATTTAGACTGAAGCTTGAGGACAGTGCCAACAATAGGCTACCAGGACTGGCCTTACATAATTGATGGGGGGGTCATTAAGCATGACCTCAGTTTTGTCAATGTTTGATTGAAGGAAATTGTGGGCCATGTATTATATCACAAATACAGTTAGATAGGGGAGAAGCAGACAAAGTAGTGTCAACAGCTTAGAAGTGATAACTGAGCCCATGTGATCTAAGCAGTTGACCAAATGCAAATATGTAAATATTAAAAAGTAAGGGACCCAAGAGTGAGCCCTGAGGAACACCGAACGTGACTGGACAGTGATCAGTAAGATGACTTTAAACCATTTCAGAGCCAATTCTGAGACTGCAAATATGGTTTCAAGGTAAGAAGGTAAAATATTGTGGTCTACAGTATAAAAAGCACAACTAAGATTCAGTAGAATAAGAATAGTTAGTGAGCCAGAATCAGAAGATAACAGAAGATCATTAATAACTTTGACCAAGGTGGTTCTATACTGTGCAGTTGCCAAAATCCAGACTGGAGGGGTTCAAATAGGTTTGTTAAAGTCAGGTGGTTATGTAATTGAGATATCATAGCCCAAAGATCATAGCAAGAAAGGGTAAGTTAGATATGGGGTGAAAGTTGTTTAAATTGTCCAGGGCCAAGTTGTTGTTTTTTGGTACCAGGGTGATAGCAGCAGTTTTGAGGACCAACTAAACAGGTGCTAAGGGAGTCAATTATAATGTGGGAATAGGATTGAGTATGCACATGGAAGTTTTCATATTAGAGACCAATTTATTTAGAGATGCAAAGTCAAGTAGAGAGAAGTTGCTGAGAAAAGAACCAGTAAAACTGGGTGGGTCAAGAAGTAATGTGGAAAAAACGTGTGGTGTGGTAAGAATTGTATGCCTTATTTTGTAAATTTTTGAGGAGAAAAAAATGTAAAAATGTATT
Source organism: Rana kukunoris (assembly GCA_029574335.1). Lineage (NCBI taxonomy): Eukaryota > Metazoa > Chordata > Amphibia > Anura > Ranidae > Rana > Rana kukunoris. The sequence continues at coordinate 146,985,119 of CM056053.1, forward strand.
ACAGAGCTGTGTTGAGGCTGGCAGCCATCCCTGCTGGACTCAAAGTGATTGCAAATGATCACCTTTTAAAAAAAAAAAAAAAAAAACATTCAACGTTTTAAATAGAAATGAAAAGCAAAACATTTGTGTATTAATATATTATCACCCCCCCCCCCATTTTGTGTAAGTGAACACATACCCTCTGTTTTCAGCTGCATAATAACTGGGGGAGAAGAAACAGCAGGACACTGATCTTTGCAGCAAAAGGTTGTGCAGGTGGCGTGTGTGAATTTTCAGTATCTAAAGTGCAATAAAAATTCCCAGCCACCTATTTTATTTATTTAAGAATCGTTGTAGCTCTTAGGCTAGGTCTTAGGATCCTCGTCTACAAGTAATTTCCAAATAGTGACTCCCCTCTCATACTCCTATCCTCAAATCACTGAAAGTAGCAATAGCAGTGGCTCCCTCAACTATGCTGTAATGCTGCGTACACATTATTGGAAATTCCGACCACAAAACCGTGGATTTTTTTTCCGACTGAATTTTGGCTCAAACTTGTCTTGCATACACAAGGTCACACAAATGTTATTGGAAATTTCGAATGTCAAGAACGCAGTGACAACACTACGACGAGCTGAGAAAAATTAAGTTCAATGATTCAGAGCATGCGTAGAATTTTTGTGCGTCGGAATTGCATACAGACAATCGGAATTTCCGACAAAAACTTTTGCTGTCGAATAAATTGAGAACCAGCTCTCAAATTTTTCTTGATGGAAATTCCGACAGCAAATGTCCGAATATCCGACCAAAAGCTCACAACGGACATTTGTTGTCAGAAATTCTGACTGTGTGTACACGGTATTATACTGATTTTCCAACAAAAGTTGACAGACCTTGCTGCTGGCAGAAATCACAGGCAGCCTCTGAACCAAATGATCACAGACTCCCTGGGATCCAGGGGGACACAGAGACTCTTCAAAGTGAGGACCCATGAACTATTGGTTGTCCAAGATGGACCATTGCCTGAAGCTTTCCCAGTATGTGCTGGAGCTCCTGTGTTGCCCTGCAGCCAGTGTGATGTCTAAGGCCGCGTACACACGTTCAGTCCATCCGATGAGAACGGTCCTAAGGACCGTTTTCATCGGTTAACCGATGAAGCTGACTGATGGTCTGATGTGCCTACACACCATCGGTTAAAAAACGATTGTGTTAGGCCACGTACACACGATGAGACATGTCCGCTCAAACATGTCCGACGGACCGTTTCCAGTGTACACACCATCAGACGAAAATCCCCTCGGACCGTTTTCAGTGTACACACCATCGGACGAAAATCCCCTTGGGCTAAGGACGCGGTGACGTGGCGGTGACGTTGACGCCGCCACGTCACCACTCCAGGAAGTAAAATACTTCCACGCATGCGTCGAATCCATTCGACGCATGCGTGGAGATTCCTGTCTGCTGGTTAGTGTACTAACCAGCGGACATATCTGACGGACATGTCTCCGATGGACAAATTTCAAAGCACGCTTTGAAATTTGTCCGTTGGGAAAACATGTCCGTTAGCCCATACACACGATTGGACATGTCCGCTGAAACGGTCCGTCGGACCAGCTTCAGCAGATATATTCGATCGTGTGTACGCGGCCTTAGAACGCGGTGAGGTTTACATGTTTTAACAAAACGACGTGCTGAAAAAAAATAAGTTCAATGCTTCCAAGCATGCGTCGACTTGATTCTGAGCATGCGCGGCCTTTTAACCGATGCTTTTGCATAATAACGTTTGGTTTTGACCCATCGGTCAGGCGTCCATTGGTCAAATTTTATAGCAAGTTTTCTTTTTTTGACCGAAGGATAACTGACCAATGGGGCCCCCACATGATCGGTTTGGACCGATGAAACGGACCTTCAGTGCGTTTTCATCGGTTTTTACCGATCGTGTGTACGGGGCCTGAGAGACCACAATGCTTGTCCCCTGACATTGTTTCACATTCAGAATAATGAATCAGTCCTTGACCAGCAATGATTACAAAACTCCCAAAGCTGATGCTAGCAACTACAATTTTCCTTGTATTCTGGTCCCCACAAAAAAGGACTTTATACTATGACTAGCTCCTGCCCTCTCTTCAGGCCTGCCACCAATACCAACTCCTGCTACTCCTCCTGTCTACCATCATTATTAGCCCCTGTCACCACTGCTAGCCTGACACCATTACCAACTCCAGCCACCTTTGTCGGCTTCTCACTTTTACCAACTACTACCATTTCTCCTGAACTACAATCATTACTAGCTCACCACTGCCACAACTGCCAGACTGCCACAATTACCAGATCCTGCCACTTCTCCTGATCTGTTGCCACCACCATTACCAGCTCCTCCCACCTTTGCTGACCTGCCACTATCACCAGCTCCTGCAACTACTCCCTTTGAAACCAATACCAGCTTCTATCACCTCTGATGTCCTGAAACCATTAACAGCTTCTGCCACAGTTGTCAGATTCTTCATCCTTTCATTCATTCATTCATTTCCTGGTCTTCCACCATTACCATCTCCTGTGGCCTTTCAGGCTGCATTCACACTTCAGCGTTTTGAATCGCGGGCAGATTTGCAGTGATTCTGCCCAGGATTTGAAAGCGCTGATGTGTGAATGACAAATTGAGGGACTCACATTTGAGATGCCATTAATTTGAATGGCACCTAAAATTGCGGTGCGATCGCGGCAACCCACTTTATGGGAAGTAAGTCGCCCAAAAGTAGCTCCTGAACTTTTTTGGGGTGACATGCTTCCTGTAATGCAGGCTGAGGCGATTGCAGTGCGATTTATTGTGGGCAGACCGGCACTGGGATTTTAGGTCTCATTCAAATGAAATGCATCGTAAATGCTAGTCCTGGAATTTGTCAATCACAAATTTGCGGGCAGAATCGCAGCAAATCTGCCCGTGATTCAAAATGCTGAAGTGTGAATGCAGCCTAAAGTATTATTCCTATTCTCATTCACTGTAAAGGTGATCATGCCATTCACCAAATATTCACTGCAGGTGAATCTTCCTGATGCGTGTATTTTTCATTACAGTGATTTATTCACCTGCGGTGAATGTTTGGTAAATTTCACTGTCACTGCTTTATAAATACGCCTCCTGCATTTTTTTTTTTTTAAAGATTTATTCGCCCTGCAGTTATTTATTACCTCTCAGAGGTTTTAGGTGTTATTCAAACGTCATTCACCATTTTAAGTGTCATTCAAAAGAATGGCATCTCAAATGCTAGTCCCTCGATTTGTCATTCACAGATCTGCGCTTTTAAAACATGGGCAGGATCATGGCAAATCTGCCCGTGATTCAAAAGGCTGAAGTGTGAACACAGCTACAGATCTTGAAAATAAATACATTGCTGCGTAATATGACATCGCAAAAGGTCCACTTTAAGACAGCACATTTCCTGAGTGCCATTTGCAGAATGTTTTTTTTTTCCTGTTTACATCCTTTTTTTTTTTAAACAGAAACTTGTTTTTCCTCCCACTGCTATGATTTTGAAATATGGCTGGTTATAAAAAAAACAATAGCAGAGAGTTCTGATAAACACTACAATTAGATTTCACAGCAGTACACAGGGAAAAGAGAATACATTTTATGAAAGTATAGACTCATGCCTTTAAGGTAAAGGGAGAGCAGGGTTATTGATGATGCTTGGTCCAGTAGAGAGTGGAAAACAAAATGCTGCCTGAGTGAAACCCTGTGGATTTTGTTGAATCAGCCACCGTAGATCAGAAAGCACTATAAACACGTTTATGTTCTACCACATTCAAATTACCTGCAGCGATGACTTGTCGTTATCCTCAATGTGCTGTTACCTTCTGCAGTCAGATGCTAGAAGATGTTAATGAAATCACCTGCTTTAATAAGTATAGGTTTCTTCCTAGTAGGATGTCAATTCAAACCAAATGTGCTATCCAGATCATGTAACGTTCCGTTATGCTCAGCTTACTGCATCCACTTTGCAGCTGTTCTGTATAAAATACTTTTGGCTTCTTCCCCAGACTGAGGAAATGTAAAGTCTGTATTTTATTTCCCTTAAGGTTATCGGGACGCAGAGAGGCAGGGAGGTTGCGTATGTCCCATTCGACTATCTAGCCTAGCTACCGTATGCTTCCAGGAAGGTCTTGAACCAAAGGATTTATTGTATTTCAGCTTTTATTAAAAATTTGATGTCAGCAGGGATTTTTTGGGTCCTTCAAAGAGGAACTGCAGCTAATTTTGGCGGTGGCAGCAAGTGCCCTGCTTTTTTATTCTGAAACATTGAAGAAAAAAAAAACTGTCTGAGGTTAAAATTATTTATCTAGATAATCTGAACTTTCCTCTGATAGAATATCTAATCCCCCCAAAAAAGTTTATACATTGCAGCTTAGAATAACCAAAAAAAAATACCTGGTTAGGATTAAAAAAAAAACACCCCAAGTCGGTCTGGTAATTATAATTATTTATAGGTATCTATATAAAGATATATCTATATATAGATTTATCTATATATCTATATATTAGGGCTGTAGAAATTAACTATTAATTCCCCGATTAATCATAACATTTATTGATTGATCAAAATTCTTTTGATCAGTACTCAGTCACCTCTCCGCCAGCTTCTGGATCTTCAGGGAGTTCCGTTGGAGATCCGGTGACGTCACGGACACCGGACAGGGCTTTCCGTGTCCATCTGAAGGGCTACTTTGCTGTGCCTTCATATCTGCATGGCAGCGGGACCTCTGCCACACGCAAGGGCTGTTACACTTCCCTCTATTACTTCCCTCTAGCAACCTGAGATTCTACAGCCATCCACTGGTAGTTGTGATAGTTCCCTTCACGGGACATCTACATGCCGACGGACTGATGTTAACCCCTCCTCATCTAGGTTCAGCAGTGATATCGTTGTACACATTTTTATACCAGTATCATACTTAGCTACATGTTTTTATGACTGCTTTTGCTACCGTTTGGTATTACTCGCACCATTTTTTACAGTATGTAGCTACATTGATTTTATCTCTAGTGCAATATTTATGTTGTTGCCTACTTGAAGACTATACATTTTTAATGCTATTTCCATCGAGTGCTGCCTTTGTGTGTTTTTTGTATCCTGCTATCCATTTTTCCAGTGGTTGGTAGCTGCACTGGGAATCAGCCTGCAAGGATATCAGCTAAAATTAGTTGGATCTGTACTGTATGTGCTTTATAATTAATTGAAATTAGTTGATTAATAAATGTAAAGGTGAAGATCCAAAGCTAACCATTGCAGCACTGAAAGTTCAGAGAAAATAAGAGGACTGGCATCCCTGCAGTGAATATTTCTCCAAAATCCAGCTACTTACACAATGTGGGACATAATGCATTACAGGTAGGTGATGTGATTAAAGCTGTATTAATTATTTTAGCTAATTATTAACTTTAAAACAAATGCAGCCAAAACACCTTTAACTCTTCCCAAAGCTCATCTTATATATCATAAAGGCAACATAGGCCATAGGATTGATTGAAAACGTAGCAGAAGCACAACACCGATCCATGTTTCAAAATGTTCTAATATTGTTAATCTCAATAGGGCCAGAGTCATGAGAAGTGTGTGTCTGTATGTGTCACTACAGAAAGCATGTTAATCATTGCCAATTTGATATTTTTCAAAAGTTACTTAACAGCTCCCCTACCCACGCATAGTCATATGATGTCCGCAGGAGGGATCTTTCATCCTGGGCGGGCGTCATATGGCGTCCTGGGCTTCCCGGCCGTCTATGGGACGCGTGTGCCCGCGATTGCCTGGTAACAGAGCAGGAATGTGGATCTGTGTGTGAAAACACACAGATCCATGTCCTGTCAGGTGAGAGTAGACCGATGGTGTGTTCCCAGTACAGAGGAACACCGATCAGTCTCCTCCTCTTGTGAGTCCCCACCCCCTACAGTTAGAATCATTCCCTAGGTAACACCTTTAACCCCTTAATCGCCCCCTCCTGGTCACTCCTTCCCTTCCAGTGACATTTATACAGTAATCAGTGCATTTTTATAGCACTGATCGCTGTATGAATGTGAATGGTTTCAAAATAGTGTCAAAAGTGTCCGATATGTCCGCCACAATATCATAGTTACAATAAAAATCGCAGATTGCCGCCATTACTAGAAAAAAAAATTAAATAAATCTATCACCTAATTTGTGGACGCTATAACTTTTGCGCAAAACAATCAATATATGCTTATTGCGATTTTAATTACCAAAAATATGTAGAAGAATATATATCGGCCTGAACTGAGGAAAAAATTTGTTTAAAAAAAATGGGATATTTATTACAGCAAAAAGTAAAAAATCACAAGTGATCCATCGGAAAAAAATAGAACATGTTCTCTTTCTAAACTCCGACAGAAAAAAGTCTGATGGGGCCCACACACGTTTGGAATATTTTGATTGTGTGTACGAGGCATTAGACCTTCGAAATGTTCAAATTCTGCAAATTACAATTGTTTATTGTTGTCTTTTGATATGTTGTCATTCTTATGGCACTATTGTGCTTCCTCAAGTCTTGTAATTGTATACAATGGCCCGGATTCACATACCTGGGCGCATTTTTCTGCCGGCGTAGCGTATCTTCTTTACGCTATGCCGGCGCAACGTTGAGAGGCAAGCATGGAATTCACAAAGCAAATGCTCTCAACGTTGTGCTGGCGTAGCGTATAAGCCGACATAAGTAAAAGTAGGTGGAAGTGGGCTGGAAGTGGGCATGATATATTTAAATGAAGTGTGACCCCATGCAAATGATGGACTGAGCTTCAAAAAATTAACTGCGCATGCGTCGTATCTTGGACGCATCTCAGTGCGCATGCTCACAGTTACGTCGAGATAACTGCCTAAGATACGTCAAAACACTGCCTACGACATGAACGTAACCTACGCACAGCCCTATTCACGTACTACAGTGCCTGCCGCCGAGAATGTGTTTTTAGCGCGACAGCATCGTGCTGACTCTCGGCGACAGGGTGCCGACATCTTGCACTCGCTGGAATAGTAAAAGCACATTCCAGCGAGCGTGTCATAGAAGCGACGGCGATCCGACCTGGATTTCCGCCAATTCTACACGTGGGCGGCGTTTGTTATGAATCTTGAAGGGGAAGTCTCCACCAAATTTTTAAAAAAAATCCGGCATGGGTTCCCCCCTCAGGAGCATAACGGGCCCTTAGGTCTGTTATGGGTTGTAAGGAGACCCCCCTACGCCGAAAAAAACGGTCCCCCCACAATCCATACCAGACCCGTATCCAAAGCACGCCAGCCGGCCGGTCAGGAGGGGAGTGGAGGCGAGCGAGCTCCCCCCCGCCTCCTAAGCCGTACCGGGCAGCATGCCCCCAACATGGGGGGGTCAGGTGCTCTGGGGCAGGGGGGCGCACTGCGGCCCCCGCACCCCAGAGCACCCTGTCCCCATGTTGATGAGGACAGGGCCCCTTCCCGACAACCCTGGCCGTTGGTTGTCGGGGTATGCGGATGGGAGGCTTATCAGAATCGTGGAGCCCCCTTTAAAAAGGGGGCCCACAGGTACCGGCCCCCCACCCTAAGTGAATGAGTATGGGGTACATCGTACCCCTACCCATTCACCTGCAAGAAAAGTGTAAACACAAATAAACCACACAGGGTATTGAAATATTTTATTAGTTGGCCGCCATCACAGTCCCATCATGGTCCGGTAGGTAGCACGTGGGTAGGTTTTTAAAAAATCCGGCGGGGACTTCCCCTTCAGGATTCATAACAAACACCGCCCACGTGTAGAATTGGCGGGAATCCACTTCAGATCCCCGTCGCTTCTATGATGGCTTTGTCTCCATCGTGGCAAGCCAGCTCGGCGCTGGCTCCCGCGATGGGGCTCGCAGGTGGTCAATCTCGCCGAGAAAGGGAGCGAGATTGACACAATATCGCGGTCACCCACTGTACGTAAACAACATAAAAATCTACAGCATTCGTTCCCTGGTCCATACCTTTGCATGAGTTGCGCCTCCAATATGGGGAATAACTTTACGCCGGACGTAACCCTTCAACAAATCGCTTAAAACATGTGCCGGGCGCAAGTACGTTTGTGAATAGGTGTATCTTACTCATTAGCATATTTATAATGGGTACGCCGAATGCGTCCAGTGTAACTATGCGCCCACGATACGCCGATGTAGACAAGTTACGTCGGGAGGCTGAAGCCTATTTTTTGGACGTATCTAGCTTGGGGAATTGGCGCAGAGATACGACGGCGCACATTTGTACTTACGACGGCGTATCTCCAGATACGTCGGCGTAAGTCCTACGTGAATCCGGGCCATAGTATTTAAAGCTTTTTTAAATGAAAGTAAAGATATTAAACAAGAAAAAATGCATACCATCTATGTCACCATTGACTACATCCAGGAATACAAAATCTATAATGCAAAGATGTCTCATTTTATGGTGACGTGAAAAGGCCAAACGATCTTTAAACGCATTATCTCAACTGTATTTCAATGACTTATCTCTTGAACATAATAATGCTTTTCTGTCTATCATATACCGTAGAATGTGTTCACTAAAATGAACCAAAATACCAGATTGTTCTTTATGCATTCCTGATCGCTCATCTTTTGGTTACTGAAAGAAACATTAACAATAAAAAAAAATGTAAATAGCTGATCATATCTATATTTCCCATGTATGTTTATAAAGGCTGTATGTGCCAATCTATCTTTTTTACACCAAGTAGATATATTTCATGAATGAAAAGAATTTTAGTACATGGGAAACAATGAACTCCACCTTGTATTGTTGTATATTTTTTGTAGCTTTTTGGTAAGCCTTTTTAAATAATCACAGGAATGCAACCTACTTGTATCTATCTATTGTTAAAAGCTGGACTCAAAAATATATTGGAGCCTTAGCATTACCATAATATGCAGTCTCTGTAATGCTGTTCTGCATCATTCCTGAAATCTGAGAGATTCATGCATCCTCTGCAATGATATAAGTACTGAACTTCCACCTCTACAACTGACAATCAGGGCTAGAGCACAGCAATCGGGTTCCCCATTCATAAAACGTCTTGTACTCTTTAGGGCTCTTTCACACGTCTGTTCAGTTCGTCCGTTTTTTGGAGGTCCGTTAACGGACCTCAATGCTTCCCTATGAGTTAGCATCCGCTAACGTCCGTTAACATCCGTCTGCGGTAAGCTCCGTTTTTTTGGACGGAAGAAAACCCTATTTTTCTTCAGTAAAAAAAACGAAACGGACGAAAAACGGACGTTAGCGGATGATCCGTTTACCATCCGATCCGCTAACGTCAGTTTTTCATCAAAATATGTAAAAAAAAAAAAGTTCTAAAAAAAAAAAAACGGATGAAAAAAACTGATGAAAAACGGACGGAAAACGGAATGGAAACGGATGTAAACGGACGGAAAACGGACGAAAAAACGGATCAACTGAAGGGGGAAAAAACTGATCTAAAAAACTGAACCGACATGTAAAAGAGCCCTATAAGGAATAAAACTTTTATAAAAGGTGTTCTGAGACAAGTGCAGCATGAATTTCTTGATCTCACCCTGTCCTAATATTATTGGAAACCATTATGCCGCCTACACTCGACCGAGGACCGGCTTGGTCCCTTTTCACTGTGTACTCACGGCCGGTTTTCCCGACAGGTTTTCTCTTGGTCAAGAAAACTGGACGTGTGTAGGCTCCCTACCAGTGTTTCCCTATAGGAAAACTCGCGAGCAAAAAAAACGCTGAGATTCTGCGGTTTTCTCATTGGGAAAATTGCTGGAGAGCCTACACACGGCTGGTTTTCTCGTCCAAGAGAAAACATGACAGTTTTCCCGACGAGAAGACTGATCATGTGTATGCATGATATGCCTATAGACATCAGGATGATATGGACATAAAAAGTTTCATAGGGCATGTGTATGAAAAAAACAGACATAAGAAAGTATGTCTTGTGGCAACCACAAGCTAGTGTAACCACACAAGGTCTTGAGCACATACAGGGGAATTCAATAAGTCCAATGCCTCGTACACACGGCTGGACTTTCCGAGAAAAAAATCAGACGGGGTTATGGTATGACTCTTTAAAATGACCATGGTCCATTTCAATACCTTTAGGGCTAGTATACACTTGTTTAAAAACATGGCTTCGGACATGCTTTGTTAAAGCTCTCTGAATGCCAGTCAAAACCCCTGTCACTAAATAAAATGGTTAGCTTACAGTCCTGTATACACCTTGCTTTTGCTTGATGCTGCAATGAGGCTTCGATGAGGCTTAGGTGGGGCTTTGATGAGGCTTCGGTGGGGCTTCAGTGAGGCTTTGGTGGAGCTTTGTTGGTGCTTCAGTGGGGCTTTGTGAGGCTTTGTGGGGCTTCAGTGGGGTTTCAAGCAACTTTGTCATAGACTTCCAATGGAAGCTTTGAAGACACTTTGAAGCACCACTGTGTAATGGAGCGGCAGAATGGGGAGATGCAAACAAGGCATTTCCCTGTTCTGCCTAGCAACATAACAGAGATCTACTTCTCCCTGTCATCGGGAGCAGTGATATCTGTCATGCTGTAGTGAGCCCACCCCCCCACAATTAGATTCACTCCCTAGGACACACTTAACCCCTCGCTCGCCCCCTAGTGTTTAACCCCTTCCTTGCCAGTGTCATTTACACAGTAATCAGTAAATTTTTATAGCACTGATTGCTGTATAAATGACAATGGTCCCAAAATAGTGTCAAAAGTGTCTGCCATAATGTCACAGATCGCCACTATTACTAATAAATAATAATAAAAATGCCATAAAACTATCCTCTATTTTGTAGATGCTATAACTTTTGCGCAAACCAATCAATATACGCTTATTGCGATTTTTTTTACCAAAAATATGTAGAAGAATACATATTAGCCTAAACTAAATATTTATTATAGCAAAAAGTAAAACATATTCAAAATTGTCTCTTATTTGTCGATCAAATACCACCAAAAGAAATCTCTATTTTTGGGGAAAAAAGGACATTAATTTTGTTTGGGTGCAACGTCGCACGACTGCACAATTGTCAGTTAAAGTGACGCAGTGCCGAATCGCAAAAAGTGCTCTGGTCAGGAAGGGGGTAAATTCTACAGTGGTTAAAAGACATAGGCATATGCATGTATATGTGCATTAAAACATTTAATGTGATGGTACAGGTAGGCTCAGTCATATATATATATATATATATATATATATATATATATATGGCTTCTGCCAGGCATGTGTGCCTCCTGCCAACCTGTCCAGGACCAGCATGTCCCGGCCAATGATTTTTGTCTGGGATCTGCTGGTGAGCTGTAGCTGATCACAGAACAATCTTGTGTCTTGTTTATAAATCAAGACACAGGACGCTGCAGACAATAACAGATAAGAGCAGAAGATCCCAGGAGCCACGCATCAGAACAAGACCTGCTCTGTGTAGACAAGTGGCAGTCTCAGCCTGGACCCCGACAGGCCACAGACTCAACGCGTTTCAGTCCGCCCACCGTAGCTTAACCATGGGGATGTGTGGCTCCCAGATCTTCTGCCCTTTTAGGTTCAGCAAGAGAAGAGAGGAAGACACTGTGAGGAAAAGCAGAACATTTTACAGCACGATTGCACATTTTGCCTTCAGTTAACCCTTTGATCAAACCTGTCACCCAGCCAGTTCCATTAGTACAGTGTCAGTGTACAGCATTGATCACTGATCACTATATTAGTGTCACTATTGATATCAGTGTCAGATAGTGTCAGGGTCAGTTACTGTTCCTCCCAGGTAGGGTCAGTTAGCGTTAGATTGCTTTGGCAGTCACACTGATCTTGCTATTATGGTGTTTTGATCAATATCTTGATCATGAACAGAATGCCCCCCATTCCCCCCAAAAAGTGCAGTGTCAGTATATTTTCTGATCACTGCCACCTCTGATATATTGTACGCCGAAGTGTTAGCAAGATCTGGTCTGATCACACTCGCCTCCCTTACAGTTTAATGTGATGTGTAAGTTTATACTTAACCAATGTATTCGTGCTCTGCAAATTTGTTGTAATTGCACCTTCCATTTGTACCTGTACATTTGATTCTATATTCCCTTTTTTCCTTAATAAACTTTGATGTGATAAAAAAAAAGATCTGGTCTGATATCTGCTAGAAATAGAAGGTAAATTTTATTTCTAGTGCGTATAGCAGTATTCTTCTTGTACCTGTAAATTAAGTGCCCAAAATGTCCCAAAAAAGACACTCTACTAAAGAGCCCTACAGGATTCTGAGCATGTCAGATGAGTGAAGGGAAAGCCTCACTGACAGAATCCTCCTCAGAATATGAAGGAGCAGTGGCACCCTAACAGGTATCTCAGAATATGGAGAAGAGTTCCCTGTAAAGATTAGGTGTACCTGTCCCCAGGTAGATAAAATGCTAGGAAGAGATGATCTTCGTCATATGCAGCACGGCCCAAGTACTAATGCTGCACTACATTTTTCTGGACTGACAAGCACCAGCAGCCCAGTACATCCTGACCTTATATGAGGGCCGTCTTAATAGCATCAAGGACCCCTGGGAAAAGTAATGCCCTGGGGCCCCTACCAGCTTGCCCCAATTTACACACCTATTCTCAAAGAAAAAAAGTATAAATAGTTGATAGAAAATCGATTTTACAAAAGGAAAAAATCTCCATAAATCAAAGATTAGTCAAGACAAAGGGCACAGTACAGGGGAGGCACAATACTGGGATCAGGAGGGCACAGTACAGGAGGGGGGGTCAAGAGGGCACAGTATAGGTTCTGATACGCTTCCTGGACAGTACCATATTGGGACAGTTTAGTAAAAAGTATGACAATTCTGGGGCAGTTGGCAAGTATGATGTAATTCAAGATTATTGTGCCCCCCCCCATGTGCCCTTGCATTAAGATGGCCCTGCCTTATATACACCAGCACTGTAGTATCTCAAGGTGATGTGGTAAATCCCAGCAGTGCAGTACAAGCTGGTGAGGTGGTTAGCACTCAGTGTCCCACAGCCACCAACTATTGGAATACAGGCACATTAGACATGTGCATTCGTTTTCATCTGAATGCATTTTTGTCCGAATTTCAGGTATTTTCATTATCTTTTTAACCTTCCTGGCGGTATGATTCTTTAAGATTTTAGGTGCTGAAAGCGGTACCATTATTTGCAAGGGACTTTGGCGTTTTATACTGTAGGCTTGTAATTCTTAGGAATAACTCACTTAAATCTATCCCAACAAGAGTCTAATAGGCATCCCGGGTATGATATAATAAAGAATTATAAAAAATTATAACAAATAATAATATAATTATAGTAAAAATTATTCAATAATGTAATCAATTCAAAATCACTGAAATTTGCTCAGTTGCAGAATTTTTGCTGTCATTTTTTTTTTTTATGACGAATTTCCCCACAAATCGCTATCGCTAAATTCTGCAAGTGATTATAATTTATTATCGCTGTCTAAAACCATTTTTGACATAAAGGGAAATTTTTGGTTGCTATGGGCAATCTACAGTTTGAAGGGAGAAAGAACAGTTTTTATTATATAAAAGAACATGCAGGGCACTGGACAGACCACTAGGGACAAGGGGGGGGTGTGTATTTTTTACATACAGTACTGTAATCTATAAGATTACAGTATACTGTATGTAAAGTGTTTGTTTCCTTTTTTGAATTTGGCGCCGTTCTCCGCTCCCGTGCGTCGTAACGTCGCAGGGAACGGAGCTCGGCGGCACACGGGGACGCTGTGTGAATCGAGCGAGCACCCGCTCGCTCACACAGCGTGGATGCATCGCTGGATCCAGGAAGAAGGTAAGACAGCGCGCGCTGCAGGCTCTGCATGTCTACCCCGAGCGTGACTCGGGGATACCATTCTTAGCAAGAAAAAAACACCCCGAGTCACGCTCGGGAACACCGCCAGGGAGGTTAAGAAACGATTCTGTCGAATCTTCTTTTTTTTTCTTAGAACATTCGACAGACACCATAAGCCAGGGGTGCCCAACCAGTGGCCCGGGGGCAACATGTGGCCCGCGGAGCCCTCTGATTTGCCCCGCGGCCTCCTGCTCTGGGATGGAATACAATAGAATACTTTTATTAAAGGTCAGTTTACTACTAAAATCAGTGTATATGTGGGTATATCTGTTCTGCCGTGGTTACTGGGCTGCTTTCAAACTGACCCGCAGATGCAGAGCATCCTGTACTGAGCCATTGACTTCTGTTACTTCCTGCGAGTTTGGTGAACTTTCTGAAAATGCACCAAACATGAAGAATATAATAGATGTCTATTGCAAAGTGCATGAAAGCCAAAAGGTACACTGCGTTGGTAAACAGCAGCTCATCAGTGTAAAAGCAGGCTTGGGCCACTTTTACACAGTCAGTCCAACCCAATAGGACCCTCCATTCACCTCTAAGAAGTGTCAGATGTAAACCGACTGGTGTCCTACCTCCAATCGATAAAAAAAAAAAAAAGGAGTATATTGGTGCTCTACATATGCAGTGTCCGTGTTCGCTCTGCATATGTAGAGCAGACATGGACATGCCATCCTCCCGCTAAGTTTATTGTGGCCCACAACCGGTTACCAAGTTGATTAGGCGGCCCTCAGGCTTCAAAAGGTTGGGCACCCCTGCCATAAGCCTTCAATGACAGATTCGACATAGAGAGACATGAAGATTCGACATAGAGAGACATGAAGAGTCAAATTGTTTTTTTTTAAGATTCTATCAAATCTTCTTTTCTTTTTTCTTTTTTCTTTTTTTTTAGAACATTCGACAGACACCATGAGCCTTCCATGACAGATTCAACCTTAATTTGGATTTTTGGACAAATGCATTTTTTTAACAAAAAACGAAATAAATAAAAACGAATTTCGGGAGTAACTAAAGACATTTATTTTTTGGACGAAAACTAAATTACCAAACTAAATATTTCAGTGTGCACATGTCTATAGCCCATAGTGCTTGCAATCCTAATTGGCTAATTGGCTGCCCCCTATTCATATCCCAAACTGGAATCCAGGTGAAAACAGCAAAATTAGCATTGCCTTTTGAGGTACCTAGTGCAACTATTTAAGTGGGTGCTGCTCTCAGAATTAAAAATCTCAATAAGTAATGCTTTAAACATATTTACAGGTTACCAGTTTTTTTTTTTCAGTACTGCGACCTTATGGCAGACACTTCGGACACCTTTGACACATTTTTGGGACCATTGGCATTTTTTTAGCGATCTATGCTATAAAAATGCATTGGATTACTATAAAAATTCCATTGGCAGTGAAGGGGTTAACACTAGGGGGCAGGGAAGGGGTTAAGTGTGTTCCTGGGTGTGTTCTAACTGTATGGGGGGGTGGCCTCACTAGGGGAAATCATTGATCTTCTGTTCAGACATTGTATCACAGGAAATCAGCATTTCCCCCGCTGACAGGAACGAGAGCTATGTGTTTACACACATAGCTCTCGTTCCCCGATCTGTAACGAGCAATCGCGGGTGCCCGGCGGCGATCGTACCCGCCAGGCACACGCGATTGCTCGTTACAGAGCGGGGAACGAGAGCTATGTGTGTATGTGTGTATGTGTGCCCCCTAGTGGCCGTCAAAAGTGCCGACATAGAATGACGGGCTCCCGCCCAGGAGAGCCGACCTGCCGCCGTAGAATGACGGCGGCTGGTCGGCAAGTGGTTAAAGACCCCAGATCTCTCCTCTACCATTGAGAGCATGAGATAAAAAAAAAGTTGATCTAATGCTTTCCAGAAACAAGAATGGATCCATTTACATTTTCCATAACTGGAAATGATGAAATGTTCATAGCTTCCGGGGGTCTCCTAGACCATAGAGATGATCAGAAACATTCTGGTTACCGCTATTGTTACCAGCGGGAACTGCTGGATGGGATCCCAGGCTCTGCAGTGAGATGGAACCCAGAAAACAGCAAAAGTGCACCAGAGAGTGGCGGGTGAGAGCGGATGACCCCTTTCGTGGCTTGAAAAAGCAATCCAGGGGCTAATTAGCCAGTAGGATTGTTTTTACAGTGTAGGACATTGCATGCCAATTTTTAAATAAAGGACTTGTCAAAAACTTGCATTTTTTTTTTACTTTTTACACTTTTTTGGTGAATGAGTAATGGTACTATGTACCCCATACTCATTCTCATAGGGTGGGGGGGCAGGATCTGGGGGCCGCTTGTTAAAGGGACTTACATATTCCGATAAGCCCCCTGCCCACAAACCCCCACAACCGCCAGCCAGAGTTATGGGGACAAGGTGCATTGGGGGGGCTAGCACCCCCTCCATGTTGAGTGCATGTGGCTCTGTATGGTTCAGGATAGGGGGGTGCTCACTCTTCACCCTCCTTTCCTAGCCTGCCAGGCTGCTTGCTCAGATAAGGGTCATGTATGGATTTTGGGGGGCCCACACCATTGTATTTTTTTTAATTTTGGCATGGTCTTCTTAAAATCCATACTAGACCTAAAGGTTATGTTTTCTTTTTTTTACATTCAGCTGTCAGTGGGGAACCCCGCTGACAGCTGATGACTCATCCATTGTTGAAAACGTGGAAAAAAATGCGCATACCCTGTGAAAAAACTAAATTGATAAAGCTGCAATTCAAAAATGTTGTACAACATAAACAAACTGGAAGAAGGGAAGGAATCGCTCTATGTATGAGGCTGTACCTATTAATGGCACAGAATTGTAAGCAATATAAATAGTCAATCTGACGTGTTGCCAAAAACAAACACTAAAATTTGTCTTATTAGAGTCCAAACTTTAGTCCAAAAAATATTTTTGTGAAAAAAACATATGTATTGGCTATGAACAAAAATTACTCAAAAGTCTGAGATCCATGTGTATAAACGGAGTAGCAGAATTTCCAAGTAATCGTCGACACCGCAGTTTCAGTCACACGTGTGCTTCACTTGTAAATTTCAGTGTGGATTCATAACACCGGAAAAACAAAAAAGCAAGAGACTTGCATAGTGTGAAACTGCATAAAAGTATAAGTAGTAACCACCCGTGGGAGACAGCCGTATAATGGGAAGGGGACAGTGCCAACCCACCACCAAAGTACACACTGACCCTTACCAAATGGCAAGACCCCCTCAGGATCGATATAGGCACTGAGAATGACGTAATTCAGGTTTCACTTTGTACCACCATATGCAGCCAGAAACGAATCCTCAGTAGATCACAAAGACAAAAAACAAAAAAACTTGCATAGTATAGACTGCATGGATATATATGTTAACCACCCGTGGGGAGCAAACATACAGTGAGAAAGGGAAAGTGCTGATCCCACCACCAAAGGTACACACTGACCCTTACCAGACGGCAGGACCCCCTCTGGATCAATACAGGCAATAGAAATATAGTTGGTCAAGTTTCACCATACACCTCAATATAAAGCCAACAACGAATCCTATGCGGGTCACAGTAGATGGCATGGAATCAAAAGGAAACTCATATAGTGTAAGTCTGTAAAAATGTATTCTATAAAAAAAACAAGATGCACTTACAAACAAATGCAGGATTGGAGCATAAAAACAAAGAGCGCCGGCCGGCTAATTGAACGCATGCGTCCTCTCGTGTAGTTACGGTGACGTGGGAACGTCTCCTTCCAACGTTTACACTATACTTACACTATATGAGTTTCCTTTTGATTCCATGCCATCTACTGTGACCCGCTGAGGATTCGTTGTTGGCTTTATATTGAGGTGTATGGTCTTCATCATTGCGTTGTCTTCTGGGGAATGGTGCGTGCTGCCTTCTGGGAACTCTGTGTATCCCAAAGAGCAGCCGCTCATTCATACAGCTCCGCACATGCACAGTAGGAAACGGGCAGTGAAGCTGCAAGGCTCCACTGTCTGTTTCCCTTAGTGAGGATGGCGGCGCCGGGACCTGCCACAATTGAGGGATCGACCTCAGGGGGGCGGTCTTGAGGGCGCCTAGGACAGGTAGGTGTCCTTATTAAAAGTCAGCAGCTACAGTGTTTGTAGCTGCTAACTTAAAAAAAAAATTGCGGGTGGAACCTCCTCTCTCAGCTGGACAGAGGGGGCAGGGTCACGTGACGGGTGGCCCCACCTCCCCTATATAAGAAACGTCAAAGCTCCAGTGCGTCATTCGCTGGGCTGTGTCCATCTGAGAGAGGAGGTCGGCGATGCTGCACTCTGGATGGATGGATCTTCTCATCGCTGGACCGGAGAGGAGATCACCCATCGCTGGACACAGACAACGTTGGAGCAGGGAGCCGGGACCGAGTGGATTACCACCGCTAGATTTTTTTTCTTTTTTTATTAATAAAGGGCTTTTTTCTACGGTGTGTGTGTGTGTGTTTTTTCCAACTATTTACACTTCCTTCGTGAAATGGTACGGGTACAATGTACCCCATTACCAATTCACATAGGGGGGGCAGGATCTGGGGGTATTGCAGAGTATTGCGCGTCGGTATTGCAGAGTATTGCTCAGGGGGTATTGCAGAGTATTGTGCAGGGGTATTGCAGAGTATTGCGCAGGGGTTATTGCAGAGTATTGCAGGGGTTAATGCAGGGATGGCTGAGCAGGGATGGCTGGATCTGTGACTGCAATAGTCACAGATCCAGCCACAGCGCTGCTGACACCCGCGCTCCCCCTTTCACACTGTACCGATCGGTACAGAGAGAGGAGGGAGGAACCGGCGTCATCAAATGACGCTGGTTTGTTTACATGTGATCGCTCCATCATTGGACAGAGCGATCGCATGGTAAACGGCCGCTAACAGCGGCAATTCACCGCGATCCATGATGCGCCGGAGTTAAGCAACCACCTTGCTGCCGTTATTTGACGGCGGCTGGTGGTTAAGTGGTTAATATCCATACCAGACCTGAAGGGCCTGGTAATGGAATTTGGGGGGACACCAAGCTTTTTTTTTTATGAATGAATTCTCTCTGAATTGCCAGAGCCGACAATTCATTATAGCCGCAAGGCAGTTTTAACTAGTTACCGATCGCCCACCGTCGTTATACGTCGGTAATTTAAAGATGGATATCTCAGTAACAGCAGCAGCTGCTGCCACAACCGAGATATCCATCTCTTCAGTGGGCGGTCCTGTCAACGATAACGGCGGTCTCCGCGGCAGATTCACCGTGAGATCGCCGTTATCGGTGGCGGGAGAGGGCCCACCCTCCCGCCGCTCTCCAGCACCCTCTGCTGCTTACTGTAGCCGTCGGTAGCGGCAGAGGCGATCGGGTCCGCTCGGCTGCTGTGTGGGGATGCAAGTGAGGCCAACATGGCACCCACCCGTCCCCATAGCTCTGCTGGGCGGAAGTGAAGAGACAATAGTCAAGAAGAGCATCTTAAAGAGACAATTTTTTTGTTTACCTTTTTTCAAAAGGTAAAATTTCTCTTTTTTTTTTTATTTAAGCCTAAATATGAGATCTGAGGTTTTTTTGACCCCAGATCTCATATTTAAGAGGACCTGTCATGCTTTTTTCTATTACAAGGGATGTTTACATTCCTTGTAATAGGAATAAAAGTGATAATTTTTTATTTCTTTTTTTATTTCAGTGTTAAAAATTGTAAAATAAATAAAAATAAATCCGAAAACAATTTTTTTTTTTAAAAGCGCCCCGTCCCGACGAGCTTGCGCGCAGAAGCGAACGCATATGCGAGTAGCGCCCGCATATGAAAACGGTGTTCAAACCACACAAGTGAGGTATCGCCGCGATCATTAGAGCAAGAGAAATAATTCTAGCCTAAGACCTCCTCTGTAACTCAAAAAATGCAACCTATAGAATTTTTTAAACGTCACCTATCGAGATTTTTAAGGGTAAACGTTTGATGCCATGCCACAAGCGGGCGCAATTTTTAAGCGTGACATGTTGGGTATCATTTTACTCAGCGTAACATTATCTTTCACAATATGTTAAAAAATTGGGCCAAATTTATTGTTGTCTTATTTTAAAAAAAGTGAATTTTTCCAAAAAAAAGTGCGCTTGTAAGACCGTTGCGCAAATACGGTGTGACAAAAAGTTTTGCAATGACATATAATTCTCTAGGGTGTTCGAAAGAAATATATTTATAATGTTTGGGGGTTTTAAGTAATTTTATAGCAAAAAAAAATGTTTTAGTCTCGTAAACACCGAATCTGAAAAACAGGCTCGGGGCTTAAGTGGTTAAATTACTTTTTTTCCTTTCAGAAATTACACTTTGTGCAGGGACAGTTCTATGTACGGGAAACATGCGATATTTCACATGCTAACTTTACACCCCCCCAGGTACGAAATTTAAAGGAATATTTCACTTTTATTGTTTCACTTTTAGCGTTATTAAATTTGGTGCGTTTGCAAGTTCTGGTGCAAACCTAACAGGGGGATGTTCGGCTCATCCCTAATGTGTGTGAACACATAGGATAATGTGCAGGGGAGTTAAGAGGCAGTTAAAAAAAATGTCTGATGCTCAAAATAGCAGCTGTAAAAATGCCCAGTGTGCATGAGGCCTAACTCCTTTATTTTTATTTATTTTTTGCATTTGTTTTAAGGACATACAGTAGTACCCATCTGCTTGGTGCATTGTTTAACAGTTTAAACAGTTGCAGCTGTCACCAATATGGCTTATAAGCCATGCTGACACCAAGTCATACCGGGGACAATGCTGGTTAGTTCCAGATCATTAGTAGATACCCAAAACAGGCAGTGACAGGTGGCTATTAAAGCTAAGAGCATGCAGAGCTGTGTGCTACTAGGAAACTTAGATTACTGTCCCCTTTGCACAAGACAAATTGTAGATTGAAAGAGGTTAGGAAAGGTGTTTACTTTAAATTTTTGTTTGTTCTAATGATATTCTGAAGTAAAGTTCGTTGGGTAAACCCAGGAATACTAAATAAAAGAAGAAAGAAAGAAACAAAAAAAAGAACACATAAAAGAACAAAAAACAGCAGGAGAGGGTAGGCACATCAACTTTAAAGTGTTATAAAGAAGAAGAGAAAATACCGTATACAGAATTAACGGAGATTTTTTATTTTTTTTAAAGAAAGCAGCATAAAGTGTAATGTTAATGAGCACATGTATGAGATATGTGTAACTCCTCTAGGTAATATACAATGCAATCTTTTCTTGAATGTACTGCTTTTCATAATCATATTTGTATGATGCTATTTTGCAATCCGTTTGATACTAGTTCTACCATATTTTGTGATGTGTATTCATGAATAAGCCCATTTCTGACATCTGTTGCTTACAAGGCAAAATCTGTGGGCCAGATCCACATACAAATAGATCGGCGCAGTGTATCAGAGATACACTACGCCGCCGTATCTTACCTGGCTTAACTTCGAATCCTGGAAGAATTTGCGCCATAAGTTACGGCGGCGTAGTGAATTTCTGGCGGCGGAATTCAAATCGGCGAGTAGGGGGCCTAATTCATTTAAATGAAGCGCGTCCCCGCGGCGATCGAACTGCGCATGCTCCGTTCAGAAATTTCCCGCCGTGAATTGCGCTAAATTATGTCGCAACGATAAAAGCAGCTTTAACTATACGCCGGAAAAAGCCGACTAGAGACGCCGTAAGAGATTGCGACGGCCCCGCGTACGTTCGTGGATCGGCGTAAAAAGATCATTTGCATACCCGACGCGGAAAACGACGTGAACGCCACCCAGCAGACGCCAAAGTATTGCATCTTAGATCCGAAGGCGTACGAAGACGTACACCTGTCGGATCTAACACAGAAGCCGACATATATTGGTTTGAGGATTTAAACTAAAGATACGACCCGGGAACTTTGAAAGTATGCCGGTGTATCAGTAGCTACGCCGGCATACTCTCTCTGTGGATCTGGCCCTGTATTTTTTGCACCCCCAAACATTATATATATATTTATATTATATTAGCAGAGACCCTAGGCTAGTGATGATGAACCTTGGCACCCCAGATGTTTTGGAACTACATTTCCCATGAAGCTCGTGCACTCTGCAGTGTAGTTGAGCATCATGGGAATTGTAATTCCAAAACATCTGGGTTGCCAAGGTTCGCCATCACTGCCCTAGGCTTACAAAATAAAATGGCGATCGTTGCAATATTTTATGTCACACAATATTTGCGCAGCAGTCTTTTTAAACACTTTTTCTGAAAAACAAACAAACACTTTTGTGAATTAAAATAAAACGAAACAGTACAGTTAGCCCAATTTCTTTGTATAATGTGAAAGATAATGTTACGCTGAGTAAATAGATACCTAACATGTCATGATTTGAAATCGCGCACACTCGTGGAATGGCGACAACGGTACTTAAAAGAGTTATTTTGCTAGAATTATTGCTCTCACTCGGACGATCGCGGCGATACCTCACATGTGTGATTTGAATATGTTTACATTTGCAGACTTACGTATGTATTTTCTTTGTTGCACAAGCACATGGGGACGGGCGCACTTTAAAAAAAAAAATCTTATTGATTTTATTGATTTATTGATTTTTTTAGATTGTCCCTTTAAAAAAAAAACTGTAATTACTTTTATTGCTGTCAGAAGGAATGTAAACATCCCTTGTGACAGTAATAGGTGGTGACAGGTACTCTTTATGGTGGTAACGGGGCACCCCAAATCCCTCCTTTGTACTTAAAAGTATTTAGGCCGCGTACACAGGACTAAACAAATCCGATGAAAACGGTCGGACAGACCGTTTTCATCGGATATGTCTGCTGGGCTATTTTGGTTTGATCAGTGTACACACGATCAAACCAAAATCCCCGCGGACAGACAGCGCGGTGACGTGGCGGTGACGTTGATGCTGCCACGTCACCACTCCAGGAAGTACAATACTTCCATGCATGCGTTGAATCCATTTGGCGCATGCGGGAGATTTTTGTCCGCTGGTTAGGCGTACTAACCAGCGGACATGTCGGACGGACGGGTTTCCAGCAGACAAGTTTTAAAGCATGCTTTAAAACTTGTCTGCTGGAAAAAACCTGTCTGCTCGCCCGTACACACGATCGAATTTGTCTGCTGAAACGGTCCGTCGTACCGGTTTCAGCAGATAAATTCGATCGTGTGTACGCGGCCTCAGATTGACAAAATCTGAGATTGTGAATACAGAATATACCACACTGCATCATATGTAAACTAATCCGCAAGAAATAGTATCACATTGTGGTTGATTGGTAAAAGCCCTGTGTTGCATTTGAAGGTGACTGCCGTAGGAATTCGAAGGTTGGTAAACTGATTTGTAATATCAAAAAAAGCTAATCAAATGCTCATTTGTACACATCCAATTAACTTCACCAATACCTTTTCAAAAGGTGAGAATCAATGTGCACTGATATGCATGCTTCCTGCCTAGATGCATACAATCCAGTTCTGACTCCAAATCATAACTTAGACCAGTCCCTGGTAGTAACCATAATAGTGGAATCATGCCTCTGTAGTGTGAGTTGTCATGGGTGGTTGTAGTCTGCACCATACTGCATGTGACAGCGATAATGTGGAAAAGTAATTGGGAGATATTTGTTACCCAATAACAGAAAGTGTCTGAACCACAACCTTCCTTGATTGACTCTCACAGTGGTCACATGATTGGGAGCCGGTGCTACCAGCCAATAGTCATTAGCCATCTTTCACACATTAGTCTCTGTGCTGAGAGTGTTCAGTGGGCAAGATCTAAGCACAGAACACATTAGCCACCCAACGATGTATATGTGCGACTCATTCCCTTTCATTTACATGTAAACTATATTGTCAAAAGTATTGGTACGCCTGTCTTTACACGCACATGAAATTTAATGGCAACCCAGTCTTCAATATTGAGTTGGCCCACCCTTTGCAGCTATAACAGATTCAACTCCTCTGGGAATGCCGTCCACAAGGTTTAATAGTGTATCTATTGGAATTTTTGAACATTCTTCCAGAAGTGCATTTGTGAGCTCAGGAAGTGATGTTTGATGAGAAGGCCTGGCTGGTAAAACCCCATAGAACACCTTTGGGATGAATTAGAGTGGAGACTGTGGAACATGCCTTCTCGCCCACATCAGTGCCTGACCTGACAAATGCACTTCTGGAAGAATGGTCAAACGCCCCTAACCCTTGTGGACAGCCTTCCCAGAAGATTTGGACCCGTTTATAGCTGCAAAGGTTGGCCCAAATTGACCTTGTGCGTGTAAAGACAGGTGTTCCAATATATTTGTAATATAGTGTATGTGTTAGGTGGATGAAAAGAGGTTAAAGCGGAGGTTCACCTGAATTTTTTTTTTAAAAGCCAGCAGCTGCAAATACTGCATGGATACTTGACTAACCAGCGCGCCCGCGATGTTGGCAGACGAGGCCCAGCAATTGCTCGTCTCTCGGATGCTGCCGACGCCATCCTCGGTGAGGGAATCAGGAAGTTAAGCCTTGCGGCTTCACTGCCCAGTTCCCTACGGTGCATGTGCGAGTAGCACGGTGCGCCGTCACTGGTCCCCGCTCTCTCCTGGGACCAGTGTTTTTCCCAGGAGACAGCGGGGGGAGGGGGAGTGGCGTGACTCCCATGGGAGTCTATGCCCGGAAGTGGGTGCAAATACCTGTCAGGTATCTCCACCCCCTCCCCCCTGAAAGGTGCCGAATGTGACACCAGGGGGGGGAGGGTTCCGAAAAGAGGAAGTTCCATTTTTGGGTGGACCTCCGCTTTAATGAAAGCTGCAGATTAAAAATAAACACTTTTGAAATTACATCAACATGTTAAAGTCAATATAAGAGTTTAGAAATTGGGTTTAGGCATACTGTGTTAACCAGTTCTTCCTGTGTTCCTTTTCTATTGAGTCAAGATTTTGTTTAATCCTTGCCAAGCAATTTTTTTCCCTAATGGATCTGTGTGATTTCCACATTGCCCACTGGCACAGCACAGACATAAGTAGGTTTGTAAGTACTCCGTCTAATCTTATCACTATTCATTTTCTTATCAGCATGTAATTTTCATCTAGCCAATTCTAATTTCTGTTTTGTGTTGTGCAGCTACAGGTGTTTTCCTTTTCAATTATATACATTAGTTCATCTCCGTCTTGCCGAAGCTCTTTATCAAACATTTACTTAATTATATACTTTCTTGTGGACCAGGCCCCCCAGGATTCTCTTTAGAAATGACTGAAGACTTTTTTTTTTTTCTGTTTAAACTTATTGGGAAGAAAAAACATGATGAATAGCCTTAATGTATCATTTAATTGGTAGCCTCTTAAAATATTCATGTGGTAGAACCTCTTCACAGTGATGAAGTTTGGTATTAGAGAGATGCCTTCCCCCGGGGCTTGCGCTCTCTTTACGCTAGAATTTAACACCCATTTCTCCAATGCATACATAATGGGGACATTTAAATGATGGATGTTTACATATAAAAGGGAGGCATTTATAATCAATCCTCTGGGAGAATATTGGACAGCTGTACCAGAGCATTCAATCTATGCACTAGATGAACATTTTAGTAATTGAGGGGGTCTATGAGTAAACTTTCTGAACATACAGCAAGTGATGTGATAGACAAGGACAAATGCCATCTAAAATACCACAAAACAGAGGCATCAGAATGGAATAAATGGGAACAAACAAACAGCAGAACTGCAACAGAAAAAGCGAACATAGATTATTTTTACTTACATACAGTAATTACAAGGTCTATGATATGTTAAAATGGCTGAAGTTATATATATGGATCAGTGCATGTATTTAATTTTCTATATAGGGTGTACTATATAGAAGATGTACAAATAATAAGTGCTTTTTTGTTAATATTCAGCTGTTACGGACCAATACAGCAATCAAAAAATAAATAAAAATAAAAGAGAAGCAGTTTATATTTGCATTTTTTTTTTGTATTAGGAGATTGACATAGGCCAATCAGAACATATTGAAACCTGTAAATTAAAAATCAATATCCACATGTGCTTTGAAAGCTACAAATGTAAATCTCTGTCAGTACACTCCCCCTCCCCAACTGCCCTTCTTAGTTTAAAATTGTGACTTATTAACTCTAGGCAAGCATGCAGGTAAGAACTATATACCATACATCATGGTTGGACATCATGGCTTGAGATTTCAATCTGAACTCCAGGAATTCAGTCAATCTATAATATGTGCTGTCATAATATGAGTTAAGTCCAACAAGATTTATGCCACCTTGAGAACTTATCTCTTTAATTTAGAAATTACAGTTTTATGAAGCTCATGGAGAACAGCTACCTGTATTGCTGCACTCCATGAGCTCTGGCAGGAGAGAAACTGTTATTTAACAACAGCAGCCTCTGAGCCCACCCCTCTTCTCTACTGCCCATTCACAGGAGCCTTTGTATTTTATGAATGGGTTCACATAACACAAAGTGCTCTGTGATTGGGCAGAAGGAGGGGAAAGGCGATCACTGAGACTGTAGGTGATTCTGCAGCTGCTGAAGCTGAGAGAAGAAGGTGCAGCATCAGAGCACTGGAAGTATATATGTAGCTCTACTTATTGCGCTCTGCTAAAATGTCAATTGTAAATGAAAGAGGTAAGTCCACAAGGTGGCTGTAAAAGATGTGGGTTGAACAGAACATAAGCAGAGAGCAGATGTGATCACAAGGTTCTTTATTGAGAGATTGGTCCGAAAGAGGGTTGGAAAGGATAGGTTCACAAGGGCCATACAGGCACAGACGGGACATCATGGCACTCTGGCACAGCAAGGGTCAAGTCCAGTTATACAGGGTAACAATAGGGGGCAGCAAGGGTTAAATACTACACACATGGGCACAGCAGGGCTGGCAGAAATGTGGAAGGGCAGAGGTTTTTCACAGGCTATTCGTGGGTCTTTGGGTGGCTGTTTGTCATGGCCACAGCTTCAGGACTACAAAGGTAGAAGTTGAGAGGAGCAAAGACACAGCAAGGATAAATAGTCCATGGTGTAGAAATGTGGAACTACAAGGGGAAACAGTCCACAGGGCAGTAAGCACAGCCAATATAGAACTGCAAGTCCTAATAGTCCCAGTTTCCTGAAAGTATCACACAGCCTATGCAGGCAGCAGTAATAAAGATATTCTAGTCTCCATCCAGTGGAACCTCCAGACATGAGTTTCCATGTGTCCATCACTGGGGGAAGCTTTGAATATGTATGTTGTTATCTGGTGTGGCAGTGCGAGGCCATGCCACTGGAAAAGGCAATCTAGGCCAGGGAACAGGCACACTGATGGTACAGGTGTGTGCTGGGTTCTTATTGTAGTCAGGGTGAAAGTTCAGGGCACCCCCCCGGAAGGGAACAGCATTTGTGCAAGAGTACTGGGATGTGTGTTAGATCATCTGGAGAACCAAGGCACAAGGCCTGTGCAGTAGAGCTGCAAAGAGAGCCAGGCGGCTGAATATTGTTCTTTTTCACACAGGAAATCACAGACAAAATTGTGCAGATATGATGACTTTGTTCCACACTCCCTCAGCCATTTTTAAATGGCACTGCAGAAAAATGAAACAATTTTGGGGGCATTTTGGTGCCTCAAGGAAGAGGTCGTTTTTCAAAAAAGTTTGGTCTTTTTTCCTTTATATCAAAAAGAAAAAACAAACAAACAAATGTTAAATACCACCAAAAAAGCTCTATCTGTCTAAAAAAATATAAATAATTCAGTGTTACATGGCAAAATAATTGTCACTCAAGCAATCACAGCATTAATAGATATGTGCACACTGAAATATTTTATTTCGTAATTTCGTTTTCGTCCCAAAAATACATTTATTTAGTTACTCCCGAAATTTGTTATATTTATTTTGTTTAGTTAAAAAATGCATTCGTCCAAAAATCCGAATGAATTAAGGTCGAATCTGTTATTGAAGGCTTATGGTGTCTGTCGAATGTTCTAAGAAGATTCAACGGAGCAGCTAAACTGTACAACGCCACGATCATACATTTCCGGTCGAATGTTTTCCGCCTACAAGCTATAGAAGAATTCTAATGATGTATGACTATTAATAATTATATTTATAAATTCTTATTTGACGCTACATTAATGCAGCAAATGTTGTTTCTGTATAACCTATGTACTTCTTTCAATAAACTTTGATGTATAAATAAAAAAAAAATATTATTATTACTAGTCAACCAACATTTGAATTCTTCTATAGCCTATGGGCCGAGCATTTGACCGAAAATGTGCGATTGCGGCGTCGTACAGTTTAGCTGCTTGTCGAATCTTCTTAGAACTTTCGACAGACACCATAAGCCTTCAATGACAGATTCTACGTTTGTATGTTTTTCGCTGCTTTGTCGAATCTTTGTCATTCATGTCAATTGGTCTACCCCAACACTGTCTCTATAGTGTCGAATCTTTCCTCTCTATGTTGAATCTTTCTTCTCTATGTAGAATAATCTTGGACTAACAGAGTTAAGGTTAGGTACATTCGATCGCAGATTCGATAGACACAGATTGCTAGTGTCAGCGTTATGTCGAATCTGCTATCTATATCGAACTGTTGTAGCAACAATGAAAATAAAGCATTTTTTTATGTCGGATCTTTCGGATTTCGGATTCTGTGCGTTCGTTTTCAATTGTTAGAACGATAACGAAAATACCTGAAATATGGGCGAAAATGAATGCACATATCTAGTAATTAAAGGGTATATGCAAACTCGCACGCAAGATGTAAAAATTTGTCAAAATTTTGTGTTTTGCATGGTGGGTTTTCCTTGCCATAGCACCCAGCACACTAGTGAATAGACATGCTGTGTTGACATAAGTAAATAAGTAATGCCATTTGCAGTGAAGAAAAAAATAGTGAAAAATACTGTACTTTTATGGTTTCTGTGTAAGAAGCTGGAACAGAAAAAAAATATACACAGCTAAGTTTGCCTGGTAAGTCTGAAAAGCTCCTGTATTGTGTTTCATGTGATTGATATCTGTAAAGAGTGGCTGTCAGTTTCTCAGGAGGAAGGTTGGCACTTTTTCAGCTAGCCTGTTTTAGGATGTGTTCAGTTTTTAATTCACCTTTAATGAAGTTGTCATATACTACAGCTCCCCAGCCCCCGAGTACAGTTCTTCCCTGGTCCAGCAATCTTACCACGTACATGAATTAGACAGGCTCCTCTTCAGTCTATGCATGCATGTCATGGCCCCAATTACTCTTATAGGAAGACATACATATAATGGAGTGCAGGGACCATGGTGTACATGCACAGATTAAAAAGGAGCCAGTCTATTTTATGAGAGCGATTGTGATGTCAACCACTGGATCTTGCCTGCAGGTAAGTTTTAAACCGGGCTGTCTGCACTCAGCGGGGTAGGAGCTGTAGTATAGAACAACTTCATTAAAGGTGAACTTGTCTTTTAAGAGCCAATTTGGTCAGAAGTGAGAGTATAGAGGGTAGTCAATGAAAGAAACATGTGTGAATGTCAGAATCATCTATTTCATTTATTTATGTCAGTCTACCAATGTATTACCATGCAGAATATGATATTTTTGAAATAATGCTTATTAATCGTTAAAATACCAGTGTAAAGATTTTCAAGAAAACTCTGCTTCTGATTACAAAGCAGAACTGGAAGTGGGTAATTGTCTGTAGTTCACATTACTAAGAATAATACACTATCAGTTCACACCTATCCCTATCTCGGGGACTTTATGTTTTCATTTAGTTCAGTAGATGAGAATTCATGATAAACTTATCACAGCTCCCATCCCTCAGTCTTGCTCGGAACACTAGGTGATAGAGGCTGCTTTACATTCAGACACAAGACAAATTAGTCACTTCTGTGTTCATGCTCCACATAGCATACTTCTGCAAGGATGATCCATTCCTTGCCTGTGATTGAGACATACTGACTTAGCTTTTAGTGGTGAAAGGAGAGCAATGCTGCCGAAGATGAAAGTGGTTTAAAATGAAAAAAAATGTATACAATGGAAAAATGTTTAACAACCATGTGCCAGTGTTCAGGATAGAACTACACAGCTCAACTATTTTTTCAGGGTGTGATTTTTATGACAATAAAGTTTCAATAATGATACAATTATGATTTAAATGTTAATTTAATGATGTTAAAGAAGGGGTCTGGGAAAAACATAATATTAAAAGCTTTTACTAAATGGACACTTACCTGCCCTGGAGTCCAGCAATGTCGGCAGTAAGGTTCCCGGCGTGAAGCCGAAAGGCTACACTGCCGCCGCCATTGCGGGTAAGGGAACCCGGCAGTGTAGCCTTTCGGCTTTATGTTGGGAAGCCTACTGCGCATGCACGAGGCCCGCTCCACTCTCCTATTAGCCTGGCGGCCAGGGGAGGAGGAAGCTCCATAGTGATGTCACAGCCGTGTCACGGCCGAACTCCTGGAAGTGGGAAATTATACCCTGTCCCTCCCCCCCGAAAGGTGCCAATTGTGGCACTGGAGAGGGGGAGGAATCCAATGAGTGGAAGTTCCACTTTAGGGTGGAGCTCCCCTTTAATGCCAACCTGCCAGTTGTCAGAAAAAATCCTCATGACAGTCTCCTGCAGCAGAAAATATATACTCACCTCTCTGAAAGCCCATGGGGGTTATTTACGAAAGGCAAATCCACTTTGCACTATAAGTGCAAACTACAAGTGCAAAGTGCACTTAAAATTGCACTTGGAAGTGCAGTGGCTGTAGATCCAAGGGGGACGTGCAAGGAAAATAAAAAACAGCATTTTAGCTGGCACATGATTGGATAATAAAATCAGCTTCCCCTCATTTCAGATTTACCTCTCAGATTTACAGCGACTGCACTTTTAGTACAATTTCAAGTGTACTTTGCACTTGAAGTTTGCACTTGTAGTGCAAAGTGGATTTGCCTTTTGTAAATAACCCCCATGTCTCATACCTTCTCTATTAGCCTCTTCCAGACTTATCAGCAACATCCGACTCTTCCAGGAGTATCAGATGCCTGCCCCCTTCCACCCCCCTGCCCGCACAAACATGCACGCACACACACTGGTACCAGCAGGGAAATAGGGTTTAAAGGATGGAACTACAGCTCATGTATGATACAATGGTATCCAACACTTCTGGAAGTAATATAAGAGTCCACTTAAGAGTCTGACAGAGAGATTTCAGAAGGAGACACAGACCACAAACTTCTAATGCAGCAGTACTCTTACCACCAAAATGAGCTGGGACAACACAGCTTCTGATGCTACACCAAACTATTAATTTTATGCAGATGTATTCTTATATTGCTAAATGCACACACTATTATTTTTTGCTTTTCTTTTGGTTATCTTTGTTTTCATTTAACCCACTGGTTCTTGGAGAGTGACATTACTAACCTATCATGACTTCTTTGATCTAGTCATACGATTGATCTGAAATACTGTTGTTTTAGTTATATACAGCACTCTCAATGCAAGTTATATTTTCCTGTAACTACCTTTATTACCTCAATAAAAAAGTTTGTAAACATCAAAATTGTTACATTATTTTTTGATTACAAACCTTTATTTAGATAGGTATCATCATCGAACATGAATCACATGAAAAGCTATAAATTACTGTACATATGATATACATATATGTATAAATATTTGAAAGGGATGAACTATTACACACGGGTTATAGTTAAAGTCTTCATGCATGGTTTATCAAAGCTTCATGTTGGTTAAAGACAGACTTTAGTAAATATGAGTTTTATCATAAAAAATAAAAATTCTAAGAAAAAAAAAGTGTGTAAAAAAAATAAAATAAAAAATAATAAGAGTGATGCCGCGTGCACACGGTTGGAATTTCCAACAAATAAAGTTTGATGTGAGCCTTTGGTTGGAAATTGTGTAGGCCCCATTTGACTTTTTCTGTCAGAATTTTCGACAGCAAAAGTTTGAGAGCTGGTTCTCAAATTTTCCAACGGGAAAAGTTATTGGAAATATTAAGTGTAGCGCTAACAATCATAAAATAAATTATGAAAATGGAATATATTGCATATAGTCTTAAACAGAATAGCAAAACATAGATGATTCACAATCATATACAATGACAGACTATGAGAAATAGTCCGAGATAAAATTATATGACAAGAATGTCCACCAAGTGTGTTACAACAGGATGAAAAGTTCACTCTTTTTTCAAAAGACAAAAATATCCAAATGAAGATAGTTGTCTTGAGTAGGTAAGTGGCCCTCCACCAAAAAGGATGCAAGCTTGCCAGATTCTGGACTCGTAGAAACATATATTTCCAGAGTCAGTCAGGCATGTAGCAGAAGAAAATCCAGGGACATCTCATCCAAACCAGATGCCAAGAACGGAACTCCAATGTAAATGTAGAGCCCAAAAAAACAGGATGACCAATGGCTTATGAACAGTACAGATGTGTCTCAGATAAATAGATCATAATAAAAAAGAGGAAAGAGGAGGTGGCATAGTGTGATAACGTAACCAAAAAGTCAAATTCAATAAGCAATTGCACTTACAAAATGATGAGTAAACAAGCGCATATAGTAACAGTGTGGCAGCGATGGAGTACCCCGATGCGTTTCATGTTAATACACATCCTCTGGGAAAAGTTATTGTCTGAAATTCCGAACGTCTTTATGTAATTCTAACGTGCATAAAAACATGCATGTTCGGAATCAATTTGACGCATGCTCGGAATCATTGAACTTCATTTTTCTCGGCTCGTTGTAGCGTTGTACATCACCGCGTTCTTGACGGTCGGAATTTTGTATTACCATGTGTATGGAACATAAATTTGAGCCATAATTCGGTCAGAAAAAGATCGACGGTTTTCTTGTCGGAATTTCCGATCGTGTGTACGTGGCATAAGGGTATGGTGGAATTAAGTCTGTATATGTAATCTATGCATTTAACCCCTTCCCTACGGCCGTACGACTATATACGGCCGCAGGGTGGTTATAATTCTCTGGGGCGCCGTGTTTTTTCATGGCGGCCCCTTTTGTCGTTCCCAGTGCGTGCTCCAGAGCGCGCAGCGGGGAACATCTGTGCTGGCTGTGTCCCTTGGACACAGCCAATCACAGATCGCTGCGAACGGCCAATCAGAGTGGCGTTTGCGATGCGATATGTGCGGTGAATGAGAGATGATCTCATATGTAAACATATGAGATCATTTCTCATTGCCGGCTCTCACAATGACAGTGTCCTGTCAGGGAGAGAGGAGACCGATCTGTGTCTCTTGTACATAGGGACACAGATCGGTCACCCCCCAGTCACCCCCCTCCCCCCACAGTTAGAACACTATACAGGATACACATTTAACCCCTTCCTCACCCCCTAGTGTTAACCCCTTCCCTGCCAGTCACATTTATGCAGTAATTAGTGCATATTTATAGCACTGATTGCAGTATAAATGTGAATGGTGCCAAAAATTTGTCAAAAGTGTCCGATGTGTCCGCCATGATGTCGCAGTCGCAATAAAAATCGCAGATCGCCGACATTACTAGTAAAAAAAATAATAATAAAAAATAATAATTCTGTCCCTTATTTTGTAGGCGCTATAATTTTTGCGCAAACCAGTCGCTTATTGCGATTTTTTTTTTTACCAAAAATATGTAGAAGAATACGGATCGCCCTAAACTGAGGAAAAAAAATGTTTTTTTTTTTAAATTGGGATATTTATTATAGCAACAAGTAAAAAATATTGTATTTTTTATTAAAATTGTCGTACTTATTTGTTAATAGCGCAAAAAATAAAAACCGCAGAGGTGACCAAATACCACCAAAAGAAAGCTCTATTTGTGGGGAAAAAAGGACGCCAATTTTGTTTGCGAGCCATATCGCATGACCGCGCAATTGTCAGTTAAAGCGACGCAGTGCCGCAAGCTGAAATGTCACCTGGTCAGGAAGGGGGTGTACATGCCCAGTAAGGAAGTGGTTAAAGAAGTTTTATAGAAAAACCATGGTTCCATTTTTTATCAAAAAGTTTCTTTGTGTTGTTTATTAAATGTTTTCTACATGGATGTTTTCTACATGTCTTATTTCTTCAATTATTGACATGATTTGTGGAATTGGGACGCAAGCTTTCTTTCCAGTGTACATTCATTGTCCAATGTGTGGCTACATATTGCGTGGATAAGCTGTGTAAGAGATGGTTGTGAATCTATTATATTTTAGAATAGTAAACAGTTGAGGTGTGTGGGTGTAAGCTCCCTACCTGCTAATTTATTTATAAGGGTACTTACTTACTTCCAAATAAGGGATAGTTACTGTATATAAATGTTCCACAGGGTTAAGAGAACATCTGGCACAGATTCATCAAACCTTGATACAGGGTTGCCATTCCCCCACAGATATTTTTACTGACATAATTTAGCACAATTGTTTACGGACAACAATATTTAACAATCAATATTTTAACAGTATATACAACATGTAACAGTTAATAGTACTCACAAGAAGTAATCTGCTCAGCTTCAATTAAAAGTCATACTAGTTTGTAGGGATGAGCCTGATGATTGAGTCGAATGCAAGTTCAACTCGAACATCGGGTGTTTGCCTTTTTCGCTGAATAGCCTTTTTCGCTGAATAGCGAACAATTTGGGGTGTTTGCTGCAAATTCAAAATCTGCGGAACACCCTTTAAAAGTCTATGGGCCAGATTCAGAAAGAATTAGATTCCCGCAGAGTATCAGAGATACTCTACGCCGCCTCACTTTACCTGGCTCTTTGAGGAATTCAGAGAGATTTTGGCCCGTAAGGTATGGCGGCGTAGTGTATTTCTCCCGGCGGAATCAAACTACGAGATTAGGGGGCGTGAGGCATTTTAATTAAGCGCGTCCCCGCGGCGATCGAACTGCGCATGCTCTGTTTCAGAAATTTCCCGCCGTGTATTGCGCGAAAGCACGTCGTTACGTCATTTTTTTTTTAGTAGCGTCGTTTACGGACATTCCTATTCCCGGACGACTTACGCAAAAAAATAAATAAATTTGAAAGTCGACGCGGGAACGACAGCCATACTTAACATGGGCCGCGTAACGTTAGACCAGCTAATAGCTGGTTTAACTTTACGTAGCGAAAAAATGACGTGCGCGATTGCGAACGACGCTCGTAACTTCGTGGATCGCCGGAAAAGGCTCATTTGCATACCCCGACGCTGAAAACGACGCAAACTCCACCCAGCGGCCGCAAAAAGATTGCAGCGTAGATCCGAAGGCGTACGAAGACGTAAGCCTGTCAGATCGAAGCCCAACGCCGCCGTATCATGGTTTGAGGATTCAAACTAGTGATACGGCGCGCAAAATTTGAAATTACTCCTGTCTAACACCAGTTAGACAGGTGTAATGGCTCTCTGAATCTGGCCCTATGCGTCTACTCGCAGATATAATGAATTGTCGGGTCCTGGCAATACAGATAAAAATAATTGGGTAATTCCCCCCCCCAGTCCATTACCAGGCCCTTTTAGTTTAGTATTGATATTAAGGGGAAACCTGCACCAATTTAAAAAAAATGGCCTAGGGGTCTCCCTCAAAATTCACACCAGACCCCAAAGCACCTTGTATAACTATTTATTTGATGGGGATAAGGGCCTCGTTCCCACAACCCTTGCCTGGTGGGTGTGGGAGTCTGCGGGCGGGGGGCTTATCGGAATCACATAGGGGGCCAGGATCTGGCTTCCCCTTTGTTAAAGGGGGCTTCCAGACTCTGATAAGCCCCCCACCTGCAGATCCCCATAACCACCGGAAAAGGGTTGTGGGGATAAGGCCCTTGACATCATCAAGAAAAGCAGCCTGACATCATCAAGACCAATGCAGTGTCCATAGCCCTGCAAATGGACACGAAGACACTAAAGGACAGTCTACTGCTGTAGCATGGGGGGACATCACCTGCGAGGGTAGCAGAAAATCATATAAGTAAAATTGCTTTTACTTTCCCCTATATTAAACAAGCAGTTAACCTGTGCAGTGCAGGGAGAATATTAGGTTTACTGGAGATGGACATTACGTTTATACGATTCTATAAGTGCTGCTGTATTGATCTTTACTCTTTGTAGTATTTCAATTAATTTGTTTGCCAGAAGATTGACAGAGAATAATAAGGTGAAAACAAAAAAAAATGTTGTGTTGGAATCTGCTTCAGGTCCTACTCAGAGGCTGCCACCTGTGAATTTTTTTTTTCAATCCTTTAACAGTTTTGATGGTCTCTTATGCCCCAACTGTCAAATAGATTTGTATATACTCCTGTTGTCGATCTAGTTCACAGGTGTCAAACACAAGGCATGCGGTCCAAATCCGGCCCTCCAGGCCATTTCATGTGGCCCTTGCAGCTCTCCTTTGGTCCTACTCCAGACCTTTACTTTCTGCTTTCAAGCAATGCATGGGGTACACTGTGATGTAAGGGAGAGTGGAGAACTCAACTTCTGATGGTGGGGTGGCTCTTGACATCTAATGTAAAGGGGTAAGGACATCTAATCTTACAGATACAACCAGCCATTTTGAGGGCAATCATAATGCTAAAGCGGCCCACGATGAAATTGAGTTTGACACCCCTGATCTAGTGTATTACCCCGGAGCCATTATTTTATTGCAATTGATGTTGTTATTCATCAGTATTATATAGGTGTATTTCATGAGTTCATGTATTTCATGTATTTGACGGAGAATAATAGGCAAATTGACATGATGCCAAAGGTGTTGTCATTAGGGGGAACCAGCAAATTAAATTCAAAATACTAACTACAACATTCAAACCCATTCACAACTCTGCCCGAAGCTACATCATCAATCTTATCTCAATCTTATCTCCAAATATCACCCAAACTGTCCTCTCTGCTTCTCTCCTGCTCTCAAGCTCTCTTGTCTCCTCCTCCTATGCTTGTCTCAAGGAGTTTTCCAGAGCCTCTCCCATACTCTGGAACTCTCTACCTCAATCTGTCCAGCTATCTCCTACTCTGGCTACTCTGGCTGCCTTTAGGTGATACACAAAGAAAGTGCAGTGCAAATAAAACAAATACTGTGACAAGTGCATAGAAAAATTGTAATAGTGATAATAATGAATGTCCATGTGAGAAAAAGTCCATAAATCAATAAATCCACAGCAAGACCCAGCAGACAAAGAGATTCCAGAATGGAAGTGAAAAGATGACACCAATTGTTATCCTCCACCAGTGAAAGATGGACTCTCACCTCACTGCTTTGACCCGTACGGATCACAAAGCATTTTCTGTGTAATCAAAACTCAGCTGACAGCCTCCATAGGAAACAGATGGATAACACCTTGGATCCGGACCCAATGATTTTCGAACAGTCATACCATCATATAGGGAAAGAAAGGGAAAATCTAGTGCTCTCCGATTGAAATAACTTTTAATAAAACAATATAAAGTTGCACTGACATGTAAAGACACTCTGTAAGCCGAGTGTCAGCATAGCAGTATGTAATGGCGTGTGTACAGGACATCTATCTGCACTCTGCGGCGATCGTGGGTGACGTTCTGCGTGGCTCCTCCCCCTGTACGCGTTACGTCCCGTGGGCGGGACTTCCTCAGCGTGGGTTTTATTAAAAGTTATTTCAATCGGAGAGCACTAGGTTTTCCCTTTCTTTCCCTATATGATGGTATGACTGTTGGAAAGTCATTGGGTCCGGATCCAAGGTGTTATCCATCTGTTTCCTATGGAGGCTGTCAGCTGAGTTTTGATTACACAGAAAATGCTTTGTGATCCATATGGGTCAAAGCAGTGAGGTGAGAGTCCATCTTTCACTTGTGGAGGATAACAATTGGTGTCATATTTTCACTTCCATTCTGGAATCTCTTTGTCTGCTGGGTCTTGCTGTGGATTTATTGATTTATGGACTTTTTCTCACGTGGACATTATTATCACTATTAAGATTTTTCTATGCACCTGTCATTATTTATAGTTTATATACTTGTCACAGTATTTGTTTTATTTGCGCTG
This sequence comes from Rana kukunoris, assembly GCA_029574335.1. Lineage (NCBI taxonomy): Eukaryota > Metazoa > Chordata > Amphibia > Anura > Ranidae > Rana > Rana kukunoris. Next base: position 147,022,887 of record CM056053.1, read on the forward strand.
CATTTTCTTTGTGTATTTGTAATTGGGATTGTTTATGAATTGTCCTCAGTGCTGGCTTGCATACATTGGGGTCAATTCACAAAGCTTTATTTTCAGATTGCGAGTGTTATTTTAACGATTTTGCACGTTATTGAAGCTAGTTCAATTCACTAAACGATTTAACGCTCTGAAAAATCATCAAATAACGTTTCCCTACACAGAAACGATATTTTAAGGTGTGGATCCTTATTAAAGAGTCAAATCGTTATTTTAAAGATTCAAATCGTTATTTTAAAGATTCAAATCGTTAAATATGTACAGAAGTGCAATTCACAAAGATTTTTTGGACAGTTATCAATCGTTAAGCAATCGTTAAATTAACACCTCCCTCAGGGTGGCGTTATGACATTTCCCAGGCGATATTTTGTTGTTAGAGGAAGCTTTTGGCGATTTTTGTAGTGTAGTGTAGTGTTGGGCAAGCTAGAACCGTGCTCTATTTGAACTTAAAATTATCCAGAGGCGAAGAAGAACATGTTAGAATGTTGTCCAGATTTATAAATGTGTATTCCGTTCACATACTATTTTGGATGACTTTTCTTAAACCCAGGTGATAGCTAAATTCCGATTATCATCTCCCATGATTTATTCTCTGTATGAGGAAATACACATGGCTTTAGAAAAGCACACACTAGAAATTTTGCACATCACATGCTCAATCTCCATGTGTATTGCTTGTGTCTCTCTCTCTCTGTATCTGCTCTTTTCCACATGCAGCTGTTCTCCTCCCCTTCTGCTCCCAGAATGCATCTCTCCAGCATTATTTAACGATCTTAAGAGTTATTTTAACGTCCCGAATCTTAATAATAACGTCTGAGTAGTTAGAATAACGTTTGGATAAAGAGTCAGTTGAAAACCATAACGACTGTGTTAAATAACGATTATAGCTTTCGTGAATACCATGTTTGCTAGCGTTAAATAAGGAGTGCTAATTTAACACCTGAAGAAAACCAATAACGTTTCTCTTTGTGAATTGACCCCATTAGGTTTTTAGGTTATTGATTTATTTCCAGCGCTGAATATTTTTTCTTTATTTGTGCCTTTAGGTGATCCCTGAAAAATCATCTCTTCCGGGAAGCCTATAACTCCTCCCATTAATCTTATTTTATCACTTCCATCAGCTCCTTCCCCACAGTTACAACATTTTGTACCACCTGCCCCACCCTCTTATATTGTAAGCTTTTATGAGCTGGGCCCTTATAACCCTCTTGTATTTTATTATATTGTAACTGTTTGGTCTCCCTTTTATACTTTAAAGTGCTGCGTAAAACTGTTGGTGCTATACAAATCATGTATAATAATAATAAAAATAATATTAATCCCACACAGGGGTTGATTTACTAAAACAAGAGAAGGTGCCTCAATTCTTCCAAAAAGGGCTGATATTGTTTTAGAAGAAAAAAAAAAGAAGCATAATAACCATATAAGAATCAAGGGTTGGAACATTTGTAAATTATGAGAAATATTCAGTTTCCTTTACAAATTTATCCATCACCATTAATAGAAAGCAGTTGGGCTCCTTAGCATTGCAATGCTAGCGCTACGTAACTTCTGCAAGAAACTTTGTGTATAGCTATGGGATTCCCAGATTATTATTTTTTATATAAATCCAATAAACTACAGAGTAAATATCTCTGTCTCTAAGATGGATTTTGTTTAAAAAAAAAAAAAAAAAAAACCGACCTAGAAATAATTAAAGAACCCATACACAAGTGTTGATGTACTAAAACTAGAGCGTGCAAAATATGGTGCAGTTCTGCATAGAAACCAATCAGCGTCCAGGTTTTTCTGTCAAAGCTTAATTGAACAAGTTGAAGTTAGAAGCTGATTGGCTACCATGCACAACTGCATCTGATTTGGCACTTTCTAATTTTAGTAAAATCAACCCTACGGAGTCTATCTGTCCATAATCCAAAATGTTCTACGTCATTTGCACGATAATTTGTTTATGGGTCAAAATCAAACATATAACAAGCATCTGTCTGGGACACTGATCACATGGAAATTGTAGGTTGATGTATATTATTATTTGCCAGTTAAGGAGTGTTCACTCAACACCATTGATATCTCTCAGCAGAGAACTTATCGTACACACACTGGCCCGGATTCACAGACATCGGCGCATATTTATGCCGCCGTAGCGTATCTCTTTTACGCTACGCCGGCGCAGCATGGAGAGGCAAGCATGGAATTCACAAAGCAAATGCTCCCCACTCTGCGCCGGCGTAGCGTATATTCGTAGGCGTAAGCCAGCGTAAGTGGAAGAAGGTGGAAGTGGGCTGGAAGTGGGCGTGATCCATGCTAATGAAGCGTGACCCCATGCAAATGATGTGCCGGGCGCCAGGCAAGTACTTAATATGAACTGCGCATGCGTCGGGACATGGACGTATCCCTGTGCACATGCGTACAACCACGTCGGAACAACTGCATAACATATGTTGGATCACTGTGTACGCCGTGAACGTAACCTACACCCAGCCAGACCCACGTCGGCCCATATTCACAGACGTCCAACGTAAAATACGTAGGCTTGTGTTCCCTGGTCCATACCTTTGCATGGGTTGCGCCTCATCTATGGGGAATAACTTTACGCCGAACGCAAAACTTACGCTAACCACTTAGATCAAGTACGTCTGTGAATTGGCGTATCTCCCTCATTTGCATATATGAATAGAAAATCAATGGGAAAGCCACATGCGTCCAGTGTAAATATGCGCCCACTCTACGCCGGCGTAGGCAAGTTACGTCGGTGAGATGAAGTCAGTTTTTTAGGCGTATCTAAGTTTGTGGGTACAGCGCACAGATACGACGGTGCATATTTGTACTTACGCAGCGTATCTGGAGATACGGCGGCGTAAGTGCTTTGTGAATCCGGGCCATTGTATGTTTATTTTAGATTTAAAGAAGACAGTCAAAGTTCTAAACATTCTTGAATAAATCACTGTATAACCCAATCATTTTGTTTATGCATGCCAGCTATCTTACATCTATACTAGTCTTGCATTATAAAAAGACAATAATGCTTAAAATGGACACAGGTATAAAGATAAACACGCAAATGTGCATATCATTCACATTTCTTGCGATCTTTATTTCTGCTACAACGACTACACACTGTTTGGAAGCCTGTGATTGTCAGCCTATGCGTCTGGTACAATGATTATTCTATAAGTGTACTAATTTAAATTAGTTAATCAATGTCTTTAAAAGAGATTGATAACATGTGTTCTTCAGGGAAAATTAGGCTAATGTGTTTTGAGTCTTGTGATTATCAAGTATTACGGCAGTAAACCCAAAATAAATCTTTGTTTAGTTAAAAATACTGTATATGTAACATTTCTATTAATGCACCAATTATTAAGACACTTCTCACGTACACTGGCCTTCAGCTCTGCTCCAAAACTTTATTTTATTTATAGTAAAAGCCACAAAACTGGGCATGCCCAATTACATGAGATTCAATATAAGTGGAACTTGGGAGTAGCTGAGCAAAGGCAAATGCTTTGGCAAAAAAAATACCCTATTACAGTACATGAAAGGAAAATTTAATTTTTACTTGCACATGATTGAATGATGGAAGTCAACAGAGCTCCACAGCCTTTTTGCCTTTATTAAATGAAATGCACACTATGGAAACATTCACTTTGCTAAGAACAAACCTATAATTAGGAATACAGTACTTACACTACAGGAAATTGGGCTTGACAAAGGTAAAAGTAAGTGGTCCATGGTAATTAAGTAGGTGGAGGAACAAGAGTAAAGCCTCGTACACACAATCCGATTTCTGATGGAATAAAATCTGATGGATTTTTTCGACGGATATCTGATGAAGCTGACTTTCATCAGTCTTGCATACACACTATCAGACTAAATTCTGATCGTGCCAAAATGCGGTGACGTAATACACTACGATGAGCCGGAAAAAATGAAGTTCAATGCTTCCGAGCATGCGTCAACCTGATTCTGAGCATGCATGGATTTTTCTCCGATCGTTTTTTTATCCATATGAAAAATTTAAAACATGTTCTGTTTTTTTACACCGATGGAAAAAAGACCGATGGGGCCCACACACGATCTGTTTGTTTTCAACAGATAAACCGATCGTGTGTACACAGCATAAGAGTGTATGTTACACCAACATTTTATATTCCTGATATGTATCTGTTGTACCATGTACTGGTATTAAAAAAAATCCTATTCACTGTTCATTGTTCCTTTCTGTGAAATATCTGGTGGTAATCCTGCTAGTTCCCATGCTTTCCTATTTCAAACTGCCCACGCCAGTTTTGAAAGCATATCAATCCAAGTGTGGTCAACTTTCTTCTTTGCATTTTACTTGGGAGCAGAGACTTCCTGTACTCCAATAGTCAGACTTGTGCTGACACCTCCCAACACATCCCCACGCACAGTCCTTTTTACTGGGAAGATCAGTGTACTTCTGTTTCTTTGCCTCCTGCTGATATGCCCCCGGATTTAAAAAAAATATATATATATAAATTATAATATAATAAATAATTATAAATAATTATAACAAATAATAATATAATTATAATAAAAATTATTCAATAATGTAATCAACTCAAAATCACTGAAATTTGCTCAGTTGCAGAATTGTCGCTGTCATTACTTTTATTTTTTTATGACGAATTTCCCCACAAATCACTATCGCTCAATTCTGCAAGTGATTAAAATTTATTATCACTGTTTTCTAGCTGCTCTAAAACCATTTTTGACATAAAGGGACACTTTTGGTTGCTATGGACAATCTACATTTTGCAGGCAGAAAGAACAGTTTTTATTATATAAAAGTACATGCAGAACACTGGGCCCACCACTAGGCACAAGGGGTGTGTGTATGTTTTACATACAGTACTGTAATCTATAAGATTACAGTATACTGTATGTAATGTGTTTGTTTACGTTTTTTGAATTTGGCGCCGTTCTCCGCTCCCGTGTGTCGTAACGTCGCAGGGAACGGAGATCGACGGCACACAGAGGCACTGTGTGAATCGAGCTAGCACCCGCTCGCTCACACAGCGCGGATGCATCGCTGGATCCAGGAACAAGGTAAGTAAACCTTGCCTGTGGACACTGCGAGGCGAGCTCGAGTCTGACTCGGAGTTACCGATCGCAGCATGAAAATCTAACCCCGAGTCTGACTCGGGAATACCGCCAGGGGGTCAATATAATACATAAAGTTGACTATTTTACTGCTATTGTTTTCAGGAAAATGGAGTTGAGCTATAAATATTTAATGTTGATTATAGTATGAAGACTAGTTGCAGTGAATGTTCATATGCATATCCTGCATGAACATGTAAGATGGAAAAAAACAGTATAGAACTATGTCATCATTCTTGGCTCTCAGTTTGCTAGGTTAGTGTCATGCTGTTATAATACATATGTATTGGACATGGCATTCAAATGAAGATCCAGAAAGCCTGGCTGATTTGGAATGTTTAAGAAATAGATCCAACTTGACTTCAAAACTACACACTGCCAGCCAGTTGGCCAATGTTTGTTTTCTTCTTGCCAAAGCTCAGCCAAATAATTATCCACTGACTTTTATTGAAGTTGATGTGCCTGACTTTTCCCGTTGCTACAGTAACTACACATTGTCATTTTAAATCATTTTCAGTGACTGGATTTTAAACTTTTATTGTGCACAGCAGGATCCCCATGAAGAAGCTGATATGCAGTATATGAGACAGTGAATTCCTTAGTTCAGTATACAGTATATCACAAGTATAGCACACAAACGCAAGCCACAGTGGCTTTATTATCTGTGATATTTATTACTTCAATTTCTAATTCTATCTATCTTATCCTATCTTAAAATTAAGTTGTTTGGTGAGCAAACATCCAACACGAACACCCAGTTCCAGAAAATTAATATTGTCATCTCTTCATTAAATCTAACACTTTTAAAAGAACATTGTGCAGATAAAGACATTTGCAGAATCCTAAGCAAGTTAGCAAATGCTTTCAACACATTACAGTGTGAAATGTATTTATGGTTCTAATTGTCACTGACCTAAGGTGCTTTTCTTGTTTGGATTTTGGGATTATAGTTAAGAAGACAAAAACTCAACATGGTTCTGCGTTTGAGCACTAGTCTTGTTATACTTTGGATACTTTAGAAATCAGGCTTTAATAATGTCCACTAGGGTTTAAACTACATCCCCACAGGGAAGTAGTTCCAAGTGAGGGGGCGAGCACGCTGACTAACCCCCAGCCAGAACGGTTTGGATGATGGAGCTTACTGAGGAGGAACAGGAAGTGAGAAATTCAGACAAAGAAAAAAAACATCTAGAAGGGAAATCGAAGGAAAAGGTTAGTGAACAATGCACTAGCTTAAAGGAACCTAAAAAAAAAAAAAAACTTTTACAACCCCTTTAAGACATGTTAGCTGGAGTTCATCTTTAATTTGTTTGTTGATTTAAAACTTAATGTCATTCCCAAGCCTCGTACACATGATTGGATTTTCTGACAATAAATGTGTGATGCCAGAGTTTTGTCGTATAATCCAGGATCGATACAAGGGGGGGTGGGAAGGGACGGATGCCCTGGGTGGGACCATTTACTGGAGGAAGGCGGCACAGTAGAAGTACTGGCACAGATAACAACAGCATGTGCCGAGTGCGCTCCTGCAACCAGCACAAGCCCGAGACCAGTCCCGCCCTGCCCCTCACTTCTCTATTGGGCAGAGTAATCTGACAAGAGAGAACACATGTCATATCCTGCGGGGATTTATTCCCCCCCTCCCTCTCCTCGCTGACTCCAATGTTAATGTGAGTAGCACTCGCAGAGCCAGACTGCCCATCTGCTTCCCAATTGAAGCGCAGACCAGGTCTCCTGCTTGTCATAATGACTCCAGCAGACCTGACTCCGGAATCGAGCAGCACTCCTGCCCCCCAGCCTGCCCCTGTGAGTATGCTCAGAAAGCTATGCTGGCAAAACTCACAGCACAGCAAGGAGATGCAGGATGATGTCATACCAGTGCTTGGTCCGCTTAGAGAGGGATCTGTGCAGTCACATGCCAGTTCTTATCCAATCATACTTTGCCAGCCCCTCCCCTTTCTCATGCCGCCAGATTTTGACAACTTTAAGCAGCAGTTACACAGGAGGAGGAAGTGGCTAAAATGACCCCTCTGCTCCTCTGAGTCACAGTGAGTTTTTTTCCTTTGCTTCAGGAATAGAAAGCATCAGAATGGATTGTCAGTGATAGGTAGAGGGGCAGCAGTATGGTAGGTTGGTTGTTTAATGCAGGCTGCAGAGAGAGAGAGGGGAACAGGATCCGAGTAAGACATGCTGACACCGGGCTGTGAAAGATCTTCATCATCAGAGGGACAGAACACAGACTTGCGTTCCTTTAGTCCCTTTTCACACTTATACGACTTGTCCCACGATTTTGAACTGCAAAATCGTATGACAAGTCATTCTCCATTATTTTCAATGACTACCATTCATATTGGCACGACTTTAAGGCCACGTACACACAACCAAATACATCTGTTCGAATCGGTCTGGCAGACCGATTTGAACACATTTGTCTGCTGGGCTGTTTTGGTTTGATCGCTGTACACACGATCAAACCAAAATCCCCGCCGGCAGACAGCGTGGTGACGTGGCGATGACGTTGATGCCGCCACGTCACCGCACCAGGAATCCATTTGACGCATGTGAGGGCAGATATGTCTGCTGGTTGGCGTACTAACCAGCAGACATGTCGGACGGACGGATTCCCAGCAGACAGATTTTAAAGCATGCTGGCAAAATCTGTCTGTCCGCCCGTACACACGATCGAATCTGTCAGACCGTTTTCAGCAGATAGATTTGATTGTGTGTACGCGGCCTAAGTTGTGCCTACTTCAAAGTAGTCCTTGCACTACTTTGGTCCGATTTTGATGCCACTTACACAGGCATTTATTGAAAATTGCGCGACTTTGAAGTCGTACAAATGTGAAAGGTGTCTCAGCAGAAATCATGTTTCTTACATTAGATCTCTACCTGGGAGAAAATAATGCAAGGTCTGTGTGTTCTGTCTCTCTGCTTTACCTTAAAGCCTTAGGGCTCATTCACACTCCTCAGCTTTCTGAAGAGCAATCCACATGCAGATCACTCTTTAGAAAGTATTAAACAGGCAGTGAGGAGGTGTTGTATCACCGCCTTACCACCTGCTTCAACCTCCTTATCCCCCACACTAGTGTATTGCACTCACACACTCGTGGGACTGTTGCAGAGCATCCTCATTTAGTTCAAGGGGTTGTACACAGTGGGTGGAAGCAACTGCCAAAAGCAACTCCAAAGCAAGCGATGTGATATAGGAGCACTAATGTGGGCACACTCCTGAGCTGTTCTGTGTGCGCCCATAGACACACACAGTGTCACATTCTTCCAAATACCTTCTCACCAGATTTGACTGTGAGCAGCAGAACCTATGATTACCTCTCTCATGGAAGCCTGTGAATTCAGGAAGAGAGGAGAATGGGGCAGGGACAGCGCTGTCATGTAAGTGTTTTGGTCGGGAATTGGGTCGGGATTTGGTCGGGAATTGGGGTTGAGGGACACTGTGTGCTATATGCCGTCATTCATATAAAGCAGTATACACATGGAGAACTGTTAGTTAGTCATGGACGTTTTAAGGGACAAAGCAAAAACACTGATAATAAAGCAAAAAATTGTATTGTTCAACAACATTAACCACTTCAGCCCCAAAAAGGATGTACCCCCTTCCTGACTAGAGAATTTTTTTAAATTCTGTACTGCGTCGCTTTAGCCAACAATTGCCCGGTTGTGCGATGTTGTACCCAATTTTGAATCTTTTTACTTTTTGCTATAATAAATATCCCCAAAAAATATATATAAAAAAAGAATTTCTTCCACAGTTCAGGCCGATATGTATTCTTTTACATATTTTTGTTTAAAAAAATTGCAATAAGTGTATATTAATTGGTTTGTGCAAAATGTATAGCATCTACAAAATAGGGGATAGATTTATGGCATTTTTATTATATTTGTTTTTGTATTAATGGTGACGATCTGTGATTTTTATCAGGACTGCAACATTATGGTGGAAACATCAGACACTTTTGACACTATTTTGGGTCCATTGTCATTTATACAGCGAACAGAGATACAAATAGCCACTGATTGCTGTATAAATGACACTGGAAGGCAAGAGGTTAAACACTAGGGGGCGATCAAGGGGTTAGAAAAACAAACAAGGTGCCTCTAAGTTTAGAAGTATAAAACTTTCAATATCCCCTAAAGGGGTTAAAAACACTTACAAGATGGTGGATGAAACAGACATGTAGCAGGTAAGTGCGTCCAGAAGATGTTCCAGTGGCAGGGCAGTCCCAGACTGTGATGGTAAAGCTTCCAGGGAAGTCCACGAGATAACAGCCAACTTGTGCTGTGGATGTTCAGGGGACACAATAGTACTTGAGCCTGGGGATGATGTCAGAGGAAGCGAGACAAAAACCAGCATGGAACACAACCAGGAAGTGGACAGGAAGTGTGTCATGGAGGCGGGACGCGTTTCGGAACAGCTCATTGGTTCCATCTTCAGCCAGTGACCTGGGGTTAAGTGTGTCCTAGGCATGTGTTCTAACTGTATGGGGTGGTCTCACTACAACATGACAGAGATCGCTGTTGCTAGGCAGAACAGAGAAATGCCTTGTTTACATCTCTCCATTCTGCCTCTCCGTGTCACGATCGTGGTCCACCAGCGAACATCGTGTTTGCGGGACCCACGCGCAGTAAATTCAAAGGAACGTTCAGGTATGCCCATTTGCCTGTCCGTGCCATTCTGCTGACACAAACCGGCGTGTAGTGGTCAGCAAGTGGTTAAACTCAAAAATAAGACTCTACAAAAATCTACAAAAATCACCAAAAATATGTCTGCCTTTAAGTTCACATACAGTATATGTAATGATTCCAAAGAATCAGAGTACAATATCAGCTGCAATAAACGTCAAGCAAGGTTTTTATCTCCTCTGGAGCCACATGGACACCAAACAGGTAGAAGGCCCCCATTTTCAAAATTGTGCGTTGTTCAAACTTGGCAAGTATAACAATTGTATGTCTTAAATACATTTTCCTAAAAAAACTTCAGAAGTTGGTAGCGTGCATTTAAATGTTTATCACAAACAGAAAGGGAAACAATAAGGAGATTATGGATTACGGATATCCCTAGGCAGCAATAGCAAGTCTCTTAAAGGATCACTAAAGGATTTTTTTTTTAGCTAAATAGCTTCCTTTACCTTACTGCAGTACTGGTTTCATGTCCTCATTGTTCGTTTTTTGCTTTGATGTTGCTGTAATCCTGCTCTGATCTCCACACGTCCTGCTTGTCTGTTTCCTTATAACCACAGTACTGGGAGCTTTCTCACTGTGGTCTAAGCTGTCATTACTGTGTGTCTAAAACTTCCCAGAACCAATCAGATTCATTTTAAAAACAAAACACTGCCCTGGATTTGTTTGTTTTTGTTCTGAGTCTCTCTCTTCTTCACAGAAACATGAAGCCAGTTCAAAAGTGAAACTAACCTGCAGGCACATTATATGATTGATTTTTATCTATTTTTAATCATTTTTAAAAGGAATCAGTTAACTTTTATGTCTCTATACCCTGTAAACAGTCATTTCAGCAAAACATTTATTTTCCTTTAGTGACCCTTTAATCATTCATCATGATGCTGCTTAACCCAGATTATTATGATGTGGTAATATGGTTAACAACTTGTACCTTGATTCATTCAAGATGGGTGATTAAAAGACCTGCCATTGCTGACCAGGGATATTTGTCCTCCCCTCATAGTTTTCCCTTTCCGTTTGTGATGAACATTCACTTAAAATAAGCCAATTAGAGCCTCTGGCTCTAAACATGTGCTTGTTAAAAATTGATGGAGCTTCCAGTATTGTGAATGACTCGCACGCTAAATTTCTCAAAGTTTGAGAACCGTTGATCTCTTATGAGTTTCCCACTCTCCAATCGACCCGTTTGGGTCTTGTCGGATTACTACCTTTGAGGCTCCTGAGTCTAAGTTATGCCCATCCCCCCACCTCCCTGGCCTCGTACACACGATCAAATATGTCCGCTGGAAACGGTCTGCTGGACCGTTTCAGCAGACAGATTCGATCGTGTGTACGGCCGAGCCGACGGATTTGGCCACCCGACAGATTTCAAAGCATGCTTTGAAATCTATCGGGTGGGAATCTGCTCGCCCGACATGTCTGCTGGTTAGTACACTTACCAGCAGACATGTCGTCCCGCACCGCCGCCGAATGGATTCAGCGCATGCGCGGAAGTGTTTTACTTCCTGGTGCGGTGACGTGGCGGTGTCAACGTCACCGCCACGTCACCGACACGTCAGCGCGCTCTCTGCTGGCGGGGATTTTGGTTTGCTCGTGTGTACACGCGAGCAAACCAAAATCCCAGCAGACAGATTTGTTCAAATCTGTCGGACAGACAGATTTGAACAAATCTGTCTGCTCGTGTGTACGCGGCCTCACTCCTACGACCCCTTCTTCTTGCTTTTTTTCTTTTCTTTACTTTGCTTTAGTTTCTCACCATATCTGTACATGCAGTCACCTCCTAGGAAAGGAAGGTTTCAGGAGAAGAGTCTCCCCTCTGGTGACAATATGTTGCGTTTGGGGACATGGCACTTGCTACAGTGTTTATTCCTTTGGTAAAATCACCTATATTCCTTTTGGTTAAGTATAAATATCATCATTATTGTTCCTTTGTATTGTTAACCCATTTTCTAGCTCCTGTGCAGGCGATTTACAAGCTTTTTTATGAACCTCTTGTTTATTGTCAAAAAACCTGATGAATATATTGAAACTGAAAAATTGACGGAGCTAATAGGCACCTATTAGTCTGACCCCCCCCCCCCCGTACAGTACACTGCACACACATAGAATTATTTATTTTTAAATAAATCATAACATGTTCTAACTTTATGAATATGCCATTTTTTTTTGATGTGCGCAAAGTGGTTGTGTTATCCTGACCGGATGTCATACAACGTGATCAGGATGACAAGCCAGCGAGCACCTGCGGGGGCGCGCATCGAGGCGATCGGTGGTGCTGTGTGTCAGTCTGACACTCTGCACCACTGATCTCAGAAAAGAACCACTGACGGAACATATGAAGCGAAGGTCCGTCACAATGTTGTCGCCAATAGGTTTCAACCAAGGATATAGTGACCAAACCTCAAAGGTAATTCATCCAAATAGTGCATTGGTAAAAGGAGAGAGAATAGGCCACATAGTGTGATACCATTTAAAAAAAGAACATTTGTATGAATAAAAATGCACACTCACATTTGAGAAGGTGTTAAAAGCATATGGATAAAATCAAATGATGCAGTGGCATCAGCAGAGCCTTGTTACGACGCGTTTCATCCTAATATGGCATCATCTGGGATTTTATTGAGTGTCATTATTTTGATTCATGTTATATATGCTTTATGCACTTTAGTGACTCTCTGATATCAGCACTTGCCTGAGCAGCAGGAGTGTACTCTTACAATTATCATATTCAGTGCTGCACTTTATCATTTTTACTTGTCCTCACTCGCGTCTGACAGACACAGGTAGAGGAGAGCCGATCGGCAGCTCTCCTAACAGGGGGGTTGATTATCAGCGCAGCCCCCCCCCAAGGATACCCACCCAGGACCACCAGAGATGCCACCAGAACCATCAGGAATGCCCACCACTGATGACCACCAGGTATGCCACCCATGGTCACCAGGAATGCCAATTATTGCCCACATATGATGCCACTCAGTGTCTATTAGCAATGCCTGCTAGTGCCTCCATATCAGTGATGCCCATCAGTGCCATCTATCAGTGTCCATCAGTGCCACCCATCAGTGTCCATCAGTGCAACTTATCAGTGCCCATCCATGTCCATCAATGTCACCTATCAGTGACCATCAGTGCTGCCCATCAGTGCCAGCCATTAGTACCCTGTAGTGTTGCCTATCAGTTCCCATCAATGTTGCCTATCAGTGCGCATCAGTGCCCCTATGAGTGCCCATCTGTGCTGCATATCAGTGACACCTATGAGTGCCCATTAGTGCCGGACATCAGTGCCGCACATCAGTGGCCATCAGTGCCACCTCATTGGTGCCACCCCATCAGTGCCAATTAGTCCTGCCTTATCAGTGCCTGTCAGTGCATTAATGCTGTAGGGAACACACTTGGGGAATACAAAGAATCTGAGGGGAGAAGGTGAACATAAGATTTCACACAGTAGGGATCTTAACTGCAAAGGCAGGATGTAAGAAGACCTGTAGAATTGGGAAGAAAGATTATACTAGGACATTGCACTCATGAGGGAGAATAGGGCATATCACATAAAGATTGGAGGAGAAGAGTTCTTTGCGATAAATCACAAATGACAGAATGTCAGAGAAACTAGATCAAGATCATTGAAGATCGTGGGTATAAGAATGCAATATGTGGGACCAGATTGTGTACTGAAGGTGAGGGAGAAAAAAACAAAAAACAAAGATAGAGCAGGACAAGTGGGACAAAAAAAGGAGAGGTACTCTGGAAGGGTATACTGTAAAGTAGTATTTTCTATTTCTATATATGATAAAGTCATTCCTGGCAGACTTTTTTCTTTGTTAGGTACCTTCCAACTTCTCTAGATGAATGCTAAAATGAATGTTAGAATTGGGACACACAAATTATAGCTTTTGCATTTAGATGAATGTACCTGCAGAGTGTGTAAAGAGATGAAATATTCTGTGACTGTCACCAAGTCTGTTCTTGCTCAGTGTCCTGAGGAGAAACCCGACAAGCACTTGTTTAAGGCTTGAAAAGTGAATTAATGATTTAACATGCCTTAAAACTCTGCACATTGTTGCTTTTTTTTGTGTCCCTTAATAATACTTGGCTGGAGTCCCTGCAATGCTTGAATGTCAATTCTTTATAAAAATAGCTTTACCTTTTACAGCACACCTCTTAGATTTTTCAAACTTAGACTTATGGCAACTTTAAATAGAACCATTTGGGTCAAAAACTTTGACGATAAGATATTTCCTGTATAATAATATGTAAATATTATTAATAATAAATAAATAAAGACGTTTGAAATAATACAGAAATGTGTATACTGAATGTAATAACCAATAACATTCATGAGATTACAATAATTTTGATCCTTTAAAGCTGATTTTTAAGCAGATACAAAAGGCACAAACTAATGAAGCTCTGTAATCATACATCATCCGTGATTATCATCATTATTACTAGGGTTGTCCAGATACCAATACTAGTATCGGTATCGGGACCGATACCAAGTATTTGCGGGAGTACTTGTACTCCCGCAAATGCTCCCGATACCTAAATAGAATACTTTTTTTGTATTTATCAACATGTTCTGTGAAAATTCTTTGAGTTTTTTACTACTGCGTGACAAGAAAATAAAACCTTTTTATTCATTTTTACTAATTTTTATTCTTTTATAATGTCTTGAGTTAGAGTTCTTCATAATTCTAAAGAAAATATCCTTAGTCTGTATTGTAGTTTGAAAACTGTCACATGACATTTGAAAAAAGTATCGGTATTCGGTATCGGCAAGTACATGAAAAAAAGTATCGGTACTTGTACTCGGTCCTAAAAAAGTGGTATCGGGACAACCCTAATTATTACCTCATTAACCACTTTAAGGGTCACTAAAGGAAAAAAAAAATTGGGCTGAAATTACTGTTTACAGGGTATAGAGACATAAAAGTTAACTGATTCCTTTTAAAAGCACCAACCCAGTTTCAGTTTACACACAGTAATCACACCTCCTTGATTAGTGACCACAGTGAGAAAGCTACCAGCACTGTGGTTTTAAGGAAACAGACAACCAGGAAGTGTGGAGATCAGAGCAGAATTACAGCAACATCAAAGCAAAAATGAACAATGAGGACATGAAAACAGCACTGCATTAAGGTAAAGGAAGCTATTTAGCTAAAAAAAAAATTCCTTTAGTGACCTTTTAAGGACCGCCTAACGCCGATATACATCGGCAGAATGGCACAGCTGGGCACTTGCACGTACCTGTACGTCGCCTTTAAGAGCCCAGCCGTGGGTCGAGAGCGCACGCTGACCAAAGCTCCATGACCGCGCTCACGAGACCCGATCACCACTGGTGTCCCGCGATCGGGTCACAGGAGCTGAAGAACGGGGAGAGGTGTGTGTAAACACACCTTCCCCATTCTTCTGTGGAGCAGTGACACTGATCGTCTGTTCCCTAATATAGGGAATGACGCTCAGTGATGTCACACCTACGGCCACGCCCCCTAGAGTAAGAATCACTCCCTTAGGGCACACTTAACCCCTTAGCGCCACCTAGTGGTTAACCCCTACACTGCCATTGTCATTTTCACACTAATCAGTGTATTTTTATAGCACTTTTCGCTGTGAAAATGACAATGGTCCAAAAAATGTGTCAAAAGTGTCCGATGCTGATCGCCGCCATTACTAGTAAAAAATAAAAGATTAATAAAAATGCCATAAAACTATCCCCTATTTTGTAAACGCTATGACGTTTGCGCAAACCAATCAATTAACGCTCATTGCGATTTTTTACCAAAAAAAAGTAGAAGAATATGTATTTGCCTAAACTGAGGAAAACATTTTTTTTATATATATATTTTTGGGGGTTATTTATTATAGCAAAAAGTAAAAAATATTGAATTTTTTTCAATATTGTCTCTCTATTTTTGTTTATAACGCAAACAATTAAAAACCGCAGAGGTGATCAAATGCCACCAAAAGAAAGCTCTATTTGTGGGGAAAAAAAGACGCCAATTTTGTTTAGGAGCCACGCCGCGTGACGGCGTAATTGTCAGTTAAAGCAACGCAGTGCGGAATCGCAAAATAGGGCAAGGTCCTTAACCTGCATAATGGTTAAATAAATTTTTTTTTACAAGCAGTATAAGTACCTGATTTCTATGTGATATAAGTACAGCATCTTGCAATCTCCTGTACAGCAGGGCTCAAAGAGGGGGAGGGAGAAGCAGCAAAATGACCCAGTCAGGTGTGCTGCAGTGCATGGACCATGCTCACATTTGGGAGTTCTCCAGCGAGGAGTAAGCACGTCTGTGTGAAACATGTCCACGTATCACCTTTTTTGGATTGATGTTTGTCATGTTTGCTCGATTTTATGGATTTTCAATAAATTCTTTTGATTTTACTTCCGGATGTGCTGCCATTCTTCTTTGTTTACACTAAATAGAATTTGTTTGCATATATAAGTGTAGCATTGTGTCTTAAAAGTTTTATTGTATTCTATCATTTTTGATATAACATACGAGCTTAGGTAGAATATGAGGTGTGCTCATAATCTGGTATGTAAAACTAGATATATTCTGATTTATACAATGTGACAAGCATTCCTATGACCAGTCTAAACTAGTTTGCTATGCATTTAACGTGGTTTTAAAGCCAAAAGTGTTTTACCTTAATGCATTCTCCTCTTTTCCTCTTCACACAGGGACTTGGGCAGCAGCAGAAGCTATGGGCTCTTGCTGCTGTTGATCAAATACTGTAAGGAGGAAGCAGGGGCAAGACCAAGTCAGGCTGTGTGTGTCTATGAAGTGTAGTTCCATAGACACATACATCTTGGGAGAGATCATGCATGTGTGCCCCCATAGCCAGTGGCTATGAAGGGGAGGGGTCAGGATTGCCTGTGGGGGACCAAAAGACTGCACCCAGGAGTTCTTTCATTAAGGTGCTATTCTTTGGCATATCTATACCTACCCACAAACCCGTAGTAATCTTGCTCAGTACATAAGTGTCACATCGTTCACAGAGCCCTTTTATTGAACATACCCTCCCTCTGCAGTTTCAGTTTCTTTGGTATTTCCCTGTAAGTAAAACAATATCCCTGTGTCCCATGTGTCCTGGCTGTGTGCTGGAGCACACAGGAACACAAGTTCCACCATTCAGATGAGGCAGAAGGAAACAGCAGTGGAGTGGGACACAGACTCTTACAAAATAGTAGTGACCACAAATGTTCCTCATTTTCCACCATGATAAACATTGTATGATGTTGTTTACTAATGACCACCAGTGTACTACTTCAGTTCCTACTGACCACAAATGTACATCATCAGTACATCATCAGCCCCCCCACTCACCACCAAAGTACTACTTAAGCCACCACTGATAACTACAACACCGCTCCAGCCCCAACTGACCACTATTGTATCTTTCTGCCCCACTATCCTCTAGTGTACATTTCCAGCCTCCACTGACCACCATGGCAACCCCTTCATCTCTTGATGAACTCCTATATACCCCTCCAGCCCATAATGACAACAATGTTCCCCCATCATAAATGCATATTTTTCTTTTTCCCCTAATGACTAGTGTTGCTCACGAATATTCGCATTGCGAATATTCGCTACGAATATTGCATATTCGAGTATTCGCGAATAACGCGAATATCGCGGCGAATATTCGCTATTTCGAATATTCGTATTTTTTCATTTTTTCCCCATCGACGTCTAAAAGCATTGCTGGTATGATTAGAGACCTTGGGCCGAGTAGCTGCAGCGCTCATTTTATATTCCCGAAAAATCGCAATGCGATTATTCGGCAATAGCGATATCGCGCGATTATTTTGTATTGTAATATATCACGAATATTCTGAGCCAATCAGAGTGCTCCATTCCGCATTTCTCGAAATTTCGCAATTATTTTATATTGTAATATATCACGAATATTCTGAGCCAATCAGAGTGCTCCTTCCGCATTTCTCGAATATTCGCAATTATTTTATATTGTAATATATCACGAATATTCTGAGCCAATCAGAGTGCTCCTTCCGCATTTCTCGAATATTCGCAATTATTGTGTATTGTAATATATCACGAATATTCTGAGCCAATCAGAGTGCTCCTTCCGCATTTGCCGAATATTCGCAATTATTGTGTATTGTAATATATCACGAATATTCTGAGCCAATCAGAGTGCTCCTTCCGCATTTCTCGAATATTCGCAATTATTGTGTATTGTAATATATCACGAATATTCTGAGCCAATCAGAGTGCTCCTTCCGCATTTCTCGAATATTCGCAATTATTGTGTATTGTAATATATCACGAATATTCTGAGCCAATCAGAGTGCTCCTTCCGCATTTCTCGAATATTCGCAATTATTGTGTATTGTAATATATCACGAATATTCTGAGCCAATCAGAGTGCTCCTTCCGTATTTCTCGAATATTCGCAATTATTGTGTATTGTAATATATCACGAATATTCTGAGCCAATCAGAGTGCTCCTTCCGCATTTGCCGAATATTCGCAATTATTGTGTATTGTAATATATCACGAATATTCTGAGCCAATCAGAGTGCTCCTTCCGCATTTCTCGAATATTCGCAATTATTGTGTATTGTAATATATCACGAATATTCTGAGCCAATCAGAGTGCTCCTTCCGCATTTCTCGAATATTCGCAATTATTGTGTATTGTAATATATCACGAATATTCTGAGCCAATCAGAGTGCTCCTTCCGCATTTGCCGAATATTCGCAATTATTGTGTATTGTAATATATCACGAATATTCTGAGCCAATCAGAGTGCTCCTTCCGCATTTGCCGAATATTCGCAATTATTGTGTATTGTAATATATCACGAATATTCTGAGCCAATCAGAGTGCTCCTTCCGCATTTCTCGAATATTCGCAATTATTGTGTATTGTAATATATCACGAATATTCTGAGCCAATCAGAGTGCTCCATTCCGCATTTCTCGAATATTCGCATTCGCAATTCGCAATTCGCAATTCGCAATTCGCATTCGCATTCGCGATAGCGAAAATTCGCAATGATTTCATTTCCAAAATATATCACGAATATTCGTATTTAGCGAATATATCTCGAATATTCGACTATATATTCGAGATATATCGCGAAATCGAATATGGCATATTCTGCTCAACACTACTAATGACCCCCTCTGACTACCAACATAGACATTTGTTTTCTCCTAAGGATGATATTTTCTTCCCAGGGGACGCTGGCCCAGGGCATTTGTTTCTTCACTTATTGCTGACACCAGGTATTTGTATGTCTCAAGTTGTTTTGTGAGGTCTCAGAGCAGCACTTCACTACACAGTAATTGTCCTCATACTCCCTTAAACTGGCCATAGATGGATCGAAATTCACTGGCCGAATTTCGATTTATGTATGGGCAGGCTGGTTGTACGAGAGACTATCTCTCGATTGACTTCTGTACATTCAGCCTGTACTAATGAGTGTATTTTATACATTGATCTCTTGTTGCTTATTCTGTCAGACAAACTACACAACTTCACCTGGAAGTTGCTTTGGAAAACTGTTATAGTTATGTGCTGATCTATAGATTTGGGCCGAACACCCCCCAGTTTGGTTCTCGCCAGAACTCTCAAACATTGCAAAAGTTCAAACCCGAACCGCAAACTCTATTAAAGTCATTTTGTATGCTTATACACAAGTTATTTGGCATTAAAAAGGTATGGGGGCCTGGGTATTGCCCTGGGGGACATGTTTAAATGCAAACAGTTATTTTTAAAAGATTCTTTTTACAGGAATAGTGATTTTAATGATACTTAAAGCGGAGGTTAATATATATAATTATATACCGTTACATCCAGCATACTGCTGACATCTACAGTATGCTGTTTTTTTTTTTTTTCTGCTGCACATACCTTTCTTATAGTTCTTTTCACCTGGCTTCCGGGTTCTCGGTCCCCCGGGGGGTAGGCATTCCTAAGACGAGGCATAGATGATTGACGTGCGGGTAAGGCGCGTCACGCTTTCCGAAAATAGACAAACTGGGACTCGACTCTTTACAGCGCCTGTGCTGGCAGCTCTACACGTCAGGCGCCGTATAGCGCCGTAAAGAGCCGAGTCCAGTTCGTCTATTTCCAGAATGCGTGACGCGCCTTACCCGCACGTCAATCATCTACGCCTCTTCATAGGAACGCCTATTCCCCGTGGGAGTTAGAAGCCGGAGCCGGGTGAAAAGAACTATAAGACGGTAAGTACAGCGAAAAAAAAAAAAAACAGCATACTGTAGATGTCAGCAGTATGCTGGATGTAATGGTATATAGTTGTTTTTCAGGGTGAACCTCCGCTTTAAACTGAAACAATAAAAACAAATACTTCCTTTAAATATAGTGCCTGGGGGGGTCCCCTTAGCCTGTCTGTAAAGTGTTGCATTTGTTGCATCTGTACGATGTATAGAACCTGCTTCAGCAAAACTGACATTTATAAAGAAAAACAAATGACATTTAAATTATCGGCAATACAATACCATTTTCGGCAAAACAAAAATGTTTAAAAAAAATGGCGTGGGGTTCCCCCTAATCCATACCATGCCCTTTGGGACTGGTTTGGATTTTAAGGCAAAAAAAAACAAAACATATGGGTTCCCTCTTAAAATCCACACCAGACCCTTATCCGGGAGGGTAAGGGTCGTTCAATTCCTACCTATATTCACTGTATTCACTGAATACAGTGAATAGGTAGGAATTGAACGACAAAAATTCGACAAAGCATCGAAAATCGTCAAATTTTCGTCGTTTAATTTCTACCTATTCACTGTATTCAGAACGACGATTTTCGATGCTTTGTCGAATTGAACGACGAAAATTCTTCAAAGCATCGAAAATCGTCGGATCTGAACGAAAACAAAAATAAAGCATTTTTTTTGTCGGATCTTTCGGTTTTCGTTTCTTGCGCTTTCGTTTTCGTTCCTTAAAACGATAACGAAAATACCTGATTTTCGGACGAAAATGCATTCTAACGAAAACGAATGCACATGTCTACTTGCTAGTTCATGGAAAAATAGATGTATGGTTGATAGAAAACATAAGGTTGATCTTTGGATATTTCATGACGTTTTACCTTCCTGTAAAAAAAAGGAGGAACCATTTAAGGATTCTAAAGACAACAACGAACTTAAAGCGGATCCGATCTGCACCCACTTCCGGCCCAGCATTCACGGGCAAAAGACGGGCATTGCATCACATCCCGTCTCCCGCCCGTTGTGTGCTGGGAACACTCGGCTCCCAGCACACAGCTGGAGCCAATCGCGGGCGCAGCGCAGCTCGCGCATGCGCCGTAGGGAACCGGGCAGTGAAGCCGCAGCGCTTCACTTCCTGGTTCCCTCACCGTGGATGGAGGGGGGAGCAGCAGGGTGATGAGCGATCGCTCATCCTCTGCTGCGGACGGCGCTGGACTCCAGGACAGGTAAGTGTCCTAATATTAAAAGTCAGCAGCTGCAGTATTTGTTGCTGCTGGCTTTTAATATTTTTTTATTTGTGAACCATCCGCTTTAACAGATTATCAAGCTATGCTTCTGAGCTATCAAAAGCCAAAGGCAAAACTTTTTTATTTTTTATTTTGGACTGAGTAGGGTTTATTTTTGCCATCTGTGTCACATATGGGAGATTACCCTTCAGTTGCCACTGTCCCATAGCCTAAACAGCAAGTGAGAGAAAATCTCTCTCCATGAAAGAATCCCTGGTAGTCCCTTGGGTCACCACAACTAGTGTCTCCATGGGAAGATATCTGCACTACAACCCAAAACTTGAGATTTTCTTCACTGTAGCGTGATAATTGTAAACAGGATAAAAAGAGAGGGTGGATTTCCCTAACTGGGGCACAGACAGAACTAAAAACTAGTCAGGTGTTCTAATCCTTCTCCACTCTATACAAATCTAAAATAAATGTTTTGCTGTTACTTATACTTTATAAATAAGGCCCATCTCCACCATTGTTCCAGCATCTTTTTTGTCTTAAGCCCTGTACACACGGGCAAGAATCTTGTCAGGAAAAAAAAACGTTTTTTTCACATCCGGTTCCGGCGCCACATGAGACAGCGGTAGTCAGACGCTGCTCCCGCCGCCATCCTCCTATCCTCTGCTACAGAGCCCGGCCAGAGCTTCGGGGGAACCCCCATCCGACCCCACTACATAGCGGGCACACATGGACCGCTTTCTGGAGCGATCGTACGCTCGAGCGGTGATATCAGCACCCCCCGCGGGAGACGCGGCTCCAGACGCAGCCAAAATGGCGGCCGCTCCATGCTCGGGTGAGTCCTCACAGCCGCACGCTGCCCAGGTCACACAAACGGTGGATCCTACCTCACCAGCGGGCATTGCTCATGAGGTAGTCGCCCTGCTAGGACCCACTCTGACTGCCACAGTTGATGCCACGGTGCACAGGGGGTTAGAACAGCTCCACCTAGAAGTGCAGGCACAAGCCCAGAGGATCACACAGGCGGAAGACAGGATTTCTTCCTTAGAAGATGACTCCACTGCCCAGTCAGCAATTCTAGCCCGCATTACCGCTGAAAACAGAGAACTATGGAGCAAATTAGATGATCTTGAATGTCGTTCCAGAAGGAACAATTTGCGCATAATCGGACTGCCAGAGTCGGTGACCAGTGCCCAGCTTACAAATATATGCGCTAAAGTCATCCCTGAACAACTGGGGCTTTGCATACCTTGCACTGTTGAACGTGCTCATCGCATCGGTCAGTATGTGGAACATCGCACTAAGCCCAGACATGTCATCGTTAAATATCTGAACTATGCTGACAAAAGCGCCATAATGCAGGCATTCCGCCGCACGCGCTCCCTCTCGCTGGATGGGACAAAATTATTGCTTTTTGCAGACTATTCGGTCGAGGTGATGAAACAACGTAAAGCGTTCTCCAATATCTGCTCAACTCTACACCGTGATCGAGTGAAATTCTCTCTGGCATACCCGGCCATCCTGCGCATCCAAACGCAGTCAGGGGAACACCTTACTTTTACTTCGCCTGAAGAAGCAGACCGGTACCTTGCATCGGCCGGCTCAGAAATGGACCACGCCAACTCTGCAGATGACCCCTCTTCACCTCCGGCTACTTCTCCTGCATCCCGCAAACAACC
The DNA here is from genome assembly GCA_029574335.1 of Rana kukunoris. NCBI lineage: Eukaryota > Metazoa > Chordata > Amphibia > Anura > Ranidae > Rana > Rana kukunoris. The sequence continues at coordinate 147,045,864 of CM056053.1, forward strand.
CGGCAGCCCGATTAAACAACCGTACAAGCGGAGCCGCTTTACTCAACGGGCGGATCTTTCGGACACTCGCTGACGGGGAATCTCAGAGACTGTCTTTTGGCGGAGCCGCACGGGTGATGAGTAGTATGCTCATCACTCTTTTTCCCACCTTGGGATGACCCTCTGTATGCACAGTAACTTTTCATAGACAAGCTCCTCTGCTCCTCTATGCATTGCCTAACATCTAACCCCCGCCCGGTATGCAATCACCCCTTTACCCTTCCTTGTCTCCCTCTACCCTTATTCCCCTCCCCTACCCTTCCTCCTATGAAGCTCATGCCACGTTTTTGAAAAGGGGGCTGGCATATGGCGGGCGCTCTACCATGCGCTCTACCCTCATGTGGAAAAAAGTGAGGTCCTTGCTGTTTGATAGGTGCTTCATGCACCAGACCTTTGTTTTATTGTTTTTCTGTTATGTTATTTTAATGTTTGCACTGTTTGTGATTACTTGCTTTATGCACATACCCTCAGGAAGCACGCAATATTTGGGTGACCCTCGGTCTGATGATGCGGTGCCTGTGGTGAAACTTCATTCCACGCTTCGAGCGCAATACTTCCCTCCAGTCCGGACATGGCCTCCTCAGCCGATGGGAATCACCTAAAGATTGTCTCATGGAACGTTAAGGGTCTTCGTTCTCCAAGTAAGCGCATGTCCATTCTTAGGCACTTAAAGCGTCTCCGGACAGATGTGGCCCTGCTTCAGGAAACCCATCTCTCTGCAGACGATTTGACCCGTTTACGCAAATTGTGGGTGGGAACTGTATATGGCTCACCAGCCGTAGGGCGCAAAGCTGGAGTGGCCATTCTCCTACACAAACACCTGAAACACACTGTTAAGGACGTGAAGACTGACATGACCGGACGTAAGATCACGCTTCACCTGGCCTTAGCTGACAGAGATATAGCTATCACTAATATCTATGCTCCCAACTCGCCAAACGCCTCATTTTTCCAAGACATGGTGGCCTGGATACTGGCTGCCCCGGATACCCTACATCTAGTGGGTGGGGACTTTAATTCAGTTATGTCCGCGACAATCGACCTAGTAGGGGACACAACGCGTAACCCGATCAGAACTCTCACACCGTCCTTGACCCTGACGCTCCTAACACAAGCCATAGATTCTATGCAATTCATTGATGCATGGCGCTTGGCACACCCGACTGACCGGGACTACACTTTCTATTCCCCCCCCCACAACTCCTTTTCTCGCATCGACTATTTTTTTGCCTCCCCTGCGCTTCTCCCGCTGCTATGCGACGCGGAAATCACAGACGCCAGAATCTCAGACCACAGCCCTATTGCAATACAGTTGACAACTACCCAAACTTCTTCTCCCTCACACATATGGCGCTTCCCCTCATACTTGGCGGACAATGAGGACTTCCGCCAAATGCTCAATGGAGCGTGGTCGGAATATGCCTCTGCTAACGCACCACACCTCACGGACCCAAACCTGTTTTGGGAGGCTGGAAAAGCCTTCCTGAGAGGAAAAATTATTTCTTACGCCACGCAATTTAAGAAGAATGCCAAGCAACATTACATGCGAGCGAGCGCAGCTCTACGCTCCGCCCACGAGTCACTTACACTTAATCGCACGCCTGACAACAAACGCACTTGGAGAGCAGCCAAACGAGAATTTCACCTCTGGGCTGAACAACAAGAACTGGCTAAGAGCTCCTATTCTACTGTACACTTTCATAGGTTTGGTAACAAGGTGGGCAAACTACTGGTGAAGCTCTGCGCATATCTCTGCCCTGAAAAACCCGGATGGCACTCTAGTTACCTCGCCTACTGAAATTAGTAAATTACTGGCTGATTATTATACCTCCCTATACTCAGCGGACCCGAATGACCAACCTGCAGCCGAAGCCCTTCTGTCTAGGATCCGCCTGCCTAAACTCCAGGAGGATCGTTTAGCTGCCCTTAACGCACCCATCACTGTTGAGGATATCCAACAGACAATCAAGTCCCTGGCGTCTGCTAAAGCCCCAGGCCCGGACGGCTACTCAGCCGAATTCTATAAGCTAGCTAAAGATTTTATTCCTGATACCCTTGCACTTGTCTATGCGAACATGTGGGATGGGGGCCCCTATCTCCCTACGGGAACACAGGCCCATATTAGGCTAATCGCCAAAAAGAGTAAGGACCCCTCACTTCCAGGATCTTATCGCCCTATTTTGTTAATTAACGTGGATGTCAAAATACTATCCAAGATAATTGCATCTCGCTTAGCCCATCTGCTCCCCTCTATATTACACCCGGCGCAGTCAGGATTTGTCCAAGGCCGCTCAGCCACCCTAAACATACGCAAAGTTCTTCTGGCGCTAGAATATGCTAGACTGAACCCGGAACAAGACGTTGCCATATTGTCACTTGATGCCGAGAAGGCTTTTGACAACATCAGTTGGTCATGGCTGTTCAGGGTGATGGCGGATTTTGGTTTTTCGGGGCCAATTATGCGTTTTTTACGGCGTATGTATGAATCTCCAACTGCACGACTGGTCACTCCCGACTTCATCTCTGACACGATCCCCCTGACGAAAGGGACTAGACAGGGCTGCCCCCTTTCCCCTTTACTTTTTAATCTCGCGATAGAACCTTTATCCAGAATACTCAATTCAGCTGATGGGATCAGTGGCATCCCGATAGGTACCCACACCCTCCGTGCTGCTCTATTTGCGGACGACATATTGTTATTCTCCACACAACCCCTCACTGACTTTGACAGGCTCCGACAGCTCTTTCATACCTTCCAATTATGTTCAGGCTTTCGAATTAACTTTGACAAAAGCGAAGTTCTATCACTTCGTCCCAGACTTGCGGCCAAATGGCGCCACCAATCTCCCTTTGCCATAGCAGCACATCATATTACTTATCTGGGTATTCACATTGGCCGAGAACCTTCCACTTTGTATACACTCAACTTCCCACAGTTGATAACAAAAATTGTAAAGGAGTTGGAAGCCTGGGCGGCCCTTCCCCTCTCGCTCTTTGGGAGATGTCACCTTTTTAAAATGGTGTCGTTTGCGCGCCTGCTCTATCCTATGCAGACCATACCACTCTTATTGAAGCACTCTGATGTGACAAAAATCCATACGGCATTGTCTGCCTTTCTATGGTCTCACAAGAAACCGCGCATTTCCCTGCAAAAGCTATGTCTCCCGAAGTCTGAGGGCGGAGCGGGCCTGCCCAATATACGTTTTTATAATCTTGCCTGCTTACTCAGGCAGGGCCTGGACTGGTTAGCTGGCAAATCCAAGTACTCCAATACTCTCCTGGAGGGTGCCTCAGCCTTTACGTATGCTCTTCCAGCTATTCTTCACTCGAACCCTAACAAACTGCCAACGTGCCTCAGGTCGAGTGTACTCCTTAGGGATACAATTATTGCCTGGAGAGAGATACGGAAACTGTTGGGGTTACCCTCCAGTATTTCTTCTCACCTGCCAATTCTGGGTAATCCCATGTTTCTACCGTCCACTATACACAAAGCATTTGTACAATGGAACGATAAGGGCCTTACCAACATCACCTCAGTGTACCTCGCTACCCCTGGCAAGTTTAAATCCTTCCAAACCTTGTCAAGGGAATTCTCCTTACCAGCTACACATGTCTTCTTCTATCATCAGTTGGTCAGCTATTTACGTTCCTGCCACCTACCTGGGACAGACCCCCTACAAAAGTCCTTTATTGATAGTGTGTTACATAGGGATGATTACTCCATTTCCAGCCTGTATTCCCACCTCATCGAACATCAGACTGCTAAATATCGTCTTAAACCTTTCCAGAAATGGTCCCAAATATTCGAGGATGCAGACCTCCCAGAAAAAATCCTTGAGGGATACAGACGAGTTTGCGAACTCACCATATGCGAAACATGGCGTGAGACGCAATTCAAAATCATTCACAGAGCTTACTACCCCTTTCGTATTAACAAGGCGGAACCAGCACAAGAACACTGCCCCTGGTGCTCTGCTCCGCGCCCAACACTGCTCCACCGCCTCTGGCAGTGCAAACCTATCGTTACCTACTGGGACTCTGTGCTGTCCTTTATCCACAAGATCGCTAAACTACTGATCCCCAGGCACCACCTGATATGTTTATTCGGCTGTGATCCACCCTCACACACACCACAATCAAAGAGCTCGCTTCACGTCTCCCCCTGGGCACATATCTGCCTTCTGGTGGCCCGTAGGACTATAATGTCTCACTGGATTAGCCCAACACCACCAAATCTAGTAGTAAGCCCTCTTATCGCTTTTCTATCTGGAAAGGTTGGACACCATTGTGTTGAACTTTCGTTCCACCTCACGTTTTTTTACGAGATGGCGTAACTTCATGGAACACTCGTTCACCCACGATGATCTGCAAAAACTCGTGCAACCGTTCCGCTATACAGATTGGTATCTCAAACGGGACCTAACAAACTCCTTGGGCATCCTTAAAGTCTCCAACCTGTCTGACCCCTCTACGTTCCTGCCACCCTGAGCCATGACAACGCATTCCAGAGACCCCTTGACGTTTCTGATATGTGCATGCCCTTATCTGTTAGTTTCACCTATCGCAACGTTCACAGTCAGTTTATCATCCGGGGTTCCTAATGGTGTATTGTATTTCTTTTTTTTGTGTTTCTAATACTCCGATTGTTGCTTCCGCCCCTGTAAGTACTAGGACTTGTTCTGACACATCTTCTTGCTGCTGTAATTTTGTTATACAAGTAATCACAGTGCCACTGGTTTGAATGTGTTTTTCCTCCCCCTTTTTTTTTTCTATTTTATTTTATTTTGTACATGCTTCTATATGCATTTGAGCATACCTTGTTTTATTCCACTGTACTGTGAAAATTCCATTAAAAATTTATTTGAAAAAAAAAAAACGTTTTTCCCGACGAGATTCTTGGCAAGAATCTATAGCCGCCCGAGTGTACAGACTCTCGTTTCAAAAGAACCGCGCTCGTCACATTCAATGCCGTCGCCGCCATCTGCTGCACTCTATCTATGCCTAGGAAGCTTCCGCTCATGCATCAAAGTCATTTCGAGCATGCGCAGGTTTCCATGGCGACCAGGTAAGTATGAACACTCTCGGGTTTCTCGGCAAGAAAACTGCCAAGAATCTCATGACGAGAAAATAGAGAACATGTTCTCTATTATTCTCGTCTAGATTCTGGGCAGTTTTCTTGTCGAGAAACCTGAAAGCCTCGTACACACGCTCGGTTTACTCGGCAAGAAAGCTCTGCCAGCAGTTTTCTTGCTTGTTCTTGCTGAGTAAACCGAGCGTGTGTACAAGGCTTGACATTTGTTTGCAGTATTTGCATTTACCACAGCTTACAGGGTATGATGGAATTTTTTTTTCCCAACCGCAGTACCACACTGTGGTACAGGTACAAAACGGCCATGATATTTAGAAACCATTGAAAAGATAATATCTTGATTAACCTCTTGTTCTAAAACGGATTAATAATTATCTGTGAATCCTTGGTTTTGCAAGAGTGTGAGCCCAGTCTACCATCCAGATGCTCAATTATTCAACCCCAAGTGTCCTTAATGGAAGAGAGTTAGCTATATTGTTGGCACCATCATTAAATGCTCAACATCATCTGCTTTGAGTGTGAACATAAAAACACTTCTTAGCCAACTTCCCCAATACTACTGAACTGGTTGTTACCATCACAAAGCAGCCATACCTGCTGCAGGCTTAACAGATAGACAGATAAAAAAATTAATACTTTTGTTTAGCATTGTCTTTTATTCTTGTAGCAGCTGCTACTCCTACACGCAGACCAAATAAAAAAGAAAACATTTACTGGAACTTGGCAAAGAACATAATGATTTAGCAATGTTGTGACAAAACATATTTTTTCTGCAACACTTTCATTCATTCACTTGTGTGTTCAAGTCATATCGGGAGAGATTTGTGGAAAAACCTAATACAAAATGTTGTGCCTCTTTGTATGTAAAAAATAAAGTAAAAGATTAAATTGGAGTAGAAAATTGTGAAGGCTCTCATTTATCCAGATGATGAAATATCTGGTGGTAATAAGCCATGTTGAACTGAACTTGTGTAACTATGAAAACATTTCTTAGTTACCAAGCCACTTCTTCAGTTCAGGAAGATACCCCATCATTTATTTCACAGTTTAAGACACACTAATCTCCATGGAATATGTAAATGTTAGTGTCCAAGAACAGGATGAGAGGTGTGAAAGTTGTGGTGTTCTCATGGGTTATACAAATGCCGATTGTTAGCATCAGGAAGCCTGCAAAGGTGTTATTCTTTCAATGAAGTAGCAAAGCAGGTAAAACATTGGTGGACTGGATTTTAAGAAGTCCTCTCATCTCTAATTACAAGCTGTTGAACACACAAAAGTTAACAGTTACCAGTTACTGCTGACCGACCTAACTTGAGATGGAAAATAACCTACTATTTGGTCCAGTACTTGACATCCTCACAAATGATAGATCTGTTTATAATACTACATCTGATGCCTCATACACACATATGGGATTTCCGATGGGAAAAGTTCCCGAGGGGAAAGCCGAGAACCTGCTTGGTTCAGTCTTTCCCCTACACACGGCCGGTTTTCCCGACAGGAAAGCTTTGGCCAGGAATCCCAGCCATGTGTATGCTCCATCACAGTTTTTCCCATAGGAAAACTGCCAAAAACCGCCTGGCAAAAGTCCGCCAGATTTCCCAGTGGGAAAAAAGAGAACAGCCTCGTACACACGATCAGTTTTCCCGATGGGAATCCTGGCTGTGTGTATGCTCCTTGCAGTTTTTCAGATGGGAAAACTGGCCAAAAACTGCCGGATAGTTCTCTTTTTTCCCGCCGGGAAATCTGGTGTTTTTTGGCAGTTTTCCTATGAGAAAAAACTGCGATGGAGCATACACACAGCCGGGTTTCTCGGCCAAAGCTCCAACGCCGTTTTCCTGTCGGGAAAACCGCCCGTGTGTAGGGGAAAGACTGAACCGGGCAGGTTCTCGGCTTTCCCCTTGGGATTTCTGACGGAAACTTTTCCCGTCGGAAATCCTGTACTTGTGTATGAGACAAACTGATTCTCTTTTTTTTGTCCGGTGTTTTTTGGACAGTTTTCCCATCGGAAAAACTGTGAGGAGCATACACACGGCCGGGATTCTCAGCCAAAAGCTCTCCTAACAGTTTTTCAGTTGGAAAACTGATCATGTGTACGAGGCTTTACAGCATATAAAGCATAAAACATCTGAGGCCACGTACAAACACGATCAGACATGTCAGATGAAACTTGTCCGATGGACCGTTTTCATTGGACCAAGCTGAAGTGGTCTGTTGGTCTGATGTGATGAAAAAACAAAGTTCAATGCTTCCAAGCATGCGTCGACTAGATTCTAAGCATGCGCAGGTTTTTGGTCCGATGATTTTGTGTACTAACCATCGAACCTGTCCGACGAACAGGTTTCCAGCGGACATGGTTTCAAGCATGTTTTGAAACTTTTGTCTGCTGGAATACGGTCCGATAGGCCATACACACGATCGAACATGTCCGCTGAAACTGGTCTGCGGACCAGTTTCAGCGGACATGTTTGATCGTGTGTACGCGGCCTTAGACAGAACAGTCCAGGTGAATCAGTTTCCCCCACTAGAATAAAAAAGATAATTTTGTGCATTTGTGGATGAGGTTGCTTCATTTCCTAATTATGTTTTTATGCTAGCTGACTGTTTAGGATATAAGTATGTTTTATTGCTTTGATATGTAATAGTTTTATATATATATATATATATATATATATATATATATATATATTTGTTGAAAAGTTATGTTTTTATGCTAGCTGACTGTTTAGGATATAAGTATGTTTTATTGCTTTGATATGTAATAGTTTTATATATATATATATATATATATATATATATATATATATATATATATATATATATATATATATATATTTGTTGAAAAGTTATTTAATGCACTATAGCTACATGCAATTTCACACAACAGCTATTAAAAATTCAATTTTCTTTTGTGAATATTTCACAAGGTGATGAAGAACAAAAGCAAAGACTTTCTTTTAAGCTACTAATTTCTTTCATCTCCTGTCACAACACTGTTCAGATCTGAGTTGTTATACTTGGATTATGATTATGGAAACTTGGATTGATAGTCTGCAAGGCTACTGATGTTAATAAAGAATAAATAAAGCTATATAGGAATAAAAAATTTGCTTCTGTGCATGAGTTGACTTGTTTATCCAACTATAATATGATTGGCGCAGGATGCGCCTTTCAGTCCATTTACTCGTCACTGCATCTAATAAGTATTACAGGCAGAATACGGAAATCGAATGTCATTTGTAGTCTTTCCAAAATTATTTAGCATTAAGTATTGCAAACATGCTCTTTCTTTCTTAGCTATGGCCTCAAATAATATTTCTATAATGTATAATGTTTTTGATCGTATTTTTATTCAAAACTCCTATTTTGTGTCTTTACATTTTTTTAACCGTTTATCTAAAAATATTTCACAAAAACAACCTTCTGAAGCTAAACTTTGGGCAAACTAAAACATTGATAGCTGTGTAACATAACAGGATTGGTATGTGTTTTGTGAAACAGCTACAACATTACTGGGATGCAATGTCAGCTTTCCATGCCTAATGGTCTATTTGCTCCCAATATCCATGCTCACTGACCAATCCTTCCCAATGGACTCAACATAACATCTAAAAGGTACCAGTAATTGAAATAGCATTAACAATAAAAACATAGTTAAAACATTTACACAATTTTTATAATTCCTGTTCACTTTAAAATATTAATACAATCACATTTTAGAAGACTGCATGCCATTACAGAGTTATTTTTTCATTCATTATACAAAGATATCACTAAATAAACCTCCTACTCTCGAAACCTCCTGTATAGCACAGAGTTATTGTAAATGTAATACCAATGCACAATCTGTTTGCAGGATGAAGGCACAGAATCAGATTCTTCTATCTCGTCCCGAATAGCACTCTTGAAGACATACACCATTGCACTTGGCATATAAGAGGAGCTATAAAGATGGTGGATACCTTATGGAATACTCTTATTTTAAACAATGGCTTGATTCACTTGAATTCTACACAGAGCAGCACAGGTGAACCATTTTCGACAGATGACAGGTACACACACACATATTTTACCCAAGCACACACCATATCAGTTATTATAAATCATCCAAACTCAGGTACAGGATCTGGTCACACTACATCTATTGATGCATCTAACTCTAGGGCATATCTCATCAATGCCATACACTGACTGACAATTCACACCATGTTTTAGGCTCCAGTAAGAAAAAGGATCCCAAAAGGAGGGAAGTATGGATGCTTACGTAATCTTGACAACCAAGCCTCTTCCTCCACCCCTGAAGATTTTTTATCTGGGAAACATGTTAAGAAGTGGTCTCATCCCTTCACAAGTAACTTTATTAAAAAAAATCACACTCATTACAACCAAGGTATGGAGAATACCATGTCCGAATGCACAACACATCAAACCTTGAAGTAGATGTATTACAGCAGCAGAAGACCATACTGGTTAAACTCCTATCAGCTTAACATAGAAAGCTGAGGCTACAATTCACACAGGCTCACAAAAATTGGACAATAGAAGACTAAAAAAACATTGCCTGGTATGATGAATCTCGATTTCAGCTGCAACATTCAGATGGTGGGTCGGAATTTGGCATAAACAAAATGAAAGCATGGATCCACCCTGCCTTGTATCAACGGTTCAGGCTGCTGGTGGTGTAATGGTGTGGGGGATATTCTCCTGGTATACTTTGGGCCCCTTAGTACCAATTGAGTATAATTTAAATGCCACAACCTACCTGCAATGATCAGATATTAAAGCTCGGGAGAAACATATTGTTGTGTGTAATCACATCTGGTTTCTTGGTTTCCTTCCCTTGCGATTTGGAATGCACTCCACATCCTGGTGAGACAGCGAGCATAACAAACAAGCTGTACATGTTGGTGCTGACCAAATATACAGTATGTGTGCATTTTTTACTCAATTGATTTTACCTACCTTTTAATAAACATATTGCGCTATGATCACCAATATGTTTCTCCCGAGCCTTAATATCTGACCATCACAAAGAGACAGCATTGTGGTTAAAGAGCCAGCGCTTCTATACACGTTGATGGCGGAAAGATTTTAAAATTGTTATAAGGCGTGTAGCGCCTATGCACCTTACAGTACTGGTGCTAGTAAAATTTAAGGGCAGATCAGAGTGTAGTTACACTCTGATCCAGATTGTTAGTAGCGAATTGCGGTCTCTGTCTAAGCTTGGCTGTGCTGTGAGCCCATTCTGCTGTGCTGGGGTGTTCTTCCAACCCCAGTACTGTAGGTGGAAGCAGTGGAGTTGAGGTTTGGTGCTCTTCCCAGCAGCCAATCACAAGGGTTTGTCCTTGATGTGCATGCTGGGAGGGGTATTTATGGGAAAGACGCCATTGGTTCTGGGCGGGGAGTGGCGGGGACCCAGTGAGTGACTGGGTTCCCAATCTGAAGATCCCAAGCTGTACTGCTGTTCAGTGGGGAGTCAGTCTGAGGAGCACCATTGAGAGGCTGGCAGTCCAAAAGGGCCTGGACAAACCACTCGGGATCGAGGTAGCCGGACAACGAGGGATTAATCACCTGTCGATTGGTACCTGGGCGGCAAGTTGAAGGAGATCCAGAAGTAACTCCAGTAAGGAGGCATATATCCAATAATTTAACCCAGAGGGGACCTGTGGCAGAGGTATCTTCTGAGCCTCATTGAGACGGGTCTGTGGCAGAGACTTTCTCCCAGGTTCAAATTCACCAAGGAGGGTCTGTGGCAGAGACTTATTCCTAAAATTGTCAGAGTGATGCTCTGGCTTCTAGGTCAGTGAGAGAGGCATGTCTGGGTACACTAGACCCACTCCGGCATGATTGATGAAGAGAAGTGTTACATTTGGGAGCAGGACTGTTTTCTATCATTACGCCTGAATCTGCTATTCCCCTATCTTCTTCAGCTTTACTTTCCTCACCACGGGCCAGATTCATATAGAATCTGTGGCGGCATAGCGTAAGCCATTTACACTACGCCGCCGCAACTTAATGGAGCAAGTGCCATATTCCCAAAGCACTTGCTCCGTAGTTTGCGGCGGCATAGTGTAAATGGCCCTGCGTATCCCCGCGTAATTCAAAGGGGGTGGCTTGTATTTAAATTAAGTGCGCCCCCGCGTTGATCGAACTCTGCATGCGCCGGCCGGGAAAAAAGCCCAGTGCGCATGCTCCAGCTCACGTCGGAAAGCGTCGACAGTGTAAGTGTTTTACACCTGTCAGATCTTCACTGTATCTATGCGTAAAGCCCCGTACACACGACCGAGAACCTCGGCAGAATCCAGCGAGAAGCTCGCTGGGAGACATATTCTGCCGAGGTTCTCGGTCGTGTGTACACTTCCGACGAGCGTCCTGTCGGGAAGCTCGTCGAGCCAAAAAAGAGAGCATGCTTTTTCCTCGTTGTTCAATGAGGACTTTGGCTCGACAAGCTTTTCCGACCGCTCGTTGGGCGGAACGATGAGTTTAGCCCGACGAGGTTCTCGAACGTGTGTACACGGCCTCAGTGATTCTAGGAATCACACGCATAGATACCCAGTAAAAAACAAAACAAAGATACGACGGTGTTTCCTGCGATACACCATTGTATCTCTTTTGAGAATCTGGCCCCACAAGTGTACTGTTTTTACCCTGCTGGGTAATAAAGAGCACAGCAAAGAGCACCTGTCTGGACATTCCTTTACTTCTACTACATGTAATAGACATCATTCACCCCTAGGAATATCGGAGGAGCCACGAGGTAATACGCCGCCCAAAAATCCAGCAGCTCCTCCGGGGTAATGCTACAGGCGTATTTATTTTTAAGTTCTGGTAAGTTCGCATTTCTCACACTATATCTGTGGAGGAGCACGATTAAAAGGATTTATTATACCTGCACTCTCCTTTAGTATCATGGTGATTGGATTTGTTCGAAGACTGTTTTGTATATTGCATTTTTATGAACTTTATAATTACAGGACCTCTTCAATGTGATTGTATTACTTATGTTAATGATTTATTGTGTGTATTGATTTATTTAGAATGTGAGTTAGCGCCATACTTTTCTTTCCTTTTCATTTTTTTTTGGTATCCAAATCAGTGAACCATACAAGATATAAAGCATTTGAGTCCCTCAAATCCTTTTAACTGAAGTCTTGCTCTTGTCTCACATATTAGATAATGTGCTTCAGATTTAGAGATAAGAAGTCTTTTGGCTTTGTAGATATCTCTATAGCTAGATATTTTATAGTGTGAAGCCCCGTACACACGGCCGAGGTTCTCGGCAGAAACCAGTGAGAACCTCGCTGGGAGCCGCATTCTGCCGAGAAACTCAGCCATGTGTACGCTCTCGGCGAGCCCCACCCGTCGGGAAACCCATCAAGCAAATAGAGAACAGGTTCGCCGATTCTGACGGCCGGCAGAGAACCTCGACGGGCGGAACGATGTGTTCCGCCCGTCGAGTTTCTCTGCCGTGTGTACGCGGCATGAGTGATTTTGATGGGTTAAACAGAGTTTGGAACCCACGTTGGTGTAGTATTTCACAGAAGCAAGACTGATTTATCCTATTTAATACTCAATTTTTAAAATTTACCAATTCTTTCTTTGAGCTGTGTCACGAATTTCAAAGGTATCCCCATATCTCCAAGAAAAAGTTTTATTGATGTAGAGGATAGCTTTACAAACTCTATTGCTTTTTTGAGTACTTTTATCTCACCAGTCTCCTTAATTGCCACAGCTTATGATTCTTTTGCCATGGCACAGGGCAGGGTTATCATTCCTGTTGAGCAATCCTGCCCGATGAAAGTGGTTCCAACAGGATGCCAATTCATAACGTGTCTGGATTTCTGGCAGCAGTAGAACATTTGTATCCATCCTATGTATTTGGGTTTCTAGACAAATCTCTCCAGTGCAGCCCATAGGTAGTTACATTTGATGCTGTCAATAATCTTGGTGGAATCACCCTTACCATCACAAGGAATATGCATGTTCAGATACAAGTGTCAAATATTGATAGGTGTGGATTTTGGTATAAATGCAGACTGGTCTGGACAAAAAAAAATGGTTATAATTTTCAGGAGTTGATTGGCGGAGACTTTGTGGTGAGAAAGAAACAGGTCCTGCAGAAGCCTGGATAAGCAGGATCCCTATGCACCTTGGAGATATTCCCCTTTTGCACAAGGGAGTAAACTACAACATGATGGGGGCATCCAGAGAGTTATGTTCTGATCTACACTAGTGTTGCTCACGAATATTCGTATTGCGAATATTCGGCTCGAATATGGCATATTCGAGTATTCGCGATATATTCCGAATTTCGCGGTGAATATTCTCTATTTCGAATATTCGTATTTTTTCAATTTTTTTTAGAACAGATCACATCCTAGAGATCCCCATCGACGTCTAAAAGCATTGCTGGTATGATTAGAGACCTTGGGCCGAGTAGCTGCAGCGATCATTTTAAATTGCCGAAAAATCGCAATGCGATTATTCGGCAATAGCGATATCGCGCGATTATTTTCGAGAAATTCGCAATATTGTTTTTAGCTAAAATAACACATATATTCGATTTCAGAGTGTTACTGTCGAAATTCCGCAATCAATTTCTCATTCGCATTTTTGCAAAATTACGATAAAATATCAAGAATATTCTGAGCCAATCAGAGTGCTCCTTCCGCATTTGCCGAATATTCGCAATTATTTTTTATTGTAATATATCACGAATATTCTGAGCCAATCAGAGTGCTCCATTCCGCATTTCTCGAAATTTCGCAATTATTTTGTATTATAAAATATCACGAATATTCTGAGCCAATCAGAGTGCTCCATTCCGCATTTCTCGAAATTTCGCAATTATTTTGTATTATAAAATATCACGAATATTCTGAGCCAATCAGAGTGCTCCTTCCGCATTTGCCGAATATTCGCAATTATTTTGTATTGTAATATATCACGAATATTCTGAGCCAATCAGAGTGCTCCATTCCGCATTTCTCGAAATTTCGCAATTATTTTGTATTATAAAATATCACGAATATTCTGAGCCAATCAGAGTGCTCCTTCCGCATTTGCCGAATATTCGCAATTATTTTGTATTGTAATATATCACGAATATTCTGAGCCAATCAGAGTGCTCCATTCCGCATTTCTCGAAATTTCAGATTTTATTGTGTATTATAAAATATCACGAATATTCTGAGCCAATCAGAGTGCTCCTTCCGCATTTCTCGAAATTTCATTCGCATTCGCAATTCGCATTCGCATTCGCATTCGCAATAGCGAAATTTCGCAATCATTTCATTTACAAAAATATCGCGAATATTCGCATTTAACGAATATATCTTGAATATTCGACTATATATTCGAGATATATCGCGAAATCGAATATGGCATATTCTGCTCAACACTAATCTACACTAGAAAGCACTCTTTCTACGTCTATAAAACGTTCACCTGACTTTCCCCATGTACAAAAGTGATATGAAACTATAAACAGGAACATGCATTCTTAAATTATAAATATCAATAAGAATGTTTGTACTGAACTGCTCTCTTTTACGTGTTCACCTAAAAGCCATGTTGAAATCATTATGTTTTTCCTTTAAGATAACCACATACCTGAGACACTTGCACTCTGCAAATAGCCAGGCAAACACATAAAGTAAAATGATAATCACTATCTCACCTCCAAAAAAATATTGACTTCCAGTGCGGAACTGAAGAGGACTATTTGTTTTTACAGATGACGCTTCATCCCCATCGATAGTTAACATTGCAGAGTTCTCCTCGGCTGTAAATCTTACTTCATGCCACTGCCCATCATTAAGGCCAGAACCTGCAAATAAGAAATAAATCATATTGGTTGAAATTCATAAATTTTTTATATACTGTCTGTGGAGACTAATGCACAGAATAAGTGTTACACCCTGCAGCTTAAATAGTCTGGAACTGAAGTGTCAGAGATGGATGGAAACTGCTGGCATACAAAGTCATTCATTTTTAAAGGGTCGGTCCATTCAAAAAGAATAACTGCTATAAGAATGCTATTTTATGCCGTGTGATTAGAGGTGTTTATATAAATGACAGTGTATGAATGATTAGAGAAAGTATAGCAAATTATTTGTGTCATCAATGTCCTACTGCCTGAAGATTTTACTTCCTGTTCTGTAGGTACAACAACCCCTCTTATGCCACTTACACACGACCGGATTTTCCCATGGAAAAAGTCAGATGGACTTGTTTCATTGGAAATTCCGATTGTGTGTGGGCCCCATCAGACTTTTTTTCCATCGGAGTAAAAAAATAGAACATGTTTTAAATTCTTCCAATGGAAAAAAATCCGATGGGTAATTCTGATCCTCTGTGTGGAATTCCATCAGAGAAAAATCCACGCATGTTCAGAATCAAGTCGACACATTCTCAGAAGCATTGAACTTCATTTTTCTCGGCTCGTCGTAGTGTTTTACGTCACTGCATTTTGGACGGTCGGAATTTAGTCTGACAGTGTGTAGGCAAGACTGATGGAAGTTAGCTTCATCGGAATTCCAATTTTATTCCATCGGAATTTCCGATCGTGTGTACGCGGCATTAGACAATAGTCACTGGAACAAATTTCGGCATTGGAAGTATTCCTGCTCTGGTGACAAATGTAGATTTTGGATTACCCCTCATTTTAGTCCCAGTAACAGTCAGCACTAGAGCAAATAGAGGGTGTTAATTTCTCCAGTGGGGACACATACAGCAATAAAATCTAAAATGGCTTCTAACCCCTCTAGCCAAAAAATAAAGTAAAAAACGTATGCAAAGTATTTTTAACTTATTAGATAACCTCCAAGTTTTCGTTTTCCTTAATTTCTATTTCATATTTGATATTTTTACATATCTAACCCGCAGCTCTGCTTTATTACCCATAATGTATATGGTTGGCAAACAAATAAATTACTTTTGTATTATCACTTCTTCATTATTGCATGTGCTTTATTGACCTGCTACACAAGAATGTCCATTTTACTTTATCACATTTTCTACTGTATACAGAGCTGCCAAGTAAAATTATCAATGTCCTCAGAACAGATGTACAGCATGCAGTTTCTGGGAATATTTTCACTACCTTGTTTGCAATTTTAAATGTGATAATACCAACATAAAGCTTGCTGAAGGCTTAGGCTCTGATTTTCTTATGAAGATTAAAGATGCATATTCTCAGCCCAACTTATTAGCATTACATAAATGTATCTACTCCCTGTAGGGTCTTGTTTGGAATTGTTCTATTTTTTTATCCAGCCTTTGAGCTGAATAGTACATTCTTACAGTAGTTCTATTCCAAAAATTGCAGGAGATACATTTACTGATCCCAAACCAAGACTCAATATTTATCGTAACAAAAAGATGAGCAGAATAATGACAAGCCCTTTGGCACATTTTTGCATTTTGCTTATTTGACATGCATGTATATATGTATTATTGTAGACATAATAACACTGACAGTAAATCAAGTATTTGAAAAGAGACAAGTTTGTTGATAAATGAGCTGTAATACTTGAAATATGGTAGTAGAATTTGTCATGATTGTACATTACAAACATTTATCAGCACTAGGAGAGGTGGGGGTACAAGCATGTGACTCCCTTTCTGATCCATACTAGACACCTTTATAATTTTGTTCACACAAATAGAGCTTTCTTTTGGTGGCATTTATTCACCACTGGGTGAATTTCTATTGTTTTCGATATAAGCGAAAAAAGAGCAAATATTTAAATATATATATATATATATATTTTCTACTTTCTGTTTTAAAAGAAATCCAATAAAATCAAATTTTGTCATACATTTAGGCCAGAATGTATTCTGCTACATGTCTTTAGTAAATACAAATCCTAATAAGTATATTCAAATTGGTTTGTGTCAAAGTTATAGGGGGAGATTAACGTAGAACGGCACGTCTTTATGCCGCCGTAGCGTATCTTTTTTACAATACGCCGGCGCAACGTTGAGAGGCAAGCCTGCTATTCATGAAGAAAATGCGCTCAACGTTGCGCCGGCGTAGTGTACAGTTGTCGGAGTAAGCCGACGTAAGTTAAATTAGCTAGAAGTGGGCGTGATATATTATAATGAAGCGTGACCCCATGCAAATGATGGGCTGAGCTTCAAAAAACAAACTGCACATGCGTCGGCTCTTGGACGCATCCCAGTACGTATGCGCAGAATCACGTTGGGACAAACACCTCAGATACGTCGAATCACTGAACGTAACCTACACACAGCCCTATTCACATACGACTTACGTAAACAACGTAAAATGTGACGGCTGTTCCAACATCCATACCTTTGCATGACCTGCGCCTCATATAGCAGGGGTAACGTTACGCTGGACGAACGCCTTACGTAAACGGGGTAGATTACAGCGACTGACGCAAGTATGTTCGTGAATCGGCGTATCTATGGAAGTGCCCCTTGCGGCCAGCGTAAATATGCGCCCAAGATCCGACGGTGTAGGAGACTAACGTCGGTCGGATTAAGCCAAAATTCAGGCGTATCTTATTTTAAGAATAAGGCGCATTGATACGACGGTGTATCATTAGATACGTCGGCGTAAGTCCTTTCTGAATCTGGCCCATAGTGTCTACAAGCTATGCTATGTTTAACTGAAAATGTCTCAATTCTGATGTACTGACTGACTGATGAAATGATGTAATTTCTTGATGCCCTAAAATGTTAGGACAGTACAAATACTCCTCAAATGACCTTGCATTACTAACTTACTGACTGACATATTAGCATGAATGTCACACCAGTTCCTTAAATGAAATCTCTCTAAAATCAAGCTGATAGTATTCCCCCGCTCGTGCCACCCTCTTTGACTTTTCCATTAAGGTCAATAATGCAACCTTCAGTCCCCCCTCACGCCAGGGTACTAGGTGTATTTCTAGACTGTGACCTGTCCTTTCAACTCCAAATCCAATTGCTGTGAAAAGCTTGTAGACGTCATCTCTAAAATTCGCCCCTTTTTAACTAATGAAACGACCAAGCTACTCATTCACTCCCTTGTTATCTCTCACCTTGACTATTGCAAAGCCCTTCTCATAGACCTACCTCTCCCTAGGCTATCCCCTCTTCAGTCTATCATGACTGCTGCCAGGCTCATCTACCTTACCAACCGCTCAGTGTCTGCCACATCTCTCTGCCAATCACTACACTGGATTTTGATTGCCCAGCAACTTAAATTCAAAATAATAACCTGTCCCGAGCTACATATCCAATCTTGACTCCAAATATCACCCAAATCATCCTTTCCGCTCATCTCAAGACCTCCTGCTCTCAAGCTTCTTTGTCTCCTGCTCCCATACACATCTCTGGGACTTGTCCAGAGCCTACCCCATCCTCTGGAACTCTCTACCTGAATCTGTCCGGCTATCTTCTACTCTGGCTGCCTTAAGGCGATATCTAAAATCTCATATCTTCGGAGAAGCCTATCAAACTTCCAACTAATCTTTTATTATTTCCATCAGCTCATCCCCCCAGTTATAACCTTTTATATCTCTTACCCTACCCTATAAGATTGTAAGCTCGTATGTGCAAGACCCTCTTAACCCTCTTGTATGTTATCGTATTGAAACTGTACGGTCTCCCTTTTATATTGTAAAGCTCTGCATAAACTGTGGGTGCTATATAAATCCTATATAATAATAATAATAATAATAATAATAATAAAAACTACATGTTAAAAATTACACAGCAGTAAAAACAGAGATAATAAAATGTGTTATTTTTTCCATGTACAGTAATGCACATCATGTTCATAGAAAGTTTGGTCTGTAACAATGTTAACTACCAGATTGTCTAAATAGCTCCCAACAAACGAGTTGGAAAAGTGACTGCAGAATTGCACACTTTCTGTAAGCCTTGTTTTATTACACTTCATGTCAAAAGGTAAGAAGTCTCTCAAATCTCTTAAGAATGAAAGTTTCCATTTTACAAAGCCTATAGTAGTCATTGTAAAGGTATATTTGAACTAGGCAATTACTGTAATCTTGGATAAATCATGATCCATATATAGTTTATGAGGCACGCATCTGATTGAAAGAAGCAATAAAAGCAGTTCAGATTACCATTTTTAGTTCTGTCAGCTCAGATAAAGCAGATCTAGCAATGGTTATAAAAGATTTGTCATTGAAAAATGTTACACTGGCTGTTTTTCGCTGCTGCTCATGGTTCTCAATTTAGAATTCTTCTTTTTATGACAAGCCCACTTTAATTCTTTATGACAAGCCCCTTTTAATTCTTGACCTTTTTATGCACTCTGTGGCTGGCTGCCCTTATAACTGACAAGTTAAACTATGACATGAAGTCCGTGGTGGAAGAAGAGAAAGAGTTTAGCCAAGAACTTTCAGACTGTTAAAGTCTTGGGAACACTGTGTTAGAGATTATTGCAGAGGGAAAGAATGTATTTTATGGCATAATCTAACTGCTGCATTACGTGAATAAAATGCATTAATGCTAAGGGTACTAAAAGTGTAAAAAAGCAAAATGATATACCCCATGAAACCGAAGCACACACATATACACCCATGCAAAAAAAATGGAAAGAGGTCCTAACCCCACCTAATGTTCCTGGTTGAGTGATAGATCTTTCTACCTTCTACAGAAGAATACCTGCATTAAAACTGAATGATTTGAATTGATTTAAATTGAACTCCTCAGAATTTGAGGATCATTGGATGCTACAAAGTTAGATACAGCTATGTGCAAACAGCTCTGGGTGAATCCATGTAACATAAAATACTTTATTCCACTTCGTTCTATGCAAATGTATAGAATTTTAATTTTATTTTCTATATTAGGCCTATAAAATACAGAGGGGACTCAACCATGCCAACATTTTGTGTTTAAGAGACTTACTTTACCTGAACAAAATTTAAATTGTAACTGATATATACTGTATTTATTGGCGTATAACACCCACTTTTTACCCTGAAAATAGAGGGCAAACTGTGCCTGCGTGTTATACACAGGGGGCTGTGGAATTTTTTTTTCCTGAAACTTCCCTCTTAAAGTTAGGGTGCGTGTTATATGCCTGTGCGCGTTATACGCCGATAACTACGGTAATACAACTACATAATAAATAGCAATTACGTGAATGGTTAAAATAAAACAACTAAAGGGGTACCCTTATGTTCAGAGAATAATTTTATCTAAAAGAAGCTATTTCACATAATTATACCTTTCAAGTTAAACAGCTTTAGAACAACGGCACTTGAAAATACTCAGACTTGCCTTTAATTTGTAAAGCTCAATCTAGCACCACTGGTGTGATAAGAGTGGTGGCATTAGGTCAAAAACACAATAAAAGGTGACTTATTATTTGAATTAAACCAATTTCCTTTAAAGGTGTTTTTTCTTGTGGCTTTCCCTATTAAAGTGTTACTGTATCTGAGCACCACAAACCAAAAGTGCTATTTAATTAATTTTAATTGTTCAAGGCAAACTCCCCCATCAATCCATTTCTCCATGCTTTAGTGAGAAATCACTTAGAAAAACACCCCTAGCATTTCTGTCTGTGGACATCTTGAGTAAGGGTAGATGATGTGTGTGGAATTTACTTCCTGGAATCTACATGCCTTTAGTTCAGGCACACAAACTGGACGGTGTGCTGAAAAAACCCTCCTCCCCTCTTGAAGATTCCTGAGATATATGACTGTATTTGCCTAGGCACGGAAGCTAGGAAGTGACTGAAGAAATGTAAAAATAGTTTAAAACAAGTAAATATGATATACTTTCCAATCTATTTACTAATGCTAGCAGCATACGGATTTAAAATAGCCAATGTTGATTGAGAATGAGGTTCTACTTTAACATCTATATCAGACCCTTATTTAGGACACATCTCTGGTATGGATGAAGGGAATCATTTGCCACTGTGTTTATTTAATATAATTTGGTAATGCCCTTTTGAAAGAAGCCAGGGAATGGCTGGCTTCCGTTGGACCAGCCAATGTCACCCAACATTCGGCACATGTGTACTAGGATTAAAGTGCATGTGCCAATCTCGAGCTGAACCCAGGTACGTTCAGCTCATCACTGGTTAACATGGAGTCATACTGCTCTGTTACCATATCTCATGTAAATTTTGTTTGCTAGATAGTGAAAAAGATATCCCTCTTCACTGTATGTGGGAAAGTCGCACATAAATCCAAAGTATATCATCAGCACACCTTCAAAAATAGCATATTTTTATTTAAGGAAAGCAGCCATCACAAGGTGACATACAGTGGTATGATTTTGAAACAAGGCATGTATTTGTGACTTCTGATGTGCGTAAAAACAAAAAGGTCAATCCATTCGATGATACAGATTCCTATCCACAAGGTCAGAATGGGTATAGATATATCTTCAACTGTACACCCAGAAACTGGAAAAACATAAGTTCGACTCGAACATTGGGTGTTCATTTTTTCTAAAACTAACCAAACATATGGGGCGTTCTCTGGAAATTTGAGTGCCGCAGAACGCCCCATAATGCACAGCAAGATCGCAGTGCATTGCTGTATGATTGGCCAAAGCATGCACGCTTTGACCAATCACAGCGCGCTCTGCTGTGAGAGCCATAATAGGCTAAAGGGTGTCCACACCCCACACTAAGGCTGCTGTAAGGCTGCTGCTTAGACAGCGGCTGTATAGTGTTATGAATGAAAAGAGATTAGACAGCTTAGTAAGTGGCATGCAGGCAGTGTTTTTGATATACTGTATATATATATATATATATACTGTATATATATATATATATATATATATATTCAGGCTCTGTAGTATATATAATATAGTGTATTGAAGCGGTTAAGGGGAACCCTGTGCCAAATAGAAAATAAAAGGCGTGGGGGTCCCCCCAAAATTCATACCAGACCCTTATCCAAGCACGCAACCTGGCAGGCCGCAGGAAAAGAGGGGGACGAGAGAGCACCCCCCTCCTGAACTGTACTAGGCCACATGCCCTCAACACGAGGACCTTGTCCCCATCAACATGGGGACAATTTGTTTTGGGGGACCAAAGCACCCTCCCCATATTGAGGGCATCTGGCCTGGTATGGCTCTCTCGCCCCCCCCCCCCCTGTTTCCTGCAGGCTGCCAGGTTGTGTGCTCGAATAAGGGTCTGGTTTGGTCAAATTTTGGTGTGGGGGTCTCCTTAAAATCCATTCCAGACCTGAAGGACGGTTTGGAGCGGGGTTCCCCAAAGGGCCTTGTAACGGACTGGGGGGGGGGGACCCACACCGTGTTTTCCAATGATGTCGTATGTATATTGCCAGAATCCGACAATAAATTACAGCCGCGAGCAGTTTTGAATTGAATTTTTTCCTTTATAAATCTAATTTTGCTGTGGCATAGACATGTGGCATCACAAAGATCTGCTACTTTACAGGCAGATTAAGGGGACCCCCCTGTGATGATAGTTAAAGAAATATTTAATTGTTATTGTTTTACTTTAACCTCCCTGGCGGTATGATTCTTTAAGATTTTAGGTGCTAAAAGCGGTACCATTATTTGCAAGGGAATTTGGCGTTTTATACTGTAGGCTTGTAATTCTTAGGAATAACTCACTTAAATCTATTCAAACAAGAGTCTAATAGGCATCCCGGGTATGATTTTTTTTTTTTTTTTTAATTAAAAATTATAATATAATAAATAATTATAAAAAATGATCACAAATGATAATATAATTATAGTAAAAATTATTCAATAATGTAATCAAATCAAAATCACTGAAATTTGCTCAGTTGCAGAATTTTTGCTGTCATTTTTTTTTTTTTTTTATGACGAATTTCCCCATAAATCGCTATCGCTAAATTCTGCAAGTGATTCTGATTTATTATCGCTGTTTTTTAGCTGCTCTAAAACAATTTTTGCCATAAAGGGACACTTTTGGTTGCTATGGGCAATCTACAGTTTGCAGGGAGAAAGAAAAGTTTTTATTATACAAAATGACATGTAGTGTACAGGGCAGACCACTAGGGACATGGGGGGTGTGTATTTTTTACATACAGTACTGTAATCTATAAGATTACAGTGTACTGTATGTATAGTGTTTGTTTACTTTTTTAAATTTGGCGCCGTTCCCCCCCCTACGTCGCGACGCTCGCAGGGAAGGGAATCGGCGGAACACACAGCATCAGGCGGACATCCGCCCGCCGTGTACTGCGGGGATTCATCGCTGGATCGCAGAGAAAAGGTAAGTAAACTTTTTCTGCATCCAGCGAGGTAAGCGCGTGTGTGGCACGGGGTTACCGATATTAGCTTAAAAATCTCACCCCGTGCCACACACGTGAAGACCGCCAGGGAGGCTAGTCTGACCGGCGATCCAGCGGGAAACCCCCGCCGGATCGCCAGGAATTTTTGGGGGAAAAAAAAATGCACCCCGAGCGTGACTCGGGGTTACCGCTTCTGGCACTGAATGTTAACCCCGAGTCACGCTCGGGAATACCGCCAGGGAGGTTAAGCATTATTAAAATCACTGCTTCTGAAAAAACTTCAGTTTTTAAAACTTTTTTTTGCATTGATACATGTCCCCTGGGGCAGGACCCGTGCTTAGCTTTATGTACCCTGATGGAAACAATGTTATTTCTGTTGTGCTGCTGAGGAATAAAACAGATGTGTAGGATTGATTTCTGCCTATGCTCAATCTAATTTTGTTTTTAATTTCCACACAGTACACATATAGCAAAAAGGGCATGCTAAATTTACAAATATGCAATGCAGAAATGCAGGTGAAAGCTGAATAGTTGCTGTGGGAAAATTATTTTAGGAAAGCAAATATATGTCTTTATCATAGTAATCAAATATGCCTTTCATATAGGATGAGTCAAACTCCATCTTCAGTTAAAACCCTTCTTTGGATACAGTGGAAGAGGACCAGGACCTGGGTCAGGTACTTACTGCTGGCACTTGTAGACCAGAAATAATGTATCCCACAGCAAATGGTCTATAGTGAGGATCGGCAAGCCATCGATCGTGATCTACCAGTTGACCGCCGGCAGCCAACAGTTAGATTGGGAAGATTGCTGATCCTTCCCTCCCTCAGCCTCCACCACCCCCTCACTACAGAGCAGAGAGCGAGACATATCACAGTACTGGATGGAGGGCAGAAGCTTCTGGAGTTAACTGGTCACATTAACCAGCAGATGATTGGCTGCCAGGAAGGTGGGGGAGACCTAGCAACCAATCACCAGCTTGTTCATGTGAACAGTAACTATGTGTGTGTGGGGGGGTGATGGGGACAGAGAAAACTACAGTGGTGGTGTGTGGCGGGAACAGATGAAACTGGGTTGGCAGGGGGTAAAATAAACTGCTATGGGGGGCAGAGAATACAGACAGGGGTGATGGAAAGGGGGGTAGAGGGCACAAAAGCATGCTATAGGGGAGGGGGCACAGGGCACTACAGTGGGGGGAGTGATATGAAGAAAGACAAAGGACACTGTTTTGGGGGGCACATGACACTGCTATATGGGGAGAGACAGGCAGAGGACACTGTTTTGGGGGGGCAGAGGACAATATGGGAGTGTCACAGGACATTGCATTGGAGTGGCACAGGGCACTGTTATAGTGGGAGAGGACACTACAGGATGGGGGGGATGTGAGGGAGGCAAAGGACACTTCTATGGAGGGCCCAGAACACTACAGTGGGGGGTGGTGTGAAGGGGGCAGGAGACACTGCTATGAGTTTGGGAGCAAAGGACACTACAGTTGGGCGGGTCATGTAAAGGGGGAAAGAACACTGGAATTCGGAAGAAGAAGACACTACTGCGTGAGGGGGCAGAGGGGAAGAAGACACTACTGTGGGTGGGAGGGGGATAACTGGAAACTATGCTGTATCTTTATTGGGGGCTTAAAGGGTTTGTAAAGGTAAAAAATGTTTTCCCTAAATAGCTTGCTTTACCTTAGTGCAGTCCTCCTTCACTTACCTCATCCTTCGATTTTGCTTTTAAATGTCCTTATTTCTTCTGAGAAATCCTCACTTCCTGTTCTTCTGCCTGTAACTACACACTGTAATGTGAGGCTTTCTCCCTGGTGTGTAAAAAGCCTCTTGAGGAGGAGGGGGAAACGGGCTGTGTGTTAGTGGGCGTCCTGACACTCCTGCTCGCCCCCTCCCCCCTCAAGAGTCTTTCTCCACACCAGGGAGTGTAGGTGTAGGTGTGTAGTTACAGACAGAAGAACAGGAAGTGAGGATTTCTCAGAAGAAATAAGGACATTTACTGTAAAAGCAAAATCGAAGGATGAGGTAAGTGAAGGAGGACTGCACTAAGGTAAAGGAAGCTATTTAGGGAAAACATTTTTTTTTACCTTTACAACCCCTTTAACCACTTAATACCCGTCCACCGTGAAATGACGGTGGGCGGGATACTCAATAATCCTGACATCACGTCATCGGGTTACTAACAACACCGTGCGCGTGCCCGGCGGCCGCGATGGCCGCCGGGCACCCGCGATTTCCGTGTAACTGAGCTGGGACGTGCAGCTCTGTGTGTAAACACAGAGCTGCACGTCCCTGTCAGGGAGAGAGGAGATTGATTGTGTCCCTTGTACATAGGGACACAATCGGTCACCTCCTCCAGTCACCCCCCCTCCCCCTACAGTAAGAACACACCTAGGATACACATTTAACCCCTTCCCCGCCCCCTAGTGGTTAACCCCTTTCCTGCCAGTCACATTTATACAGTAATCAATGCATATTTATAGCATTGTTAACTGTATAAATGTGAATGGTCCCAAAAATGTGTCAAAAGTGTCCGATGTGTCGGCTATAATGTCGCAATCCCCCCCAAAAAAACGCAGATCGTCGCCATTCCTAGTAAAAAAAAAAAATCATAATTATACCCCGTATTTTGTAGGCAATATAACTTTTGCGCAAACCAGTCACTATACGGTTATTGCGATTTTTTTTTTTTTTTTTTTACCAAAAATATGTAGAAGAATACGTATCGGCTTAAACAGATCAATTTTTTTTTTTTTAATGGGATATTTATTATAGCAAAAAGCAAAAAAATGTTGTGTCTTTTTTCAAAATTGTCGCTCTTTTTTTGTTTATAGCCTAAAAAATAAAAACCGCAGGGGCGATCAAATAGCACCAATAGAAAGCTCTATTTGTGGGAAAAAAAGGACTCCAATTTTGTTTGGGAACCACATCGCACGACCACGCAATTGTCAGTTAAAGCGACGCAGTGCCGGAAGCTAAAATGTTGTCTGGGCAGGAAGGGGGTGTAGGTGCACAGTAGGCAAGTGGTTAATATATACATTTTCTTTAAAGGGAGCCTCCCCCCTGGAGATCTTTTATTTTCTCCATGATGTCCATGTAGATCTCAGCCTCTAAAAAGGTTACCTACCCTTGGTCTATAAAGTCAGGTAAAGAGCATGAAATATATGAAGAAGAGAGACCCAATCCAAAAATTACAAAATTCAAGTTAATTTATTAGATCCAAAATATTTGCAAGAAACAAGTGAACTGCTAATGAACATACAATGGTACTTGGACACGTGAGTCCATTTTAATATATGCCAAGACAGTGATGCTATCTGTTTGTGCTATCTTGGTGCAATAGAACCCCAGAGACCTGTGGGTAATCTAAGGACAGTCCTCAACAAAAGCAAATTGCCTTGTTGTTGGCCTTGCCTGTAAGCTGTTTCTGTATGCCGTGTGCAAAATAAACATATATGCAAAATAACATATATATATATATACACACACTTATATAAAGTATATATAATATTTGTTACTTAACTTAATTAAAAAAGAAACGATGTACAGAACCACAAATTCTCCCTATTTTTTTTTTTTACTGCTCTAAAATACCATGTAAATAATAATTCATTTAAAAATTACAGCATGTTGGATGCTAATTCAGATACATAATCAACACAATTCAAAAAGACAGCCTGTAGACTATTTCTACATGGCACTAATCATTTTCTCTATACTGTACTTTTACATAGTACTGACACATTTTAAACATGGAAATAGAAATATTGGCCCAGATTCAGAGAGAATTAGATTATCGTAGAGTATCAGAAATACACTACGCCGCCGTTTTTTACCTGGCTCTACGTGGAATCCAGGTAGATTTTGTCCAGTAAACGACGGCGGCGTAGTGTATTTCTCCCGTCGCAATCCATCTGCGCGAGTAGGGGGCATGAAGCATTTAAAATAGGCGCGTTCCCGCGGCGATCGAACTGCGCATGCTCCGTTCCCAAATTTCCCGCCGTGCATTGCGCGAAATCACGTCGTTACGTCGTAGTAGCGTCGTTTACGTACATTCCTATTCCCGAACGAGTTACGTTAAAAAAAAATAATAATTTCAATTCGACGCGGGAACGACGGCCATACTTTACATGGGTTACGCACTGTTAGACCAGCAAAAAGCTCCTCTAACATTACGTAGCCAAAAAATGACGTAGGCGATTGCGAGGGACACTCGTACCTTCGTGGATCGCCGTAAAAACTAATTTGCATACCCCAACGGTGAAAACGACACAGACTCCACCCAGCGGCCGCAAAAATATCGCAACGTAGATCCGAAGGCTTACGAGGACGTAAGCCTCTCGGATCGAAGCCCGAAGCCGCCGTATCATGGTTTGAGGATTCAAACTAGTGATACGGCGCGCAAAATTTGAAATTACTCCTGTCTAACACCAGTTAGACAGGCGTAATCGCTCTATGAATCTGGGCCATTGTTTTTAGAGGATTCACAATGCTAGCACAGAAAATTGACCTAAAATTATACAGTGCGCCTTCTAAAGTGTCTCCTTTCTGATGGTTTTGAACTCTTGCATTTAACCTGAATTTCATTACCTGCTCAGAAAAAGAATTCACATCCCACATTTTATATTAGTGAAAAAAAAAAGCCTGGATTTCTAAACTCTCCATGTGCATTTAACTTCTACATAATTAATACTATTTTAACATAAACTTTACCTTGGCAGCACTTAAATTTAATTTTGATACTTGTGTAATTTTTAGAGCATACGTTAGACTACAGCTCATTGGTTGTCAAATGGGATTTGAAATCATTTATCAGATATATGAATTTTTGCTGAAAAAAATTGGGGATCTGGAGATACAAAGCATTGTAAAGAGTCTGTTATGAAATAAGAAAGTTAGTCAAATGTAGATGGCAAATCGAGTAGAGTAATTGATACAAGGCTTGATACGCTATAGTGCTTGGGCACTGGAGCAGTCAGTGAACCAATGCTAACATAGAGTTTACTTAATGATACTAATTTTAAGCTTACATCTATAATGCTTCAGTTTACTGAAAATATATCAGAAGAGCTTCAGTGTGTGCAGAAAGCATCAGCAAATACTGTGTTGAACATGTACTTTTTAAAATGACTTGTAAATATCTTTATCTGTCCTCAGACTGTGACATCACTAGGTGGGAAATAATGACAAAAAGCTCTCAAAGTGAACCAGAAACCAAGCACACTGAGTGTGATATTCAAGGCTATAATCACCTTCACATTTTGGAGGCACTTTCAGAATTACATATGTGAAGGAGAAAGGCAATTATTCAGATTCTATTATTTCACACTTCCAAAGATGTTTGCAATATTCTGTTCTCTAGCCCAGTCACCCAAGAGAAAAACCGAGCTGTGCTGAAGACAGCAAAAGATCACAGAAATATGCCTGTTTATGTTAATTTCTCCATGTGTTTTAATTCAGTGAATTACCTGCATATTTTAAAGGGAAACTAACATTTTTGATTGCAAGCTCTCAAGAGTGTGACTCCCCTTAGCTCTCTTGTCTTGCATTGCATTATAACTAAATCGATTTATCTATCTACCTATACAAATATTAACAAAATTTATTTCTTAGTTACTAGATTTAAAGTGGATTTAACCCCAAACCAAAAAATGTAATATCCAACGGTTTACCAATCATTGGCTGTGGTGGCTATGTTTGTTTGTTTTTAGGCTTTTTTTTTCTCTTTTTTCCTCTATTTCACCTGATGATCTGGCTTGTGACACACATCCTGTATTAAAGTACCTACGCTCTGAATGCAGGAGCACAGGGGCATCCTTGGACAGCAGCATTGTACATCTGGGAGGGTGCACTAGCAGATTTGGATACACTAAACAAGTTTAAACCAAACTCCAGCTAACCATTTTTAGGCAGTAATGCCTCGTACACACAACCATGTTCCTTGGCAAAAACCATCATCAAGAAAAATGCTGGCAGAGCTTTTTTGCCGAGAAAAATGGTCGTGTATATGTTTTTCGGCGAGAAACCTGACGTGGATCTCGACGAGAAAAAAAGAGAACATGCTCAATTTTTTCTCGTCGGGAGTCTCAATATTTTCGTCGTGATTCTCGTCGGGATGGTTTACGACTTGAAACACGTTTGTGTATATGCTTAGAAACCCACACACGCTGAGAATAAAGTATGAGACGGGAGCGTACCTTTGGTAAAAGTAGCGTTCGTAATGGTGATAGCACATTTGTCACGCTGTAACAGACTGAAAAGCGAGAATCGTCTCTCACCAAACTTTTACTTAACACACAGTAACATGAGATAAGCAAAATCAGCCCCAATGGTGGTGCCAGTGGAATCTAACTTCCCCTTTATAGTGCTGTCATACGTGTTGTACGTCACCGCGTTTGAGAACGACAAGATTTTGTTTCGACAGTGTGTATGCAAGGAAAGCTTGACAAGAATCTTATTGAGGAAAACAACGTTTCCTTTACAATGAGATTCTCGGTGGTGTATACGAGGCATTAGGTCTCATGTACACTGCTGCTGGTAAACGGATGTTTAGGTGATTTAAAGCTCTAACATCTGCTAAATGCTAAAACATGATGTTGGTCTATTAATGAAAATATATATTGAATTTATACATATGTTCTTTGTGTATAATGGTACATGTACACAGGGTCATTTATAGTCATATCTAGGCAGTTGAGTTGAGAAGCTGTTTTTAGAGGCTTTTTAAGCTCCAAACGTGGCTAAACGCAGCTAAATGCAGTAACTCGTGTTTAACTGCATTTCGTTTACAGCCGTTTTTCATTTTAACCCCAAAAAAAAAATTCTAACGCTTCTAGGCACAAACGTGGCTAAACGCGGCATGTAAACGCTGCTAAATGGCCATTTTTAGACACCACTTTCTACCTGTCAGGTTGAATCGTTCAGGAGAGGAAAAACAACATCCCGTGTACATGAACACTAAAACCTCGCATACACGATCAGATTTCCCGACAGGAAAACTGTGAGGAGAGCTTTTGGCCGGGAATACCGGCCGTGTGTATGCTCCTCGCTTTGTTTCCCATGGGAAAACTGCCCGAAAACTGCACACTCCATAGGGAAAAACGGCTGACTTTTATCCGGCAGTTTTTGGTAGTTTTTCTGTTGGGAAAACCGGCCGTGTGTAGGGCAAAGACTGAACCGAGCAGGTTCTCGGCTTTCCCCTAGGGATTTCCAATGGGAACTTTTCCCGTCGGAAATCCTGTACGTGTATAAGAGGCATTACAGCAGGGGTCTTCAAACTACGGCCCTCCAGTTGTTCAGGAACTACAATTCCCATCATGCCTAGTCATGTCTGTGAATGTCCGTGTTTTACAATGCCTCATGGGATGTGTAGTTCTGCAACAGCTGGAGGGCCGTAGTTTGAGGATCCCTGCATTACAGCATCGGTTTTGTTTCTTTTGGGATAGAGCTTTTATATTAATATTATTACAAAAAGATGAAAGCCTAAAAAAATGAAAACTAGTACAGCCATTATATCTAAGAATTGGTAAGCTGCAAAACAATAAAGGTTTGCTTTTGGTTTTAATACCACTTTTTTGGAAATAAAC
Source organism: Rana kukunoris (assembly GCA_029574335.1). Classification (NCBI taxonomy): domain Eukaryota; kingdom Metazoa; phylum Chordata; class Amphibia; order Anura; family Ranidae; genus Rana; species Rana kukunoris. The sequence continues at coordinate 147,076,813 of CM056053.1, forward strand.
TGTTTTTATATTTTTCTTTTTCTTTTTTTTTGTCCTGACCATTATACAAACAGAACATATAATCATATATATTTTCATTAAAAGACCAACATCATGTTTTAGCATTTAGCAGATGTTACCGCTTTAAATCACCGTCTTTCTTGAGTACTGTCTCTGCTTAACCACTTTAGCCCTGGACCATATTGCTGTCCAATGACCAGAGCACTTTTTGTGATTCGGCACTGCGTCACTTTAACTGACAATTGCGCGGTCGTGCGACGTGGCTCCCAACCAAAATTGGCGTCCTTTTTTTTCCCACAAATAGAGCTTTCTTTTGGTGGTATTTGATCATCTCTGCGGTTTTTATTTTTATAAACAAAAACAGAGCGACAATTTTGAAAAAAATGCAATATTTTTTACTTTTTGCTATAATAAATATCCCCCAAAAATATATAAAAAAACATTTTTTTTCCTCAGTTTAGGCCGATACGTATTCTTCTACATATTTTTTGTTTAAAAAAAATCGCAATAAGCGTTTATTGATTGGTTTGCGCAAAAGTTCTAGCGTTTACAAAATAGGGGGTCATTTTATGGCATTTTTATCAATATTTTTTTTTTACTAGTAATGGCGGCGATCACCAAAAGACTTCCCAACACATGCCCTAACAAACAAATAAATAGATACATCAATGAAATCCCAAAAATCATCATCATCTGTGGAAATTGTGTCGACACCTGTGTGGATACACACACACCCGCCCCTAGATGAGACGGCGGTTGGTCCAGTTTATTTGTTTGTTAGGGCATGTGTTGGGAAGTCTTTTGGTCCCTCATTTGGAAGCCCCAGTTATATTCCGGCCTCCCGCCACTAGAGGGAGTACCATCTTGTGACTCTATCCCCTGCAATGTACGATCAGCAGGGGAAAAGGTCACATGGGCGGATATGACGTCTTTGTCCTATGGCGACGCTGGAACGCACCCACTTCCTAGTTAGGGTGCACGTCGGTGCCGTGCGTGGCGTGTCGTACGTTGCGTCGTACGTCGTGTTGCGTCATACATTGCGTCGTCGTACATCGCGCGCATGCGCAGAAAGGATTGAGACGCCCGAGGCGACGTGTTGTTGGAACACAGCCACTCTAGAACAAGTGGCGTGCGTTCCAGCCTATATGGAGGGTATTAGGCTAATGGACCATCAGGTCAAACAAGGTACTACCCCTGGACAAAAAAGGTATGTGCACCCCTAAAAACAAAGGCCCAGACTCAGGTACATCTGCGCATTATTGGACCGGCGTAGCGCACCGCCTTTACGTTAGACTTGCGCAATTTTGCCGCGTAATCACCCTATTCTCGTAGCTTTTGCGCAGGAAATTGCGCATACGTAACGTTTTTTCAGAGGCGTAAGGAGGAGTAATACAAATTGGGAAGGACGTGGGCGTGTTACATTGAAATGAGCCGTGACCCCATGCAAATGAAGGGCCGGCCGGCTCGCGCATGCGCGCTTGAAGGAGACCATGTCAGCTCCGCTGTGCGCATGCTCACAACTCGGGAGCAGCGCAATCAGTGAAATTGGAAATGGACTAGGGCAACGTTGTGAACTACGCAGACAGCATAAATAGACACACACAAACGCACTTGCATTGCAAAAGTACATCCCTTTGTCCCTTCCCATTTAACCAAGTGCTTTTGTCCTGTTGTTCGTTGCGGTGTGTTTTGTAGTTGTCAGATTAGTGTTCTGTGTGATCAAGTGTTTGTTAGTAGATTTTTGAAAGTGGTTTTTGATAAGTGTTTGAGAGACTGTTTGTTTGATTGATATATTTGTGTTTCTTTCTTTTCCTGCTGTATTTTTGTTTTGTTTTTTGGTGACTGTTTCTTGCTGAGTCGTTTTCTCTCTGTGTGTGTGTTTTTTTTTTTGATTGGTTGTGCTTGTTTGTGTGCGTGAATTTTGTTGACTGGGACTGATTTTTTTTGGAAGGATGAGTGAGAGAAAACGCAAGCTGAATTTTACACTTGTGGAAAAACAGATTCTTGCCCGGGCCATTAGCGAGTATGGGCGTTACCTCCACGGCCCACAGAGTGCCAACACCACCCCGGCCAGGAGGAGGGAGATTTTGGATAGGATCACTGACCAGGTGAATTCAGCGGGGCAGGGGGAGACACGGACCAGGTCTGGGATTGACAAAAAAATCAATGACCTCCGGCGTCTGGTCAAAAAGAAGCTGGCCAGAATGCATGCCCATGCCAGGGGCACAGGAGGGGGCCCACCATGCCGTATTAGCCTGACAGCGGAGGAGCGTGCGGTGGCCCTGACCTTTCATCGGCATGAAGTTGCGGCCCTGCCCGGCTTTGACTCAAGTCCGGAGCCCGTGGTGCCAGGTAAGTTTTATTTATTTTTAATATCAGGTGTGTAGCATGTGTGGGGGAGGGGGTGAAAGGGAATATGTGGCAAGTGTGTGGATCCTCCAACCTGAGAATGTTTTGTGTCATCCACAGATGTGCAGGAGGGTGCAGGGCCATCTGGCCTGACCGCACCAACCCCAGCACAGCAGCCTAATGAGGCCCCCCCAACAAGGCCGGAGTCCGCGGAGGAGGTTCAACAGGAGCAGGACAATCATGAGGAGGAGGAGAATCATGAGGAGGAGGAGTCCATGTCAGGCACTGGACGTTTGGGTTTTGAGGACTCTTCCCCTCTGCCTGGCAGCAGGCAGGCCTCCCTAAGGGGGAGCCCCCCCTCCTCCCCCAACATGGCTCCCCTCACAAGGGCCTCCCCTTCTCCCCGGCCACAAGCATCAGCTGGAGGCAGGATGTCATCCCAGACCACCAGGGTGTTGGCCGATCTCCTGCCCGCCACCCTGAGAAGGGACCAGTTCCTCCAGACCCGCCATCTGGGACAGGTCAGCCAGACATTGGTGCGGATGGAGGAGAGCCTGTCCTCCATCAAGGATACGCTGGGGAACCTGGACTCCCACTCCCGGGCTTTCACAACCTGCCTAAACGAACTGCAGACAACATCAGCAGGCGTTGGGCAGGATGTGAGGGCCCTTACCCTGGCTATCCAGGCCAACACGGCAACACTTGGTGCTGCCCTGGACAGAATAGCTGTGGCCTTCGTGGGCAGGCCGCCAGGTGGGCAGAGATCAGGGGCTGCTCCTCCTTTCCCAGTTTTACCCCTCCCCCATGAGTCTCCCCTGAGAAGCCGGGGCCGTGGCCGGGGGCGCCCCAGGCGTGGCTCATGCAGAGGGCACTAATTTTTTTTCCCCCATTTTTTTTTTTTAAATAGATTTTTTTTTTTTTGTCATTTTTTTTTTTCATTTTTTTTTTGTGCTGGAAATTTTTTGCTTTTGCAGGTCATTTTTTTTGGTTATTTTTTTTTTGTGTTGTGAATGCTGTGTAAATGTGGGGGTGACATTCCTGCCGGAAAAGGGGTGTCACCCTCTATTTTGGTGGAGAAGGGTTCCCCAGGACCAGGGAGAAGTGATCCCCAGGTCCGTGTGAATGGTGTATGAATGTACAGTGACATAATTGGAGCCTTGGCGTGGCGTTGCTGCTCACAAGTCCAGCATGGTGGACTGGTGCCAATCCAATTTGATGAGGATGTGATGTGTATGTGCTAGGGACCACAGTGGTGTGCATGCATGCATTCTCATTGTGCCATGATTAATGTGTGTGTTTAACGTGCAAAGATGCATAATGTGAGCTGGCATGAGATGGGGTCATGAGATGGGGTCCCAGTGCATATGCAGAGTCACCTTGAAGGGAAAAGACAGGAGGATGTTAGTCATGCATGTGACACTTGTGAGGTGTGCATCACGGGAGGGGATAGTCATGCCTGACTCCCATGTCACTCACCAACCAGCCAGCTGTCCCCATACATGTTCTGTTCGAAATCTGTGGGGATGGGGCTCTGATTGTATATGTAGCTGTCATGGGTGTCATGGGTGGTGCCATGTGTTGGGCTGCTGATGTCCTCCTGCAAGGTTGTGGTCATTCCAGGATGACATGAGGGGTGAATCTGAAGATGCGAGACACCTCAGAATCACTCATGCCAAAGATGTCTATGCGTGTGTGATATATCAAGTGAAGAGTGAGGGGCTTGTATCAGATAAGAATATTGTATTAGATTAGATTAAATTGTAAATTTTATATAAGCAAATAAAAAATAAAAATAAAACATCTCCCGTGCCCTCCTTAGTGCCCTCCTCAGTGCCCTCCTCAGTGCCCTCATCCTTCTTTGTTCATCTAAAGTCAGTAGTATAGCTATGCGCGACGATGCCCCTGGCATGTTGGCATACAGATTGTTGTGCAACACGTGTGACTGCTGAACTCCTCACTAACAGTGTTGCTTTATCTGACAAGTAGACTTTTTTTCTCTTTTTAGACCAGCTTTTATATGCTCTAATTTTAGACAGGACATTTTGCTGTTGCGCACACTGCGTCGCCTGCGCTGCCCCAACGTTGTTTTGTGGATCCCCGTAAGTCCCTCATTAGCATATTTGACTAGCAAATCAATGGTGTGTCTAGCGCACTTTTGCGCGGAAGGATGCGCCAGTCTAACAAAATTACGCGGGACAAAAAAAAGACGATTTTTTGCGTATCTCGTTCTGGGGATGCCGCGCAACGAACCGCACGCGCACATTTAGACTTACGCACGCGCATCTCCTGTTGCGCAGGCATAATCGCTCTGTGAATCTGTGCCAAAGTTTCCAGTATTTGACAATGGAGGTACCTCTCAATATATCGTCTTTCCCCCTTTCCCTCCAGATTGCTGCTTTTTTGGACTGGGGTATACCCACTGTTGATATCATGACATGTGTGGACATTATGGCCAGGTGATACATGACACTCCACATATGTGGGGAGTCATGTCGGACTCTGGGGTTGGTCCGTATGAGTGTATCCCAGGGCCACGCCATAGACAATGGGATATGGGGGGTGTATATACAAGGGGAAAATTCGCAATGGGGGGGGACTTTTGCTAAGGGTCCTCCCTGTGGGCGGGGCGGCCTGTGACCTTCCAGCACATGCTCTCTTTACCTGTGTGTGTGTATATATACTGACAAGATGTATAGTGAGGGAGCAGTGCAAACCACCGGGGCTCTGAGGAAAGGGGTACGCCCCCGAAACGCGTCAGCCTAGCTTCAATATTGGTCAGATACCATTGGACTGAAGTAACCATCCTGTTCTGCTGGTGCTGTTGAACTGTCTTTCAAGGCTTGTTTTTAACTCAATTTTGTGAGTATGATCATTGATTTTAGCATTTTAATAAAAATCTTGTTACAGTATCACACTAGGTCGGTGCGCCCTCCATTCTCTTTTCTTTTTTAGTGCTGCTGAACTGCAGCTATTTCAGACAATTCCTGTTTAAATTCCATCGTCTAATCAAACAATGGTAATAGTGTTACCACATGATTTGAACAATTCATTAATAAATTCATACATCAATAGTACAATGAGGAGAACATGATGGTATTGATCCTTAATGGACATGATTGTGGTACAAAAAAAAATCAATACATGATAAAAACCCAAAGAGATTGCATCCAATAAATCTCTATGCGTTTCGTGGATTGTTCAAATCATGTTGTAACACTATTACCATTGTTTGAGTAGACTATCTACCGGTGTATAACACACACTTTTTTCCCCTTAAAATTAGGGGAAAATCATGTGTGCGTGTTATACACCAATCCCTGCTGTCTGAGGAAAGAGGAGCGAGCGCCGCTGAATTACATAGAGCCGTGATCTCTTTCCTGTGTATCCGACACTCCGTCATGCACAGCCACGCCTCCTGGCCCTGCATTGGACCACTATCAGTCTATTATATCAGCAGGGGCAAAAGGCGTGGCTGTGAGTGATGGAGCGCCGAGTACACAGGAAGGAGATCACGGCTCTATGTAATTCAGTTGCGCTCGCTCCCCCTCTTCCCTCGGAGACAGCAGGGATGATCTGACACTGAAAAGTGAGACTGCAGATGGGCACTGAACAGGCTGCATTGAAGCTGCAGATGCACACATATCTGGCAGCATTGAGACTGCAGATGGGCACAGATCAGGCTGCATCGATGCTCAGATACCATTATTTTGCTTCAAAGTGGTTTATTAAAAAACTGAAACTCCCCTCTTAAATTTGGGTGCGTGTTATACACCGATAAATATGGTAATTACAGACTTGTTTCTTAAAATGCATTTACTTGTTTGTATATGAATCCATACCATGTGTTTATGCAATATACCAACTACTATATACACACCTCATTTAAAGTCCCAAGCCTTTCCTTCTGTTCTACCAAAGTTAGGAATGGAGGCAGATGTGTATATGAGCCCCATTTATAGTCCCACAACTCTTCCTTTTATGTCAGACTTCCTGAACAGTAGACCATACCTATGCAATGTGTAACAGCATACTTGCTTGTAGCCAACCATACAGTATGTGCACATTACAGGGTGTCAATGCAGTCACACAGTGAGAAGACAGTTGTCATCCTATACCAGTAGGTGCATAAACTATGGCTATCATGGCAGAATCACTAAGTATTTTTTTTTAAAACTGTATATTTCAGAAGGATGAAAACCAAGTTTGAAGTTAAGTTGTACATATACTTTAAGTCTGCCCCTGTCAAATTATTTCAATTAAAGGAGGTGCTGTGAGGGGTTTTCTCCAAATTTTGCAGTTGGTGATTTAGCTTAATTTCAGGAAAATAAATATAAAGTATGTACATTTACTGGTGATATTAGCATACCTGGTATTTTTCTTTTAATGCTTTCACTTTTATTGTGCTATATATTTCAGAGATTCCAGTCCAAAGCATTTCTCATGAAAATACTGCATTTTGGACATGAGCTGTTATGTGCTTTATTATTATTATTATTATGGAGCTATGATTTACCTTTTTTAGAGTACTCAACTGACAATGTCATTTACTGGCAGCCGGACCTTCCTGACCTCAGCAAAATGGATGTAAACTGGGGGTCACTATGAAACTACTCATTAAATTATTAATTCACACTAGAGCATCTGTCTGCCACTTTTGTCATAGGATATACCATGATGATTCATTTGGTCCAAGGTTTGTCCTAATTTCTATTAACACATTGAATAGATGTACAATCATTTGACTCATTGGCTGTTTAACCTTCAGTACTTGGTTGAGATTTACTGCCAAGTGCCCTCCAGGTGCTGACCATGTCACAAATCACTTTTAGATTTTAGCACACAGAGCAATACATGTTTTATAGCCATCTATGAATTTATTATTGCCACGGAGTGGGATATTGGACAGAAAACAAATTGACTGAAATATTTTTATGCTGGTTGCGATACATACACATTTATGCATCCATACTGTACAATATATGCATTTCTGTTAACAAATAAAGCCCAGTTAACCACTTCAATACCAAGCCTATTCTGGCACTTCATGTAAAAATCATATTTTTTTTGCTAGAAAATTAGTCAGAACCCCCAAACATTATTTATTTTTTAGCAGACACCCTAGGGAATAAAATGGCGGTCATTACAACTTTTTTTTTATCTCGCACGGCATTTGCACAATCATTTTTCAAACGCCTTTTTTTGGGGGAAAAAAATGGTTTATGAACTAAAAAATAATAAAACAGTAAAGTTAGCCCAATTTTGTTGTATAATGTGAAAGATGATGTTACGCTGAGTAAATAGATACCTAACATGTCACGCTTTAAATTCCGCACACTCATGGAATGGCACCAAACTTCAGTACTTAAAACTCTCCATAGGCGACGCTTTCATTTTTTATACAGGTTACTTTTTTCGAGTTACAGAGGAGGTCTAGTGCTAGAATTGCTGCACACGCTCTAACATACCCGGCGATACCTCACATGTGGGGTTTAAAGGGTGTTTACATATGTGGGTGGGACTTACATGCATGTTCTCTTCTGAGCGCAAACTACCGGGGACAGGGACATTTAAAATTTTTTTTTTTTTTACTTATTTATTTTTTTATCCTTTTTTTTTTCATTTTTTTTTATCACTTTTATTCCTATTACAAGGGATGTAAACATCCCTTGTAATAGAAATATATTGTGACAGGACAATAAGACCCCACATCTCTCCTTCAGGCTAAAAGCATGAGATCGGGAAAAAAATTCACAGATCTCATGCTGACAGCCGCGATTGCGGCTTTGTTTACTTTCGGGTACCCTGGTGTGAAGTCACAACACTGAGCCCGGGCCTCTGACGTTCATAGAGATCATAAAGGTCATAGATACCAGAAATATCTATAGACGTGAGGCGGCACCGGCCGATTCTTTCTCCGGGCCCCCAATGGCACGGGAGAGCCTGGAGAAGCATCAGATGGCAGCGGGAGGGGGGACATCCCCTCCCGCCGCCTATAAGAATGATCAAGCGGTGGAACTGCTGCTATGATCATTCTTATCCTGCACAGAATCGCCGGCAGAAAACAGTGATATCTGAAAAATGCCTGTAGCTGCAGGCATCATTCAGATATCAGCACACAAGCTCAAGGACGTCATATGACGTCCTTGGTGTTGAAGTGGTTAAAGGTTTAGTTGAAGTCAGTAAAATACTTTGCAGATGCATCAAATCAAATTTCAAGGTAATTTAAGGGCATTTATTTATTTCAGAAAGCAGCCACAGTCTAAAGGTGCTTGTCCCCTGGCAGCATGCTGCAGAGGACAACTGCTGTCTATGTGGAAGAAGTAGTCTAACTGCAGAGGTCCAGCATGCACCCTGTTGGGTTTCTGCTGGAGTTTTCAAATACGCAGAAATTATTTGACCTGGGTATAATATAATTGCCTGTTTGTATGAGATTTTTACTAAAGGAGCAAGTGAGGCAAATTTCCAACCATGACACCTCTTGTTCTGGGCCAACTGTCACAAAGGGATTGGTGACCAGAAATTGATTTTAATTATTCCAAAGAAAAGTACTTTGACGGCTGCTTCCAAAAAAAACATGTGCTGAGTAAGCGGTCTGGCATTGTTGACCTGTCCTGAAATCACTAGTTCCAAAGCTGTCAAGATAAGCCAATGACTTTTGTACTTTCAAAGTCAGTGAACAACCATGCACATAGGGAATTCTGACTTCACTTTGACTTGCCCAGATTGCATGATTGTCACCAGTCAAGCATGTACACGTATAAAAACAGAAAGAAATGAATACATTGTTGGGAAAAACTTAAGCGGTATCTTCAAAGGTAAAAGTAACTGGGGTTTTAATGAAAGCACTCGATTTGGTCATTTTAGGTTTGGGTTCGGAGAATTTCCCAAATGGAAAACCAACATAGCAACAAATGTGGCAAACTTAATTTATGAATATATTGGAAATCAATGCAAATATGAAAAATTCTGCAAGCTCTGGGACTATTAAGTGATTTATAAAAGGCTAGTAGCTAATAGTTTCCACAACATTAAAGTGATTTGTGCTCCCTGTGACAGTGATTTATTAGCATTTTCAGTGCATCATGGCACTACCTCCTAGTTTTCTTCTTTTTTTCCAATTGTATGCTTATAAGGAAAACCACTGTGTAAGATGATATTTGAGATGATGTCATGATAACACTACATTGATGCTTTTGTTTGTGTACATGTACAGTGTTTTTTGACCCATTAGTAAACATTGCATACTGTATGTGTAGCACTACCCCCGCAGAAGCTGCTGGTTAGTTTTGGACCTGCACGTTACTCAACATTCGTCGTCTAGGGGAAGAAAGTCTGAAAGAAATCCAATGTCCACACAAGATGTAAAACCTCTAGCTGTAAGGTTTTTGCTCAAAACTTGTGAAGAAGGTAGAAGGATGAAGGGGAGGGGAAGGTTCAGGTACACGGTACAGATCATTAGCGGAATACGCCATATTCGATTTCGCAATATTTCACGAATATATAGAAGAATATTTGCGAAATATTCGTTAAATATCGAATATTCGTGATATTTTATCAAAAAAAAAAAATTGCGAAATTTCGCAAATGCGAATGCGAAATTTCGCTAATGCGAATGCGAAATTTCGCTATTGCGAATGCGAAATTGATTGCGAAATTCTCGTCAACACGCGAAAACGGAGATCATTTCCTGGATTACTAAACTAATATGCACTAAACACTAACTCTACTTACACAAACTTATATGACTAAACTAAAGCTAATTTTTTTTTGTTTTTTGCAAATTTTCGGCAACATAAAAGGATCGCCTCAGCTACTCGGCCCAGGGTCTCTAATCATACCAGCAATGCTTTTAGACGTCGATGGAGATCACTAGGATGTGATCTGTTTTAAAAATAAATTTGAAAAAATAGCGAAAATTCGCCGCGATATTCGATTTATTCGCGAATACTCGAATATGCAATATTCGTAACGAATATTCGCAATGCGAATATTCGTGAGCAACACTACAGATCACGGGGGAAAAAAACCCTAAACTCCAAAGTCATTCACCACTCCCTCTTGAGTGGGTATTGCTCACCCGGATACACCACTCTCACCTGGCCTAGCAGCCGGAATGATGCACGAACCAATTCGATAACAGACTGTATGAGAACAAATTGAACAGTCCGGAATCCTCTGCCACAGGATGTAATGCCCGAACTTCCAGCTGGGCAGTTTAAAGAACCTTTAAGCCTACCCGGCAAACTGTAGGACAACTTGAGTCATGATCCCTCCTTAATAAGGTCACCAGGCCTATCCCGAGAGATAAGCCTTCCACTTGGTCTCCTCCAGAGCAGGTCCTCCCCTGGTTTCCTTCATTAAATTTAACTCCCTTCACTTAGATAGACAGCTTTGGATCCCTCTTGTTTCGTAGGCCCCAGCCAGCATAACTGGGCCTACAAGTGGAGATGCACCCTCGGGTCAATGCGATCCCAGGGCTGGAAATCACACAATACATACCTGGTGCCAGGAGGGCCATGAGGCGAAAAAACCCCAAATTTGGCATCTGCCCCTTAAGTATCCCTTCCCGGCATACACAGCGGGGCACCACTTCCACTGGGGTGTTCCCGAGAAAAGACACTCAATGACCTATGACTTGCCTGTGATCCAACACTGTCCTGTGGGGGATTCGTCACCTACAGGCAACAGTGGGAACATGCTGTCAGGCACAGCCACTGCCAGGGCAGAGGCTAATTTAGAATAAATCATACAGTCTGAGCTACATCAGACACCCACTAAATTTAACAGGGCACTACATATGTGAAAGCTCAATAAAGCCCATTGAACAAAAAAAAAAACTAGCAAAACGTGTAAGGCCGCGTACACACCATCAAATCTATCTGCTGGAAACGGTCTGACAGACCGTCTCAGCAGACAGATTCGATCGTGTGTACGGGCGAGCAGACGGATTTGTCCAGCAGACAGATTTTAAAGCCTGCTTTAAAATCTGTCTGCTGGGAACCCGTCGGACCGATATGTCTGCTGGTTAGTACGCTAGTACGAAGTGTTTTACTTCCTGGTGCGGTGACGTGGCGGCGTCAACGTCACCGCCACGTCACAGCGCTGTCTGCCGGCGGGGATTTTTGTTTGATCGTGTGTACAGCGATCAAAACAAAACAGCCAGCAGACATATCTGTTCAAATCAGACCGATTTGAACAGATATATTTGGTCGTGTGTACGCGGCCTAAGAGTCACACTTGTAGAAATTTATTAAATCTCTAAGTAAGCAACATATTCCTGGTAGTAGATGCTGAGCCTGGATGATGCCTGAACAAAGATGGTTTCAGCCTTCTTTGAGGAAAGAAAGATACTATCTATCTGCTGCCTCTCAGTCTGCTACTTGCCAGAAAGTGACAAGGTGCAGTCAGAAAAAGAGCCATGTAAAAGTTTTACAATGCTTCCACCTGATCTGCAGTAGCCTCAGATTTAATCAGTCTTCCATCAGGCTTTTTTAAAGCTAAATCCATGCATTTTAGTTTCCCAAAACAGTTATAGTTAAAGCACAATTTTACCCATAATAATTTGAGCAAGGGAGATACCATAGGCGTGCACACAGGGTGTGTCAGGTGTGCCCCGGCACACCATTATCACCCCTGCAGCACAGATTCCCCCTACTGCCCTGGTTCCCCACTCCTTCCCCCCGTAGCGCTTTTCAGCTTCCCTACTCTCCTTTCCCTCCAGCTGTTGCTGGCAGGATGTTTTAGGATGAGTGTAAGTTTTTTGGTCCTTCCACCCAGCAGAGTTTGGTTCCATCTGGCTCTCCCTGTTTTCCTGTGGGTTTAACTCTGCTTTGGCTGCAACCGTGGGGCATATGGTCAGTTTACAGACTCAGCACACGGGAAAGTTCTTGTATTCTTTCCCTAAGCCGCTTAAGGGTAAATATATTTATCATTTACAATACTGTTAATACGGTTGATGTCTCTTTGTTGAGAGTGTCTTTGTTCTTTAACAACCTCACCTATACAACATATTTCTGTTTTAGAGCATCTCACTTTCACCCCCTAAAGATGACCGCCCTCCACAAGGTCAAAATGCGTCGGGGTTATATCATTTATCATGTGCATCATGTTTGTATAATTAAGATCATGCCATGCTTTTTCTGGTTTGCCGTTGCGGCCCAATTTAATATACTGTCTATTCATGTATACATGTTTTTATTGTGACCATTCATTTACCTTTTTTCTGTGTTTTAGTATAATATACATGTTCTCTATGAGACATATAAAACACTCTGCTGGTTTTTTTTGCCTTCCACTGGATCAACTGTGGGTATGGAGTTGGGTGTATGGGATGTACTGTGTTTTATTTTGTTTGTTTATTTTTTTTATGGTTGAACTGGATGGACTTGTGTCTTTTTTCAACCTGACTAACTATGTAACTATGTAACTAATAAAAACTTCATAATACAGTACCTGTCACCGAGAATGTGTTTCCAGCACGACAGCATTGCGCTGATTCTCGGCGACAGGGTGCCGACATCTCGCACTTGCTGGAATAGACAAAGCACATTCCAGCGAGCGCGTCATAGAAACGACGGGGATCCAACTTGGATTCCCGCCAAATCTACACGCGGCGTTTGGTATGTATCATGAGGGGGAACTCCACGCTGGATTTTTAAATAAAAATCTGGCATGGGTTCCCCCCAAGGGGTCATACCAGGCCCTTAGGTCTGCTATGGATTGTAAGGAGAACCCCCCCTACGCCGAAAAAAATGGCGTTGAGGTTTCCCCTACAATCCATACCAGACCCGTATCCAAAGCACGCCGCCCGGCTGGTCAGGAAAGGAGTGGGGGTGAGAGAGCGCCCCCCCTCCTGAGCTGTACCAGGCAGCATGCCCTCAACATGGGGGGGTCAGGTGCTCTGGAGCAGGGGGGCGCACTGCGGCCCCCCACCCCAGAGCACCCTGTCCCCATGTTGATAAGGACAGGCCCTCTTCCCGACAACCCTGGCCGTTGGTTGTCGGGGTCTGCGGGTGGGCAGCTTGATACATACCAAACGCCGCGTGTAAATTTGGCGGGAATCCAAGTCGGCTTTGTCTCCATCGCGGCAGGCCAGCTCGGCGCTGGCTCCCGCGATGGGGCGGTGGTCAATCTTGCTGAGAAAGGGAGCGAGATTGACACAATATCGCGGTCGCCTACTGTATCTTAATAATATTTACCATTATCATTATTTATTGCTGCAACACAAAGCCCCCCTGGGTAAATTTCCTTTTCTTCTTGTATAACTATTGGGGGTGTGCAGCATTATACCCACTCCCGGGTATTGCTTTTCCTTGCTAGGATGAGGGTATGTAACTTACTGGCCCCTTTAATTTCATCGTGAGTGATCGGTACTATGTGTTTGATTTTTGCGGTGCACATTTGGTGAGGCTCAAAGCCCCTGAGCAGCAGTAAATCTTTAGGCTTTCAGCAGCTTTAATTTTCGGTACAGTGCCAAGAATAGAGAACAATGAGGCTATGCAGCGCAGGATGAGACAGCATTACTGGATTTTAAACAGTATAGGAACTTATTTTAATACAAACTGTAGCTATACCTGCAAAAGGGCCAGCATGAAGTAATCTATCAGGACTTAATTTTCTGACTAAAGTTCCACTTTAAGGCATACCGTGAGTGATGATAACTCTCACATTTAGCTTATGTCAAGTAATCTATTACAACTTAATTTTCTGACTAAAGTTCCACTTTAAGGCTTGCCATGAATGATACAGCTCAAAAAACAAGTGGCCCATGGGGCTTTAACGAGAGTAATGCTCATACAAAAGTGCAACAGAGGTTATAAAAATACAACTTTTTAATTAGAATGTTTATGTTACCTTTTTATATACATGTTTTGTAAAATTCTAATAAAAATGTTTTATTTTTTAAAAAGCTTGTACTTTTGTACACTTGTTTTTTTTTTTGCTGCTACATTTTTGGGACTGAGAGATGTTCAGGTTGAAATATATGGAGGCTTCTTTTTCTTTTATTGCCATGAATGATAACTCTCATATTTGCTTGTGCTCTCAACTAAACTGTCAAACCATCAAATGTCTGGTGCCGCAACTGGTCACATGTGAAGGACCAGCCTCCTTAAATGTAAAGGATAGGAGAAGTTAGTTCAAATGGTAAAAGGTATTTTAAAGTGGTTCTAAAGGCAGAAGTTTTTTTTCTTAATGCATTCAATGCATTTAAAATGAGAAACCTTCTGTGTGCAGCAGCCTCTCCAGCCCCCCTAATACTTACCTGAGCCCCGTCTTAATCCAGCAATGTTGCACAAGAGGGGAGAGAGGGGGTGTGTCTTGCTGCTTGCTGTGGCGCACTAAGCAGGAGGTAGGGGCCAGGATCACTGGCGGGGGGACCCGAGAAGAGGAGGATCTTGGCTGCTCTGTGCAAAACCACTGCACAGAGCAGGTGAGTATAACATATGTAGCGGGGTCCTCCTGTCAGAGTCTAATGACAGGCCATCCCCGCTGAAACTTGTATTCATGCTTGTAAATATGTAAGATACCTTTATGCATTGTGGAACTACAAGTAGCAGGAGATATGGACTCCATTGACTCTTAGGACAAAACAGACTACACTTCCTACATTGCCCTGTGTCATTGGAACATGTGACAACTCTGCTCAGCCACTCAGAAGGCTATGAGAGGTTATTTAAGAAAAGGGAGGGGCTGATCTCCCTCTCTTGAAATCTACATCTTCTCCTGGGCAGAGCTGCTGAGGAGCACAGCCGTGCTGCTAGGCCAGAAGCCTGGGCCTAAATTCACCATCCGGAAGGAAGCAAGACTCCAGCATCCAGCCTGTGTTCCCAGAGATCGGAGAGGCAACCCAGCTGACAACTGAAACAGTGGAGAACTCTCATCCAGGATCCTTGTATTGTGGAGCAGTGATTTATCATCACACCTTCTGAAAAGAACTCAGGCAGATCGGCCTGTCGGGTAAGAGAGCACATGCTCAGCTTTAAACTAACCCTTTAGACAGTTAATCTAGTGTCACCCCACAGGCCGGAAACACGTGTAGGGCCTCCAGCTGAAGTTTAGAGGCCCCTTATACTGTTCATAGTCACTACACTAAAGTGACTGACGCTGGCTAGCGATCATCTCACCAACGTGTCTGTTCAGGATATTTTGTTCAATCAATCTTCCTTTATTATTTACCACTGGTGGATTATAACCTTAACGCGCACCATCCGGCCGCAACGTGATTTTGACTGATCTGTAGAACTGCCCGCTAGGGGCGCTTGCGAGCATAGACTGACTCTTAGTTTAGACGAATGGTACCATTCCTAGGTTCAGAATATCTTACGTACAAACTTACATTAATTGCAGATGCTTGCAAGAGCCCTTGCGAATCAGAATCATTTACTACTTATTGTAGTTTGAGTCTATGCTCGCGAGAGCCCCTAGCGGACAGTTGTACAGATCAGTCAAAATCACGTTGCAGCCGGATGGTACACGTTAAGGTTATGATCCACCAGTGGTAAATAATAAAGGAAGATTGATTGAACAAAACATCCTGAACAAACACGTTGGTGAGATGATCGCTAGCCAGCGTCAGTCACTTAAGTGTAGTGACTATGAACAGTGAAAGGGGACTCTAAACTTCAGCTGGAGGCTCTACACGTGTTTCCGGCCTGTGGGGTGACACTAGATTAACTGTCTAAAGGGATAGTTTCAAGCTGAGCATGTGCTCTCTCACCCGACAGGCCGATCTGCCTGAGTTATTTTCAGAAGGTGTGATGATAAATCACTGCTCCACAACACAAGGATCCTGGATGAGGGTTCTCCACTGTTTCAGTTGTCAGCTGGGTTGCCTCTCCGATCTCTGGGAACACAGGCTGGATGCTGGAGTTTTGCTTCCTTCCGGATGGCTGGTCTCTTGGTGAATGTAGGCCCAGGCTTCTGGCCTAGCAGCACGGCTGTGTTCCTCAGCAGCCTTGCCCAGGAGAAGATGCAGGTTCCAAGAAAGGGAGATCAGCCCCCCCCCTTTTCTTAAGTAAATTCTCATAGCCTTCTGAGTGGATCAGCAGAGTTGTCACATGTTCCAATGACACAGGGCAATGTAGGAAGTGTAGTCTGTTTCTCCTAAGAGTCAATGGAGTCCATATCTCCTGCTACTTGTAGTTCCACAATGCATAACTTTCATAAAGGTATCTTACATACTTACAAGCATGAATAAAGTTCCAGCGGGGATGGCCTGTCATTAGACTCTGACAGGAGGACCCCGCTACACATATTTGTTATTTTTACACAAAAAAATGAAACTTTAATGTCACTTTAAAAGTAAAATAATAATAATAATAATAATAATACTGTTCATGCTGTCAGGTTCACTTTAAGTTAATCAATAATGTTGCTATTTTTATTACAGAGCATCTTGCCACCCTGCAGAGAAAAAGCAGACAATTTAAAAATGCTTGGTTCTAACTTGGCTCTGACTTAAGACAAATGTTTTAATAAGGGAAAAACAAGCAATGATTAGTTATGTGAAGAATTCCTGGTTTTCTTTTAGAAACTAGCAAGTATTGCCACTTTCTGCTCTTCTAATGGATTAGGTTTTTAAATCTCCCTTATTACACTGTGCTTTCCTGATAAAGCCACAGCACAGCACAATGCATTCCAATTTATTAGGAACCATTTATTACAAAGGATATGGCTTGTTCTAAAGGCCCCAATCAGTGGCAAGTTACCTATGTTACATAAATTGAAAATAGATGCTGCTCTGTTTGACTACAGGGCGTTAATAGCCAGGTTTAAAACTGCATTTCCTATGTTAGACTATTCTTGCCAACAAAAGATCATATTGTGCTGCATGAATAGTACAATCATATTGGCGTGGAAGGGTGCTTAAATCAGCTGTTTATTTTGTCTTATGCTGGCCATACACTATACGAAAAATCAGCCTAAATTCGGTCTTTTTTTTGAACAGTTAATGGGCACAAAATCGATAATCGTTGGGACGTTTTTGAGCTGAAAAAACAAAGAACAAGTTTGGAAATTTGCTGACAAACGAACGATAAATTCGGAAGGTAAACCACTTTCTGCCCGCCAATGACATATTGACGTCGGCAAAGTGGTTTCAATATCCTGACTGGAGGCCATATGACGTCCTCAGGATATTGAGCTGCTGCGCTGCTTTCAATCAACCAATGAATGAGCCGAGAAGCCAAACAAGAAGCCATCGCGGTTATGTCGCAGGACTTTCAAAGGGGTCAGGTAAGTAAATGGGGGCTTGGGGGGGGGGGGCGCTAATGCTGAGATATTTTTTCAGCTTAATGCATAGAATGTATTAGTAGTAAGTAGTAAGGTGAAAAAACATGTACCTTTACAACCCCTTTAAGGGAGGGTTCACCTCAGACATTGTCAGACCTAACAATTCTATGTAGGGAGATATACAATTTTTATTTTTTATTTTTTAGTAGTGATATATGTTCCCCATGGCACTGCCTGGTTTTCCCAAATATTTTTTTTTATTTTTTTTTACAATATTATACTTATTATCTCTACAACTTAATTAAATGACTCCACAAAGTTTTAAAACTTCAAGCAAAATACACAATACTGTTTATGAACCGAACCCAAGCAGATTTGTTCATCCCTAATAATGCCCATCATAAAAAGCAAGCTCTACAGGACCACTAAAAATTAGCAGTAGGAAAGCTTTCAAAGACCACTCATGTAAAACCATTTGATCAATTTTAGCATTTAAATTAATTGTGCTTGAAGGATAAAAACAGTAAGCAGTGCCCAAATGCCTCCATCCATCCATACCTAGATTTTGGTGTGTGTCTTTATTCAGGCTTTGAAACAGTTTTTTTTAACCTAAGCATGCATTTTGATAAAGTTTTCAAACATATCTATTATCATTATTTATTTTCATAATGGACTTAAGCAAACATAGGTAAATACTGCGCAAAGGGAAGTGAACTAAATAAATTGATGAATAAAAATGAATGACAAAAAGTGTTAAATGGATAACTCAAGCTGCAACCGTACTGTAGGGAGCTGTATATGAGAGAAGTCAGAGAACAGTACTGGAGAGTTTTGACGGTATTTCACTATCTGAGCCTCATTTTTTCTTGGGGTACCGTTTTGGATATTGGAGTCTTGAATCGGTGCTGTATACCCTGAATGGAGATAGATTCCTGCCCATACCTAGCGAGGACTAGCTGGAAGCAGTGGAGTTCGGAGTTCCCCAACTTGGGATTGAGTGGATCGATATGCTGTGATTTAGCTGACATCTGGTAAGAGTTTATACTTACTCCTCTCCCGGGATATCCTCTCATCCTAACCAACCTACTTTCCAACCGGTGGTGGAATTATTTTCATCTTCATCCTCTCAACCTTTCATCTTTGGAGTCCTTGTCAGGATTTGGACTTACACACCTATGATTGACTCAAAGTGTGGGGACTATCATATACCCTTGAGTCTATTTTTTGACTGTTTACCCTTCTTCAATATACATTCTTCAATATACATTTATTTTCTGTAATCAACACATGGGAACTGTCCCTGTTGGGACACATAGGGGTAATATCAATATTTATTTATGCACTTGATTTAAATGCATTTGTTAATTTATTTTTGTATTTAAATTTATTTATTCATTGATATATTCACACATTTTATTATGTGGCACTATTAGCGCAACTCCTTTTTGTTTTTACTCATAATGGACTTAAGGATCCCTGATAAAGTATAGGATTATGCTGGGAAGGGTGTTTGAGTTCTGTTTTAGTCCACACAAGAGAAATACATACAGATGCTGTACCATATACAAAGGGTGGTCATAAACAATTACACCCAATTTAAGCCTAGCTTGGAATGGACTGAGTTACCAATAGGCCATGACTTTTTTTAGACAAAAAAAATGGGTTAATATAGTTCACTCTGAATGTGGCTATCTTCTAGTAGCTACAAAAGGAGGTGAAAATGGAGGGGGGCCAAATAATCAATCTGGGTATTTAAAACAAATCCATAATATTGATATGTCCATATAAGGATGATGAGTGGCTGATTATATATAAGGCTGCCAGTCCCAAAAAAAGCTAGAAGAGGCTCTGAAACAAGACAAAAGACAGAAAACGGTGACCTCTAAATGCAGGGAGTTTAAAATATATTTAATGTAAAGGATTAAAAACACTCACATGGGAGTAGTAATTTTTAAGCGTTCATATTGAAATAGAGTAATTCATCTGCATGGTCCCTGAGTAGTGCTGGGTTCATGGGCTGGTGGAGGTGACCATCTTTCCTGCTGCTGTCAGGTCACACTGCATGCACACAGCGCCACCAGCAAAGCTGAAGGAAGGAGCACGCATGCGCCTAATGCAAAACACTGACCGCTGACCCTGCTCGAAGTGACAACACGATTCGCATCCCAGCCTCCCAGAAGCGCTGTGTGCTAGCAGTGTGACCGGACAGCAGCAGGATAGATGATCGCCTCCACCAGCCCGTGAGCCCAGCACTACTGAAATTGCACAGAATAGCTGCTTTACTCCTCTTTTAGCAGTCCCTGCCATCATTTGTCCTGAGGGGATAAGACAGGCAGTGGGGCATTTTTTACCTGACTGCAGAGAATGCATTAGGTAAAAAAACATTTCGACTTTTGTACCACTTTAAGGAGAAGAAAATTATCCCCCAACAAAAGTAAAGGCCAGACTTTATTAGTTTGGGATACAGTGGTGAGACATTTTACCCACTGTCAGTTTTTTTTAATATCTGTGTTCCTACCTATTAGAAGCATTTCCTCTATTTGTCCTTTTGTCCTGATAATTATTTTCACTAGGACTAAAAGTGATGAGAAATCCAAAATTACAGTATAGGTTGTCACTAGAACAAGCATTTATTTTAGAAGGGAAGTCCTTGTTATAGTGATGGATTTCCCACACTTCTAATTTCCTGCTGTGTCTACAGCCTTGTACGTGTTTAGATGAACATAGTTTCCTTGTTTTCAGTCACCTACAATCTCTACTCCTTTAGTAAAACAACTCCATTGACAAGAAAGTGGTTGTAAAGGCAAAAGGTTTTTTTCGTCATGCAAAACTTTCGGCATGCAGCTCCCCCCTCCCTTATACTTTCTTCAGTCTGATCTTGATCCAAAAATGTACACAAGAGGCTCTCTCGACTCTCTCCCCCCTCATTGGGCTCAGATACAGCAACAAGAGGCATTAACTCTCGCTGCTGTGAAACACAGCCAGTGACGATGGAGTTGGGGGGGGTCCCACATGGACACACAGAGTGGGGCTCAGAAGCAAGCACAAACAAGTGTGCCCAGAGCAAGGAGCTTGTTATGGGGGCCCTCGGCTGGGGGAAAGAGCCATGTGTGCCAGAGGGAGATCCAAGAAGAGGATCAAGTCTGCTCTGTGCAAAACCATTGCACGGAGCATGTAACATGTTTGTTATTTAAAGCGGATGTCCCCTGAAAAAAAAATATTAAGCGCTCCGGCTTCACTGCTCGGTTCCCTTACGGCACATACGCGATACCTGTCTTTAGACAGGTATCTTCACCCCCCTCCCCCTGAAAGGTGTCAAATGTGACACCGAAGGGGGGGAGGGTTCAGATGAGCGGGAGTGGAGATGGAGGGTGTAGCTCTGCTTTAAAAAAATTAATAAAGGGATAAGCCTTTACAATTACTGTAAAACAAGCATCTCACACACATCTATTATGCTCTTATGTTAAAAATTTAAGAACACAAAGCTACCAAATGGCCCTGTTTTGTATCCAATATAATTTTAACATAAGTAAATGAAAAGGTGGAAGAATAGTGTGGCTCAAGTCGAGCTGGCATCGCTACTATTAGAATTTTGCTTTGCTTTACATTTGTTACCTTTTTTATCAAATTCATTCTGTTCTGATTGTGCATTATAAATCTCTGTACAATACAAAACATATTGTAAACTAAAATGGAACTGCAAGGCTTTGTTTAGTGCACTATGTTATAATTTAGTTCAGTTGTTTAGCTTTTTCCATTACAATAAAAGAAAAACTTGGGTTTTATGAGACTCTTCAAGTTGGCATGGAGAGGACTGCAACTACACATGTCAGAACCTGTGCTTTTATGATGCATTTTTAAAGACAAAATTTGTTGTAAAGGTCGCAAAATGTTAAAATATAACTTATGTTGGAATTAAAAGTTACCCGTTACACATAAAATGTAGAAAATGATGGCAAGAGAACAGTGCGAGCTCGATTCTAAGCTATTCACTTTCAGGTAGCAGTGAGTGAATTGTTGCATGTACACTTTAATGATTGCTGATGTGGACAAGATTAAATGTTTCTTCCTTTGGCTTCAGCTTTTTCCATTAAAAATAATCTACTGTGCCCTTTTTTCTCTGGTCTTTCTTCTTCAAGAATATTAATCCCCAGAAGGAAAAAAAAATACAAATCAAAACAATTCAGAATACAGATGTGAGCATAGGCACTTGTAACAACATATCAGAACATCACATCAATATATCACAGATATGACGTGTAATATATAACATTATATCATTGTGTATTAGGCTACAAAATCCCATATTAAATCCTGTACTGCACTAACAACCTTCTGTAAAAATCTTCAGAAGCAAGAAAGAAATATAGCTGTCTACTTCGAAATACAGCAGAGCATCCACGGTATTTTAACGGTGCAGACAAAGGCTGCATACTAAATAATGAGACATGCACAGAATAATAATAAAAATAGCAAGGGTGCAGCTACCTGTCCCAGAATGCTCTCTTACCTTCAAAGTTACAACATGTTAAATAAAAGTTACTACCTATGACAATTTTCATCAACCTCAAATAATGAGCATATTGGATTCAAGGCACATTTTTCTTTTATAATAAACTACATATCAAAAAATAAGTCCCAGGAAGCATTTATTATACCCAATCCAGTAGTAGTATGTATTGGGACTCTAAAGCTCCATACACACTATCAGTTTTCCTGCAGGTTTTTCTCTTCAGATTTACCAAAACCATGTAGTGCAAAGGCCTGCCTGATTGCATAGAAATTGAAACTCTTGAGGTTTGACCTCATATTAGATGGTTTTGGTAATCCTGAAGATAAAAACCTGCAGGAAAACCGATAGTGTGTATGGGGCTTAAGAATATGAAAAGAAACAGAACATGTGTATGTTACGTATAATAATGCAACATACTGTATGTATGAGGTTGTGGAAAAATGTATAATTTCTAACTTTAAAACATAACTAGGATACAGTTTGATACAGTAATAATACATACATATTTATAATAGTACACATTATTTCCAATAATATGATAACTATAAGTAGCTACTTCCTCTGATATTTCTTAGACCAAATTATCCCAACTTGTGACCATGTCTTATTGCCTCCTTCCTAACCAATCTGCATTCTCTAGGTTAAAAAATTGATGCCACTCTTTCACCCAAAACCTACTGCACACCTGCAAAAATGACTCTGTGGCCTCATTATAAAGCAGTAGTATGGTCACATTTCGGCAGTGTGTGTTGTACATGTGCATTACTTTTCCCTCCATCAGGAATCGAAAACAAGTGACCTTCTAATTGTAGTCAATAAAAAAAGTCCCGAAAGGTGTGCCCTGTCATGTGATCTATTGAAGTCATGTGATAACCCTCTCCTACTAAGAAATTAACTTGTCACGCTTCATATGGTAGCAAAAATGTTGAGCATGGACGTGTAAAATGCAGGGTGCAGTTTTGAGTAAATCCTGATTCCATTGGAAAGTGGAAAGCAGTATTGACATGGATGATAAATATCCCCTTAGTATGTAATAATGAATGTGTACGTATTGTTATACAATAACTAAGACACGTGACAACACCACAAAGGATATAGCACTTACTAAGGCTACCAAAAACATATATAATTGATTAGAGGGATTCCTACAGGACCTGACTATATAGATCTGAGGGGAAGTAAGGTTTTATAGAGAGGGGGGAGAGAAGGGTTTTTAGGGAGCGGGATGGGAGCCAGGGTGTGGGGGTGGTGAGCTTGGATGGGGGTGGAGGGAGAGCAATGCTATGGGGGGGGGGGGTTGACCTCTGTATTGTGATTTTTTCTTACAATGTAGGTCAAAAAAATTGTATATGTTATTGGTAGTTTTAGTAGGTGCTATATCCTTTTATGATGTTTAGTTCTAGTTATGGTTTTTGGAAGCACCTCCCCCTATATATATTGATATATCTATATATAGATACCATTTACATACTATTACCTGGATCTGACAAACAATTTTTGTGAAATTAGCACACTAAAGCATATGGAGGAGTCCTTGCAATCAGTAATAACTCTTCCATATCCCTCTAACTGCAACAGAGCTCCCTGTTTGCATATTAGTTCTGAGGCAGTTTAACAAAGTCGATCTGGTAATTTCAAAGTCACCTTTATATATTGAACTGGCTGTCAGGAAGGGCATGCCAAAAACCAAGATAGCCACTGCAGAAGATCTCCTGTGCTTCAAGTCCCTTTGAGAAGAGCTGCACGGGTGTGTTTGCATGCGCTAATGCGCACTCGCGCCAACAAAGAACGAGATGCTAATGAATGTGCACACACCCTATAACAGTTCTTGGTGCCAAATGGACTATTTAAACTGGGTCAGTACCCAGGATCAGTGCCGTCTGGTCTAATGCTTCCCCCCTGATTCCTGCTACCTGTTACTCTGCATCTGTTCCAGTTATTTGACTTGACTTGTTCCCGATTACTCCTACCATTTGCCTGCATCAATCCCTGCTTGTCTCTAACTTTGCACCTGCCTGCTCCTCTGGTTATCACGCTATCTGCCAGTTACCGACCTGGCTTGTACCTTGAACTGTCTCCAGCCTCTGTATCTGTTCCTGATTTGTCCGCTTGTGTATAGCCTAGCCTGCCTGCACCTGCCTGCGTTCCTATCCCCTCTGAACCTTCACACCGCAAGCTGCTAAGTCCATCTCCTGGTCTGTAGCGTCAAGTGTCGGCCTATTTCAGTCTTCAGCCTGCCTGCTGTCCCTGGCCTTCCACCATGCAGGTGTTCTTTCACAGTTCCATCAGGAGTTCTGGTCCAAATCCACTGCTAGCGATCCTGCCAGGCACTCAAGCCAATCTGCACTCCTGTGCCTCCTGTCTGCTCTATCAGGGCCCTCGAGTCAGAGGTGTAAGAGAGGCCTTTTCTGCATATAGAGCTCATCTATCAGGTACGGGACACTGGCACCTTAAATCTCCCTAAGTAAAATGTTGGTGAAGGAGGGTGGGGGTCCAAAAAATGTCAGAAACATCAAAAGAGCTATCACAATTTACAATGTTTATCATTTATCCTTATCAGTTAATTAGGAATTTTCAGGAGGTACACTAATTGTGCATACATTCCACAACTCTCAACATTCAAAGGCACACAGACAATGGATGTTGTGGTGTAGCTAATTGGCCTATTTTCAAGGTCAAATTTCTATCATATAGCCTAGAGGCACTCAACTTTTGGCACAGCAAGTACCATCCCTCTGTTAGGATCACAGCTGTTACAGATAAACCGTTTCTTGTTTTACTGATGCTTACCTGGCTGTGTGCATAAAATCACTGAGATAACTGTGGTAAAAAAATAAATAAAAATACTGTATATATAAACAAGCATTTGCCACCTCTGTGCCTCTGCTTTTGTAAGCAGAGGCCGTCTGGACCTAATGGTAACCCCCCGTAATTTATTTAATCATCTAATATGTTAGCATGATGATTTGAGCATAGTCATTTGTCAGCTTCATTAGTTCAGGAGCTACTTGTTTGGCAGCCATGGAGAACAGTGACCAGACATCCTGATTTAACATCAGTGGATCTTAGGATAGTATCATTTTAATTGTTTACTTGAACATGTTTATCATGTTTACTTTAACATTTTATAATGACTTCAAGAATTTTTTAAGCATCTTTTCTTTCATTGTTTTATGATGTATTTTTCAGGGTCAGTCATTACTATGCAACACAAAACATCTGGATGCATTTATAAAAATATATATAACTGTAAATTAAAATGTATAGGTAATAGCATAAAAGATTGTTGATGCAGGGAATTTCCAATTGTCTCCTGGGGGATCAAGAAGAATTTTTTCCAACTGGAGAAAATTGAATCATTTTTTTTACCTCTGACTCAATTGTGGATATTAGATTGTATATATGAAGGTTTTCTTTGCTTAGTTTTTCTAATAGTTGAACTAACTGGATTTGTGTCTTTTTTGATGTAACAAACAGGTCTTAAAAGCAATTTATCATCTACCAAAGTTCCAGCAAAAAACAATTACAACAGTTATTAATGTTGAATGAAAACATCTGACAAAGCTAGTGTCATAGTAGATGGTTTTGCCATGCAACTCTTAGGCCCCATACACACGATCGGACATATCCGATGAAAACGGTCCGCGGACCATTTCCATCGGATATGTCCGATCGGGAGTTTGATCCGATGGCGTGTACAAACCATCGGATCAAATTCCCCGCCGCCGGACGGCGCGGTGACGTGGCGGTGACGCGGCGGTGACGTTGACGCCGCCGCGTCACCGCCACGTCACCGCACCAGGAAGTAAAACACTTCCGCGCATGCGCCGAATCCATTCGGCAGCGGCGCGGCGGCGGTGGGGGCCGACATGTCTGCTGGTAAGTGTACTAACCAGCAGACATGTGGGGCGGACAGATTCCCACCGGATAGATTTCAAAGCTTGCTTTGAAATCTGTCGGGTGGAGAAATCTGTCCGCTAGCCCATACACACGAGCGGAGATGTCTGCTGAAACGGTCCATCGGACCGTTTTCAGCGGACATATCCCCTCGTGTGTACGAGGCCTTAAAGTTACTGAGGTAGTCAAGATAAAAATTTGGCCCTATTTATTCTAAGGCTTAATGCCCACGGGCAGTTTTACAGCCACGTTTAGGGGCGTTATTGAGCTGTAAGTGGCATAGGCATTTTTAAGCTTAAAAAAAAAAACAGGACCAGTGTGTTCTGAGGCACCAGCGCTAGAGCTGTAAAAACATCAGATGCCGTTCAAAGTCATGTGCGTCCTTGTGATGTAATTTCCCAGTGGATGATAGGGCAATGATGTCATAAGGGGGCGGTAGCTCCGAATAATGTCAGCGGGTGGCCTAGTCTCGTGCCAATATAAGTCATTGCACACGACGGACCCAGCCTTACACCGGGAGATCGCGTTGAGTCAACATCAGAGGAAGAGCAGAGGGAGAAGACCCAGCAAAAGAGCACAAAGACAGTGGAAAAGACCCGGCAAAAGAGTGAGAAGACAGCGCAGAATGAAGACAGCGGAGAAAGAAGAACCAGATAGAGTGAAGGACTGGCAGAGGAAGAAGACGTTGCCAGAAGAGGGAAAAGACGTTGCCAGAGAGGGGAGAAGAAATTGGAAGAGACGCAGGAGCTGCCTTGATAAAATACTTTAAAAACCTGTGTATTGTGTTTATTTTTGACACTTTTCTTAGGTGAATGGGTAGGGGTACAATGTAACCCTTACCCATTCACATAGGGTGAAGGGCCGGGTTCTGGGGCCCCCTTTGTTAAATGTTGTTGTTTAACTGCTTGCCGACCAGCCGCCACAGTTTTACATCGGCAGGTCGGCTCTGCTGGGTGAGAGCACATAGAAGAATACGTATCGGCCTAAACTGAGGAAAAAAAATGTTTTTTATATAATTTTTGGGGGATATTTATTATGGTAAAAAATAAAAAATATTATTTTTTTTCAAAATTGTCGCTCTATTTTTGTTAATAGCGCAAAAACTAAAAACCGCAGAGGTGATCAAACACCACCAAAAGAAAGCCCTATTTGTGGGAAAAAAAGGCTGCCAATTTTGTTTGGGAGCCACGTCGTACGACCGCACAATTTTCAGTTAAAGCGAAGCAGTGCTGAATCGCAAAAAGTGCTCTGGTCTTTGATCATCAATATGGTCCAAGGGTTAATTTGTTAAATTGAAAATATTGCCAAAGGTCTTTTGGCCATACTTCTTTTCTGGGTTACAGGAGTGCACTTACATGTACTCTCCTGTGATCCAGAATCAGCTGACAGCAAACTAAAGCCCACTGTCAGTTAAGGGCCCAGAGCCGCTCTGGACTCAGGAGGGATCTTAACAATAATTTTAGGATCCACCCAAACGCCTTATAGACAGCTGGCTCAGCCTCTCAGCATGCCACTGAGAGTATAGGCCAGCCGCTCCCACCCCCTTTCCTGCACAGTGATCCAGTGAGTGCTGGAGGGGCAGATCAGACTTTGGTGACTGACAGCAGAGAGCGGTGACTGACAGTGACCACTCTGCTCAGAACAGACCCAGGAACTAAGCAATCATGATCATGTGATCACTCAGTTCTCAGTCTTAGGCCGCGTACACACGATCGAACATGTCCGCTGAAAACAGTCCACGGACCAGTTTCAGCGGACATATCCGATCATGTGTAGGCCTAGTGGACAGGTTTCCAGCGGACAAAAGTTTTAAAACATGCTTTAAAACTTGTCCGATGAAACCTGTCCATCGGACATGTCCACTGGTTAGTACGCCTAACCAGCGGACAGAAATCCCCCGCATGCGTCAAATGGATTCGACGCATGCGTGGAAGCATTTTACTTCCTTGTTTGCGGACGTCGTGGCATCAACGTCACCGCCACATCACCGCGCTGTCTGTCCGCGGGGATTTTGGTTTGATCGTGTGTACACACCATCAGACCAAAAGATCCCAGGAGACATGTCCGCTGAAAACGGTCCGCGGACCGTTTTCATCAGACGTGTGTATGCGGCCTTAGAGTTGGCTACAACTTGCAACATCAGACTGATGCTGCAGCAGGTAGGTAAGTATAAACATTATGTTTATTTTTTTCATATTGCCACCCTCCTCCTTTAAATGTGATGATGCTGTACCCTTTAAGTACTGCATACCTAGCAATTTCATGTTGTCTATTGGAAAATAATCCAGGTATTTATTTTGTGCACAAAAAATGTTTTATTTTTTTTTTGTTCCGTTTCGTATCGTTCCGTTTTTTCGTTTCCGTTCGTTTTTCGTAAGACGCCCGTTTTCCAGTTCGCTCCCGTTCGTTTTTGGCACGGCACGATTTTTTCGTATTCCGATCGTTTCCGTTTTATTTTCGTACATGCGGGATGGTTCGTTATTCTGTTTAATTCATGTTCGTTACTTGTTAGATAATAATGTTCGTGAATTTTCATCAATGATTTGCATTCTGTATCTTGAAACCTTTTTCTTTTGGTATTTTCAGTCATATGTTCATATGACATTTATAACAAAAGATTTGCATTCTGTATTTTGAATTCCGTTTTTCTGTTCGTATTTTGTATTCAAAATACAGAATGCAAATCTTTTGTTATAGATGTCATTTTCGTTTTTTTGAATGGGCAGTGAGTGAGTGTAGTTAGTGAAGCAGCTTCGCTTTTGTGCTGAATACACTAGTACAGTGAGTAGTACAGTAAAGCCAAATAAACTTTTCTGTGGATCTTCATCTGAAGAGAGATCAGTTGGCCAGACTTTTAAACCCAAAAATGGTTTTCTGATGTAGTTTGAAAGCGAACAAATTTTCTGAGAACGAACGGAAAACGATCATTTTTATGTTTGTTGTTAAAAAAGTCTGACCAAGTGTATGGGGCCTTAACAAGAGTTAATATGGATGAGCCGCATGTTGAAAGTGCCGCGAATCCCGCGATATATTTACGAAAGTACAAAATGACGAAAATAACATTCGTACGAATGCGAATGCACATATCTAGTATTTATAATATGGTTTTTGATGAGATTACCAGTCTAAAAACACTTATTTTTTATCCTGCTAGGATGCAAAAGAATTTGCTCTTTTCCATTTACATAATGCATTACAATAAATATTGAAGCATGTTAGCAAATTGAAGTATTGATTTTTACCTATTCAGCTGTAATAGCATATGAGAAGTAGGCTGGTATTGCAAATCTAGATTTGGTAATATATTACAAGGATCTTCCTTGGTTCCTTGCAACCTTTCTATAACGTATGCTCCATGAAATTGACCTTTGGCTAGTCTATTGAGTTGTTCGTTTAGTGCTATAACTCTTGCTAGAATCTTAAGAACCATGCTTCAGCTAAATGGGATTTGTGCTATGCTTGCACGACAATCAGGCACATTGGTAGGAATTGCTTTCCACCTTCACAGAAAAATGGGTGTGCAATATCCTAAGTGAAATTTTGCTTTGCTTTGCTTTGTCTCTGTATACACTACTAATGAATATAATGAAATGTTGTGTATACAGTGGCAATGACATTGAGAAACCATTTGCATTATAACTGCATTGCAGTTTTTTTTATGGTACCCCATTTGCCTTAACATTTTTGAAAAACCCACTCATTTTCTATTACTGATTAAAGCAAAGGTGACATTCAGCTGTATATACCAGTAAATACCAACATTTATTGTGGAGAAATGGATTGGATTTGAGTGGTTATATGGCATCCAGAAATTCTAGATGGAAATATTAAAAGGCAACTATTACACTGACTATACAACATTGCAATACAGAACTTGAAGTATGAGTTACGGTATCTAAACCAGAGTCTTTTAGCTGGTCTAAGAGACTCCAGTTTAGATAATTCAAACTTCAAAGTTTATTGAATGTGATGAAGCTCTGCTGACTTCTGTTTTAATTCGTTATTCCAGTTCATTTAAATCTGCTAGAGTATCTAACACTCTCCCCAGATTGACAATGCTGCTTTCGAACTATGGTGTCATAGTTGCACCGCCATCCAGAGAGCAGACACCCTAATACAGGAAGTTTAGTAACTACCTGGGTCACCAAATTAAATAAAAGAAACCATCCTAAAAAATAAAACACACAGAGCTACACTGTGCCCGGGACAACGCAGGTAGGTAGACCAATGGGGAGTTGGCAATCAGCAATGGATAGCTAAAACTCAATAACTTTAACTATCCATTGCTAATTGCCGACTTCCCAATCTATGTGCTGAGGGGCACGTTGTTGGCCGCTGGGTGGCTAGGTGCACTCTCCTGCCCTGTAGAGAGCTTGTGGTGTGACAGCCTTTGTAAATGCAGGTCCATGGTGCAGCCGAACCATAGAGCTGACGGCTGAGCCATCCCTTGGCCGATGAGAGGAAGGAGAGGTCTTTACAGCGTGATTTTTATGCATATGAGGACTTGCCTGACATGTGCCTATAATTGTTAGTGCAACTTTACTTGTAGTTTATTCTCTTAATAAAGATTACTTTACTTTCAATATTTGGTGTCCCGCTGGTTGAAAGAGCAGCAAGGCTTCCCTGAATTCAGTTTCCTAACTGCTATTAACTGTTCATTCAGGGACATTTGGACTTGTTAGAGCAGGTCATTTTTGGCAGTAGCTCATGCTATAAGCACAATATGTTTAAAAAAGAAATCACATGCAGCCACCACATTTAAGGATTGCTAAGCTGCAATATATTATATTTTTGTGTCGTGGAATCTGAGAAAAATAGTGCTAATGACTGGCAGAGGAAATCATGAAATGTGTTCCTGGATTCTGTTATAGTGATTTTTTTGGATAGATTATCACATTGGGCATAATATTTCTCCTTCAAAGTATAAGTTAAAGTGCATATTAGCTTTCTTTAGCTGCCACAAAAGTGTACTAATATGTTCAGCTCTATATGACAGCTGGGCAGAGAATAGTGAACAGCTCCAATTCAGAAGTTGTCTTATTTCTAAAAATGGATTTTAATATATTTGGTATATACTGTACATACAGTATATATGAAAATCAGAAATAAGTCAGTTTTTATTTATCTCTCTGGGAATTTATCATTTGCTCTTTTCGTAATTACTCGCCTTGTCTCTCATTACTAAACATTTTTCTTTTGTCCTTAGCTTACAATACATCCCAATGGAGTCAAGGTGGTCCGTTGATTTCTCATTAACCAATATGCCATTTGCGCAGGATTTAACTTCCTGGAAATTAAGCATAGGACATTTCCAGGGGCTGTTTTTCTGCAGTTTTGGGAACATGGTTTCTGCTCTTAT
The DNA here is from genome assembly GCA_029574335.1 of Rana kukunoris. NCBI lineage: Eukaryota > Metazoa > Chordata > Amphibia > Anura > Ranidae > Rana > Rana kukunoris. The sequence goes on from CM056053.1 coordinate 147,108,162, forward strand.
GTGATGGCAGCCCTAAGAGCCGTTGGACTTTGTTTCTGTATATATTTTTTCCTACACATTAACCCCTTTTACATTGACCTTGTGAGAATATGTATTCATGACACTAAGTGCTGTCAATGGGGAGATAATTGAGTCCTAGCTTTTGCGCATACACCTGTCTTTGTTGACCTTTGATTTTTACCCCTATACTGGGCTTGAGATAAGGGAACTAGGCTTGTTGTGGCATTCCTAGGCTCCTCTTATTACTCCACCCCTTTTTCCTGCTCTCTCTTCTTCTCTGTTACCCCCTCCTTTTTGTTCATCTTCTTTTTTGTTCCCTTTTCTACCCCTTCATTCTGATTGGATAGATATGTGATGGCACGCATCCACGCTGTCATTGGGTTGATTTTGGAAGGCTTTTTTTCCTTCCTGTGGCTTTTCAACTGGCTTCCAATTGCTAGACTGTAAACCTTGCTTTTTTCCAGGTGCGGCACCTTTCTCAATGGTTACTCTTTATGACTGAAAATGTGAATGGAGACTAGGCAAGCCTCGCAGGCCCTAGCTGGCACACGGTCTTTGTTTTAGAGCTATGCAGCCTTGTCTGTACCGTGCATTTCCTGTTTGTATTTATGTTATGTGATATGATTCCACACAATGGAATTTTTCCGCTGGAAATGGTCCGACGGACCATTTCAGCCAAAAAATTTGCTCGTCTGTAGGGGCAAACGGACGGATTCGGACTGTTTTCTCCAGCGGAAAATTTCCAAAGCATGCTTTGAAACTTTTCCGCCGGACACATGTCCGTTGGATATGTCCGCTGGTCAGTACACTCACCAGCGGACATATCCACCCGTGCAAGCGTCGTATGGATGCGACGCATGCGTGGAAGTTGTTTACTTCCTGGTGCGGTGACGTGGCAGCGTCAACGTTACCGCCACGTCACCGCGCTGTCTGCCGGCGGGGATTTTGATCCGATGGTGTGTACACGCCATTGGACCAAAATAGCCCGGTGGACATATCCAATGTAAACGGTCCGAGGACCGTTTGCATCGGATATGTCCATCCGTGTGTACGAGGCCTTATGTTGCACTCTTGTAAAATATCAATAAACTATTTTTTATTCCAGAAATATGGTGGCTCGTCAAAGTCAATAAAATATTATCTGCAAAAAGGGGTAATTTACAACTGTATAGCTTCAGCCAGGGGTTATAAACATAAGGTAAATATTAGGGTGGACAGTGGGCATCCCTAGCGAGTGTCATTACTCATTGGGAATCTATGTGGTAAGGCAGAAGATAGTTTGACTTGAGGGGATGGAAAGAAGTATAGAGTCTGTGTTGCTGTAAGGAAGGGGCCTTTAAAACCAAAACGTGTAAAACATACAGGGCTGGTCTAAAGGCTTTTTGAGCATCTAAGATCAGCAAGGCAGGGGTCTCAGTCCTGTTAAGCCTGATGGATGATTTTTGTAAAATATGATGAAAATTGTTCGATAGTGTTCTACTCCAAAGAACAATCATGTCATTTATACAATAAAAGCTGGTATTCCACGATTATTATCACAAAATATTTAGTCTATTTAAATAATAAAATAAGGAAAGTGAATGGAACATCTTCAAGGACAGTAGACAAAATGGTTTTAGATTATAGAAAATCTTTGTCATAAAAACACTTACCAAAAGAGAAAAGACTCTGAGGCTAGACACTAAACACCCTGATTATTTTCTCAGTAACTTGAATAAACACGTAGTACAGAATAATGCTGTCTTCTCTTATGAGAAATAGTGCAATTTGAAAAAGTCATTAAAGAGCATATCCAAACTTATTCCAATCACAAATTCAAGAGTTTGCAATTTAATCACGACTATGTATCATTAAAAAAGCATCTGCAAGAACAACTGATGATGCTGTATGAGAAAAATCATTTATATTCCACTTGTACTTGAAACTTTTCCTTCTGTACTTCAGGGTAAACTCATTAGCCTACATTTTACTGCAACACAGTCCTATACTTTTAATGAAACAACATTTTTTTTTCAATTTGTAGATTTAGCATAATAAAAACAATACATTTTCTTAAATTGAATTGTCCCTGCCAACTAGTGATGCTGTTTCCTAATTTGGTCTTTTGCATCTTTTGAGATGTTTAAGCTTTTCCGGATTGCCCACCAACAATGTACTATAAGCACAGTGACGTACCTGTACATCGCTGGCCTCTTTTCAGCTCATGTGTATTCCCATGCCGATACCAACTGTGATCATGTCAGCAGGTCCTTGTCAATGATTCATGTCCGGGACCTGCTGATCAGCTGTGTTTATTTACAGCCCAGAGCCCAGTGTTGACAAATAACATAGGGCTTTGTACAGAAGGAACATTCTCTTTTTTTTGTATCCTTGCAAAGCAGGGATAAGAAACAAAGAGATATTTAGGAAACTCAGCACGCATTACACACATTAACACTTGTTAGACACACAGTTAACCCTTTAATCATCCTTTCTTTTTTTTTATATAATTTATTGAAATAATTCAAAAATACAGAACATAAAGGCCCAGATTCATAAAGCAATTACGCCTGTCTAACTGGTGTTAGACAGGAGTAATTTCAAATTTTGCGCGCCGTATCACTAGTTTGAATCCTCAAACCATGTTACGGCGGCTTCGGGCTTCGATCCGAGAGGCTTACGTCTTCGTAAGCCTTCGGATCTACGCTGCAATATTTTTGCGGCCGCTGGGAGGAGTTTGCGTCGTTTTCATGCGTCGGGATATGCAAATGTGTTTTTACGGCGATCCACGAAGATACGAGCGGTCTTCGCAATCGTTTACGTCTGTTTTTTTTTACGTACTGTTAGACCAGCTTTTTGCTGGTCTAACGGTGCGTAGCCCATGTTAAGTATGGCCGTCGTTCCCGCGTCGAATTTAATTATTATTATTTTTTTTTGCGTAACTCGTTCGGGAATAGAAATGTCCGTAAACGACGCTACTCAAACAACGAATGACGTAACGACGTGATTTCGCGCAATGCACGGCGGGAAATTTGCGAACGGAGCATGCGCAGTTCGATCGCCTATTTTAAATGCTTCACGCCCCCTACTCGCGTAGATGGATTGCGACGGGAGAAATACACTACGCCGCCGTCGTTTACTGGACAAAATCTACCTGGATTCCACGTAGAGCCAGGTAAAAAACGGCGGCGTAGTGTATTTCTGATACGCTACGATAATCTAATTCTCTCTGAATCTGGGCCAAAGAGTGTGACCCCCTAAGAAAGTTCCCAGGGTCTCTAATTTTACAAATTACTAGCAAAGAGATACAAGGAAAGATAATGAACATAGTATTAACTATCCATATATAGCAGATTGAATGTCAAACAGAATATATCCCAGCAATAAGTGAACTATGATATTAGCAAATAAAGTTTCACAACCACCAATAACACACTGTTGAGAAAAATAAACAACAGGCCTAGCAATAACTGGGTGGATCAGTGCTAGCAAATCAATAAAAAGGAAGGGACCGGGGAAAGGTGGACGAGAGGTGGACGGGGGGGGTAAATGAACACTGCACATCTGTATATGTTGGAAAAGGGGAGATTTGTATTTTCATTATGTATATGCAGAGGAGTTGGTTCCTAATTAACTAATTACATTTTTAGAGGAGATGTGGATGGCCACTATTTTAGTATAAATCCATGAGCTACTAAAAGACAGATTCAGCTCCAATGAGTATGCAGAGGATAGTTGGCAAATGGGGGCAAGGAACAATGTTTTCAATACCAAAGATCAACAGAATTGGTTCCTTTAGAAGGTTGACGAGGGTGACTCCAGACATAAAGGATAGTGGTCCCAGAAAGCTGTAATGTGTATGCAACACCAGAGGCGATGACCCATGGAGGGTCTTGGTTGTGAGCAGAGAAGGCAAAAAGGAGACCGCGGAATTGATTTCTCATGCAAAAAAGGTATGAAGGCACTGTGAATTAAATTCAATTGGGTATCCCTCCAGGATTCATTTACCCTTTATAAAACCAGACTGTGCAGGGTGAAGTAAGGAGGGGAGAATATTGGCTAGTCTGGAGACTATGATTTTAGAAAGAATTTTTATATCTAGGTTAGTAAGGAGAAAGGCCGATAGGAACCTGGTTCTCATGGGTCCTTACCCTTTTTTGAAAGCAGTGTGATAAATTAATGGCTTGGTGTCCTGCGATGGGGACCACCAGACCATATACTATTGTAAACTCACAGCAAAGTGGGCTAAAGTATGTCCTGAGGTGATTTAAATAATTCATCCGTGAAACCGAAAGGGCCTTGTTAGAGGGCCTTGTTAGTGTTTAATGGTTGTAGCTATTTCCAATGTTGTAATAGGCGAGTTTAAGGATAAACAGTTGCGATCTCTCTGTCCATAAGTCAAACATATGCTTTGCTTTACTCCATTCCAACCTATTTTCTCTCGAGGAACCGTTACATGTGAGGAGAGGGTGAGCCGCAGGTGAGCTGGGAGCCACACTAGATTCTTGGGCAGGTATTGTAGCCGGATTTTGGGGCTGCTCAGCAAGAGGAGAAAGGGGGAGCAGCTACTCCATGAGATGCCAGACCAATTCCACGCTAGATGTTAATCCATTTCCCAACCAGAGTCATTAGTACAGTAATATTATATAGTTTTGCCACGTATAACTGTGTGTCACTGGTGATGTTAGTGTCAGTGACAGTCCCACAATACATTACTGATCACTGCCATTACTGGTATAAAAAAGAAATGAATGAACATTCCAGTATATATACCATAGTTTGTAGGCTCTATAACTTTCACACAAACCGATCAGTATATACACTTATTGAGATTTTCTTTTATCAAATGTAGCAGAATTCATTTTGACATACATTATGAAGAAATTCAATTTTTTTATCATTATTATTGGATATGCTTTATATCAGAAAGTAGAAAATAGTACCTTTTTTTCAAACATTTTCCATCTTTTTTTATTTTTATAATAAAAAACCCTGTGGTGATCAAAAACCACCAAAAGAAAGCTCTATTTATTTGAAAAAAGTGATATAAATTTTGTTTGGTTACAGCATTGTATGACCACATAATTACCAGTTAAAGTAGCACAATGCTTAAAAGCAAAAATGTTCTGGTCCTGAAGGGGGTAAAACCTTGTGGAGCTGAGGTGGTTAGAGGGCCTCTGTTTTTTTGTTTCAACTTCGATTCTGGCAATTGGAATGTTCAGTTATCAAATGCAAACTATGATACTTTCTAATGCCCCAGCTCACAAATAACACAACTTAGCTCAATGGCAAGATTGAACCACAAGCCACCCTTTTTTTTAGTTTGGACTGATGGTGTATCAGGATTTGAGATTTATGTCCCTTTGTGTTGCATGTGTAACACCTTTTAGTGTGCAACTAGTGTAGGTACATTTATTTTATTAACTCATGGTAGCTGTGCAAGTCTGTAATTAGGTCAGGTTACTGCAGGTTACGCTGGATGGCTCTACAGGGCAGGTCTCTGGTACCTCCCTCTGGATCTAGAAGCTAGGAGAAACTTCTGGAAGTTAGTGGGCAGAGGTCAGGAGGTCCTGATCTGCATATTTGAGGGAATCTGGCCAATCCCAAGGCACAGGGCCTGGCAAGGTGGTTGGGTCAGCCATAAATATGGTGGAGCCTGGCAAGCAGGGGAGTCGAGTGGAATATGTAATGCTGAGGTTTCTGTTGTGTTGCCTGGGAGGGTACACCACGATAGGGGCAATGTTTTTAGGCTGAAGCTGAGGAAAGGATGAAGGGATCTTCATTACCTTTTGGTCTTGTGCAGAGAGGACATCATGGCTGGCATGGGAAGATCTAATCAGTTGGAGGCCTGAACAGGATTCAGGGACAGCCATACGTAGCATACTTTCCAGGGACAGCATTGTGTTAAATCCCAATCCCTTGTTTTGGGTCATTTTTCAGAAGCAGTTAGGTGGGCTAGTAGTCAAGCAGTCAGGAGGGCTGGTAGTATCTACAAGCATCAAAACTGTGTGATGTTCTACTGATAAGACACTATACTCATGCATACAGTTTGGGACGTTGTGCTATTTCACTAAAGGAAACTGAGAGCTCCCAGTTTGTAAAAAAAAAACTTTGGCACTGATCCATAGAGATGGTGTTTGTTCAAGGATCCTTATTAGTGTTGAGCAGAATATGCCATATTCGATTTCGCGATATATCTCGAATATATAGTCGAATATTCGAGATATATTCGCTAAATACGAATATTCGTGATATTTTTTGGAAATGAAATGATTGCGAATTTTCGCTATTGCGAATGCGAATGCGAATTGCGAATTGCGAATGCGAATATTCGAGAAATGCGGAATGGAGCACTCTGATTGGCTCAGAATATTCGTGATATATTACAATACAAAATAATTGCGAATATTCGAGAAATGCGGAATGGAGCACTCTGATTGGCTCAGAATATTCGTGATATATTACAATACAAAATAATTGCGAATATTCGAGAAATGCGGAAGGAGCACTCTGATTGGCTCAGAATATTTGTGATATATTACAATACAAAATAATTGCGAATATTCGGCAAATGCGGAAGGAGCACTCTGATTGGCTCAGAATATTCTTGATATATTACAATACAAAATAATTGCGAATATTCGAGAAATGCGGAATGGAGCACTCTGATTGGCTCAGAATATTCTTGATATTTTATCGTAATTTCGCAAAAATGCGAATGAGAAATTTATTGCGGAATTTCGACAGTAACACTCTGAAATCAAATATATGTGTTATTTTAGCTAAAAACAATATTGCAAATTTCTCGAAAATAATCGCGCGATATCGCTATTGCCGAATAATCGCATTGCGATTTATCGGCAATATAAATTGATCGCTGCAGCTACTCGGCCCAAGGTCTCTAATCATACCAGCAATGCTTTTAGACGTCGATGGGGATCTCTAGGATGTGATCTGTTCTAAAAAAAAAATTGAAAAAATACGAATATTCGAAATAGCGAATATTCACCGCGAAATTCGGAATATATCGCGAATACTCGAATATGCCATATTCGAGCCGAATATTCGCAATACGAATATTCGTGAGCAACACTAATCCTTATCACTTTTTGTACACAGAGAAGGAAATTTGACCTCATCTGTTGTTCTTCATGTCAGTTTGGGTATTCCATAATCCCTATACCCTATCCAAGCCAATGGACCGATTTCTTGTGTCTGGATGCTAAAGTTGGAAATGTGTGTTGCCTGGCTGTGCAGGAATAGGGGGAACCAGTAAACAGAGGCTCCTGAGAAGGTAGCGCTACACATGCAATATGATTTAATTTACGTGAAATCTGCTTTAGGGTTTTTATTTTTTATGCAATAATAAAGCATGCTTTAATATAAAATATGCTATTTGCATCTGCCTTATATATTAAACTTGTTAAAATGTAAACCACCTATTTAAAAGGTATTTATAAATTTGGGTAAAATACATTTTTATTTATCTTGCTGAATATGGCACAGGAACACATTAGATGCTTTCTGCTGGGCTTCTGGTGTGTCCATGCCTTTATTTTATCTTTTTCTCTTCATGCCCCATCATGGAGACTCTCATAGACTAAAGTTAGGAGCTCACTATGCAGAGGGACCTTACTGAAGCAGCATGGTTTCCACATATGATTGTAACTGTGCAAAAAAAAAAATAATGAAATAAATCAGATTGGAATGCTGCGACTGTATGTAAGCCAAAATAATAATAACATGAAAAAAAATCTATTTCACAACAAATTTGCACTGGCAGTTTATGTGGTTGCTGTCCATGAAAAGTGCAGTTTTCTGTTATACCGCATACAACTTTACGGCATCCCCAAACATGTTATTAAAAGGATTCCTGCATTTTCAATGTTGCCTATAAAGCTTCATAAAACAATCCTCTTCCTGTTGTACAAAATTTAAAAATAAAATGTTTGGCATTGATAGATGTTCTCCGCGACAGTGCCCAGCCTCCCATGCCATTTTCTTACAGGAATTTTGCCAATTGCCTCTAAAAATGGCCAGAGTCTAAAACAAGATTTGCCCCCCCCCCATCCATCACTTGATGACACTTGACACTCCTAATATATGCCCTAACACCTGTGTGGGAGTATATGCATATGACTTTTAATGGTATGGAATGCTACATAAGTACAGAAGAGGAAGAATTTTAATATTACACATTTTAAAAACAATAACATCTCTATTACTGAAAAACATAAGGGCAGTGTCTATCATTCTTCATTTTTTTACATACAATGATATGTGCAATATAATGGGTACATTTATGTCTTTTGTCAATATACTGCTCAATATATACTTTACACCATGGCTTTCTTACAATTATTTTTCTGAATTTATATGTATATCAATGGTAAGAGATTATCATCATACGTGAATCAGTGGTGACAATGTTACTTTAAAAGGAGAATATGTCTAACTTCTGATAATTTATTTTATAAAAACATATTTTTATATAATAATGACATTCCAGAGATGTATGTGTCCTATACAGTATTTGCCACATGTATAGATCAAATATATTTAGAAAGTACAATAACCACAGTGAAAGTGTAGCAAGGACAATAGAAAATATGTAGTCTGTTCTTGTTCCCTAACAAAGAGGCACAAACTTCGGCACCATCTACAGTATTACATGTGTCTTCTGTCATTTTATTGCAACCATAAAATATACAGCACATTTATTTAAACGTCCTTTTACATGTCTGTAATAATGAAATTGTTAGAAAGCTTCATAGCTACTCTCAAACATATACTTTCAAAGACACATGCTCCTAGAGAAGTAGCTGAAACCACCAAGCATAGCATTAGGTATACAAAGCAGACAGTAAATAAGACTACTTCAAGCAGTAGAACTTACTGTAATTGTAAACATAATATGAGACTAGCAGTGTACCACAAAAAATTGTCAAATTCAAACAATTTTCTTGCAGAAAGTATTTGGAAGTGTTTTCCATTGTCGAAGGAACAAATGTGCAGAGAGGAAAAGCATTTTTCAAAAGCCTGCAAACTGTTCACAGTTTTTTTTTTTTCCTGCAAATTGTGCAAAGTGCTATTTAAGAATAGGATGTCTTTAGGCAGATTCAAAATAAAATGCATTTTTTTAAAAATAAAAGGAAATATTCAGCAACCACATTGTCTAAACATGCAAAATTACTACATTGCTAAAAGCTATTCTGCTTAAAGTCATTAGCTCTCAAATCTTTGAAGGCTGGATGTACGAAATATGTCAGATTAGTAGCCTTTTTTTATGTTCACTCCATTAAGAAGACCGTGTAGCCAGACTGTTAATTTCAGTAAAAATCTTCCATAAGATTAGCAGGGAGTTCAATAAGTCTCTTCTGACATGTTTATGGTGCTATGGCCCTTTAAAATGTTTTGCATCAGATTTAAAGCGGATCTCCACCCTAAAGTGAAGTTCCGCTGATCAGAACCCTCCTCCCCTCCGGTGTCACATTTGACACCTTTCAGGGGGGAGGGGGGTGCAGATACCTGACTAAAGACAGGTATTTGCACCCACTTTTGGCCCCGCAGTCTCGGGCAAAAGACGGGTTTTTCCTGTTGTGTGCTGGGAACTCTCGCCTTCCAGCACACAGCAGGAGCCAATCGGCGGGCGCAGCGCGACTCGCGCATGTGCCGTAGGGAACCGGGCAGTGAAGCCAGAGTGCTTCACTTCCTGGTTCCCTCACCGTGGATGGAGGGGGGAGCAGCAGAGAGACGAGCGAACGCTCGTCCTCTGCTGCGGACGCTGCTGGACTTCAGGACAGGTAAGTGTCCTAATATTAAAAGTCAGCAGCTGCAGTATTTGTAGCTGCTGGCTTTTAATATTTTTTTTAAGGGGCCATCCGCTTTAATATTCCTGGTTTGGTAACTTTACAGATAAGTGCATGAGATTCGGGTAGTTCTTAATAGTGCCATTTTTATAACAAGCTGGACAGCTATGTTTGCCATAACTAAGTCTGTCTGTATTGTGTAGGCAGATCTTCATTATCAGTTGTAACTAGTTTTGAACACTGTCTGTTTTAGCAAAGAGATAACGATTTAGTAGCTGGACTACTTGCATTATGTGTCAGTAAGAGGGAGATTTAAAAGAAAAAGCTTTTCTTTGTTTCTGCTATAAAATTTTGCAAGTAAGTGTCACTGATAAGGAGGTACTGATGAGGCTGCACTGATATGGCATTGATGGGCACTGATAGGTGACACCTTTGAGCACTGATAGGCAGCTCGTATGGACACTGATATGCACTGATAGGCGGTACTGATGAGGTGGCACTGATAGGTGGCACTTATGGGCACAGATAGGTGTCACTGATGGGCACTGATAGGCAGCACTGATGGGGAGGTACTGATAGGTTGCACTGATAGGCAGCCCTGATTGACACTGATGTGGCTACACTGATAATTAGGGCACTGATGATCAGGGATGAGCCGAACACCCCCCGGTTCAGTTTGCAGCAGAACATTCTAACGGGAAAAAAATTTGTTCAAACACCGTTAAAGTCTATGGGACACGAACATGAAAAATCAAAAGTGTTAATTTTAAAGGCTAATATGCAAGTCATTGTCGTAAAAAGTGTTTGGGGACCTGGGTCCTGCCCCAGGGGACATGTATCAATGCAAAAAAAGTTTTAAAAATGGATGTTTTTTTGGGAGCAGTGATTTTAATAATGCTTAAAGTGAAACAATAAAAGTGAAATATTCCTTTAAATTTCATACCTTACCTGGGGCGGTGTCTATAGTATGCCTGTAAAGTAGCGCATGTTTCCCGTGCTTAGAAAAGTCCTTGCACAAAATTAAATTTTTAAAGGAAAAAAGTAATTTAAAACTACTCGCGGCTATAATTAATTGTCAGGTCCCAGCCATACCGATAAATGTCAATGAAGTCATTAAATGAATTATTAATCATATAATTTTGACATAAAACAGGTCTACATATTTCAGTATGTATGTGTGTTTGGGGGGGGGGGTTCTTAAGCCTCGTACACACGATCAGTCCATCTGATGAGAACGGTCCAAGGGGGACCGTTCTCATCGGTTAACCGATGAAGCTGACTGATGGTCTGATGTGCCTACACACCATCGGTTTAAAAAAACGATCGTGTTAAAACACGGTGACGTAAAACACAACGACGTGCTGAAAAAAATGAAGTTCGATGCTTCCAAGCATGCGTCGACTTGATTCTGGGCATGCGTGGATTTTTAACCGATGGTCGTGCGTACTAACGATCGTTTTTGGGTTAGGCGTCCATCGGTTAAATTTTAAAGCAAGTTGGCTTTTTTATAACCGAAGGTTAATTAACCGATGGGGCCTACACACAAAATGGTTTTGAACGATGAAAACGGTCCATCAGACTGTTGTCCTCTGGTAAACCGATCCTGTGTACGCGGCCTAAGAGTACATTTTTCGTAACTGCATCGTAATACTACTATATATGGGTTGGCCTAACAACAGGTTTACTTTAACCACTTCCTGAGCACGCTGCAACTGGAAGACAGCTACGGCTCTGTTCTCTAGTTTCTTTTTCTGAACTATGCCCCCGCACCCCCTGGGGCATGCATCTAACATGCTTTGCTATCATGGTAAAGGGCCAATCACAGCATGGACATTCCTTACCTCACACTGTCACAGCATGAGGAGAGCTGGTAACCGGCAAGTGTGACAGGGGACATTTACAGTGCATTGATCATCAGTAGGGATGAGCTTTATGTACAAGTCAAACATGATTTAGACTCGAACATTGGCTGTTCACCCGTTGGCTGAACAGCAAACAGTTTGGGGTGTTTACGGCAAATTCAAAAAGCCGTGGAACACCCTTTAAAAGTGTATGGGAGAAATTAAAAGTGCTAATTTTAATGGTTAATATGCAAGTTATTGTCATAAAAAGTATTTGGGACCTGGGTCCTGCCCCTTGTAAAAAAATAAAAAAATAAATAAAAAAGATTCCAACGATGTAATCCTGTCTCGAACCATACCGAGAAAAAAACCGCAGCTACGAACAATACCGCCGCCATAGGAGGAGCCCGGCCGAATGACGCTCTCCTGGTCTGATAGCTCTTTTATAGCTTAGAGTGGGGCCATCCATCATGTGCGCGGGTGACCCCGCCCCCTCTCTGGCACAAGGAGAAAGCTTGGGGTTACCCAATGATGTGTACAGGTGATTAAGCTCCCTCTGGCAAAACACAGGTTTCCCGTGATGCAGGGTTGCCCTTTATATCCATACCAGACCTGAAGGGCCTGATATGGAATTTGGGGGTGACCCCCACACATTTCTTTTTAAATTTTGGTTTGGGGTTCCCCTTAATATACATACCAGACCCAAAGGTCCTGGTAATGGACTAAGGGGGAACCCATGCTGTTTTTTTTTTCAATTACTTTTATCTGTATTGCCGGGACCCGACAATTCATGAATAGCCACGAGTTTTAAATGACTTTTTTCCTTTAAAAATGTCATTTTGTGCAGGGACTTTTCTAAGCATGGGAAACATGCGCCACTTTACAGGCATACTATACACACCCCCCAGGTATGAAATTCAAAGGAAAATTTCACTTTTATTGTTTCACTTTAAGCATTATTAAAATCACTGCTCCCGAAAAAAACTTTTTTTTGCATTGATGCTTGTCCCCTGGGGCAGGACCCGGGTCCCCAAACAATTTTTATGACAATAACTTGCATATTAACCTTTAAAATTAGCACTTTCTCCCATAGACTTTTAAAGGATGTTCCGCGGCTTTTCAAATTTGCTGCAACGGGCAAACAGCCAATGTTCAAGTCGAACTCATGTTCGACTCGAACATAAAGCTGATCCCTACTGATGATCAGTGCCCTGATTATCTGTGTAAATGTCCCCTGTCACACTTGCCGGTTACCAGCTCTCCTCATGCTGTGACAGAGCATGAGGAAAGGAATGTCCATGCTGTGATTGTCCCTTTACCATGATAACAAAGCATGTTAAATGTGTGCCCCAAGGGGTGTGGGGGCGTAGTTCAGAACAAGAGAACAGAGCCGTAGCTGTCTTCTGGCTACAGCGTTCTCAGGAAGTGGTTAAAGTAAACCTGCTGTTAGGCTAACCCATATATAGTAGTATTACGATGCAGTTATGCAACATGTACTCTAAGAACCCCGCCCCCCCCCACACACACACACATAACGAAATATGTAGACCTGTTTTATGTCAAAATGATATGATTAATAATTAATTTAAAAAAATTCATGGGGAAAAAAATAAAATAAAAATAAATTCATGGAGTTTAAAGTCACATAAAGTCTATTGTATTGTTGACCAAATCTGTCTGGGAGCCGTGCATTGTGACAAGAGGATGAGCAAGGCACAACCATGATATTTTTTTATATAACTGTGAACTATATGGTAGCTTTCTGAGTAACCTGTTGCAAATTAAAGCAACATGTTGCTTTATTGTTTTCCTCCCCAGTAGTACATACTCACGTTTCCCCACTCCTCCATTGCTCCATTCAGCCTCTATGAGCCAAGAAATGACTTAGTACTTTCGGTATGACGGAGCAAAATAACTTACTCCCTTTATTCCCATGTGACATTGCTGGTGCTTGGTGATTGGTTAAGCAGTGTAATATGGGATATAGAGACATTTCTCATTCCTACTAGTGGTGGGAGCAAAGTAAAGGTAAGTATCTGCTGCCAGGGAAGGGGATTAAATAATAAAAAAAAAATATTTATTGAAAATTGTTTTCCTGTAAAGCTGAAATAAATATATTTTATTATTTTCATTATGTATCTAGTTTATTCCTTTGAGACTTTACCTTCACCCAAGCTATGATATGTATGAAAACTGATTTGCCTATGACAATATGACACTCAAGAAAGTTTCCCAAGGGCTCTTTGCTGCCTTGTGGCAGCAGGTAGATTTATCTGATGCAGATTTATGTGACAAATAGATATCCATATCTCACATTTCTAATATGCTTGCAGTTGACAGGACATATAGAAAGACAGGGCCTTGAGCCACAGGATTAACAATGAGATGTTAACTAAGAGGGTAAAAAGAAGCTCAAGGCAAAGGAAATTCAATTCCAGATTTGAGAAAATTTCATAAGAAAGAGCTAAAGGCCCAGAAATTTGTGTCATCTGAGTATCTGAGTAAAGCAGAGCTGCAAATCTACCTTTCTGATTTGCACAACAAAACCTTTGTAGAGCCCATGGGATAGCTTTGTTCAGAAGCGAATAGATTCATTTAAAAAATAGAACTGAGCAAATATGTACTTTAAATACATGAGATAATACAGGAAAATCACTGTTGTTCACATACATTTTCTCCATAAACACTCTTGTGATTAATTTTTTACTTATTTGCTTATTTATAGAAATCCCTAAATATTCACTAAGAGGTTTAGGATATTATATTTATTTATGCATTATATACAGTTTTTGGTATGTTCAGCTGAAGACTTGTATGCATACAATTACAGATTTCCAGGACCATAGTTATAAAGCAGCAACATGGCTTTACTACAGTCATACTGCTGCTTTGAAAAGTATTTATAAAGCACAGCAATATGCATTACAAAATGCCCACTGTGCATCGTGTGATTCAGGGCCACAAAGCCAGCAGATTTCTATTCACATTAAGGACTAAGTGGGAAAGAGCAGGGATGAGAATCTTTCATTTCAAGGTCATGTGACCAGCCTCTCCACCAATTACATTACTAATTATGAGTTCTCTCTGCAGCATTAAAGTGTTACTGAATGCAAGACCCTGCATTCACTATATCTGGTCTCCCACAGTATACAGAACATTGAAATGCAATCATTTTAGCAAATATCAACTGCTAAATACCTTTTATAATCAGTATAGTTTAGCAGTCTTGTGACTTCTATCAGTGCCTGGTTAAAGCTTGAAGGAGGAGTTCTCATACTGCACTGGCTGTCCCACCAGCATGCAGGATCCCTGACCCTCTATCTGGACAAAACTCTCTAGCAATACACACTGAACTCAGCAGGTGCAGCCTGACTCAATTTACTTTGTCTTATCCAGACATGTTTTTGGGGTAATTGCAAGAAGGGAAGGATTTGTGAATACAGGATCCAACAGCCTTTTTACACAATGCAGAGGATTTACGCTTAGGTTCCACAGTGAGTATAACAAGCATGCTTCACTACATATGCAGACTGATTTTACTGTTGTGGGTTTAGTAACACTTTAAATGCTACAGGCTGCACATGGCTGCCTGTTTTTTATGAATAGGATATAAAATGCAGCTCATGATAACACTTTATAGAAACCTAGAACTATATGCACCAAAGTTTACCAAGCATTAAAAAACAGAAACAATTAATGGTGTAATTAGAAATCACAGGGCACCATACCAACATTTTTAAAGGACCACACAGAAAATAAGAAAAAATGACCATTAAACAACACTGTACAGTATTTACCACTGTCATATGGAACAGGTCCTGTGTTACAAAATATATATTTTTTTCCATCATGACCAATTTGGTTTTCAATGACCTCTAAGAGACTAATGCTCAGTAAAATGGAAGTATCAATAATGGAATAATGCCCCCTATGTTGGTGTTTAATTGAATAAAATACTGTTTCCCTACATTGCTGGTAAGTGGAAGATAGAACGTCCCCTAAATTGGTGGTCAATAAGTGGAAAAATTACCATTTATATTGGTGGTCAGTGGGTAAAACCATGCCCACTTACATTGGTGGTAAGGAAGAATACACCATGATATTAGTGCTCAGGAGGTAAAAGACAGCCCACCTACATTGTAGCCAATAGAAATAAAAATGCAGAAAAGGCATTTTTCTTTCCATTGATCTTTTTCAAGTGATGTCCCTGGTTATTAAGGACTTGGCGGTGCCGACACCTGCTAGCATTCTTAACAACTATCAACAGTGGGAGGCTGTCATGTATAATATCAAATGTATCAGAATATTAGAAGCTTTTGCACCAAACAGATAAATGTTTGGGTATTCATCTAAACATCCAAACAATTAAGGTTCAGTCCAAGGCTTTCTCCCTGGTGTGGAGTGTCGTGCTCGCCCCCTCCATTGGACTACGATAGAGTCAGGACGCCCACTAACACACAGCTCATTTCTCTATCTGCAATGTAGAGAGGGTCCTGACTCCCCTGTAGTCCAAGGTAGGGGGCGAGCACGGCACTCCACACCAGAGAGAAAGCCTTGCATTACTGTGTGGAGTTACAGACAGAAGAACAGTAAGTGAGGATTTCTCAAAAGAAATAAGGACATTTAAAAGCAAAATCGAAGGATGAGTTAAGTGAAGGAGGACTGCACTAAGGTAAAGGAAGCTGTTTAGGAAAAACATGTTTTTTTTTACCTTTACAGCCCCATTAAGCTCATCCCTACTTGCAAGAGGAGAAAGATTCAATAAGGTATTTATTATGGCTAATGTTTTGGTGGAACATACTCAAATCCATGGCTCCATTCCAGACTTGCTCCTTTCAATAAGCATGGGTGACCCACCTGTCTCCACTCTCAGTAAAAGTAAATATAAGCAACACTAAAAAACTTAGCTCTTCTCTCTTCTCTATTTAAGTTTTCAAAAGATGGAAAACTGCATACATTAAAAGTCTCCAGCCAAAACCACTTTCCTTTAAAGCTTTTCGCAATTGCTGGCTTGCTGACAAGGATAGGGGAAGGCTTTTGACAGGGTGGGCTGGGATTATATGCTTTCAACTTTACAACATCTTGGGTTGGGCCCACATATGTATAAATGGATAGAGGCAATATATTCCAGACCAGCCACTCAAGTATGAGTAGTTGGTACCCTGTCACACCCATATGCTCTTTGTAATTGAACATGACAGGAATGTCTACTCTCTCCATAGTTATTTGTGCTATCTATAGAACCCCTCCTAGCGATGATACAGACAAATTAAGATATACAGGACATAGAAATAGCTGGGCAAGAACATAAGGTAACTACATTCACAGATGACATTATGTTCTGTGTATCTAATCCAAGACAGACTCTGCTTAACATTCGAATTGAAAATATATGTGGAAATCTCAAACTTAAAGGTCAACGTAGAGAAATCTGAAATATTATACCATCGCTGTCCCCCAAGGGGAGCTTAGGGCCCTTTGAAGCCTATATTCTATCTGCGTCAGTAACCGGATTTATATCAGCATAATTATCTACCGCTTCTCAATAAAATTAAGCAGTAATTAAACCGTTATCCTGCTGGAAGGATTTCTTGGCTGGGCAAGATAAACGTGAATAAAATGATGGCCCTTCGGAAGGCTCATTTATATTTTTCAGGTGCTCCCAATAAATATACCATGGGCCTACTTTAAAACTCTTAGGCCGCGTACACACGAGCAGACAGATTTGTTCAAATCGGTCGGGCCGACCGATTTGAACAAATCTGTCTGCTGGGGACGTATTGGTTTGATCGTGTAGACACGATCAAACCAAAATTCCCACCGCTAGATGGCGCGGTGACGTGGCGGTGACGTTGACGCCGCCACGTCACCGCTCCAGGAAGTAAAACACTTCCCCCCATGCGTCGAAACCATTCAGCGCGTGTGCGAGAAGACACATCTGCTGGTTAGCGTACTAACCAGCAGAAATGTCGGGCGGATGGGTTCCCAGCCGACAGATTTCAAAGCATGCTTTGAAATCTGTTGGGTGGCCAAATCCGTCGGCTCGCCCGTACACACGGTTGAATCTGTCTGCTGGGACGGTCGGGCCGACCGTTTCCAGCAGATGGATTTGATTGTGTGTACGCGGCCTTAGATTAGTGTTAAAGAGATGCATCTGGAAACATTGAGGCTCTGTGTTGTGTATAAAATGCTTGTAGGTTCTAAGTCGACTGGGGGATTGTCTTTACCAGACCTCAAGAATTATCATAAAGCAGTAGTTCTGGTGAGAGTAATTGACTGGACACATAGTGCTTTTTTTTTAAAAACTGGGTACAACTGCAGGAAATCACAAATGATAAACCCTTAGGCCAGACTATCTGGTTGCCAAGGCAGCACATAGGTTTATCTAAAGACTTAGCTGCAATTACAGCAGAAACCTTAAGATTTTGGGACAACTTCTATAAAAATATGAAAGGGCAATTTCCCACCCGGAAAAATATTAAGTCCTATTTAAACTAGACAGCTTCAAAGTGTTTGAGATAAAGGGATGTTTTATATGGGACTGTCCTCTGTTTATTTTTAGAACTAAGAAGTAGGTACGACTTTTCACCATGGGATGCCTAGAGATTTTGGCAACTCCAGCATTTCATGAACTCTTTGCCAAAACCTCTCCATTCCACTCATGATCTCACTCCATTGGAGAGAGCTATAGACCAGAGGGATAACTAGACATGAAATCTCATTTTTTTTATAAGATGTTGATGTCTTTCCTGGACCCCGGGCCCTCGTGTCTCTTGAATAGATGGGAGCATGAATTTAACCTACATTTCCTGAAGCACTAGTGTAAAGTTATAGATTATGTACATTCAACCTCATAAGACACAAGGATAAAAGAAATTAACTATAAACTGTTGGCTGCTGACTATCATGGTCCATCCAAACTACACAAGATCACTTCAGCACTGTCAACTGAGTGTTGGAGTGTGGGGGTGAGGAAATGCATGCCCACATATGGTGGCATTGCCCAAGGATTCAGCTATAGTGGGAGAAAGTTTTAAATTAAAATTAAGATGATTAGCAATTCCGAAATTGGGCATGATCCTTGGCAATGCCTTTTCATGCTACAAGTGAGACAAGGAGAAAATACAAAATGTCTATTATCCCTTTTTTGTTGAATGCAGCAAAGGTATTGATTCGGTAGGGAAGCCTGGTAACATCTAGACTTATTTTGGGGGAAGACCTCTTTTACATTTAGATGTGGGGTGTCTCCACCTCTCATGTTGCCTTTCGCCTCCTCTCCAGGAAAAATAATTTAATATATATGGTTGTTACGATGAGGTTCTAGGAGATACACTTTTTATATAATGTATATTTCTTATTGTATATATGTAATGCTGTGTTTGAGATTTAAATGCCTTTCAAATTTTATGGCGATGTAATGTGTTTTGTAACTTTTTGCTAAAATTAATAAAATTAATTTAAACAAGCCAGCAGTGGTTGAAACACTTCGCGGAAGTTTCAGGAGTTTTGGAGTGTGGCTTATATTTACTTTTGAGTAATGTGTGGTGGGGTGCACCTTTCTTAAGAGAAAGGCAGGCTGAGCCCTGCTGGAACATTATTCAAATTTGGGTTCTGTTGCAGATAAGAAAGCTATTAGATATTTATTTGTTCACTTGGATTTAATTTTCAAAGAAGGCTTGCATTGAGACAGTTAGTGTAGACTTCTGTTGCTTACATCTCCTCCTCAAAATGCAAGTTCTGATTTCCCTCTGACTTTCTTGTCTGCATGCCTTTTATAAGCCAGTGACAAGTAAATAAGCAGAAGTTAGCCAGTTATTTAGCATTTTCAGTAGGTCAAATATGGCAGGCTAAATGTTCCAGTACAACATATAAACATATATTTCTTGTACAGTATATGAAACATATACTTCTTGACAAAACCATAATAGCTCATATATCCTCTCCCTGTCACATTGAAAATATATCATTCATTGTATGACAATGTAATCCAGGAATAGAAGTTACATTTATCATATTAATAAAAAAATAATGAACTCAGAGCATTATCTGAAGTTTGCAGCTAGTATCCTACCTGAAGAAATATCAATTCGGTTTTTCTT